>JAYKKI010000115.1:2757592-3442684 GCA_039881145.1 Druceiella hillmani | reverse complement strand
CGAAGAACCTAAGAAGCATAGAAGCATATTGAAACTGAAAAAAACATTTTGATGGCAAGATGACTATATGGTACATATACAAAGTATGAGAAATAAACACTTTAATATACAGATTGGATATATCATGTTGTTTGGAGGTTGAAATAGATTTCTTTTATTTTTAAACTGCCATTCGACCTTGCGGTATCGAAGGTTAAGTGGAAATTGCGTGCTCTCATATCCATGTTCTAACATACATGAAATAAAAATGTAAAAAAATCTACATGATATGTCTAATTTAAGCTTAACAACAAAAAGTAATTTTCATTTAATCATACATATTGTTTACGTGAAACAGTATTTTTTTCATATTTTTTTTAAATATACGAAAAACACAATACGTAAGATATCTCACGTAATGAAAGATGATAAGTATTGTTTGTGAATATTTTGTTACAAACCCTACCTACATTTCAATGTTTAAACTTTCAAATGTACTTAAAAATGGGGTGTGGTTCATAAGAACGGCACCCCATATCATTCAAATCCCATAACGATAAGTGTGACCGTACTTCACCGATTTATTTTTGAGTGGCGTAAAAGCGGTCGTAAAGTGGGTACTATGCAATCAGTTAAAAATCTTTTTTTGTTTAATAAGAATTTGACCAGAAGAAACCTCCACCGATAAGCTCATTATATGTGAAGATGTTTCAAAGTCAAGTTTTAAAGTAAATAATTTAATAAATGATCAAGACCTCAAAATCAAGTCATCGTTTACATTATGATTTACCTGATTTTAAGATTCATAAATTTTCACAAAAACAACTTTCAGTAAAGTAAGGTAGGAACATAAATAAGCTACTCATATAAGCTACTCGTATGTCTTTAATAAAAAGATCTGAATCAAGATCAATTTAAAGGAAAGATAATCCTTGAAACTATCTCTAAGATAAATTGAGATATAGAAATAATTTATGACACATATTTATTTTGTCATATTATTTGAAATTAAATAATATACAAATGATCTAATATGTCACTAATCCCTTAAGGCGGAAAAGTTACTAGAATAATAAAAATTGTTTTGTATATAGAACTCATAAAAATGTAAATTGATGTCTATTTCCTGTCTTGAATTTTAATACCAGAGAATAATAAGCATTTTTATATTTATATATACAAAGTCAGTAGATATAATTTGTCAATTCGCATTGTCTGGGAACAAGAGGCTACAGGCATAATGATTTTGTAAATTGTTTATATGAATTTTCACTTTATGTAACTTTGAAGAAAAAAAATATCTTTACATTTAAGTTATAGTAGATCAAACCTTCCAACTATGTGTTATAAAGAAGTTTCGAATAAATCATTAACAAGTCGTTACTCAAATCAAATGTGCATGCGTGCAGTTGATAACCAAAGAATTATAGATATTTATAAACAACTTTTCTGTAATAAAGTTATTGTAATAATGAATCGATCTAGCAGTAATCACAATTTCTGTGGACGTCTAATGTCAGATACATTTTTCGGGTCCCGAACCTAACGGAGAAATTCGTTTTCCTCCTTATATTGTCTCGAGTAAAAACAAGATGTCTCCATATGATCTGGATATAAAATACAGTTTCCCATATAGTCACCTAATAATATGTTTATTATCACTTATAAATCATAGTTTCCATTGCTGATTTCTCCCTCCCCATAAGGACTCGTATGATAATATGTGTGGACAGATAGCAGAAAATCTTACATTTTTATCGTTTAACTTGTGTTTTGTCTCTTAGCAATATAGTTATCGTACTTTTTATATATTTTTGTCAGACATCTAACGTTAAAGTAATGAAAGACGTAAATATATATATTTATTCTGTATTTAAAATTCGCATTAATACAACGTACAGTGTTTTGATGATAGTTATTATTGTTTACTAGTTGTGTATAACTTTTGACGTGAAATAAAAGATTTTTATCAGCTTAAGGTTGAATATGTTGTATATTGGGATTTACTTAGAATTCCATTTTTTTATGATTGTTTAGCGTGACTCCTATGGAATGCATTATTTTATAACTACTTTCAATACAATATTTGTACTATTCTTAAATATTGCACAGATTAATATTTCTAGTTTGTTTTAAAAGGAATATTATTGTAGTATTTTTTTATATGTCATGTTCCTTAATATAATTCCATGAAATTTGTTTGTTTGTTCATGAACAATTTGTGCAACTCTTTGAGGACAAAAGCAATAAAATGATTTCATTTCAGAATATAGTTAATTTCGCTTCAAAAGACCTACCCAACGATATCTCATTTGTCGGGGTAGTTAATTTTTATTTTGTCTACCTACCTGTTGGAGGGGTGTCCAAAAATTTTCTTTTCTCATCCACCTTTGGGTTATTATTGTCTTTATTCATGTCAATAGATAGACTTATCTTCGAGTAAAATGGATGTGACATAAAGGCGGCCAGACGGACGGACGGACATGGGTCCGGACACGGCATATATTTGCATACTACGGAATTTGTTTGCGGACAAAATATTGGAGATTTCGTTATTAATATATTTTTCTTCCCGCAAGGTGAATAACAGAATTTTTGCAATAACGCAATTTTTCCTTTGCACGGCAATCTTTTTGTAGCCGAGTATTGAATTTTCTGCTGTGTTTCAGTTAAAGTGGGGCCTCCCTTAGCTTTATCCGCAGTGAAGCTTTTCTAGGTGAATTAAAATAGACTACGATTAAGTACATAAAATTAGAAGTAAAGTGTTAAATTAATGAATGTAATAAATTTGTATTGTTGTATTTCGTTGATGAAACACTTACATTTATTTATTTGGGCTCTGTCTGTTGAAAAAGAAACTGAGTAACACATAAATTTTAAGAAAATGTTGTAATCTATGAGTTTGTGGGTATATATTAGGGAAATTATTATTTAATAACATTATGCATATTTACAAAATATTGTCTCAGGTATCAACTTTATTTTGCGGGCATGAGGTAAATGTTCTCTTAAAATACTTAGAGAAATTTGTGTAATACCAAAGAACTTGTCCATTGATTACTACTATTCGTATTCCATTGATTCCGACGACATCATTTAAAATAACATAAAGTTGGTCTAAAATAATATATGTTGCCTATTAAAAATTAAAAAAACGAGACATTTTTGTAGTTAGTACGAATTTTATAAGTTTGATATTGAGCGATAAATTTAATGGATTTATGTGTTTCTTATCCGTTTTAGTTTCTTCAACTGTTAATAAATAGAAGATCTTTTAACGATGAATGTCTTTCTTTTTGAATGTCTTTCTTTGAAAATCTTTAGAGCGAATGGAATAGGTTCAACCATTTGGAGATTTAAAAGCAAATTAAGCCCTTTTTTATGGTGATCGCGGTTGTTTATTTCACATTGACCACAATTTCTTTCGACCAATATTATTGCTCACTATAACAGCGTCCCCTATAAAAATTCTATTTTGTAAATGTGTTTCATATAGTACCCAAACATTGTAAATTGTTGCCTAGATAATTGTTGAAATCTTTTAAAATTTCGTATGTACTCAAGTGCAAATATTGAGCTTTTGTATATTTTTCCAATGACATCGTCAACATATATAGGAACGAAGTTTTTTTTTACAAAGTTTTTTACTATTTACCCCATGTTTATATTTACACGTCGACTATAATCTTTGTTTTGCGACAATCTACAAAATGTCTTCTATTGTATAATAGTTAATAGTAACTTGAATACCTATAATGATTACATAAGATATATATACAATTAAATTAATCTATCGTAAAATTCCTTTAAATTTTTACGATCTTCGACAAAGGCCGACAATAAAGAGGTCAAAAACTTTCCTTTTACTCGCTAAAAGATCCTCTATGTATTCTCAGTATGTAAGTAGATACGCAAAGACCTACATAATTTTTTTTAGTATTCCTCTCTCCATTAGATTGCTTTTAAATGGGTTGTTACATTACTAACATAATTAACCAATTCTTTTAGGATCAATAACGGTCTTTTGCGGTATTAATCTGGCTCCTTACGTCCGCCTTATAATTGGGCATGCATTATGTCAGCGTCTTGTTTATTTAATTCAACGATTTCCGGAGATCGCATACAAATTTTGATACTAAATATATTTATTTATTTTCACAGATTTCTTATATATTATAGAGCAGGCAATACTGCATTAATTTAATCAGTATATTCTTACAGTAGTTGTAGCTTATAAATACTATAATATCCAGTTATAGTACATAATGAACATTATAAACGATAAAAGAAAAAAATTGCGAAAATTTTGCTAAGGGATCTTCGAGGTAAAGAAAGGAAACAACAATATCGAAAAAATAATTTTAAATGATGATGTGATGTTTATTTGAAGTCGGTTTTTAAAAATATTAACATAAGACGTATTAAGCGAAATTTCCCAGTCAAAAATATTTCACATTTTTGTAAGTGCGACGATAATATTATTGACAAATATTAGTCAATAATATTATCGGGTATTTCTGTCAGAACCGTTTTGTTTCCTCAGAAATTCTTTGACGTAGGAAGGGAAATTAGGCACAACGATGAAGTATATTAATTTGCAGATATATATATATATATATATATATATATTTATATATATATATATATATATATATATATATATATATATATATATATATATATATGTCGTACAGAATAACATAGAAAGAAACAATTTTAAAAACTATTAGATGACTTTTTTGGAAAATTATAGAGGTTTATTCTAGAAATATTCTTGAAAGTGCTTTATCTTTAAAACAGACAATGTCAATATTTTGAAACTCTGTTACTCTGTTAAGAAGTTTACTTACTACCCTAAATCTCGTCCGTTTTGAGAGGTAGCGAACTTCATTTTTACGTCTAGCAAAAATATACTCTGTAAAATATTACACGGGGAAAATAATATCAATGTTCATGAATAGTAAATCTAAATATTGCTTGTCCCCAAATAGTTATGTATACCTAATTTTGTACGGAACTTCCTAGTGGAAACGTCTACTTATATTAAAAGTTTAATTATTTTAATGTCCCATTCCTAGTTTATATGCAATAACTTTACTAATATATATATAATAAATAACTACAAATGAAGTAATAAAAAAACCCATGAATTCATTTATCGTTTTGAAGTTCATAAATAGTGGATAACCCGTTATCAACAAATAGCTCATTATTTAATTTGTTCTGTTTCTTTCACGCGACTGGTTTTTTTTCTTGCATAGAAAATAATGCAAAGTTCGTGATTACACACGAGAGTACATTAATCTACTCACAGCCAAGGCAACAAAACTTATCTGGCACGCTTTAGAACCTCGACTGCCATTGTCACCGCAGTGCAGGACCGTAGTTTATAATGACATTTCCGCCGTTCTCGGACCGTAGCGTAATATTTTTACAATTCTCAGTTAATTCAACGAATCATGAAAATTGTCCGTTATATACAATTTTTTTTTAAAAATTAGGAAAGTGTAAGTTTTATGAAGACTTTTAATTTTATGTCCCAGTGATGTACATAAAAGTCACTGAAGGACGCTCCGTAGACTTTTTTAGAGAAAAAAATAGGTTTAATCTTTCTTATTTTTTGCGATTATTGTAACAACTACTGACTTTTTTAATTTTAGTTATTATAAAAATTAAAGATTACACAATTTCCTACAAAAAGAGGTTTTTGCTACGAATCTACAGGAAAAATGATGGCTTTTAAACATAAACTTGATAAAAAAGTTATTAAATTTCATAACCAAGTTCATAATGTGTCACCGGCTGAGGTTTCTTAGGATATACTAGTATTCTATACAGGAGAAGGCAAAAACTAAAGGCATATCAATAATATTAAGTAAATACTTATAATAAATATTTATTTTTAGAATTTCGTGATAACGTAACTCTTGTAAAATAACTCACGTGTTTATCTGTACATGGGTTTCAGTAGTTTCTTTCATTAACCACTTGACGTAAAACTTCAAATTTTGCACATTAACCCGTTCATACCTCAACAGTTAACACTCAAAAACATTTTGACTCAAATTTTATAGGAGTGGAATAGAGTGAGGGAAAGATCAGTATATGGACGAAAATTTTAAGCCAACTTTATCAACAATATTAGCCAACTTTCTTTGCTGATATTTTAGCATCAGAGGGCGGTTTATCGCGAAGAGAGTTATTTAACGTTTGGCGGAATGAAGTTGACATGTCAAAAATAATATTTTGTGTACATAATTATATTGTTGATAAATTATGGCTAAATAAACGCTATAAATATTTAATTAAACAAGAACGATCTTAAAGTGATGCATTTTGTAAAGATTTTAAATTACGGTCGATACAGTATCATTATACAATATTTTGTGTCGATTCTTATCTAAAAATAATGCGTGGTTAAACAAAAAATTGGTGTTTGACATTGTTTATATTCTCAGCCTTGTTTTCTCAGCCTTTACCTAAAAATATTGCTGGCCAATAAAAGTGCTTTCAAGACATCAGAATTTATTAGAAACGAAATTTAAACTGTATAATCTCAAATACAAAAATTATCTCCCTCTTTTAAAGAAGTAGAAGGAGGTGAAAACCAGTCAAATAGAATTTTATTCTAGCCGTGATTAACTTTCGTAACGTTTCAAGCATTTTATAAAATCAAGCATATTTGCGGGGAAACCCCAATGGAAATAAACAATTTAAGCCTTGTTTGTGAAAAAGTCTGTAACAAAACTACAATGGGTCTATTGAGTTTTCATGCCTGGATTAAATATTTTGAATGTATTTTACATATAGCATGTAGGTTAGACATCAAGTTGCACCAGATAAAAAAAAATGTCAAAGAATAAAAGAATTAAAATAGAAAAAAAAATATTAGAAGAAACTAGTTTCAAAATTGATTCCGTGATGAAATGTGGCTTTTGGTAGATATACAAAAACCTAAATTGGGCACCAGTTATGATGGTACAGCAAGTAAGTTTTTCGAAAATCCATTTTTGGCTTTAGGTATCAATAGTGTGGATAAATCAGTAATAAGATTTTTGGAGTTATTTTAAAAATGGTAAGTAGTGGATTAATTTTAGAAATATTTGAAAGATATAGCTCTGACACTACAGATTTATGTACATCAAGATATAAATGGTACTACATGCCGCAGAGTGTGTATAAACTATTAATATATAGTGGACAACTAATCGAACAAGTCATGTTACCAATTAGTGTGTTGTCTGAGGAGGCCCAAGAGGTTCCTAACAAAGACTACAAAAACTATAAAGAAAAGAAAACAAAACCACAGGAAGGAGAACACAAGAATACATATTACACCGATTGCTGGTTTCATCAGATGCTCTCAAAAGTATTCTTCATATCAAAAAGAGAAAAAGAATGTAAGAACTGATCACCACAGTTTCTAAGTCTTTTAACATGTGGAAAGCAAAGTGAAAATGAAGAGGATGACCAATAACTATTTTCTTCATTTTAATGCGATTTTCACACAAGTTGTTCCTTTTTATCAAAAAAATGTTTAGAATTGTAAAGTTATTTATATTTAAAATAAATAGCGAACAGGTTACACTTTTTGTATTTAAACTAAATGTAGCCAAAAATATATATATTGCGCCCTCAGATTAACGATCGGAATCACAGTGAGTTGTGTTAATCTCATATCAAGTTTGCTGAAATTTGTATTTCTTAGTTATCTAGAAACAGAAGTCATGTTTGCAAGTTAACATTAATTTTAATTGATTATCATACGAGTCGCATATTTTTCTACATATACAACTGTATGTGCATAACATTGAGATGAAAATGTTCGAAAATTTAAAAATCGTTATCAAAAAGTAAAGATATTCAGAATGAAATTATTATCTTTATGAAACGAGTTCCAACATCCATGTTAACCAACGCCCCGAACATAAAAATCATAGTTTAGTAATCTTGTGCTTGTATTACCCGCAGATTCAGGGAATAAATACGACCATGACAGCAGATATACGACAACTGTATGAGTGTCAAGTACAGCCATCAACAATGTATATCGTAATTCAGTGATCGGGCTTGGACAATTGTTTTCTCCATTGTTATTGCTAGACAAAGGGCGGCTTACGGAATACGCAGAACACGGAAAATATTTTATTATAGTCACAGACGCTTCAAACGGAAAATCTTATCATTCACAATGTCAGTTGGTACTTGAATCAGTTATATTACATTCAACATAAAAAACCCGTTTATCTGAAACAACAGAAGCTGCTTTTAGACAGATTATTAATTTAACAAGACTAGTATAAGTCTGCTGTAGTTTTAATTAGATGACGTTAAAATGATAAAAATTATTTGATAATAAGCTTATTGACCAATATCAATTTCATGCCAAAGTTTCGCTTAGAATAAATGTCATTCAATTTTTTAGCCGCTAGTTACTGTTTGGGAATGTTTGTGTATACACATATGTGTGTGTTGAAACTTGATATTGTTAAATTACTTATTCTATTAGTTTGAACACAAATCCCGTAACAATAAAAATTTGATCATTATTTCGAGTACATCTAATTTTTAAATAAATAAAAAACAATCTGTATAAGGCTTATTTTCTCACTCAAAATATTTGTTAGCTCTACCGTTATCAAATTTAAAAATAAACTATTTTTGAAAGTATTTTTTGAAAAATTGAGTTCATTAGTTTCAGAATAAGAGGATTGACATATCTCTGAACACAACATTCAGAAAATAATTTTTGCGAACTTTATAACTATCTTCTTCAGAGAATACCCCACACTACACATGGAATATAAGAAAAAATACTAGTAACTAATTGGGTCTATTTCCTAAAATTTTGACTTAAATAATTTTGAACGTGGGCAATAATAATTTTGAGTATATTAATTTTAAAATTTTTTAATAATTTTGAGTATGAATGGATTAATATTATTTATCATCATGGCAAATTTCATGTTTGTGTGTCAATATATTAGAAAAGAGGTTGTAACAACGGACATACGGATACGTGAGTAATCCCATAAGTATTTCATATTTCCTTTTGAGATACAGGACCCTAAAAGTGAAATGTATCTAGTTTTCTTCATATTTTTGAGCATTATTTCAATGTTAGGACAAATCAACCAGGAAAATCTTATATTATTTGGCTGATTGACCGAAAAAGAAATCAACCGTAGTATTTTAAATGCTATGAATCTATAATCGACTAAATTCCATACCACACCGAAGCGTATTTGAGATTAAATTCCTGACCATAAAGCTTTTAAGCTTCGTAGAAATTTAAATAATAATTTGAATTTGTTAAATTTAAAGCTCTCTGTAGAGTAATTGAAGATTTTCATTAAAGATTTTTTTTATAAAATCTATAATAATAAAAATACCCAAAAAGTTTATTTATAAATAATTTTTGAATATAATTCGCGCCACGAGGTTTTTTTTGCGTAATTTGATACTTTTAGAAACTTAACTTTTAAGAGTACAAAGTATTTCTGATTAAATATTTATAAACTTTAATGTTTATTAATAAAAATATTTATAAAGTAGATAAATTGCCTTATTACCTATATTTTGTTCTGTTAATATTTTTTCGTAAGTATTTCAATGTACAACTATGCCGATTCCACAGTTTTATTAAATATACGAAGTTTAAAACAAAACAGTATTATTTAAAATTGTTCAAATAACAGTAGATTCATTACCGTCGTATCCAATATATATATATATATATATATATATATATATATATATATATATTTCGATTTAATATTTATATTCATCAACTTAACATTTTATTGAATATATTTGGCGTTAATTTTGTAGAAATTCATTATTCACAATTAAATGAAACTACATGAAGTAACATTATTTCTACTTCTTTAAGTTATTCTTTGCTAATACCCCACCTGAAGATGTTGTAATACAACGAAACCTAGGTCGTGGTAAAGAACTTAAAGAAAATAGAAATAATACTACATTGCGTAGTTTCATTTAATTGTTAACATTTTATACAAATACATCTATAACTATGTATTTCAGAATATATGTACTCTTGAACGATTAAAGGAAACATGTTAACCAAACTATAAGCAAAGGTATATCACACATTATTAAATTTAACGTAACTGTTATGATTAATTAGTGTAATGATAAATTATTTTGTGATTTAACTCTTCCAATGGACAGTTTATAGTATAGAGTAGTTTGTAGTAGTTTATAGGATCAAAAATACTTTAACTTTATTATACTACGTTAAGAGAGCAGATAATATACTAATTATAACTTCAATCTGTGTAAATTGATCCAGTTACAGTTGACATTTACATAGACTTTTAGAAAATATTATTAACACTATACATTTGGTTCACGTAAAGCAATCTATCATTATTGGTAATTATTTACTAACCAAGAAAAAGTTATTTATTAACCAAGAAAAATGCATGTCCAACTTACAGGTTATTCAAAAGCGATGAACATGTAAAAACACAAATTACAGTACATATAATAACATCAATAATAATTTTTAAAACAGAAAAACCAATATCATTTCAAATTAAATTTAAAATAACTAATTATCAAACTACGAAACGATTCCAGAATCGCATTCTTAAAGTGGTCAACGGAGCAGAAAAAAGTATCAAGCGTGTCTTTCAGTGGTTAAGAAAAAATAACTCGGTAACCAATATATCTATTTTTAATGTACCAATTCAAGTCAAACAAAATAATTTTGCATCGAAATATTTAAAAAGTGCTGTTATTAGATTTTTGATGAATGTGGTTAAAAATTATAGACAAGACGTATACAATATACTTTAAATAAACACCGAACAAGAAGTACAAGGAAAGGCAGAAAATGACCAAAATACGAGTACTTAGTTGAAATATTTGCGGTACAATATAATTTACATCGAATACTGATACATTTTACTTAGTTTCCATATTGTACCCTGATTTTGCTAAAGGATCAATGAATATCAATTAATATCGCCCTCAGTCATGCAATCATTTTGGAGACTTTATTATTAAATTATATAATTAAATTTGTATCATGCAAACTCGATAACGCCACCTATGCTGTTCGTTATTAAGGAATTCCATAATGTACCTTCAATTTCCATGTTCAAATTCTAACCAAATTTTCAGAAGACTGAGCTGCTAGTACCTTTTAAAATAAAGAACGAATTATCCAGATTGTTCGAATGTCGAAGATAAGAGTTAACTTGTATAAAAAAGTGACTTCACACACACACATACACATACATATATATATATATATATATATATACATACACACACACACATACACACACATATATATGTATATATATATATACACATATATATATACATATGTAATTTTTGGACGACTAAAGTGCAAAAGTCTGATACGTCATAGATCATCCGCAATTACAACAAACTATGTCTCGATCAATACAGCAAACCAAATCTTGGACGGTACTTGGACGGTACTTGATACCTGGTCTTTAACAATATATGACATATTTTGTATTGTTGTAATTACTTGTACTTTATGGATTTTTAAGAATTTAATTACTGTGTAGATAGTATCCTCTGGATCTTTTATGCGACATTTTTAGATACGTTCTATATATATAAAGATTATGTGTCATAAAAAAATCTCATAAAAATTTCAGACCATTCATTACGAAAATTCTTAAATTACAAGATTTAGCCAGGAGATGAAATTTTAGTATGTGTTGTGTTAGTGTGATTATGAAGAAGTATAAAAGCTATTGATCGATACATAGTACAAAGCTGCTAGCTGCTAAAAATGTTGTCTACGTGTGAACTATATATTTGATATGGTCATGAATTCTTAATTTTCATATGTTTGATATTTTTTGACAACCATTAATGATAGAAATATTAGACGGTGGAATCGAAAAAGTACTATCAAATGAGATACTTCTAATGGCTTCTTTATCTCTGTTCAGATATTTCGATGTTTACAATTTATTATATAACAACAATAAATATTTCCAAATCCGTTTTCATACAAATTTACTCTTCAAGCCATTTTTTTCAAATTCTTTCTTTTATCATCAAATGACAATTTTAATTTCCTATATTTTCTTTTATTTTTATTTGTAACCATTTCTATATGAGGGTTAATGAATTCATTTACTGGTTTCTTTTAAAATTAGTTTTTTACTATATGTTTTATTTTTTTCCCACTCTAATAATAATTTATTAATATTGACCTAAATTAATTGAAAATAATAAAGTTTTAACATCATCAAAATTACGTTCCGTTAATGAATTAAAAAAGCAATGTTGCCCGTAAATAACATTTTATTTTGCGAAATACTCGCGATAACTTCAATATTGATATTGCTCTTTAGGGTTTACTGTAAAGACGACTCGCATTGTGATATGGAAAAGTCTTAATCAAAAATTATTGCGATTAAGGTCGTTTTCATCTTATTTTATTATAAACAATTTTATTTTTACCTAAGTATTTTTATTTTAACTCTATGTAAAAAAAGTAAAAATAATATTTTCCCTCAGTATCCTATCATACCTCATGACCTCCTATTATTTCCTTAATAACGACCTAATATTTTTCCTCAGTAACCTATCATACCCCATGAACAGAAATTAAGCGTTAACATTTACTAGTGTGAACTAAGGGTGTAAAAATACGATTGAATTGAAGTTTACAAATGTAGAATTTTTATATGTCGTATGAAAATTCTTAACAGATACTTAAAAAAATCATTGTCGTATTTGCGATTTCAAAGAAAATATAAACATACTCCAAATATACTAGGCTTGATGTACAGAATTTTTTTGAATAATACACATTCTTTGTTATAATCTCTCAAACACATATGTATGAGTGTGTAAATAAAAAGCTTCTGAAAGTATTTCTCTCATAGGTTCATAATTAACTTATTCTAAGTTTTTATTACAATTTTTTTTTAATTATTTATTTTTATATATCCTTTTATATTTTTTAAAAATTTATTATTACAATTTAATTCTAAGTTATCATTACAAAATATGTAATTAAACATATTTTTAATTAAACATTTTTTAAAAAATCAAAATTTTGTACTTAACTAATAGTTTTGTTTTGTTTTTTTATTTTATGAAATTAGTTTTACATAAGACATACGAAAGTTATTTTAAGGGTTTAACCATTTTTTTAATTTACGTTTGTTAAATTTTTAAAACTCTTCGAGCAGTAGGCTTTATTTAAGTATGGGTCTAAATCTTAAATTTTGTGAAAATATATAATTCAACATAAACATATCCCGTGGACTAACTACGTCGCTGAATCTCGGAAATAAAATAAGTCATTTGTTATAGTCGCCACTTTGTAGTTAAACTGATTGCTTTCAGTCACTGATCGTCGCAAGCATTAATCACGTTTTTTGTTTGAATACTAACGATAAATAATGACCAGACTTGAAGATTGATGGAGAACACTATCTGGAGTAGTGACGTCGCATAGGTTAAATGGAAGTAGAAGTCAAAAAATGGGGTTCCAACATAGGAAATTAATTGAAGTAGCAGTAAAAATTTAAAAAAGTATTTTTACTGTTTTCCAAGACTCAATGTTATTCTTTGAAACTTAGCTAGAAAATTACTGCAAATAATTTCAATCGGTCTTTACCACATTGTTAAAAGTTTAAGTTCCAAATTATTTATTACTATCCAAATACTAATTTCTTGTTGCCTGATCGATAATAATTTCTTTATCTCACCGTTTAATATAAAATATTTGCATTGATCACGAGTATGGTTTTCCTTTTTAAAATTCTAAGTTCTTTAGGAACTTTGTTATTGTTTCCTTTTTTCTTCCTAATATTTTTCTACGATCACACCCATTATCTATGTGTGAATTGAGCGCTAATTTTACCTTATTGGAAAAACTTAATTGAGTCGAAGAATTACTGAAAGTCCACGCCAATTATATTGCTAGTGTATTATCGTTATCACTTATATGTACTTCTGCAATTTCTTGTCTTAATATTATTTGCTTTTTTGTAAACGTATTTATTGTATTGGTGTGAACGGATATAGTGCTAATTTTTTTGTCATAGATGTCAATCTAATGTCAGTTTTTTTGGTATAGATGTTAACCTAATATCAACCTGATAAATACTGACATTTTTAAATATTCTGAAAATTTTCTTCCTGAATAAAGTTAATATCATAGTTCTGATAAAAGCATTTCCGTCTATGTATCCTTAAGATTTTCAATCTATTTCCGTTCTACCATTTTTATTGAATGTCTTTTAACTTTTGTTAATTCCTAATTTATTCAGTACCTTAACATTTCCAAAGCTTAACATTTCGGATCGACTAGCTCTTCTGTACTCCAAGATTTACGTGAATTCTTTCTCTACTCCGCCATTTATCTTCATTGATGGGTTTTTGTGAATACGCATAATAATTACCATCTTTATAGTAATGGCTTGAAAATATTGTATTGTACGTACTGATGTACATTCTGATTTTCATTCAAAAATTTTCATCGACATCTTCAAAGAAGCTTCGCTTCAATTGATCGATGGGTTTATAAAACGGTCGATTAGTTATTTGAGTTTAATATAGTATTTTAAAACTAAGATGTTGCATCTACCGCATCTAATGCTGAATGTAATAATACCATAAGTATATATATTTGAGTGGACTAATCGAGGGAAATCTTAACTAGTAAACTTAATTAAATCGAACAAGTTGTGGTAAAACCCTTATAATATTTTCTCTTAAATACGTTCAAAGACTCTATTGTTCATTCCATATAAATATCGCATTTTTTGGAAACAAATCAATTTGGCAGTTAAAATCTAGTTGGCACAAATTTATATTCAAGCAGTAAATGGTTATTTATAAATATCATTGTGCCTCACCCAAAATATAAATAAACGACGTATTATACTCTCATTATTTTAATAAACTTTCACGATAAATGATATTGAAAATATCAGTATGACACTATTATTTTACTAATATGAAATGTGAAATTTGGAGGGAAAAATGAACAACCCTTACATTTTATCAAGCTATATTCTAGAAATAAAACTCAAAATTTCGACTAGTATAAAGTCTATACCATATTATATGCTACTAACTAACTTTTTTAGAGGTTAGAGTGAAATAGCTTACAATGAGCCTGTTCTAACGGCGATTAAAATAATTATTCATTACTTTATATACAAATATACGAGTAAGCATACGAAATATGAGACGGCGGTAATGACGTAAGGATAACCAATCAAATAAAGATCACCGCATCACGCAAAAACCACTAGACGGATTTTGATGAAATTTGGTGTGATGATAAATGACTATCCGGCCCAATATATAATATACTTTTTATTTTGGGATAATGTCCGTCTATTTGTCTTCTGTCTTTCTGTTACCGCATCACGCAAAAACCACTAAACGGATTTTGATGAAATTTGGTACGGTGATAACGGACTATCCGGGTCAATATATAGAGTACTTTTTATTTTGGGAAAATGTCTCATTTCTAAGAAAAGATACAAAAACTGGTTCGTACAACAATCACTGCGAATCTAGATATTTCTGGTATCTAATCTATGCATATCGTATCGATATTTGTGAATTTTAAAAATTAGAAAATGAGGCAATAAATATATATAAATAATCATAATTAAAAAAAATAAAAAAATAATAAAGTAAAACGGCTCAATAACATTTAACTCAGTACAGTTTAAAAAAATCACCATTAGATGTCATCACAAGGTTTTTTAAAATACATAATTTTTCTCTATTGGATCAAGGTAATTATCACTGAATGGATTTGGATCCTTTTTATATTGCACCGTGTTAAATTACATAATGTAATGCAATATAATGCTCTCTAAGTATTCTCAGAATTAAATAAAGTTACAAGCTACTGTACTATTATTTTGTTTTTCTACAATAATTGGCGCAAGTAGGGATTTAAAATAAACCATATAACATAAATACGACTCTTAATAACGCGCCTTAGTTATTTTGAATAATTCATATATTTTTTAATTTTACTCGATGTTATATAACGCTAAATGTTTTCTATTATATAATGCGTTAAGTTTTTTTTAATATTTCGTTGCATGCTATTCAACGAAAGGAGTCGTAAGCAAATTTCGTAAATCGTAGTGTCATTGTATTTTCAAAAACAGGACAAACCTTGCGCACAGCTGGCGAGGATCTAAGCATCAATTGCTTTTCGCAAGGAGAGCTGTATGTAGCACTCTCCTGCGTTAGCAACGCTAACAATTTATTTGTTTATATCCCTGATGGTTCTATAGCAAATATTGTTTGCAGAGAAGTTTCGTGAACAATGTTCTAAAGCTCACGCGAACGAAGTCGAGAGCACAGATAGTATATTATATTTTTACGTAATTACTTAAAAAAACATATTACAAAATGTTTTTGAT
Source organism: Druceiella hillmani (assembly GCA_039881145.1). NCBI lineage: Eukaryota > Metazoa > Arthropoda > Insecta > Lepidoptera > Hepialidae > Druceiella > Druceiella hillmani. The sequence continues at coordinate 3,426,275 of JAYKKI010000115.1, read as the reverse complement.
TAATATTTGGCATTATTTATATGCACGTCGTAATTATATATTAAACGGTACTTCAAGCAACAGATTCTGTACATCAAGCCTAATATTTTTGGAGTAAGTTTTTGTGGAAAAGGCAAATATTTTCTTTGAAATCACAAATTCGACAATAATTTTTTTAAAGTTAAAAATCGGTTAAGAATTTTCATACAACTTATAAAAATTCTATATTTGTAAACTTCAAATCAACCGTAACGTAATAATGTCGCATAGCGCAGTGGTTAAGAGACTAGGGTCCGTCTAAAATTCGAAGGGTTCATTTCCCTGTAAGGTATTTAAACATTTATACATTATTTATCTTATTATGAATGATTTATTGCACCTTGGGTTTGGTCGAGGTGTTAAGATAGTATATGAGACGGCGGTAGTGTCGGCAACCAATCACTATGCATTATGGGCTTTAAGTATAGTGCTGTGATATGCAGTGATCCATTATGATACATTTTAATGGTTTTGCGAAAAAACGCGTTAGAAGCTACATAATCTACTAAGCGGGAAGAGATATGTTGATTGAACCAATATTCTGACAAAAACCTATATCTACGTTTGTAGCTTTATACAAGTAGTTTAACAGGTAAAATGTATGATATATATATATATATATATATATATATATATATATATATATATAAAGTAATAGATGCGGCAAATAGTTTCCGTCAGCTCCAAAAATGTTGATTAATATGTATTTAAAATTAACATACCTATATTAATTGATATATCACTTGAATAATCTGAAAAAAATCGGAACAGATGGTCCTAACATCTGAGGATTTATTTAATAATATTATTTTAACACCGTGGTTTTTTTGTGCTTACGCAAAATCATCAGTTTATCAGATAAAACTACCGTTTTATGGACATCAATTTGTGGAGCAATACGCACAAAAATATAATTTAACTCCTTTTACTAGTTACAGGCGGATGGCTGTAATTGACTAAGTGGATATGACGTAAAGTCAAACTGAACCGGCTTCAATGTGAGTACGTATACAATGGTAGCATATTGCGCATTAAAAATAACACAAATATGCGTTATATTCAATTTTTTAATGAGAATTAAAACCTTGTCGGACCGAGACCATATCGATTAAAATAATTTTTCATTGTATTGTTCTATTAGCTTTTATTCTTCTTCGGATAAATATGTTTAGTGAAAGAAAATTGTTAGCTTTATTGTGATGACAATGTAAGCCCCTCTGACTATCTGTCTGTTAGTTTTACTAAGACTCAAAATAATCGATGTTGTTTTTGGTTTAAACACATCGTTGGCGTAGATTTTAGGCCATATAATACGTGATCAACTTAGAAAAGGGTGTTTGATTAAATGAGTAATTCAACATGTTTTCTTATATAAAATTATTTATATTGAATAGTTTACATATAAATGCACGTGAGACTAATCAATATATGTATAAGTAGAAACAATTTGAATTAAACCAAGCACACAAAAATATCATATATCTTATAATTATACTCTTTATCTACACGTTCATATGGTCACACAAATAACTTAAGTGATTTTTAATATATCATTGATATATTTTTTGACCGTACAAAACGTTTATTAATTTCCATATATAAGAAGACGACGTTTTCCATTAACGGCTACTTTCAAAACGGCCACTGTGTTGGTTTGCTTGTAAAGTTTTAATATAAAATATTTCTTATTGCATTTCTAGTGTTTCGTAAAACGACTTAATTGCTTGTGTTATGTGAAATAAATTGTATTATTGTGTGTTTCTTAGTATTTATTTTAGTGAGTTATATAAAAATGTATATTATTTTTTAAGTTTGTTTTATTCTTCATAAAACTGACTGTGGTACCCGGATCAATTAGAGTGCTTACATTTTTAATGACATGAAGGTCTAAGCAAAAAGTTTGAAGCTCAAATGAGAAAAACACGTTGATAAATGGCTATAAATACATAGAAGAGAATATACCCAAGTAAAAATGCATTTAAAAAAATACGTGCAGAGCAAATGTCTGAAATTACGGGAGTTGTTTTAAGCACAGTATCTAGACACAGAATAGTTCAAAATATCGAGAAAATTATAGATAAAGGAAGAAAAACGAACAATATCTTACTCAGATGGGGTTTGGGTCAAGGAACATCACACAAGTAATAATGTATTGCATGACAACTTCACACATTCGTCATGACAGGTCTTTATGGAAGGTTCGTCAATTGACTTAAAGCGCCTTAAAGAAAAGAAAAACGTCTAATCGCTGTACATATCGGTCATGAAGGAGATTTTGTGGAAGACTTAGAACTCATTTTCGAGTTGAAAAAATTAAGACCATTTACCAAATTGGAATATTCACACATTATGACGTGATTGAAACAGCATAGTGAATTGTTTTCTGTGAAATGGTACATTTTTAAATATTTATTTATTTTACGTTTTTAAAAAATTCTTTAATGATTATATTTAGAAACTAACATATTATTTTTAGTTTGTAGTTATCAAGTGTGATTTACTACCGATTCGTCCACCAAAAATTATTAAATACACCAATTTTTAAGACAGCTAGTTACGAGCCTGAAAAGTAGGAGATAAAAAAGGATTATCCCATTTTTAGGTAGAAATATATTTATAAATTATTTGAAATATTTTATTATTAGAATTTCTCTTAAAAATAAAATGTGACCTATATAATCTAAGTTATACGTGTATGTCGCATAAACCTATGAATTGAAATAAAATCGCATTTTTCATTCAAAAATACCAAATAAATCTTGATCAATTTACTTAAATGAATATAAGAAATAGGTTATCACAAAGTGTTAAATTTGTTACCAAACATTCCCTTTGAAATGAAACAGGGATGGATGTTTAAATTTAGGACAACATCCATCAAATACCCTTATTATCTTTGCTTGATTATGGAGATGTGTGATTGTTTTATAATCATCAATTATTTTAGAGTTACAATAACATTTTCAAATATATTTATTTTTGTTGACTGGAAAAGTTGCTTGTTTAGCGACAACTTCACCAAATATTTCTATATGAACATTAAAATATGGGACAAATGAATATATTTTAGCCACATTTTTATTAGGTTACTGCTAAGTAGGGAAATATGCACTTGAGATGGAAATAAAATTTACAAAACGAAAATAAATATTTATATTTGATGAAGAGAAGAGGTTAAATCAGAATATATACTGTACATGGGATATAAAATCTATGAGCAGGAAAATAAATAGTTAATTTCCATGAGGAAGTACTCGTTCTTGACACGGCGTATTAATTTCTAGGAAGTTAATTAATTTTTTCTTAACAATAGAAAACTAAAAGTGTCGGCCGGTAACTACTAAAATTTTGGTTATATCATTAAAATTTAGTTTATCATGGAAATTTTGGTTATACTTAAATATAGGTAAATATTTTTAAAAACCATACGTTGATCCACTGATTAAAAGTATAGCAAGGAACGCTATTGCATACTTTAACCTAGAAAAAATACACAAGCCTATAATAAAAGAAATCAAAACGCCACAGACGGTATAACACTTATAAAATAAAATAAAGGACATCCGTAACATTATAAAATCCCAAATTGTTTCGGTTACTGGTTTTTCTCTTTACTGTGTTTTTCTCTTTACCCATATCGAATGATTTATTTCAATTGTGTAAATAATACACAGTTTGAATTGTTTTCTTGTAATTAGAGTCTCTTCCCGAAAAGGAAACCGTTTCTAAATGCCTGAATGTGGAATTAGGTCAGATTATTTTTTCGTTAAGATTATGATATGGGAATTATGATTTCTTTCTAAAATATACACTCAATTAAATTACGTAAATAAATAGAGAAAAATTTATTTAACGCAACTTTTCCTGAAGTCCACAAATTTTGGAGAATGCTGTTTGTAATAAATTTTGGACACAAGTAATTTTATCATGTTCTTGTGGATTAATATATGATTAACTTTAAACAAATATTAGGAAATCCTAAATACATTCAATGGCAAAATTAATCACAATAGTACTAAACAAAAAGCAAGAAAACATTCCATCTTTTGAACTTTTCAAACAACAAAATAAATTGAAATAAATGTATAAATACCTAATATATTACTTAGGCCAAAAATATCTATTTTATTGGAATGAATGCTGTATATGTAAGTACAAATGCTGAATGAATGCTGTATATGTAAGAACGAATGCTGTAATGTATATGTAATATAAGTATATATACGTAAATCAATAGTAATCTTTACTAGAAAACAAGAAGTATTATTGCCAGATCTGAAAAGGATTGGAAAGGATTAAGAAGCTGAGGTTTAGAAAATATACTATTACTTGAAATTGTACTCGAACATGTCGATTTAAAATCATATAAGTATCGGGGTTTAAAACAGTTATTGGCAGTTCCCTGTTAGGTTAAGTTGGTAAAACTATCTTGGATGAAGGAATGGTTTATGCTCACTTGGAATTAGAAGCAAAACTTATAGTACTAATCTATATATTACACATGTCAGTGATGCTTGGGGTTTGAGTTACTAAATTTTAAGATTACCACTATATTAGTTACATTATATTAGTTTCAAAATATCAGGTTTTAAAGATTAAAAATTAGTAATTTTTCTAATATGATGACAAGGAAATTAAATTTACAGAAATGTATCAAAAATATAATTATATTTATAAGTGCGTTCATCAAAGTGTCGACAGGAATACTGTAAAGACTTATCTATGTTTAGAATACAAAATTAATGTATGTTAATTTTAGAGCTTCAAAATATTTCATATATTTAATGATCAATTTAATATTTAATTTTTAAATAATCTAGCTCTTTAGTCACAATGTTATCTTTTGCAATTTGGGTTAATACCGTTCAAAGTGGTCTACTTTGTAAGTAAAATCGTAATTCTTGTCTTTGACCATAACTCGTTTCAGATTTTATTTTATTAATTGATCCAGAATTGTTATTTAATTCATACAGAAATATTTTCAAATAGACAGCCCGATTTTATTATGTATAATTGCATAGCATGCCAACGAGTCATAATAATATAAGCCACCACTAGCCTGGAATATTTATATTACATGATTTGAATAGGGTTTTCCACAGTTTAAGAAGTAAGTGGTTTCAAACTTATGATGAGAAGAAAAATCCGTGTTTAATTTTATATTTAATTTAAATTATCTCACGTTTTCAATGCGGCATCTATCTTGAATACTATTATAGAAGTTGGTACATTTACTATAATGTATAATTTATTAATCACTGGTAAAGTAAAAATAGTATTTATTTATTATCATGAACTATCTCGATATGCAACGCTTAACGTTTATTTAATATACATTCGTATATTTTCAATTAGAAAATAAAAATATTCATGATGCAAATACAAAGGTTTGTTATATACAAATTTCCCAAATGTACTTTTGGCAGAAAATCTCAAAATGCATAACTTATGCGTGATATGGTGTATTGTAGATGATTACCAATTTAACTAACTATTCAGATTTACAACTACATATCATTACTTGAGAGCACATAACGCAACCGTGAATTTCACCCTTACGCAGACTTAGAGCTTTTACCTGAAAGCATAATTACATTTTAGCTATTAATTTGGAATGTCTTTGTAAGATGGGAATGCGAGTTATGCTTTTGTGTTTCTCAATTACACATACTATTATTATAATTTAACACGTTCATTGTTTTACTCAAAGGGTGGTTTCAATCACAGCGTATATCATTGTTTTAAATAAACTTATAATGAAGTTTTAAGAAAAGAAAATATATGCGAGGTCAAATAAATAATTAAAAAGAAAAACATATAATTTAATTCCTGAAGTACTATGAATAGTTACAGAATTTATTTACCCTGCCGGAAAATTATTCCATTACTTTCTTTTAAGAATTTGTGTGATCAATTATATAAAATTTAAAAAAAAATATTTTTATTACGACACAAGAAAACGGTTAAGCAAACGTATGAAAATAAATTTTTGAAATATTCACAAATTGCAACCAGCTTATATTGACAGTTTAAGCAATTATTTGCTCCGAGATGAATAAAAACAAATTTGATTTATGTCGATACATATGTTACTTTAAATTGGAACTCGCATGTACTTCAGTGACTTTTTTAGGAAATTTCAGTAATTTCTATAAAGTAATCATTAATTTCATATTTTAAATCATTCCGACAATTAATCAACCAATTATTTGAAATATTTGTTTACATAAGAACGAAAAAAAATTACGAAAGCTAATATTTTTTAAAACAACAAAACATAAACTAAAAAAACTAAATTCTGAAAAATAAAATAAAAATCAATTTTACTAGCCCTGTCAAACTATAATCAACTAACGTTGATAATTTCTTTAACTATATACTTGTAAGATCCAATTATAAATTTTTGACTTATTTCAGTTAAGTTCTTCTTGCAATCGAATCTTCAGGGACTTCCTTAAAAAAATTAGTAACTTTTTAAGTACCTATACAAGTTGATTGGATCAATAAACACTCTGTATGTTATAAAACTTCATTAATAAAATATTTCTCTAGATTAGTTTAGATCCTCTCTTACTGGCCGTAGACAATCTGTAAGGACTTCTAATACTTATAAATATTGGAGAATGGCCTGATTGGTAAAGTTTTATCGCCATTACATTTTTCCATTTTTTAGTGCACAGTTCTTTCACCACTTCATTTTTCCATTATTTAGTACAAAATTCTTTCACCACTTACTTTTTTCATTCTGCGGTACATTCTTTCACCACTAGATTTTTCAATTTACGTAAAAATTGTAGTCAGAAATGTTTATTTAATACGTGACTTGCATACCGTTGATTTGCAAATTGTACACTTTCAACCGCATAATTAAATCAATGTGGATCCCTGCCTGATCGATCAACGAGGTTCATAGAATAGGCGTTTCCATCAACCCAGACTATTTATATTGGTAATAAGAGGTTTCTTTCAAATATTTTGGTATTTAATTTACCACTGTTTTTATTGAATGGTGCATGATTCCGTAATGGTGCATGATACTGTCAAACATTTGGGCGAACAATAAAAATAGATCGATAAAAACCTCAGTTTTCAGCATCAAATGTATGGCGTTAGTCATAAAACTTTCAGCGCAAAACACATACTCTAAAGCCTTTTCAATATTTGGTAAATAAAAACTAAAATTCGCCTCTGGTACATACCACGGTGAACTAATAAAACTGGGCTTAAATAAATTAGAACGATTTAAAAATTTACGCAATCTCTACATTTTCGACCTGAAGAAATTTGATCCTCTTTCTTATTAAATGGTACAACTTAACTGATTGAAGGTTCAATGCTGGCATAATGTAAATCTTATCTGCCCTCCCTTTAATGAGGTGAAGTATCTCGTGGTCGGGATTACCTTAGGTCGAAATTCTCAGCCTTAAATGTGCTTAGCCTTGGACTTCGCTCTGAAATTCTTGTTACTTTACTTACTCACGAACGTGGTATGAATATTCCTTCTATGAATATTCCTTCAATTTTATGTTGCCAAACTTTGAAACAAGTTAGACCCAAATATCCAAAAAGGCCATCAATTCAAGGGTGACTTAAATAAAAAAAATTCCATATCGTTCCCTGTCTGGAGTTTCGTCCGAAATCCTATCGTTATATTTAATTCTTTCTAATATATAATACATGTATATACCTATGCATGTCATTCTTTTTGTGTATTTTTCCATTAAAATTAATTTTTTTTCTTTCTCAGCTTCTTAATTCCTTTCTTTTTATGTTAACTGTTTCTTTTCCATTTTGTAACTGTATTCATATTCTATCGTAGTCTCCGTAACTTGTATTTTTTTTATTTGGGCTTTGATTAATATTAGGTGATTGCTCCCGTAAAAATAAGCCTGTTATACATATATATATATATATATATATATATATATATATATATATATATATATATATATATATTTATATATATATATATATATATATATATATATATATATATATATATATATATATATATATATATATATATATATATATATACATGTATATATGTATGTGTGTGTGTGTGTGTCAAAAAAAGATATTGAATCGATGAAGGTATTATTCGACTATACATATAAATGTCAAATACCTACCCCTAAGCGCGTCGCAACTTCACAATTCATATTACGGTTTCACATTTTCTGCTGTGTTGAATTTTAAATAATAATACATCTTTGGTGAAAAAAATAAAAATCCAATGACACTTCACACATGAAATCTCTTAAACCATTTTTAATTAACAACCAGGCATAGGTACATCTATATATAAGTTAGCGAAAAAGTAATAACGTGAATGTGCCTTAATTTAATGTGCAATGTTCCTTAAACCATTTTTAATTAACAACCAGGCATAGGTACACCTATATATAAGTTAGCGAAAAAGTAATAACGTGAATGTGCCTTAATTTAATGTGCAATGTGCCTTAAACCATTTTTAATTAACAACCAGGCATAGGTACACCTATATATAAGTTAGCGAAAAAGTAATAACGTGAATGTGCCTTAATTTAATGTGCAATGTGCCTTAAACCATTTTTAATTAACAACCAGGCATAGGTACACCTATATATAAGTTAGCGAAAAAGTAATAACGTGAATGTGCCTTAATTTAATGTGCAATGTGCCTTAAACCATTTTTAATTAACAACCAGGCATAGGTACACCTATATATAAGTTAGCGAAAAAGTAATAACGTGAATGTGCCTTAATTTAATGTGCAATGTGCCTTAAACCATTTTTAATTAACAACCAGGCATAGGTACACCTATATATAAGTTAGCGAAAAAGTAATAACGTGAATGTGCCTTAATTTAATGTGCAATGTGCCTTAAACCATTTTTAATTAACAACCAGGCATAGGTACACCTATATATAAGTTAGCGAAAAAGTAATAACGTGAATGTGCCTTAATTTTCCCCGAAAAAGTAATGTAATAATATGAACATTCATTTTTACAGATGGCGCCAAATGTCAATGTGCTTTAACATTTATGTTGTAGATATATAGAGAATTAGTGGTCAACAAGTCATGGAGCAATACACATCTCAATAAAACAGAGCTCTTGTTTAATTTCAAACAAAATGGCAGCCAATTCAAATTATTTAACAATGATATTAAGTAACATAGTTTTTGAGATATCTACGAAAATATATATTTCCCCCTACTAATTCATATTGGACACCATTAAGTACTTTTTGCGCTAGGAAGTCAGTGTTAGTGATTATAATTAGATAATTTTCTTGAACTTCTTATTTCAGCAATTTATTAGTAAATTGTTTTTTAGTAGAGCGCAATAACATATTTAGGAAGAGGGAAACCATATTTTGTGTAGATTTATTAAATTGATATGAAATACCAAATACACTCACTGTCAAATAATATAAATTGAAAAGACTCACGATTAGTGTTATACAAAAATTTACTATGGGTGTCCACATCTATGAATTAAAATAAAAGGTATTAAATTTTAGTTCTGAACCACAATATTGGTTTATAAAATCACGTAAATAGACGAAAAAATGGTTGTACTCAAAACCAAATAAGTAAAATAAAGGCACATGCCTTAAAAATCTTCCATACAAATCGTTGACACTTTTCACGATCTTGTTTTCCTAATGAATAAATAATGACACTTTAACCGTTACGTCCAACTTACTTAAAATAACTTTAGCACTGTTATGTCCGACTATTACTTATTAGACTTATTGGCTCTAGAACTAAGACGTAAAGCTTAAATCAATTTAGAAGATCAAGCATATTTTATATTTTATACTCGAAATTAGTAGATTGCTTGATTAAACGATTAGGATAAGTTCAAGAAATATTTATTTTTTGTTATAATCTAGTTACTCAATGAAATGGAATTGAAATTTCACTCATTGAGCCTCTCATATAATTTTATATTTTGTACACCTCATAACTGAGGAATATAAAAAACAGACTCATAGTTGAAGATACTCAAGTAAACAATATTTTAATTATTTTGTGTTTACAAAATAATTAATAAAAATTCCATATATATTTTTTAAAAATTCCTTGAAAAAAAAAATTATCACAAAAATTTTACTAATTTATTACGTGTATATTACACGTTCATTATTCATTTAAGGAGACTCAACATATGTATCTCTATTTTAGGCTCATATGCAGTATCTGAGAAGCAAAAACATAAAATCTGATACATAAGGAAGTGGCAAATATTTAATCGTTAGGTGAAGCGTGTTATTGATGATAAATAGTGCGTAGCAAGAATACGAATCACTTTGGATCTGACGTTATTTGCTATAAAAATAATATTTTTGGTTATTAAAGGTCCGTTACTGTACGCTTTCAGTGCTTGTGTATAAAGGAAACAAAATACTGTACACTTTAAATGCTTGTGTACAGAATGATCGAACACATTTTCTGCTTATAAAATGTCCAAACACTTGTGTAAAAATTCTTTTTTTTGAGCGGTAACACTTGTGACGTTACTTGTTTCACCGTCTATTAATGTGTATACTTGTCTATTACTGCATCATACCTTTAAAATATTGACCTTTAGATTTAAAAAATTAATGTGCTATATTGGTACCAAATTAAAGATGCGACGACTCTCCGTGCGTTTATTTTATTACATTTAGAAATACTGCTGAGCACGTAGTTACACAAGTAGTTCTCCAAAAATGTCACGGTATTGACATTTTTGGAGAACTGACATATTTGATCATTTAAATTAGAAGATCATAGAAAAAACATGTTTATTATTATGGAAATATTTGAAAATAATAATTACATATAATATAGAATTAACTTAAAATTTATTATTTCGGTTAAAGTCATCACTGTCTTACCTTTAACTAGAATAAATTACCTATTGCACATTAAATTAATCAAAAGTCAACAAGTAGGTTAAACAATAAATTAAATGACTTTAAACTCGAAATAGAAACGTTCACAGTTTGTATTTCTCATTAGGTATTTAATATAAACTGTGATGTTTTGATTAAAATATGAATTATTTGAAGTTTGATATAATGTTCAAATGTAATCAAGTTCGAATATAAATATATATATATATATATATATATATATATATATATATATATATATATATATATATATATATATAAATATTACGCCCGCAATAATTTGATCACTCTATCGTAGCGTGTGCGAAGTCTGCTGTGTCCTTCACAGCGTTGTGAATACAAATTAATATGAATCTCAGCTTACCCGTGGTTGTGAATGTTAAATAATTTTATTTTCGTTTATTTTGATGTAAAAACTTTTTCAGTAAATAATATTCATTATTTATAATAACTGTTACCGAAATACCATTAATTCATCATCTCTGATGACTATGTTTAGGGTTTCTCGTCTTATGAAACTATGAAGAGTCCTTTACCACATATGTCAGAAATTATCAAATCAGCTTATTATAAACATACAAAGTGCATCCTTGGCATTTTATATTCTAAAGTTGTTTGAGATCTGAAATTAGCGCGTTCATATTATCGTATACTAAAACTTTGTTCTTTTACGTGCTCAACTTTCCACAAATTTTTCGCAAGTAAAACCGAGTAACACATTTTATGAATAAAAAAACATAGAATTTTATTTTTAAATTGTTTAAAAATGGCATGCATATGATATTTTACTTGCGTTAAACACAATACTTTGAGTAATTATATGTAAATATGTTATAGATACGAACATAAAACTTACGTAAACATCCGGAATGTAACAATCCGGAAGTTCTCTTCCCGGGGGCGTGTCCCAATTTGCCGCTACGCTTCCTTTTCCGATATTTCATCGCGGAAAACAGAAGTTATCTAAAATTTATTTTTTCCTTTCACGATGAATATATTCATCTCGAACATTACGTGACCTCTAAAGATTTACGTGTTAAGTTAAAAGTGGGATGTAAGTCAAAGACAAATAAAAGAAAGTGCACTGTCATGCCAATCATTTGTGAGTATTGAAAACGATCATTATTAAAAAGCGAGCTCGACACTCTTCAATGTTGTAATATTAGTCGTTGTTACAAAATTATGATTTGAAGGATTCTTTAAATTTCATTTCAATAAAAATCGGTAAAGTCTTTTTAGTTGACCTTAATCTAATCTTAAATTAAATATTTATATTTATAAGGCAATGTTTTTGATTAACTGATGTTCGAATGGAATATGTATGTATATATATATATATATATATATATATATATATATATATATATATATACATATATATATATATACATATATATATATACGATGCCCGGGAATAAATGTCAGACAAAGAAATTAGCTATTCATTGGCTATAAAGGAAAAAATTGTCGTTGAAATAAAACATGAAATACGTCCTTTTTCTAATTGAGTGTAAAAAATATATCACATATACTCGTAACTCTTTTTAACATACAACACGCCAGGAGTGCGGTGTTTACCCGCAGTGGCAACAACATTTGCAGCGGTTCGCGGGTTATTGCCCCGAGGGACGCTGAGCACTGTGCGCAAGTACGTATTACCTGGAATAAAAATATTACATATAATGGTAAATATTATTTTAAATTTTCTGATAGAAAAAGTCATCTCTTAAATTTAATTTTAACGAGAATGAACTATTTTTCACAATTAAATGAAACTACGTGATGTAGTGTTATTTCTACTTTCTTTAAGGTCTCTACCACGACCTAGGTTTCGTTATATTACAACATCTTCAGGTGAGCTATTGGCAAAGATGTTGTAATACAACGAAATCTAGGTTGTGGTAAAGAACATAAAGAAAGTAGAAATAATACTATATTACGTAATTTTATTTAATTGTGAATAACGAATTTCCACAATATTAACGCCAAATACACTAAATATTCAACTATATTTCAGTCAAGTAATAACTTCTTTCTTCGTTCGACATTTATTCCCGGAGATATGATTGTACGTGTGTATATATTTATATATACATATATATATATATATATATATATATATATATATATATATATATATATATATGTGTGTATATATATATAGATATATATATTTATATATATACATTTATATATATATATATATATATATATATAGTTTCACAGATTTATAGTTATTAAAGTTCTGCGGTTTTAAAAAAGGGAGAAGTCAAAAAATTTCAATGTAATTTTTAAAATTATATATTTTTTCTAACTCATCAAAGTCCTAAGTTTGGAAATGAAAATAACGCTTAATATTGTAAATTGCTTAGAGCAAAAACAAGTAGAGCATCAAAAAGAAAAATATTTCTATTTAGAGTTCCATGCCTTGAAAGGAAAAAAAACAAACCTTTATAATATCAATAATGTGTTTGTCTCTTTGTCTGCCATAATCGTTTTTTTCTCAGAAACCGCTTGACGTAAAATTTGACACTAGAATATAATATATTAAGTAGCATATGCCTCAACAGAGTATTAACGTTCTAAAAATATTTTGTTCCATAATTTTAAATAGTATATCTTCAGAAATATACTGAAAAATATGCCTTCCCTTATTTCTATAAGTACTCCACTTAATATTTTGAAAAAATAGGGTTTTAAAAAGCCTACGCAAAGATTTGAAGGAAACCATAGAAATGTTTGTAGATCTCATAATTTTTAAATTTACTTTTACGCCTGTGTAAGATATAGTCAACAATATATTTACGTTATGAAAAATTAATATTTGTAATTAGTTTGATGGAAAAAGCTTAAATGTTTATAAGTGCCTAAATGTGTGCAGATCCCACGTAGCGTGAGTCCCATTTGTATTAACATCTTAATATTTTTCATATTGTTGTTTTATATATTATTTATTATATATATAATATTTAATTTACGATTACAAACAAATTTTGAATAGAGACACTGATAATTCAACTTACATATTTATATTAGGCTGATTTCTTCATTTTATGACGTGTGCTGTAAAATATTAGTAAAGTACCTTCCTGCTAAGATTTTCCACAATATTATGTTGTCATATTATCGTGATGACCGGTATCTTATTAGTAACTTTCACTAGTAATCTGCATGCCAAATTATTTAAGATATAGTTACGGCGAACAGTTCATATTATTGAGCTTTCATATATTCCTGGGATAAAGAAGGACATTTGAGATAATTCACTTATTTATTTACGATTACATACACATATTTAGCAAGACATTTGTATTCATGTACTGGACTGACCAAATTTAATATATCTTTTGATAGTTGTAAAATATTTTCTGTCCTATAACTAAGGGATGGAAATGAACAAATATAATATATCTATAGCTGTGAAATGTCTTTTGTCTCAAAACGAAAGAAGATAGGTGAATCAACTTAATATATCTGCAAACGTGAAACATCTTTAATCTCACAATGATTGTAGATAGGGTGACATATTTATTATATCTCTAGAAGAAAAGTATACTCTATCTCACGATCAGATATATTACATATATTACAATTTACAAGGGGTGTAAATTAATAATAATATGTGCCTTGCTACTTATATAATATGTAACTATCAGCACGTTGTTATATTTACAGAAATATTTTTGTGGTAGAAGGAATTATTGAGTATTTCTTCAAATTGAATAAATAATATTTGGAAACATTTTTATTAAAAAGTAGTTACTAAGAAAATATTTGAAAATCGGTTTTAGAAAAAAATATCAAGATCATAAGTGATGCTTAATTATTTTGAGGAATGGCTGCGTGCCGTATTATTCTTTAATTGCTTATTAAGAAAGCCTTTATTTTGTTCCGTTCATCTGGCCTTAAAAATACATTTCTCGAAGTGTAATTAAAATTAGTTGTGAAGCGTAAACGATGTCAGTTATTTTTCTTGACAAGGGGAATTGCTCACTTTCCTAAAGACATCGTGACAAAAGTATTTTCAAGGACAGGAAAACGCTGGCAGCTATGTAAACGAATCGGAGAGGAAAAGTTTGAAGGTGAAAATGTCGAATAACCTATAACTTGCAGGTTATTTTTAGATAGATATGAAATAGTGTGAAGAAAAAGAACTTTTAAAAAAAAGTGATTTTACTCATGATAAATGGCGTGAAGTCTCCCAACACTTAGTTCAGTATTTATTGTCTTCATGAAAAAGTTTACAATTTGATATTAGTGTTATTATAAAGGTTCGTTAAGACAAGGATGCCAAAGTTTTTATTGCTTCAAAAAGGGTGTAGACAAAAGTACAAAAATAAACATAGTATTTTAAGGTTCAACTATAAATTTAATTAATTATTACTATAATGGACAAAAATAATTAATTATGAATTACAAATTCTTTTCGAAGATCGTGTACGAAGATGGAGCGAAAAATAAACAGACCCTTTGTTGACAAGGCCTGGCTAAGGACGCAGGCTTGCTTTCTTTATAAATGATTTTCAAATATTATTACAATGTAACTATTAATGTTAGTGTCAAGTTGATATTGTCGCCTGTCATAGGAACATGAAAAAATTTTTTTTTAATTACTTTCAAAATTTTTTTTATCCAGTAAAATTTTTTGGTTGCGAAACTGTCTGTTGAAATATGTGTAAATAGAGAAATTGTAAGAAACATAGTGATTACTTTAAGACTTTCACAGCGCCACTAAATAACAAATTTGGTAATTGGTTGTAGGTTTTACAACATCATTGTAGCATTGTTGTTTTTAAAACATATATAGCACACTGTTTTTAGTCATTTATCAACAAAATATGAAAAGTACGAGTAGTAAAAAGTACGAAGATATTACTTGTGGTCAATCATTTGATTAATGTAACAATATTTAATTCGCAAATAGAAATTAAAACTTCAAACCATAATCGCTAATGTCAATAAGAATATTAAAATTGAAAAACAAATATAAAATATTTCAATTCTGTCTGAAAAAACAATATTTACACGGAAATAGAAATTTGGATATACATTACTTTATGTACAGGACTGAAATTAGCCAAAATCGTTAAATGTAAAATATTGTGTTGCTGAAAAACAAGACATGATATTGTTTTAAGAACTATTATTATTGTATGTAACCAAAAGTTTATTTATCTATTACCAGAAAGCACTGACAGCATCTTATACGGTCTCTTCATGTATATTTTTTACCTCGTGACTGCCTTAAATAAACTAAAATTCGATTTCAAACTTCTGACATCCTACTCTTAAGCAATGTGACATTGCCACATATGATTAATTTACGTCCTAATATTCATGGATCATTTACCGTTATTTGTGTGTATGTTTCAAAATTTCTTTATGATATCTACACTCCGACTTAATCTATAACTAACAAAATATTGATCACTTCCGAAGACCAACAATTTGATCATTCAACATAATATAAATTTGAGTCACTTTCTCCCAGGAGATTATTTTCAAAATCAGATATGAATATATATATCAAAGCAAAATATCAGTTTCATTTCAATAATTTAATATTTCTTATTCTTCGTATAGATCGCCCACCCATTGTTGAAAATCGTGTCTCTCTCGAAAGACATACATTAATTACCCTTTGAGTTTTTCCTCTTTAATTTTGCCTTTGTTTCATAACTATAATTAAATGATAATCTTCGAAGTCACATTTCATACAACCATCGACATTGGCAACTATCAGAAAATTCTAAAGATTTCTGCGTGTTTATACTAATTATTCATTATTAGTAAAGTTTTATTAGTATTAAATGAGATTAAATTATTCTATTGTTTGAATTACGTTACACTTCCACAGGTTAGGAACATCACGTACTTTTATAATGGTTAGATGTTCACATATTTTTTAAACGCCTAGCGTTATCAGACAGCGCCTATGTGGGAAAGTGATATCTTCTTATTGTTCGCATATTTGTGAAAATGTCAAGTGTTCTATATATCTACCTTAAATTTATGCGCCAACTGTCACAAAAGTTTGAATAGGAAATTATTCGCGCCTCAGCAATAAAGTACCGCCGACATGTCAAGTGGTTTCCAGGCGTCGAGGGAATCTCCCGTCCGATTGAATTTAATACCGGGCGCTCATGACAGAGTTTATATCGCATTCATATACACCATGGAATTGGATCGCATGTGAGCATAGCATATTTCCACTTTGGGGTTGACTTAACTAAACAAAACATTCACGACATGTTTTTCACTTGGTGATTTTTAAATTGTGTTATGTATAGTTTATTTTTAACCAAATAATGAAAACTGCCGCTCTCGCATACATGAGTCACAAAATAGTCTATGGACAGGCAAAAATACAGACATACTTATTATATGCAACCAAAAAATGTTTTCAAATACAGGCGTTTGGAAAATTATAGTAGCCTTATTAAAATGAGTGTTAGGTTAAAAATTAAAAAAAAAACATAATTTCGGATGAGTTGTTTAATGAACTCGTTATTTTTAAAATTTTTACGAAATTAGAAATTATACCTCCATACAAAAAATTACAACTGGCGCCATGATAGTTTTATGTCTGAGTCACACCTATCTAATTAGTGTTGAAGTTATAACTCTAATTGCTTTACAAATCACAGCACTAGACATGCAAGCAGCCATAACGAAACACCACCGTGTCTATTCTGATACACTTTTCGCTATTTGTAATGACTATTTTGTTTCTTGTATCTTACTTATATATATATATATATATATATATATATATATAGCTGGCAGGCAACTTATAAACTTTGTACAAAATTTTCGACATTTCACTTGTCGCCAACGTGAAAACGTAGATAAAATTTCTTCCTTATAGGATTCTTTGGACCTTTGAATGAAAAACCGATAAGTTCAATTTTGGTATGACTTTCGTCTTTAAGTGTTCTATCTCGTAAATTATCAGACAGAGAGCGAAACAGATGGTAATCAGATGGCAAAAGATCTGGATAGTTTGATGGTTGAAGTTGCATACACTATCCAAGTGAAAGTAGTTATTACGCATTATTTTTGACTAACTAAATGAACAATAATAATTTGATAAATGGATAACTAAATATATACCCCACCATACTCAAAAGTATCTTTTATCCAATATTATATTTTTATCACTTTTTTCCAGCTCCTAGTCACTGGCCTAAAAAAAATTAACATAAGCCAACCACTTTTCATTTCCTGTAATCAGATACTTTAGCCTTTCGTTGGTACGATGGGAACTCAATAGATCCAAGTGCACATTAGGGTTCCTGTGAAATTCATAGGGTGTTAGCTCATGTGCTAGCGAAATGGAATATTTCCACTTCATTCTCAAACCGTGAAGTTGTTTTTCCATTGCTAAATAACACGAAATTAATCTGGCATCTATTTCAATAAAGCTTTTATATTTTTCTAAATCATATGTAGGATGTCTTGGATGAGATTTGCCGAACAGATTAAAATTCCCTTATATACACTATGTAATGCCTGGCTGGTTTTTCGCCCTTAACTACGGATGAGAAGTTCGGATGCCCTACTTTATATACCATACAAGAAATGGTCTAGAAGTTTCCATAAAATGAAAGAAAATTTCTTTAATTTTATGGAAACTTCTAGAATATTTCTTGTAGGGTATATAGAGTAGGGCATTCGAACTTCTCATCCATTTACATTTGTGTAATCGGTCGAAAAAAGTGGAGGATTTATAAGTTGCCAACCTAATACATACATACATATATATATATATATATATATACATATATATATATATATATATATATATATATATATATATATATATGTATATCAATATGTATGAGTATCGGAAAATATGGTATTACACCAATAAGGTTATAAATACGTAACCGGACACTATAAAGTATTATGAATATATTCACAATGAAGTGAAATTTTGTGTCGTAGTTTTATTTCTTTCACACAAACCCGGCTTCCGCTATTGTATTTGAAACATATAAATGCTGTTGGATTTTCCTAAGAGTGAATCTTTGCTAATACCCGTGAAGATGTTGTAATACAACTAAACCTAGGTCGTGGTAAAGAGATTAAAGAAAGTAGAAATAATATTACGTCACGAAGTTTCATTTAATTGTGAATAAGGAATTTCTACAAAATTAACGCGAAATATATTCAAAATATTACTTAATATTAACTGACATAGTGAAATGCTCATGCAAGAACAATCAAATATGGTAGTCTGTAAGTACCTACGTGATACGTAAAGCATCACATACCTTCGTAGCCGCACTATAGGCTTTCATTGAATCTACAGTAATTCCATAAAACTAAAACTGAGTAAATGGAAGTGATTAATTTTGTGGTTTTTAACATAATGATAAATTTAATGAAAATATGCATACAGAAATCAAAAATGTGTACGCATCACAAAAAGAAATATTTGCTGACTAAATACAAGAAAATAAATAAATGTCATTCCAAAATCATTATATCAATAATTTTCCACTTTTCTCTGGGCTTATTGCCAACATTTCGTGAAAATACGTAATCGACGAGAATTTTCAAAGATTTTCTGTACGGCACGTTTACTTTTAATTATACGATATGATGTGTAACATTTATATCTCTGATAGTTACAGTACCTAATAAATTGCTTCACGCATTATATATATATATATATATATATATATATATATATATATACTCACGTAAATTTCTTCAGGCTTTGTTTAATCTATTTTGTAGCCGCGTTGTCCCAATGAAGCCTTAAATGGGATAGATTTCGCATGTTTACTTTTAATTTTTGTCAGCATAATACTAATTCAAAACGAGTTAACTTTAATAAAATAACGTTCCATAAAACTTTGCAAATCAAAAACGAGTTTTGTAATACAATACCTATTGTGAAACGAGGATAAGTTACAAATTTGAATTGTATTTGTTTTTTTTTGTATTACAGGGGCATCAGAATATATGAAAATAAATAAGGTAAAATACTTTAAATTTAATAGATAATATATATTTTTATTTACAATATTTTTTTTACTGGGGTCAAATGGTCCAAAACTGTATAATGTTTTTTAGAGTATACACTATGGAAACATTTACGCAATGTATATTTAAAATAAAGTGATTGAATTTCTTTTCGAAAAGAGATCAGTCTATCCCGGATATTAGTCTATCACTGGAGGAATTTTACCCACCGTGAGTATGGTACTCATGGTGATATAATATAATAAGGTGAAAAAAAGAAATGATCGTAAGATAGGAAAAAATAAATAATTCACAACATTCGAAAGAGGCGAAAACAATACACGTTGCGACAAAAAGATTGACTTCGAAATTAATATAATTACTTATTTTTTATTTTTTTTATTCTTTATAATAATTGCAAAAGCTGAATACAAGGATGTATCTTAAGAATTAGGACTTGAAATTCACTGGTGAAATTTTTATATGTAGCTGCAGAAGCTGTGGAATTAAATGGCGTGGAAAGTAGACATTTTTATTTCTATAATAACTACCCTGACCATTCATCGAAAAGATCGATCGAATAATTGCAAAGAATTAATCAGTGGTTAGGTTAGTTATCACACATGAAAATTACTAATTCCTAAGGGATAAAACATGGATGAAAATAATTTGTTAATATCTATCACAATAATATTAACTCCAAAAGACTAGAAATAGAATATTCGATTTAATGAAATGTTTGTTTATGTGAACGCAGTATTGTGGACGAACTATGTGTTCAATTATTTGAAAACATAGAAACAAAAGACTTATATTATATTAATAGCAAGCGCCAGTTGAACGCTTGAATTTCACGGCGCTTCCCAAAGATGAAACGCAAAAAAAGACGTTCCGCCCCACTTACGGATACACAGGAAGTAACCTTATAAAAATACATATTTTTTTACATATTGACTAAGTTATTAAGTCACCCAAGTTTAGAATTTGATTGATATTTTTATGTAACAATATAGTATTGTTTGCTATTCATGACATTTTATGCATATGAAAAACTAAATATCAAATATTTGTATGCTCATCTATGAATTCCAAACGCTAAACCTTCACCCATAATATAACTTATTTCTAAATTTTCGACAATAATAAATAATTAAAATTATCCTTAAATCCCATAACCACTTTTCCAAATTTATTTAATATTGTATCCCTTGGTGAATTCTATAAACTAATTATTGTTTATAGAAACTTTTAATGAAAAAACGCTGAATTCATACTTCAGCCAAGAATTATTGATTGTTTTCTTAACTGAAAAATTATATTCAAATATATTTTTAATCAAAAAATTATACCGGATCTAATAAAATTGTTAAGAACCATTTTCTTTACCAATTACCAATAATCAACATCAAGCGACCTCGTTACAAGGCCGTGTTTGAATGTGTCGAAAATAATTTTTTTTTTTGCGAGCGAATGACGCGAAGATCTTTGAAGCTATGATTAATCTTCAATAGACCTTTGGAAGTTTGATAATATTTTCCATTTGTGATCCTTTGAATAAATAAGATAATTTATTTAATAAATTAAAAGAGAAAATCGAAATTTGTTAATATTTATTTATATGAATATTTAATAACACATGTGTTATTAAATATTACGTTTCCTGGAAAATATGACTAAGCTTCAATAATAATTTCCACAAACCATAATACTAATAACATAGCTCACGTATTAATCAAGATTTTTAAATTAAATTAAAAAGTGTTAACGAATAAAGAGGCATACAAAGCTCTTTCGTGATATATGTTTCCACAATTTATCTCAGGTTCCAGTAAAAACTATTATAATTCAACCCGAGTTTTGTAAGCAACCAACAAATAATATGTTTAAAGCAAAGGAAATAAAATTAAAAAAAAAATGTTTTCTGTTTTACATCGTTTTTGTTTTAGTGTAAAATAAACAAATTACATATAAATATAAGTAAATATAACTTTCAATGTCGTTCAGAAAATTTGAATAAAAATATTTCGAATGATATCAACGACTGTAATATAAGATAAGGCCCATTTTTTTTTCAAACTGCTCTTAGCTCATGAAATATAATTTACGTATCTGAATATTGCAACCGATATACTGCCAAAGTAGTATCGGTACTAAGGAATTATATCAGAAGTCACTGATGTGATATTTCTGTCACTGATAATACGTATCATGATATAACTAAGAAATGTGTCATTAGCAAAAACAACTTTTGTCAAAGAGAAAAAATAAAAAAACGTAAGAAATGAGTACTACGTGAGCTTAATGATTAGTAGAAAACTCACTAATTGAAATGACCGATATAAATATAAAAGAACTTTAAATTAACGTGTCGTTTGTGATAGAAAATGTAACTTGAATAGTGAGAGTAATTATTTGTTCTAATAGTTAGATCTAAGTATTCAAAGCAATCTCTATAAATATCAGGAAAACTTTTACTTGGGGTCTCTTAGTGCTGTGTTGGTATTATCGATAATAAGTTCATTCAATCTAGCACGAGAGTTACAACAAATATCACGAATTGCAACGGGCAAACTGGGAAACATGCCGCGAATAATAATGTGCCTCATTTAATAAAGTTTATAAAATAAAGAAGAGATAACCCTAATTACAAACATTTTTCGTTTTTGTAATAATCTATCAATGAAAAAAATATTAGAGGGATAATGTTTATTTCTTACAATTGTAAGTTTGTTCCTTCCATAAAAGAACATAGGTTATGTTTGCAAAATTGTACAAAATTTAATTTAGTTTCCTAATGTTAGTGTACTAAGGAATTTAAAAATAAATTGTCAATACATTTTTAATGTAAGTTGTAATAAACAATCTGAGAAATTATATTGTAAAGCTTTAAAATTATTAGTTCCAAAGACCAAAGTTACGTGTTTTTGCCCTCAGTACTTTCTAAAAACGTAGAATTACATTCAATGTTTTAAATCACTAAATCGCAAGTTCGTCGCTCCTCTTTACTTTTGCTACCCTGAAAGGCGTATCTAGACTGAATCATCAGAAAACTGCAGGAGGTACAGCTTGAAACTCTTGGTCACTTGCCGTGTTCACTAAACTAACTGATTTAGTTGCTCGTATTTTTACGACAATTTCTTGCAAAGAAAATTCAAGCAGTTTCCTGAAGGCAAACTGTTTAATCCCAAAGTAATAATGGCGTTCAAAGAATTCTTAAATTTTTAAGCTACTTATCCGTTACATTTTTACGACAGTGACCTAAGCCATTGCATCTGTTGTAAATACTTATACTTCATTTGCCTAAATTAAAATTTTCATAGAAGTTTTTCAATTTAAGTTTTTCTATATATACATATCTATTTTAATTTTGTTCGATAATAAGTAGGGAGAGTCCAATATAATATACCAAAATAAATACCAATAAATAGTTATTTTTTGTATATTATACTGAAATATTAAACATGAAATGAAAAAGACCACTGAAAAAAACTAAAATATAGAAGTGACTAAAAGTAATCCAGGACCAAATATCTACAATATGAAAGCCGTAGGAGCTATATAATTTAGATATTAATTGTAAAATCTGTACCAAAGCTTCTATTACAATAGATAAACCAAAAATTATTTGAATCTATAATATCTAAAGACTTACTAGATAAACGAATCGTGGTATCGAAATACGTATACTGAAGATTCTGAGTTGTGAGTCTTAACACAGGTTAAAAAAATGTATTAAATTTTTTTTAGTTTCGAAGTACCGTGAAAGTAGAACACATACGTTAGCCTTATAGTATATAAATATATATATATATATATATATATATATATATATATATATATATATATATATATATATATATATATATATATATATATATACATATATTAGTATGGCAGCTAACGATTTAGGTTGCCAAATGGTTTTTGCCTTCTTATAAGCAAAAACAGAGATTTAACCTAAATCATAAGTTTTTAAATAAGTAATGTATTAAAAATAATACCCGCTATTTTCGAAATATGTAATTTGAATATAAATGTGGAGAAATGGGATTATTGTTATTATTTTAAACAAATTATTATTCAAAACAGTAATTTTTTGCACTGCAGTTTCAAAGATGTAATATCAAAGGTAATTTTATTACCAATATACGCTTGGAGAGTATATTATATTTTTTAAATATAAGAGATTTACTGCAGTATTATCTATTTATTTTAATGTATTTCAGTTAATTTTTCTGTTTTTTTGTGAAATTAAGAGATTATTATCTCGCTTTTGGAAAATATATTTTCGTTAAAGGATATTTCCATCAAATAGTTCAGTTTAATTCAAAATGCATTGTGGAAATAAATATATTTATATCTTTAAGCAAAATTCTGAGTTTACTACAAAAACTTTGAATAATATATAAATAACACTCACTTTATAATAGGTTTGTGACATTAATTTTTTTCCATCGAGATTAATATCAATCTCATCTAGACAAACCATAGTTTCTTAGTGTAGAGTGGATCTTTAAGTAGATTAAATCAATGAAATCTGTTAAATGAATAGGCAATTTCGATAAAGGAAATTGCTTCAAGCTATTTTCTCAATTATTATAAAATGCGAAGGAAATAACTATTGTTAAATTAACTGAAAGGATATTCATTCTGTTTAAAAAAATTCGTTCAATCCTTGCTATGGTAAGCGTGTACAACTAACTTGTGCACAGACAAGGAGGAAAAACCACAAACAAATAGAAAAAAAAAATCTAAAAATTGTTGTTTTAGGCATAGTAGCGTATCTTAAGCAGTGAGCTGATATAAAATATTTAATGTGCAGACTTAGTTATTTTTAAGGTTTTATTACTTGTGTAGATAAATCCACGATTATGAATCACCCTTAAAATGGGTGATTCAAATAATTAAGTGATGAACATAATTAAATTTATAGCCTATTTTTATTCCCTGATCTTTTTATTATACACTTATGAGGTACTTGTTTATTTTGCGAAACTTCGTATAAACAAATAAATGAATATAATTAAATATGCTCTTAGCAGTTTTAATAAACGTTTAAAAGTGCTAAGTGCACCCCTACTGATCGCTTTGCTACAATAAATTTTTAAAAATTATTTACAAATATTACAACAAAAATAAACACTACGATTTTAGTGTGCCGAATTGACCACTCAGCGTAAACTGAATTCTATGCAGGACGCTTTATTGTATGTACTCTAGATTATGGAATTAATTGACGTAAAACGTATATAAAGCACGTTACTTTTTTTTAAATGATATGAAATTACATTACGATCAAATAACAGGATATTTTGATAAAACAATATATTTTTCATTTGTAATAAATATCACTTCCATTTCGTCATTTTGCTTTCTCGTTATTTATTTATACAATCACTCTTTAGTGTCATTTATCTTTTACATAAATTAATAGCGTATATAGCATAGCAAATGAACAAATGATAAAAGGAAACAAATGTATCGAATTAAATGCATCATTTCGTTAATCTACTAGTTATTACCACTGTAATGTTTAAATAGATTATCCTGTGTAAATTAACAACGAAACAAATGTATTTTTACTCTAGTTTTTTTTCGAACATATTTATGAAAATTCACTTTGGTAAGTGATAATTTACTATACTTTACACGTTGCCAAACTAAAAATTGACACTATTATATATATATATATATATATATATATATATATATATATATATATATATATATATATATATATATATATATATATATATATATATATATATATACACATATGTACATACATATATTAATTATGCTGTATATTAATTCAGTATCCATTTAAAAGGTCTGTCTATCAAATGTTATTCTGAATAAATTTGAAATTACATAAAGTGTAAACTTGCCCGACAGACAAGCAACTTAACGGGCATATATGATCAAATAGTAAAGGTTCGTGAAATTATAATCACCGAGAGTAATGAACACCGACACCAATCACCGACAGAATGGTAAATCACGAGTATACTGGATACAGGTTTATTCATAGTTAAATATATAGTTTATAAAATAAGGTTTTCCTTACATTTAACGTCTAAATATGTTTACAATACACCGGTTTTTCTTCTCTTCTCCTCAAACTATATATCAAGGGAAGCCACGCATTCAGTAATTTATGAGTTTCATCATTGTTGTTTCTTGGCATAGCAGCGGTTAAATGTTCCGTAAACAAAAGAAATTTTCTTCAGATAATTTACTGACATTAATAATAATACAAGGTTAACACATTTTGCTCTTTCGGGAAAGCTAATAAGAAAATATGTATGTAATAACATAATGATTTATGAACGTAAACAATTTTTACTCTCTGTATCTCTGTGCGAACAGACATTCAGTACATATTGTGAAACAAATTTCCCACCGCGTCAGTCTATCTGTATGTACGTGATTGCGGTAACTACTGATTTTGCGGTAACTACTGAATGCATATTTGCTTCAGTTTTTATTCATTGATACATTTGTTAGGAAGAAAAGTTTTTAGATGTAGAGTAATTATAATTGTAACATTTCCTATTTGCGGAACAAAATAGGATTTTTCTAGACCCAATTTATTATATATTTGTGGTAAAGTAAGAAAATGCTCGCTATTTAATAAACTGTGCATTTGCAGCGGTAAACCATGTTTGCAATAATTAGTTTATTTGATCTGTTTTTCAATGAATGTGATGTTACTGTATGTAGCGCTCATT
This sequence comes from Druceiella hillmani, assembly GCA_039881145.1. NCBI lineage: Eukaryota > Metazoa > Arthropoda > Insecta > Lepidoptera > Hepialidae > Druceiella > Druceiella hillmani. The sequence continues at coordinate 3,399,664 of JAYKKI010000115.1, read as the reverse complement.
ACGGATGTATTTTCAATATTATCTCAAAAATGTGAAAAAATAATTAAGCTACAATAAAGTTAAAGAAAGAAAAATCGGTGTGTGCCTGTATCGGGAATACGACCATGTATTTTAGGTGAATATGTGGAAGTTAACGGGTAATATTTTCTATGAGCGTATAATATGCTCATGGAATAATAATTTTTTAACACTAAGAAATTTCGATATCTACAACCTTACACTCTTACACCACTGGATTGCTCTTGAGAAGCTCTTGCCAATAACATACGATTTCTGTATTTTGATTTGGATTTTTTATGCGTAACCAACATTGTATTAAGTTTTCTTAATTTTTAACTTTAACATCATGCCTATTCACCATAAATATTTCACATTAATATTTTATACACTCGCCGATAAATCTTGATTGAGAGTTGCCGATTAAACTTAGGGTCGTGACTTCTAAATCCAGTCCCACCATAATCATATAAAACAACATTTATTAAAAATAGTTATGGAAAAGAGCAACATATCTTTGTATTTCTTAACTAACTCGGTTAAATCCACCCAAATTTTACTAATTAAAAGAAATATGTAAGTTTTCCAAGAGGACGAAAATATTCTACATACGGGTCTAAAATATCATATTTGTGAATTAAATTGTTTAAAACTAAATGAACCTATGTGATGTAATATTATTTCTACTTTAAATAAATGCTTTATACTTTATATAAAACGACGACGTCTTCACGTAGGCAATTTGTAAAAATTTGTAGAGATCTTTACAAATTGCCTACTTGAAGATGTTGTAATACAACGAAACCTAGGTCGTGGTAAAGAATTTAAATAAAGTAGAAATAACACTCCATCACGTAGTTTCATTTAGTTGTGAAAAATTAAATTACAATGAATTTCTACAAAATCAATACCAAATATATTCAATGTTTGTGAATTTTTAAAACGTATATGTAGACTTTGATGGAAAATAAAATTAAGCTTTATTATTTAAATATAAAGGGATTAGCAAATTTGCATATGAAGATATTGATCACTGCCGACATATATAAATTAAAGTTCAAAAATTTTTTCAGTTTCAAAAATAAAGGCATTGTTATTTAGGGATGTAATTCAAACATTTGAATGAAATAGTTTTGATTGTCTTACGTTTAATGTCACCGTAAATAAATTTCGAAAAGCGCAGAAATGGCGAGTAAAAACCGAATATATACCAGGCCCTCCCATATTATTTCCGAGCATAATGTTTCTAGTTTTCGATTATTCCTAACAGTGCTTTAATAATTTTAAACCCGACATGTGAAGTGCTGCGCCGATAAATACTTACGGGTATCGTTCGTGCAATGAAACTGTACGTAAATGCTTACTTAAGTACCCGTTCCCTTTATCCAACTTATCTCTATAACCCTAGGTAATTATGCTGCATATATATGTATATGGTTATGCATACACTGATGTAATTGTCTTTATGTGAAATTATAACTCATATTTATATATTTACATTAATTTTTTATTTAAAATTACTCATAATTTTAATCGTCTTTTAGTTGCTGTCTAACCCAACACTTTTTAATCCTACGACAGCCTATTTTAATCCTTGGTATTTAAAACAGCTTTCCTCACAGTGAATAATTTTAAGCTACGATCTTCCAGTTTTTAGACCAAAAATATTTGAATACTTACAAAGCAATAATTTTACCTTACTCTGTGTCTGTCTTTAGGTCTGCAGCGTATCGGAGTGGACAGAAAGATTTTTTGGTATTTCTCCATATTGTTCATACAGTGCGAGGTTAGAACTTATTCATTATGTTCGTTTTTTCTAGATGCCACAAAAATTGCTTCTTACGTTGAATTATTTGTAATTATTGTCCATGTTTTTGAGGAGCATCTTAAAATAGATCTTGTTAAGATAATGTTAAGCAGCTGCTTTGTTTTTTGGCGAAAAGTTTGACTCCTTATATTTTTTGATTGCATATGTGTTACGGAATGAAAAAATTGATTCCATAACACAAGTGTTGGCTATAAAATTCTTTTCCAGTATCAGGTCATTATTTGCATTCTTTTCAGAGCCCAAATAAATAAAGTCATTTGTTTTCATTAACTCATGTTATTTGGTCTCTAGAAATTTGACAGAAATGACAGAAAAATATTTTGTTTTATTTTATTTTATATCACTTGAAAATAATATTTAGCGAAATAAATTAGTAAATCATTTCAAATAAATCAATAATCAACCAAAAATATCAGATATTTATTTTTCATATTACTTATTCGTTTATTCTTATTACCGAAGCAACAAAAATAAAAAAAAAGATTTTACCAATTTCAGTTACATTGTTGGTTCTTGGTGTTCATTTAAAAGCGAATAATAAAAAATAAAGAAGCAGAAATCTAAAATGTTCCGTTTTATGTTTAGATTTAATAAGAAAATCATTACTAAATCACTACGTTTTTCATAATTTATAACAACTAGCCATTTAAGTTAAGCACTCATGGTGGTCAACCGAAATATTTTCACTTCTCCAAAATTTGAAGCAATTTTTATCTTGCAATATGAGAGTAAAGGAAAGCTCTGTCAGAGTACATGAAGAAAATCCTGATCGTGGATTGTCGGAGATTTCACAATTTTCTTCTTTGCACTTTAAAATGAAATGTTCGGCTGCATCGTATAAAAATAAATATCTTCACCCATCGTTGTGCACATAGTACGTGTAGCTTTATTCATTTTTCTCTCAGTAAAAAGAAAAGTTCTTTTCGTAAAACTTCCACATTTTTGTTTGTTCTTTACTCGCCAATACTCAATTTTAAACTGAATAGAGGTAAAAGACTAATTTTTGTGTTCGAGAACTTTTTATAAATATCTCAATAAATATTCAAACCATTCTTGATAAAAATGGTATATTTAATATATTTGGCGTTAATTTTGTAGAAAATTAAATTGTATTACAAATATTAAATTGTTTAAAACTAAATGAACCTATGTGATGTAATATTATTTATATTGTAATATTATCTATAAATGCTTTATACTTAATATAAAACGACAACGTCTTCAGGTAGGTAATTTGTAAAAATTTGTAGAGATCTTTACAAATTGCCTACCTGAAGATGTTGTCATACAACAAAACCTAGGTCGTGGTAAAGAACTTAAAGAAAGTAGAAATAATACATCACGTAGTTTCATTTAATTGTGAAAAAATGGTATATTTATTTGTTGGTACACAATTTTCAAGAATTGGTGAATAAAAATAGGTGCGTTCTATAAGAGGTCATTACTTAAAATTTTGCACTGTATTAAACTGAAATTCGTTTGTGGAAAACCAAGCACCTATTCGTAAGTACTTACGCGAAACAAATGTAAGTTTCAAATGAAATGCAATGTACAAAGAGACTGCTCGCCTTTGAAAGCAATATTACGTGCGGCCCATTGTTTCGATGCAACTTTGTGAGATGGGTGTAAGAGCTGTGCTTTGTGAGCAATGCCGCTTTTTATGAGTGTAATGATTATTTCCCAATGACTCACTATTCAAGTCAATTTTTTATTTTGAAAGAAACTGTTTTCTTGTACCAATTTTCAGAAAATCCATTCGGAAGTAGGAAGACAAATAAATATAGATACAACATAAAAATATTGCGTTTTTCAAACAAGTGAGGGTAAAATTTAACAGTCAGATCTTATAATACGTCTAAGATTTATTTGACACCATTTAAAGTAGCGATATAATTTCCTTCTTTATATTTCTTTCATACATGAGAAAAACCAACGTCTTGAACACTTAAAAGCAACTTTGGTTTTCAGATAATCATCAATATATTAAAAAAATATTAGAAGAAGACGAATGAGTTCAAGTGAATTTAACGAAAACGTTCTGGAAGTAAAATATAATTCTTATTAGCATTTTAAAAGACATAAACATCCCAATCGTTGTTAATATCGAAAGGGAATAAATTACACACTACTAACTATCGTAGTAATAAACTACGTATGTATAAAAAAAATAAACAATCTGTCAAATTGTCATATTACACTCCATATGTCAAACCTTTCAATTTATTTGAAGTCTGGTGTAACCGAACGATAATATCGTATCACATTATACGTTTTACCTGAATTTTAAGGACTAGAAATTTTCCATAGATATATATAGAAAACAGTTTGAATATTTCATTTTTGAAAGTCAGAATGTGTTTCAATTTTCAAGTCAGTTTATTTTATCTAATATAATTACGATATTTTGACAATAATTAAAATAAATCAGTAATGCTAAAATAAAAGTGAAACGTCTGTTTGTTTGTTCGTTTTTCTTTCACGCTGCATCTTATCAAGGAATTTCAATAAAATTGTCCACAGAAATAACATATATTCCACTTATAAAATAGGCCATATATAATTATCTTGTTATTTACGGGGGTAAAGCAATAAACGTAAGTACTTAAAATTATACTCGTGTACACAAAAATTTAATTGGCTGCCAAAACTATGGAAGAAATTCACGGCGACCTATATGTATCGACAAGCGTTATAATATATACTATAAGTACCTGATTAATTAATATACATTATAAAAGTAAGTTCACAATGTGAGCGCCCTTAAAACTCAGAAACGAGTCCCAGTATGATGTGGTAGCTTTCAAGTTACATGGTGTGGTAGCTTTATTTTTAGAAATTTCTAGAACAGTCCAGAACACTCGAGAATATTCAAAAACATTCTACAATATTTCAAAACATCCCAGAATATTTTGGAATATTTTGGAAAGTTTGGGAATAGTCTGGCATGATCGGGACCATCGTGGAACATACCAGATAATTGTAGAACATTCCAGAACACTTTCGAATGTTGTGGAATGTTCTGGAACATTCTGGCCTATTTGAAGCCTTTTTTGTGTGGTTGGGGCTATCCATTCATAGGAGTATATAAAATAAGATTCGTCGTGGGTTTGATCTTCATTTTCTTATCAGTAAAGTGCAGTGAGGTAATAAAAACCAGCATTGAAGTGTGAGTAATCAAAGTGATACAGTGACTGAATATAAATCGAAAATGAGATGTGAAAGTGTTTAAAGTATACTTAGCGTATATTTTCAAGAACGTAGATTTGATTTATATTTTATACAATATCAAAAGTAAAAGAGGAGTAGATCTTGCCAGTTTTGAAGCAAAACGAAGAAAACAAAAAGAACAGCGAAAAAATTAAACAGTCATGCCATTAAACCCTGACTAAACCCTGATTCGCCACTTTAACTTTCCAAAATGTTCTATGTACACATAAATGTAGAATACTGCAATTCAGTGAAATCCATTAAATATGTCTGTAAGTATGTAAACAACGGCAGTGATATGGCAGTATTTTAAATAGCCAAAGACAGGAGATAACAAAACAGAAACGATGGGATCCTCATGTACCAAATGGAAAGATACATCAATAGTAACGAAGCAGCGTGGTGGATTTTCGGTTTTCCCACATACGATCACGTACCAACTGAGCAATATCTAGCAGTACATTTGGAGAAAGGCTAGAGAGTTTAGTTCACAAAAGACACCGCCAGATTTAATTACAAGCAAACTTCCTAACAACACAACATTAAAAACTTTTTTCCCACTATGATAAATGGATCCATTCGCGAAAACATTACTATATGTCGACGTCCCTACCTATTATACGTGGAATACACCAAAAAATATGTTTCAACGACGATAATAAGGAATATCACTTGAAAAAAAAATTAAAACGTTATCATGGACTGGATCAACAACAACACTGGCGGAATTATTCACTTGGACGCACCAGACTGCACCGGGAAAACGTTTCCAACAAATCTATTGCTGAAAGAAATAAGTGCTAAACAACACATCACACTTGCCTTACCATCATCCGGCATTACCGCCGTACTTACAGAAGGAGAACGAGCTACCCATCCGTCCTACAATTACCGTTGAATATAGTCGAAGAAAAATTCACAGTATGTAAAATCTCAATAGCATCTGGATGGGGTGAACTTTTAAAATATTCTAAATTTATCTTCTGGGACGAATGCACAATTACGCAAAAAAAACATTCGAGGCTATGAACAGAATATTACAAGACTTGCGAGGAAACTCTGAACTGATGTGAAGAGGTCTACTCATACTTTCAGGACATTTTTGACAATCACTTCCAGTTATCCTCTAATCAACATAAACAGACGAAATCAATGCATGTTTTATAAAAATCACATCTTTGGCCACACATACAAATAATGCGACTAACAAAAAATATGAGTGTTGAACTATCGAAAGACGAAACGACAGCATATAAGCACGTCGAGAATATAAATTTTAATATTCAAAAGAAAATTCCCGGTGAAGAGAGAATGTAAAAATTGATCGACATGATGGTGAACGTTGTAGAAAGTATTAATTCCCTGCAGAATTTTAAAACTCTTTGCAAGTACCAAGAATGCAAATACACTGCCTTCGACTGAAAATTGGATCTCCAATTATACTACTCAAAAATCTCAACTCACCAAAACTATGTAATGGAACAAGGATGATCGTCAAATAGCTATCGAATAACATCATCGAAGTCGACGTTATGACTGGAAAGGATAAAGGACACACGGTATTTATCCCTAGTATTTCATTGATTTCTACTGAACTGCCATTCCAATTTAAAAGACTGCAATTTCCAATCAAATTAGCTTATTGTTTTAAAATTAGCAAAGCGGAAGAACAAACTTTATAAACACTTTGCGTCACCAACCTCAAAGAATCCTGCTTTTCTCACACAGCTTGCTCTCGAATAGGAAATGCGAACAATTTGTACATATATACCCCGGATTACAAAATTCAAAATGTTGTTTATAAACAAGTATTATAAATGGTTAGAATATGTTTTCAATAAAAATGTTTGCCTCTTATATTTTAAAGTTTATTCTTTTATTTCAATCATCACACAATCTCATATCAACTCCCTGAGCGAAGCGTAAGCAACAATATCTTATTTATCACAAGTGATAAATAAGATATTGTTGCTTAACATCATATTTTGTGAAAATATATGAACCTTTATGTAATAAATTTCATTGAGGCTAGTAAATATATTTGGCTGCGAAATTTTCTTGACACTACGTATTAGTCATTTACACTATAGTTGTCATTAATGTAATAATTTATCCTGGCACATATTCTACTAGCACCTACTAGACCAGGCAAGGAGTTTTGGGGTGAAGAATTATTGCATTTGCATAAGCTGAAAGTCAATTATACTGAAAATACGCGGAAAAGTTTAGCACAAAAGCAACTTTCTTTATATTTTAGGAGCCTATCAGTTTCTGTTTTTAAATAGTTTCGCCTGATTTCATTTTCTATCAAAGTCTTCATATGAAATTAACTTATATTAATACTGAGGTAAATAAATTATAAGTTTTAACCAATACGTAATATATTTTGAAAATATAAATTATTTAAATTGTTACTATATTTGTAAAATTTCTACAGCGAGGGCAAAGTTTTTAAAATGTGAAAATAAAATTTATTCAACAAAAACAAATTATTTTTCAAAATCACATTCATTCACATTTAATTTTTCCACCCTTAAATTAGGTCTTATCCTATTCAAAGTGTTTAATTTAATTCTTCACCCAGCATAGATGACAATCTCATCTATCTTAATAGTAGCAATAAGTTTTTTAAATGTGAAAAGAAACATGATAATTTTTGTTATATATATGAAAATTCAAATTTATTATTTTTCAGAATAAAATAAGTGAAATAAGGTTAAAATAATAAAAGTTTTCATAAATATAAATACCTTTCATGATGGAAAGAAAATTCTAAATAGTTTAAAGCGGAGTATAGCGAGCCAAATTCGTGATTAAAATTTAGCTGCCACTAAAAGATTTAAATTCCACATATTTATTTTTATTTTTATTGTTCCTTACAAAAATTTAAGAAATGTAACTCTTACTGAATAAATTCGGCGTCCGTCCCTCCGTGTCACAGACATTTTTGTCAAAATATTTTTACGTAGAAACTTAAAATTTGGCAAAGCTACAGGATGTGGTGACCCAAGTAGGACATGATGGGAGACATCTGAATTTTGAATTCAGGGCTGGAATAAGGTGGATTAAAAGGGAAGTAAACAAATTATTTTTTGACCATCGCGTGGGTTATCAAATGAAAACATATTAAAGCATAAATTTGAAAAGGTATGCTATGTTTTTTCTCGCAATTTTCTTTTAATCTTTTCCATAAAACCGATCCAACATTGCTATCACCCACGCTGTTTCCAAAAGTATCACTAGAATATATAAGAAATTTCATGAATATGGAAGGCAGAGTGTAGATTGAAAGAATGTTATGAGCTTGATATTACCTTCGACTTTTTGTTAAATTTAAAGACAATTTTTTAGACAAATTTTGTTTATATCTGTAACATTAAGACTTCCGGTCGGAAAAAAGTTTTCTTTTTTGGTGAGTTGCAAAAATCGAATCTGTGAAATTATTGGAAAACAATGTTATGAAGAAAATCTTAAAAATTCGTCTTTTTGGGACTAATATTTTAAGTGGAAAATATTATGAAATAGACGTTAAAGAATAATAATTTTGAGAACAAATGAAATGACATAAGAAACATTTACCTTTGTCTGTTTCTAACACTTTACTACACTACTTTGTATTTCGACAGATGAAGTTATTATAACAGTGTATTTAGACATTTTTCATGATACATAATAAAATAAATTCATATTAAATAAAATTACCATGTGGAACACTAATTGCACCATCAACACCTATACTTGGTCCTTTCTTTTAAATGTTAAATTAATTTGAATGCATTTTTTTATTTCTTATTTTTTATAACTATATTGGCCACTTCAGAATACATTTAAAAGCAATTAACAGCTAATGTATAAATTTAATACTAGGTAGATTTTATATAGCCATTAATGCAATTCGAATTATATGCTCAAACCGATATCAAATAAATCGGTAAAATCCATTTTGGGCGAAAAGTATCAACGAAACCATTTATAAACTTAGATTTATATAAAACTTGTGTTTGTCTTTCAATATCTGCATGTTAGTTTATAACTTGGAAAATAAGATACTAATTTTGGCAAGGCTTTCAGTGAGATTTACGTTGAACCCTGTAACATTTTCAGTCATATTATTCCACATAAAATATATTACCCTTCGTCAATAAGGTAGTTAGTAAAAAAAATATTCATGCGCTTATAGACATGGATAAGTGATATCAACGAACGACATTGCATTAATTATATGTAATATCTTCTCAAATGATTCACATTATAACAAGTCAACATTTTCTCTACACATTTGATACGTAAAATACATTGTAAGTCCAAACTTTAGACAGATATTAACTTTCACACTTACGATTCACTTAAAAGCTCACAAATGTTAAAAGCTTTTGCACGCCACATAAACTTCTACATAATCGCTAATGGATAGAATATATAATGATAAACTGCTCAGATATAATATTTTGAAAATCATGTGTCAAGTTTAGTAGATATTCTTTAAGACATCTTTGTTATGACTAATAAATTTGACAAACTTTTTGTTATGTGACGGAAAATCGTATTTTATATTCAGTAATTTTATTTATTTTTTACTTAACCGTAAATATACAGAAGAAACTCATTACTTTTAGTATGACATGTAAGATAAGACCGATTTCTTCAGAATATAAACAGTCTGACGGAAATTTAACCAAAACCAAACTTTCATCAATTATCAGTCTATATTTAAAAAGATTTCCCGTCTACATATATATTTAATAATTTCTACTTTCTTGGAGTACTTCTAAATATTTAGTTTGTTGAACAATATAAACAAAATATATTGGCGAAATGAGTTATGAAGTAAACTAAGGTAGAACTTAGTAATGACCAGCACATAAGGTGCAAGAATGCGCTTCTACAAATAAGATATTTAATTGTAATTTACGTCTAAAGTCTATATTATTAAACTTTTAGAGTTTACGTTTACATTACCTGTCAAGCTTGGGTAGAACAATCTCTAAGAAGATTCCTTACACATTTAGGTACTTATAAAAAAACATAATATTATTTTTAAACTATTTAAAAATATTTATGTTTCACAACGTATAGCTTTCTCACAATCCTTTTTTAGACTTCTGTTCTGTTTGTTTTCAAAATTTAGTTAAGACATATTTTTATTGGTTTTCAGTACATGTCTAAAAAATTATTTATTTACTTATTTATTTATATATCTAATTGAATGTGTCTAATTGATACATACGGCGGTCTTATTGCTATGACAACTATATCTTACAGCCAACCATAATACCAGGCCAGCCCCGTTTGACGACCGGCCGGGGATCGAACCCGGGTCCACGCGATGCGCCACAACATCACTGGCCGTATGCCTTGTGATCAACTCAACACACCACAGCAACGACACTATAAAAATAAACTATCTAAAATTATAAAAAAAATACTCCAGGGGCTCTCATTACTATTTCATTTACCCACAAAATTTCTATAAAGATGTTTTTGAATATTAGCCGAAGTATGTGTGAGGATGAGGTATGTGCGGTATCATATATTTTATTATGAAGCCAAATTTTTAGTTTCTACGTCAAGCTTTTTTTCTAAGAAAAAGGTTGTGACAGACGTGCGGAAAGACGTAAGTGATCTCGTAAGGCTTTCGTTTATTCCTTTGAAATATATAATCGTAGAAATGTCCTTACGTAAACTTTCTACATATAAAATGTGTAATATAATTTAATCCGGATTTAAGCACAAATATGTTTTTATAAAATAAATTGCGCGGGAAAGCTCTTCTATTACAGCCATTACCTGCTGTAAAGGAGGTCAATGTGACTTTTAATAACATCCGTAATTTATATAAATTTAAATTACTTTCTTTCTTGGGGAGGGTTTTAGGTATTACATTCGCTCAGTTAACATTTAAGGGGTATTCACTGGGAACGTGTGCTTTATGTTAAAATCATTAAAGGGATTTTACTGTAAACCTTATTAATGTTGATAATTTATGGAACCATAAAAGGGTAAAATTTTACGGAAAAAAAGGGAATCTTCATAGGATCACTTTATTTTCCGTTCCACTTTATATCCGCGAAGATCTTTTTTCCCAACAACGAATAGAAGCATCATTTTACTCTTAATCACTAAAATCTAAAAAGTCCTGTAAAGAAACGTTGTTAAAAAATTTAGGTTTGAACTCGACACAGTTCTTCACAGTCTTGGTGCGAAAAAAGGTCTCATAACACAACTAAAGAAAAATTATTAAACATAGAATTTGATCACATCTGTCACCGTTGACTCGTCAGCTTTAGCATTTCTGAAACCTAAATAATGTTTACCGATTTAAAGAAGTACAAACAAAAGAGACATATTTTTATACCATTTTTATTTATCCTATCACTTTCTAGAGATACAATTCGTGATATAAATTACAATAAATATGACATTACTAATTGCCAGTGATTCTATATCGTATAAATACGAGTACACATTGATATTTCAAAATACAAAAGAACTGCAAACGAATAGCATTTTAGTTCTCGCAATTATCAAAAACCATTCATGATTAATTCCTTCTGCGAGAAACCTATAACCTGTCACCGATCATCCTTCGCATGTCAATAATATACTAGTCAATAATATACTGTCAATAATCATAACTCAATAATATACTGTCAATAATATACTAATTGCGTGTTGTAATAAATGTACTCGTCCAAAATACTTGAAGAATTTTTAAACATTGTGCGGCGCGATGAAGCTTTTAACTACACATCAATGAGCTGTATGCGTATATGTATTGCTATATTCGTTTTTATTGAGTTTTTTATAAGATCGTTCAGTTTGTTACTTCATTAAAGTTCAGTCTTCTACAGTATCTGTAATATATATTAATATAACTCTTATTTATTGACCTTTTTCAAAGGGGGTCATTACGATGTTGGGATTATTATGAAATAAATTACATTGCGGAATTTTAAGAGTTTGTTGTTTGTCACAAAGTTATTATGTAACAAACAAAGCGACTAATCAAATTGCTGATTATTAATATCAGTTAAGATTCACAATTAATGAAACTACGTGATGTAGTATTATTTCTACTTTCTTTAATTTTTTTACCACGACCTAGGTTTCGTTGTATTACAACATTTTCAGGTGGGATATTAGCAAAGATTCTTGAAGATGTTGTAATACAACGAAACCTAAGTCGTGGTAAAGAAATTAAAGAAAGTAGAAATAATACTACATCACGTAGTTTCATTTAATTGTGAATAATGAATTTCCGTAAAATTAACGCCAAATATATTCAATATCAGGTAAGATGTAAAGCGGAAGAAATATAGCATATTGAGTACTTCGCACAGTAAATCACAATATACTATTTGCAATAACAAGACTGGAAAAAATTAGATTACGTTTACGTCAACAATTCTCATAACAAGACAAAAATAGAATGTGTTTAAACATAATTGTGAAAAAGTACCTATTGTTATGAAGTTGTTTGTTAATAATAAGAGGTTTGACAAAATAATAAAATTAAACTGTTAGTAATTATATAGATATAAAAATTATATAAATATCGAAAAAAAATTATTGTATTTGTGCTCTAAATAATAACATTTGTGTAATCATTATGAGACTAAAGTTTAAATTGGAATAGATGTTACGTTTGGTTTCATATTTTCGATAGCCCTGTGACCAAATAATAAAAGTTGTGTTCAAAAATACCTCGACTTAGGAAATATACATGTATCCTCGACTTAGGAAATATACATGTATCCTCGACTTAGGAAATATACATGTATCCTCGACTTAGGAAATATACATGTATCCTCGACTTAGGAAATATACATGTATCCTCGACTTAGGAAATATACATGTATCCTCGACTTAGGAAATATACATGTATCCTCGACTTAGGAAATATACATGTATCCATGAATCCATTTTTCACATGTTTTCCCTTTAAAGCACTTACCATTAGGTTGGACACACTCTATTGGTTCTCGTACTTTCTGAAACATATATGGAAATCCTGTTTTCGTATAGAATGGAGCTGACTCAATATTTTTTGCATGTTTTTTCTGGACTCTTGGTGTCTTCTCTTTGCCCCAAACGAATTGCAATTAATGGTACTTTCGGTATTAAAATGATAATTTTAAGTTGGAAAACGACACGGGATTATATGGGTATGACGCAGAAATCCACGATGTCATTTAGTTGTAAGAATATTGTTACATATTTTAATTAAAAAGTCATATTACTCAATATAATGGCAACTCCCTCGATTGCGTAACTATTATTTTTAGTATAAAAAATGTAAACGGCTTAACGACTTTCTTCTTTCAATAAAATTTTTTGTAGATCTAAGGATATGTAATATTGAAAGATGCATTTTAAAATATGTTCTTATAGCAATAATAATAGCAAATTAATATCACCATATTAATGTTTAAAGCAGGAAATACAAACAAATTTGATTTTGCTGCGTTAAACGATGATGTAAAAAAATTTAAAAAAAAATGAATAGCCTTTTTAAAACTATTTATTCACTAAAACCCTATATTTTGTTTTTTACATTTCAGCATTCAGACAGATTTAGTAATTTATTTTAAAGTCTGGTGCTGAAAGCAATAACCACGATTTTTGATAACGGGAACTTCAATCAATTCGAACTACTTTGCAGATATAGCCGATGACACTTCATAAATAAAAATGTTTTCGCGTAGAGCCCGCTAACAAACAGTGGATTATTGTCTTTGTTTATCTATGGTATCAGTGAACGCCGCGCGTACCGCGAGATCCAGGCACCAGCTGTAACTGGAACGTGACAAGTTATTAATTCGCTTACTTATATCCCTGATAAGGTAGGCTATAATATTTTGTGGACCTCACTTTTGATTCCAGAAAAAAAATCAGAATTCATTTTCAGCAACACAGGCAATATCCAATATGCACATAATATCATTTGGTCCACGCGCGTTTTGTGTTTGATATTATTGCACACGTCAATTGACTTGAATCAACTCTAGTAGCTTAAAAGTAAAACTACTAATAGAACAACCTATGTGATATATATATTTAAAGAAGGATTTACAAAACTACTAACAATATATGTTCTTGTTAGTATGCTCCAAACTTTCGTCGTGTTTGAGGAATATTATCATTCAGAATGTACTGCTAATATGTTCTGCTATAAAAGCTACATTAGGGCATATTTCGCACAATTAGGTATTCCATGTTTAACAAAATCCAATCTGGACAGAAGTCAATAGTGCATTGAAAACACTAGAATTGACGATAAAAAGGTAATATAAGGAAAGACCGGAGATCACAATATAAACGAATGACGATATCCGAGGAAAAGCTCGGGCTTTTCCTTCGGACATTGCTATCTGTTTAATCGTTGACTCGGTCAACGATTAAACAGATAGCAATGTCCAAGGATAAACTAGAGTCAACTATAAAAAAGGAAAGAATATCCAAAGAAAAGCTGGAGGAAATGATAAAAATATATAGGTAATAGTGTGCAAAGGGTAATATCGAATATTATAACTCAGCTTTAGGCAATGAAGGGTTATCACATAATTAGACATATTATATATAACTCCGAATGGGTTAATAATTAAGATGGGTCACAACAATACAGACAGTTATATTTATTGGTATCTTTCCATTGGTATATATTTTATTATTATAAAGGTGAGGCAGATCTGCACAATCTTTTAAATGCTTTTTCTGAGACCAAGATTTGACGTACATCACGTAACTAAGGCATCGAATATTTCCTTAATGGTTTGAACAGTCGTTTATGGAACATGATATATCGGCATATGAGACACACATCGTGGACACTACATCGTGGCATATAGGAAATGATTGTTAAATCGAACAATCATTAGAGTCATTCGAATGTAGGTTAGTTTTAAAAATAAGTCTTTGATTTCTAAAACTCTTATTTTAGAATTTATTTGGATGGATAAACAAATTTGTATTGAGAATTTTGTGACTAAATAAAATAAAACTGTTGTTAAGATACTACATGAATAAATACTCATTAAATCGTATTTACATATCGTAATCGTAGTACAATCGTATTTGTAATTTCTAGCAATTTATGGAATGTTATAAAGACTTTTAAAACATTTTTAATAGAGTTTCGGTGAGTGACGAATACATAAAACATGGAAATTTCAAGAAGAGAACTTAGGGCGCTCTTACTTTATGAATACCGTTTATTATAAAAAGCAACGCAGGCAATATCCAATATGCACATAATATTAGGCAGAGTTATACTCTTCAAAGAAGATATTTTTGATTTCCCTTAAAATCCTCTTATATGGAGACCCCCTAATTTAAAATGAAAAAAAATTGAAAAGCCTCATTGCTTAGATGCCAGGTTAAGTTCATGTCACCCGAAGGAGCTAATCTCAAGCTCTCATATTGCAATAAAAGAATTATTCTCTGCTTTGGAGAAGTGAAAACATTATCTGTATCTACCATGTGAGCTAAATATGCATTCGAATTTAAGATTCTTAACATCACGGTAGTATAAGGTATTTTGAGGATATTTAGTAGTAAAATACTTGGAAAAATAAGATCGACCAAATTTGTGAAATTGTCTTCTGAGAAATTTTATACAATTTCAAGAATTTGCATAAATTTTTGTTTGGAAAAATCAAGAATTGTGTCTTTACATTGACAAGATATACTTTTAAAGTACAACATTAGGGCAATATTAATGAGGTAATAATATTTTCAACGATAAATGAAAAAGAAGTCAATATTAGTGATATAACCTATCCCCACAATAATTCTGTGGCAGTAGCGTAAAATGTTCTTGTATATGCTGATAATCAAACACAATAGATGCGAGGTAAAATAATTTTAAATTAAACTGAAGAAAACATCTAAATACGAAGCATCGAGGGCAAATAAATAAAGATTAAGAGTAATTTATAAAAATAATAGAAATAAAAACTAATTGACAAGTAAAAGTTCGAAACCGTCCTAATAAATATAAATAAACTTACAACGGATGACGAATTATATAACATTTAAATATATTCATTATTTTTATGAAACTATTTACAAACCTTAATATTATTTTCACCATGTAAACGTATTGCCTAGCGCATACTTCACAGTTTTAAAATTGCGACGTCTCGCCTCCACCCGGCCGCACCGAATGACATCTGTCATATCTCGCGCAGCGCTCATCCACGCAAACAGGACGTCACCGCATGACGTGTATTTTTTTTAACCAATTGATACAATCGATAATTCTACAGTTACTTTATCGAGCTTTCCAATTGACAAAGGTAATTACGCAGTTTAAAATTTAAAAAAAATTAATAAATTAAAAAAAATTGCCGGGTAATAATTCTATGTATGTGCATATAATTAAAAATTGATGATAATGAGAAAAGTTGATTTTTATCCTTTACTTGCTCTAAGACATCTTTCTTCATATCACGTAATAAGAAACGGGAAGTAACCTATGGGTATTGATGAGTGTGAGTCTGTGAGTTAGTATCAGAATACTTCATATTTGAAAGGCGTTATTTATTTATTACATCTAGTTCGTGTTTTTCCAGGACTTGGGTATATATAGGCCTTGGTATTTCATATTATTTTCAAACTTATACTTTGAATCGATTGGTGTATAGAACAGGCGGAAAACAAAGTGACCGTATTAGGTTCTCGTTTTTTCATTATCTGGCACGACCCTTTAAATAGAAGTATACACTTTGTGGACCACACAACGTAATAAAACGTCTATAATAATTTAATTTTCCTTCTATTTTGTTATCATTGAAACTATTTTAAAATATTAGATTTAATAATATAAGTTGGATGTGCAATAGACGCGTAGTCACGTCCTTATGTGATTAATATTGTGGTATGTTTGCAGTATTGTCTATATTTTCCGGAGCGAAAGTTGGGGAGAACCGAACCGAGGATAGTGCTCGCGACGGTTCAAAAGGCAAATAATGAATTTTCTTCTTTCATATACATTTCTTCATTCGTATACAAAAGAAACCTGATAAACACAATAAAATGGGTCACAACAGCTTTTGCAAAATAAGTTTAAAAATAATGAAAGAAATAGTAAACGCAAATTTTCCTGATCTATTCATTATGATTTCTAATGTTGTTGTCTTCCGACAACAACTTCGAATTATTATGATTTCTAAGTTGTTGTCGGAAGACAACAACTTAGAAATTTAAAAAAAATGACTAAAATTACACTGGTATTTGAAAAACAAAATTGTATTTATTGCTATGGATTCAGACAATACTGTCTGAAGTGTATACAAACGATATTTATTTTTTGTTTTGTGTAAAAAGTTTTCTGATGAAACATTTTAATTAACTGCTTACATTTAATATACAAATACAACACTTATTCTTTAAAATTAAGCATAACAAAACGTACAGAACGTACAAAAATTAAACAATTAATAAAATTGCAAAAATGACCTTTGAAATTTAATGTAAAACGACTATTTATCAGTATTTATAGTAAAATTATTTCTTATCAAAATAATCGTGAAAGACAAACATTTCTGAAAAACGCTTAACTTCCTTAATATCCTTTTATTTAAAAAAAAAACAAAAATGAAATTTTCACTATGACCGAAGGACCAATAATCTAAACTAATTTTATTTATAAAAAAACGTGCTTTCATAAAACACGAATTCAAAGGAATAAAGGTTTCTTATATTCATATGTACACAAATTAAAGGAATATTAAGATATTAGTTATAAAAGTGAATTTAATATTATAAATCACTTTTAAAACATTTTCCTACTTAATGTTCAGAAAGCAGGCAAAGTTGCGAAAGCTAGGCGGAGTTGTCGTCATTCATAGAACTATTAACCAATCCGTCCAATTTTGTTAATTTAAATATTTGTATTACAATAAAAATATACTACAATATTACTAATCGCGGTTATGTATTTACATATTACTAGTTATTGTTTTTACATATAATTTCAAGATTACTACCGTAACTCCTCTCGAAAATATAAGATAGAAATAATCTATAACAGCTGTTGACTTGGGTCTATATTAAGGAGAACTAATATATTTTCATTTAATAAAATATTTTCTATATTCAACATTTCCTCAATCGTAATTACATTTAAACGTTTTATTACCGTAAAGTATAATTTATGTGAACTAAATTGTAATGAACTGATATATATATATATATATATATATATATATATATATATATATATATATATACATACTAGCGTGACCCGTGCGAAGTCTTCGCATTATTTATTCTATTTTAATAAAATTGACATATAGAGGCGCAAGTATCAAAAGCATTGAGCTAAAGCGCCACTTTATTTATACGTGAATGGATTTGAAATTAAACAAACATTTTACCGACCGTCAATCATATTGACGTTGAGCCGTTAGATGGCAGCATTGCTGTTTTGTGTATATAATTCTATTAATTAATTAATTTGCAAAAACAATAGCAATAATACATTTTTTAGTTGTGCATGCCGGTAGAGCAAGCAATTATCTATAAAATGATATATAATTTATGTGGATTAGTTGTGAGGTTTTTTCTAAAAAGGGAGTGTAACATCTTAACCTTAGCGTATTAATATATATGATGATGATGATATGATATATATGTATATATATATATATATATATATATATATATGTATATATATATATATATATATATATATATACATGAACTAATACTACATCACGTAGTTTCATTTACCTGTGAAAAATTAAATTATAATGCATTTCTACAAAATTAACGCCAAATATATTCAGTATTTATAATGAATAAATAGGATATCACGGCACGTGAAGAAGCGTTTTAAAGCTTAACTTTTGTACATTCATACATGCGTTTTACATCTGTGAGTAATTATTAATAAAATAAGATGCATATAGTTTATCTTATTCTTGAGATACACTATATATTGTAAAGTAAGGTATGTATGTATCTTACATACAGACACAAACACACAAACACACACACACACACATCCACGCATTCACGCACGCACGCACGCCCTCACGCACGCACGCACTCACGCACACACACACGCACGCACGCTTGCACGTACGTATGCACGCATGCACGCACGCACGCATGCACGCACGCACACATGCACGCACGCACGAAGGCATGCACGCAAGGACATACGCACGCACGCAAGCACTCGCAGTTACACACACATATGCGGATTACTGCTAGTTCGAATATGAAACTCGCTTCCAGTCAGACATTTTTTATACTTATCAAATCTCATTTTAATATATTTAATGTCTAACTAGTGATATATTTTTTATAATGTGGGTTTTAAGCAAAGGAAGGCGTAAGATAATATGTTTTAAACGCCGCAAACATCTGCTCCTATTTATGATGAGGTATTACTGATTTTGAATTCATCGTAAGTTTGTGATATTATAAGTAACATAGCATGTCATACACAATAAAATTTGTTTTCAAAAAAAGTTTAAACGACTTCAAATAGTCATCGAATAATAAGGGCACTTAAACCATACGATATTGAAAGTACGAGAACTCAGTTCGAAGTTTTGCCGTACATAATCCATTCCGAACATAAATAAATTTGAAAAATATTACTAATGCAAGAGATTTTTATTTCTCACTTACGAATATTCATATCTCACTAACATGCACATCACATACAAGCGTTACATTTCATTTGACATAGATTCCAAAAATCCCCAGCAATAGCTATATTTTGCAAATTAATTTATATTCAGAAACAATATTGTAGCACAAAAGTTTCCACTAAATACTGGTATTTATTTTATACTTTTGGCACTCTTTTTATTTGGTAGTTATTTGAAGTCTGTTCAAATATTTGGTAAACATTTTTTGTCATCTTCTGAAAGAAGTGATTGGCATAAATTGGACTTATTTATGGCGAACTTTATTTAAAATAATACAATTTTCTAATAAAGCATGCATTACCTAGCAACGTATTTTATAGTTTTTCTATCATTACCTTATTTATTTGATAACTTAATAAGTTTATAACCTTTTGTGGTCAACCATATTAATAAATTTAAAAAAAATCAGTTGTCTGTAAAGTGTGTTACAATGTAAAATATATACTGTCAAAAAAGGGCAAATAGAATCCTAATAAATGATAATAACAGATTATATTCAAAAATATAATAAAATAGAGTTCGGACAAGACTTAGAATAATAGAAGGAAAGGACGTCGAAATAGCGTCGAAGTAATATGGTTTAGGGGAGATAGGAACTTTTCTTCAAGACGTTTATCGAGTATATTTTCCAGTCGATTCCAATTTTTGCGACTTGGATAGTAAAATATTTTCCGAAAAAGGTAGTGTTTTGCTTGGCACTAAGTGGGGTAGAATATTTTCAGAACGTAACCCAGGGCCATGAACAAGCAAGTCTCTAAAATTGCCAAAAAGACAACTTGAATTCTAAAGAATTTTTAATACCTTAGATGAAGTTGATGGTAATTTTTTTAGAATCAAAGCAAAAATATTTTAAAATGAAGATATTTGTAATTTTTATTTCTTATTTCTGAAAACGTATTATTTATGTAAAAAAATTACCTAACTTACAATAAATAGACAATTTTCCAAATTATATTCTTGAGGCAGATATCAAATTTCACATTTAGTTTGAAAAGCCGTTTGAAAAGGCTTGTTACAAGAGTATTAAAAATAATTTCTTGTAATTTGAGGTTGTGTATATTGAGAAATGTATTGAAAAGTACGCAAAAAATATGTCCCAACCCTAAATTTCAAAATTACTGGTAATAAAATTATGAAGAAACTTGGTTTTTAAGCGTACTAAAATATTCTGGAAAAACTATAACGATTATATGTATGTTTCCTTGTTTAATTGTTTTAGATTTTGTTCAATATTTATTGCCTTGAGAAATCTGTACGTTTCATGTCTTAAGATAAATAGAATAATTTTACTTCAGATGAGGTACCAAACTCTCAAACCGCGAGCCTGACTCGCAATTGGTTGAGTTATAAATATCGTACAACAAAGCGAAATCGACGCAGACATTTTTTCTGTTTACAGAGCATATATTTTTAATTTTTTTGGTCTCTAAACGAAAAAAAAAATATTTTATAAAAATACTTTAATCCTGATGTTTATTTTAAATATATTTACATACTTTTATGATTAGAACAATTATTATCCCGAGTTTACAAAATTAAGTTTGGGATTCTATGAAAGGTTTTTAAAGGATCCCAGCAGGTTTTTACAACAAAAATTTGTTTCCTTTTTCTTGCCCCATTTTTGAAAATTTGACAATGACGCCAGTTGAATAGACCATCCATGAAAATTCTTCAAAGGCCTCCCCTATGAAATTCCTCATAAAGACTCACGGTCATTCGCCAACCTTGAGCCTTCCCGATGACTTGTAAACACAATTTGTTTGAGAAACTGCAAACTGTTCGCGTGTAAGGGTTGAATACTAATTTTATTATTGAAAAAGTGATATATACTCGTACTTTGGGGTCGTGGTATTCCTGAAAGTTACGTACTAAACACGTTTATACAGGTTGATATTATATAGTTTTGTAGGTGTGTGCAAAAAGCTACGATATAGAAACATGAATTTCATATGCATGTAGTCTGTGGCCATGTATGTCTTCATGGATTTAAATCTGTGTTGACTACGATTTAACGGAATATGGTTCATCATATTTCTGACACATAAATGAACGTGACAAAGGAATTTTGGTCACATAAGATATAACGGGATATGCCGTCAACAGTTATTATGCCGTCAACATATAAATAATAATAACGGGATATGCCGTCAACATTCATTATGTGGATGAAATATTATTTTTTCATATAATTAATAATGGTCAGGTTAAGTTCTGTAATGAGTTTGCTGTTGCAGAAAGAAACATTAAGATTTTTATTTTTCACTAGTTTAAAGTTGTTTACTTTACTTTAACTTTTTTATATATCGTAAGTTAGATACTTCATGTCTGCTGCTCACGTGACGGAGCAGCATTACTTGATCTCTATGTATTTATGGCAAGAATCTTAAACTATTCTTATCACTTTTTTAACTAACCCCTTCCCATTTAAACCAATTACTTTTATAATTGTATTTTTAATTAAAACTTAACTTACTTTTTTAAATAAATGAATAGTACTTACTTTGCACATTTGTATGGGCTCTGTTTCGCTCGTCTCTAAGTCAATGTTACACGTGCAGGTAAATTAAATTTAGTTCTCGATTTAGGGGCGTTATATTATAAAGTTATTTTTGGTTGCATATTTATATATTCTACTTATCGATTATTATTTACAATTTGATGTTATATATTTCTATATAATAGTTGTATGTATTTAAGTGAATTATGACGACACCGTTTTAGTTTGCCCAAAACTTCGAAAATCGTGGCACAATCAGTCCATTTCTAAAAGATTTTCTAGGTTCGCTTAGACAAAACTTTATATATAATATATTCAACATTTGATTTACTTACAGAAAATAAGACAATCTTAGTAGCATCCAGTTTTATAATCCCTCAGACGTGCATTGTATTTATAATTACCGTCAGTGCTTGCATCGGCAAACACTAATCCAGTCTAAATTTGTACGTTATAATAGTGCAAATTTATACACAGCTATATCGAATCTTGATTAGTCCAGATTTTTCAATCTTTAACAATGAGGTTTGGTGCTACTTTGCCTTTCTGATTATGGAAATATAGAACACATGTATGTATTATTGAGTACTTATTATCGTTGTATCTATATTGTATTAATTGATTTATTCTTTTTATGAACAGATTTTGTATTCAAGGTGACCAAATATGTGAGTTGAATGTGAAAATATCAATATACGTTGACGAAAACATAACTTGATATAAGAAATATAGTATGGTAATATAAAACGTATATATGTATTAGTGAATAGTTATTATTGTTGTTGTATCTATATCATATTAATTTATTTATTCTTTTTATGAACAGATTTTGTATTCAAGGTGACCAAATATGTGAGTTGAATGTGAAAATATTAATATACATTGAATGTAAGTACTTTTATCACATTTATAAATTATTCTAAGCAGTAATTGTTATAGTTAAAAGCGTAGGTTATTTCATGTCGTTAGGATTGATGGTTTTTGTTTAAATAAATAGAACGTTGGAACGAGACGGTGGGGTAAAACCGGACACAATTCTGTCGGGTACCCTCGGACACTATTTGAGTGGAGAAAAAAATCTTTATTTAAATATTTCTATCGGGTTTGTTTGTATTACATAGGTTTTTATAATAAGGAGAGTAATTATAGTCTATTTGTTTCTTCCAGACACCCTGGAAAATGCCAAAATTTAAGGAAAGAGTGACTGTACGAGGGAATTGGGATGCAGATAGAATGAAACAGGCTATACAAAGTGTTAACGAAAAGAAGTTTTTGCTTGGAGGAGCAGCTGACAGGTATGAGGTGCCAAGAAGTACTCTTCAGGATCGGATAAGAGCTCTTAATAGTGGATAAGAGGTTAGATTTGTGCCAAAACTGAGGAGATTTGTAAACACAATTTCAGTAGGTTATTTACAGCAACTGTACAGTCATGTAAAGGATCTTGATAATCGCCTGATGCCGTTAACTAAGCAGGAGTTTCTGAAATTGGCATTACAGTTTGCAGAGCGCCTTAACATTCCACACAGGTTTAACAAAGAGAAACAAATTTCCGGCAAGGACTTTTATTACAGCTTTCTAAAGAAATATCCAGATATTGCACTCAAAACTCCAAAATCCACCAGCATTGCGAGGGCAGTTGGGTTCAACAAACCTCAAGCTAACCGCTTTTATGATCATCTCGACAAATTACTACAGGAAAAGAAATTCCCTGCATCCAGAATATATAATGCTGATGAAACTGGAGTTTCTACTGATCACAAGAATGAAAAAGTAATTTCTACAAAAGGGAAAAAGCAAGTTAGCAAGTTGACTTCAGGTGAGAGGGGAAAAAACATCACATTAATATTTTCTATGAGTGTGACTGGCCAGTTTATACCCCCTCTTTTCATTTTCCCGAGGAAAACGATGGACAAAAATGGTCGTTTGATGATTAGAGCTCCAGCTGAAAGTATTGCTATTCCTCACGAAAGTGGATGGATGAATGCTGAGATTTTTCTGACGTAGTTACAACATTTCAAACACCATGTGCAGCCATCGAAGGAGAATCCAGTCCTTTTGATTCCCGATGGTCACGGAAGCCACAAAGAGATAGCCGTGATAGAGTACGCTCGTGATAACAACATTCATATGCTCAGCACTCCACCACACACGACACATAAGCTACAGCCCCTCGACAGGGTATTTTTCAAGCCGTTCAAAGCCTGCGGAAAGTGCAGTGTGGATGAGACAAAATCCAGGCGCCAGAATCACTGACTATGACATCGCTACTATAGTTAGCGTGGCTAGATTAAACATAGCGCAGAGTGGGTTCCGATGCTCAGGAATTTATCCTCTTGATCGTGACGTTTTTATTGAATTGGATTTTTTGTCATCTGCAATGACCAATATTGAACAGGAGCTAGCCTCGAGTGGAAATCCTACATGCACAACCACTGATGCGACGTCCCAGCCATCAACAACAGTCGTCGTCAAGCCTGATATCCCCCCAACAAACAGCAAAAATTCTGAACTACTGACATTCACTGATGCAGCTTCCCAGCCTTGAACTAGTTACGACTGTCAAACAACTTCTATTCTCATACCTCGACCATTAAACAGTGCAAGTTCTGTTTCCACCCAGCCATCAACCAGCCAATCCTGTGCAAAAGAACAATTGCTTAAACAATTGTCTTCTCTTCATCCAAGAAACGACTCACGACGCGTTCACGAAAAACACAAAAGAACGAGATTCTCACTTCTTCTCAATTTAAAAATGCTTTGGTGGAGAAAAATGCAATTGCAACTAACAAAGCTAAAGCGTCAGTGACCAAAAAGAAGGGTGCAACAACCACTTTAAAAAAACGAAAACCAAACAGAACATCCAAGAATTGTCAAGAGATCAGAGAACAGAGTGCATCATTTGCGGAGAAACATTCGAAGAAGATTGGATACAATGCCATAAATGTAAAGACTGGGCGCATGAAGCATGCGTAGAAATTGATCCTTCACAGCCTTACTATTTTTGCGACATCTGCAAAGCCAAAGAACGACTTGGTCATCGATAATATGTATGTCCGGGGCTACCCGCCAAAAATATAATTATCAAAAATTGAAGTATTGTTAGACCGACTCTCCCCTACATTCTATTACAAGTTCATTCAAATGACGAAAACAATATGGAAAGAAAGAGAAAATTAGATATTATGAGAAATTATGAAAGGTTTCACTTATTTATTCTTAAAGGTGTGCTCAGAGGTCATTTTGTTCTAGGCGTAACTTATTCAATAACTTAGTTTTTAAGATGTGAAGAACTTCTGGAAATTTTTGAAAGGCTAAACAAAAATTAAAGATTGAATATATTTGGCTTTAATTTTGTAGAAATTCTTTATTCACAATTAAATAAAACTACGTGATGTATTATTATTCCTACTTTATCTAAATTTTTTACCACAACCTAGATTTCGTTGCATTACATCTTCAGGTGGGCTATTAGAAAGTATCTTTACTAATTTCCCACCTGAAGATGTGTAAATGAACTATAAATAATACTATATCACGTAGTTTTATTTAATTGTGATAAATTAAAAAAATTCAAGATTACATCAGTTTTTTATCATTTATTGAAGGCCAGACCTACACTCAGAAGTATGATCGAATTTTCTGAGGTCAAAGGTATAGCGGATCCATAAATTTTGAAGACAGTCTAAATTATTTGAGCGATCTTCAGATAGTTTCAGATAACACATATATTTATAGTAAAGCAGAGAGACTATAAGCGTTTGGTAAAGTTTAGTTATATGAAGAATAAATAATTTTCAATATAGGGCATAACATTAAAGATAATCGTTATTTCATTCAGATATGTGTGATCAAATTAATAACAAATAATTTATTTGCGTCCTAGAAGTTTTACTTCATGCACGTGAATTTCCATATACAAATGTTATTGTTACTATTTTGATTTGCTAAACTGTCAAGCAAACATGAAAATAAAATGCTTATATTAGTACTTCAACAAATATAAGCATCTGTCAAATGCACAATGAGGAAATGGGCGAAGTGAACCTACGTTGTACGTTTATTATATTAGCGTGACCAATCCTTAATGAGACGGAGCGGAGCGAAACAGCTTTCTATAAGCGGACTTTATTCTGCTAAACTTCTCGGCCGATCGAGTTACTATTTTTGATTTATCAACCTGTTAGGCGAACATGAAAATAAAACGCCTACATTAGTACTTCAACAAATATAAAGCGGCTATCAAATACACAATGAGGAAATGGGCGAAATGAACCTACGTTGTACGTTTATTATACTTAGCGTGACCAATCCTTAATGAGACGGAGCGGAGCGAAACAGCTTTCTATCAGCGGATTTTATTCCGCTAAACTTCTCTGCCGAGCGAGTTACTATTTTTGATTTGTCAAACTGTCAGGCGAACATGAAAATAAAACGCCTATATTAGTACTTCAACAAATATAAAGCGGCTATCAAATACACAATGAGAAAATGGGCAAAATGCACCTACGTTGTACGTTTATTATACTTAGCGTGACCAATGATTAATGAGACGGAGCGGAGCGAAACAGCTTTCTATCAGCGGACTTTATTCTGCTAAACTTCTCGGCCGAGCGAGTTCTGTGGGCTTCATTCATTTGAACTACAACTCAACTAAACTGGGAACATATGTCAAACAACCAAAGAGTGCATGTTTATCGATATGACGCCGGCTCTGTACCAGCATGTACAAGCTCTTAAAGTCCGGTTTGCTTTACCTATTTCCTGCTCGTCTCTCTAAGACCCTTATATGGAAATTAATTATACGGTTCTGAAAGCATTTACGAACATTGCTATACTGTAATAAGTTAGAACGACATATTAAGAGGGCGTAAAGTATTTTCATTGAACACTCAATAAGTAAATGGTATATAATAAATATATTTTAGAGTTACAAAGAATAGAGCACTTAAGAGTACGTTGCCTAAAGAAAATTAATTGTAATGAGGAAAGAAGAGTAACTGTAATGTCTTATTCTTCTAATATCCAAGAAATTCTCTCTACACACTTATTTGCAATATTTTGTTCTACCTCGGGTTAGTGCTTAAATTAGTCTGCAACTTGTTTTGCAGTAATCACGTATCTAATAAGTAGAAAGTGAAACGAAGTATCAAATTGGACATCACCAGTATTATATAACACACATCCAAGCCTATTGTTTGTAAAAATCTGAATGTAAGTTTATAAAATTGACGATTTCATATGTTAATTTAGTTTAAAAACTTCTCGGAAGAATATTTGCGGAATGGCTACTTCTACAATAATTTATCTACGAGAGAAATGTCGGAAACTGATAATTTAATTGGAGCAAAATTCAAACCATTGACCTCTGTTGGGGCCGAGTTTAAGTGTTTCCCGTCACCGAAGTGAAGTGTTGTAGGAAAGTTTGTTAACCGAGATAAGTTTTTGGCGAGAGAAATGTTGAAATTTGGCAGAACACATATTAGAGGATATCAAAGTGGTGGATAAAACTTAGTAAAGCAAAGCGTTATTATTAAATTCAAAGCAATTTCTGCAACTTATAAATAATGTCCACCGACGTGCGGGGCAATGTTAAAAAAAACTGTTGGAATATAAATGTATTTGCTTATAATTATAAACGATACAGGCAATCGCCAAAGTTGCTGTTTTTAAATCCATTTTATGTTCATGTTTTTCTCACCGAAATTTTCTATTCAATACTATAAAATGTCTAAAATATTATAAGGTATCAAAAAAAAATAAATACATATCTATTTTGTCTCTATAAATCTCGTACACACATTTACGCATCTTTATATTAACAAGAATACTTTTCTGCGTTAAGGTGTGTTAAGGCAGCTCGGGAACAATTTCAGCGGGAGTTCACTTGAAAAAAGAACAAACAGAAAAATTATCTCGTTTATCGTTTTTTTCTTGATTTATGTGTAAAGTACATTCGTCGCCGTTTTCATGGGAGAAAACGTCCATCAGTTTTTTATGAAGTATCCCAACGGCTCCATTATTATCATGAAAATTGTTTCTGTAACGAGCATTATATTATTTCCTTTTTTACACTACACAAAACAGTTTAAGTTAGAAAAAATAATTTTTTTTTAATTTGTTTGTGTGGACTTCCTCACTTTACCAAAATTCCCGTTAGAAAAAATAGCACGGCACAAATTGACTTTGATGTCATGGTAATACATGTTTTGGTTGCTCGTGTTTTGTATTTTGCTTTTTTAATTGTTTTGTTGCTTTAGAGCAGTCCTTTTTTTAATGTCGTTCAATAAATTCTTCTTAATATCACTACTGAAAAGTGAAGTTATTATTGTACAAACTCGATACAACTTACTTAAATTACAGTAGAAAAAATAAGCTCAATCAAGTATGTCACCAAAAGGAAACCCACAAAAATATAACTACGGCGTTGAGTATAGTGCGTCTAATAATATATAATATTGATAATATTTTTTTTTCCAAATAAGTTTTGGTTATGGTGCATATTTTATTAAATTATTTTTATTTAATATATTAGCATTCCTTTTATCTATCACAATAATTTTGAGGACGGGTTAAGTATCCCAAAATTGAGTAAATGCAGCAGAACCGAGTTGTAGATATATTGAAAGCGTTACAGTTAGTACTCAGTGGGGTTGACGTGTTTTATATGGTTTATAGTTCATAATTTGAGTGATTATCTTACATGATATTAAAAAATAATGATCGAGTATCAAAAGTTAGCAACAGTTAAGAGCAAAGAGTAAGAAAATCCTTATAAAACAGAGGTCAAAAACAGTCAAGTTAATTCACAGAGAAGGGAATTTCCGGTAAAAATTGTTTGTCAAATTTTAACTAATTGACAACCATTTTACAAATCAAAAAACTTCTTTTTCTTTTGTTAAGCAATACTCTATGTATTGCTCACAAAAGAATCACAAAAATCGGTCAAGAATTACGACTTTTAGCGTGTCCTCATATGTATATAGGTATACGTGTTCAGATCAAAAGATGGGGAGGCATGCCATTTTTCAGAGGAAAATTTAACTCATAGTAAATATTTAAAATATAATACCATTCTAGAAGAAAGATCTCCTGTTTTCAAAAAGCTATATTTAAAGTTTTAATTATTTCTATCCTCAAAACTCGGGGTATGCACCCTAATCGATAATAATGGACAAAAGCGCACACCCACGGGATTTGCAATTCGTTCAGTTTGTTTGAGAAAAAATCTCTAATTTGAATAATATTAACTACTATATTATAAATCAGAACCAAATCTATTTGTATAGTATGTAAACTTACAATCTATTAATGAAGTCTTAGTACGGACATCTCACTCTTCCTTTTACTTTACTCTTTAAATATTGTCTATTATTTAAATTGAACGTGCTTTTGGTGTAGAAATTTTATAATTGTTGTATTTCCTTTCATCTCACCTACCCAATGATTGATAGCTCT
Source organism: Druceiella hillmani (assembly GCA_039881145.1). Classification (NCBI taxonomy): domain Eukaryota; kingdom Metazoa; phylum Arthropoda; class Insecta; order Lepidoptera; family Hepialidae; genus Druceiella; species Druceiella hillmani. Next base: position 3,370,014 of record JAYKKI010000115.1, on the reverse strand, counting down.
CACAGGTTTACTCAATGTTGCATGGACGTGGTTCCTTATACAAAGTCTTTTTAAATCCAAGAGCCATATATTTATGCAGTTGAATACGGCGTTCAGAACCAAATATTTTCGTTAAGTAAAAGATTAATAAAGCTTTATTTAACTTTTACGTAAATTTGTTGAAATGTATTTAAATGGCGATAAAAGCCTTAAATTAAGAAAATCCGTGTAAATATGAAGAGAAAATATTTTTTTTTTTCAATACAATAATGCAAAAAGAGACAAGTAGCTCTTTATAAAGGTGGCCTTAAGTAAAAGCAGTTAACTTCCTGTTGAGCTTTGCCAGGTTTATAAATATTATATCTATCACAGCATTAAATTTGACAATGATGAATTGTTATCCAATTTTATAGATTTAACAATAAACGTTGAGTAAAAACAGAGAAAATTATAATGATTTCATAGACGCTATCGTGCAGCAGAGCGATAGACAATAAGATTTTTTCCTGGCCAAATCGAACATTCTTTTTTTCTAAAATGTACAAACTTAGCTCTACCGAAAATGACCTAAAGGTTTTACTGATCTGTCAGTGTGTGAGCGTAAACACAAAATTTTAAATTTACGATTAGATTATAATATAACTAATTAAGTATACGTCTTTCTATACATTAAACTTCGGACTTCCAACATTCACTGTAGTAGAACTATGGTTGACAGCAGTATCCAGCAGTATGACTTAAAACTGATATTGTGCAATGTACCGCACACGAGATGTCGCCTGGTTCCATCAAAGTGATGTGACGACACGCGGTTAACGCCTTTGGGAATTGAATATCCCGCTACTGGGATATTATTATTTAGAAAAAATATTGATTATACTAGTAATTTAGCACCTTCTTTAATTTCTCTCTTTTCTGTTTACGATATATATATATATATATATATATATATATATATATATATATGTATATATATATATATATACATATATATATATACGTATATATATATATATATATACATATATATATATATATATACATACATATATATTTACGTATTGCAATCGTAGTATTAATTTTGGTTAAGATTATAAAATTATAAAGCATACATCATTCCTATACTAATAAAAGCACACAATTTGCTACATTTAAATAAAAGCAGTACTTTAGTCATATTTTTCTTGAAAAAATAAGTCATGACATATTATTTTGGCGTAAAAAGTACGAAAAATGTAGAAACGTTTTAAAAATTGGTGTAGTAACTTTTGGATAAGGTAGTAATATTTTTTTGTATGATCGTTCAACGGTATTTTAAAGTTAGAAAAAAACATAAAAAATTACGAATATGTCTAAAAATAGTGTAAAAAACACTGTTTCCAGCATCAAATTTCATACAAATAGGCCAAAGAGTATGAGCGTTAGGTCTGTTGACAAGCACACTCTTTTTGTAAAGAAATACAGTGTCATCGAATAGAAAATTAATTAGTTCCCGTAATACAATTTAAAGTCAGTTTGGCTACATAAATAACACGGCGCCATCTACGAGAGAAGATAAATAAATATTAATTAATTAATTAGCCAAAGTTTTACGAATGTATGTATTCAAATATAAAATCAAACATACATATTTCCAAATAAATATTTATCAAAATAAAATGACATTTTACGGAGATGCCGATAGTATCATGGACATAAATGTTTAAATACAGCTTTGAGTGGTTTCCTTTTCTCCCAACAGGGTTGACACATTTTTTTTTCACAAATATTTTAGTACTTAAAAAGTTTTTTTCAAAAAGGCCAAGGAATCACTGTCGCACTTTTTTGTGAGATAAATTTTAGTGAATTTATTTATATATTGAACAGCCGCAATTTATAAACTGCTAGACAATTTTATCTGCCTATAAATTTAACATAGATTTTCATCTAAATTATTTTTTGTGCCAAGTTTCATTCTGATCGATTAAAAAGACTATCCTAGATCTTTTATTTGAAGTTACAAATTTGAAATAAATATATTGTGATTATGTGCAAATTTTGTTATTTCTATTTATGACAACGTTTTTTGTTATAAATTTGTATACAAATACAAGACAAAGTAACATACTTTGTCTTCATTATATTCAAAACTGCAAACGATTAAGATTCAGAATTACGAGGCTGTAAAAAGATGAGAAGGAAAGCAGCCTTAGTAATAAAGCGAATTAGTGAATAAGGTACGAACAACTTGCAATACTCCAGACTTCAGATTTTATTTCAGACGTAATTATCTTCACCTTCGACGAAGCGCGAACAACAGATAATTTGAATCCAGCGAGACTTTTGTAAAAGCTCATACCTACAAAAGCGTAATAACGATAACGATTTTCTCGCAATTTCGTTATGAAACTTTTTAGAAGCCTTTGAATTATTATTGCGAGAGCCTGTGAAACGTTTTCAGAAACTAATTTAGGTACTGCTAACCATAATCTGATTTTGTTTGGTATAAGATATTAAATTGGTAAAATGTTAGACATCTTTACAGGTCATATAATATATTCAGCTTATTTTGTTCCATTGTATAATATTCGCAGATTTGTTTATAAAAGTAAATAAGGTGTAGAGAGGAGAATATTCGGGATGAGTTGTTACGTTAATGTTTGTTTCATGAGAAGATGGTGTGCACTATCTGCAGTTTAGACCGCCATAATTCACTTATCTGCTTTTTAGTGTATAATATATATACATTTATTATACATGAATGAAAATTATGAAAGCAACACCACATAACAAGAAAAGTGTAAATAAGATATATTTAATATTTATAAAAATAGAATAAATAATATTGCGAAGGGACTTTGAATATTAATATTTATTTTTGCTCTAAATTTCGTATATAATATGAGAAGAAATGCAAAAGCTATAAGAAGCGAAGTGACACAAGATGCAAAATAAACAAGTAAATTGAGATTTGTCACTAATTTTCGAACCTGCACACATATTTTTCGATTTCCTTACATCAAGAGGAGAACGGACCCTTATAAATTCGGAATAATTACGGAACCCTTATAAATCGCTCAAGGTTCTGTCCGTCACAGCCATTTTTTCAGCAAACACTTGATTTACCCAAAAATGAACACAAACTATGTAAACGAAATTAGATAACGCGATGAACACCGCACAGTACATTTGGATATACGTATCACATGCATACGTGTCATTCTCTATATTGTGGCGGACTGCATTTCATGCCGCATTCATTGCAAATTTTTATAGTATTAAAGCACACTGACTCACAAATATTTCAATAGGTAAGAAAGAAACATTAAAAAATTTACAGAAAAATTTTAGGGGCAAATTAATTAGACAAAAAAATAATTTTGTATTAATTCCCTATATAGTCTTGTATATTCTAAAAGGGACAATTTAATTGTAATGATCTCAAAAATATTTTTTGTTAATGTTAGGTAATATATATTAAGAGATTTGGTGAACAATTTGTGAGTAAAACATTTTTCCCTTTATTTCCAAAATTATTAAAATTAGAATTACCAGTGACAATGTATAGAAGCTTACGCAAAGGATGTTAGAAGGGTATAACGAGAATATCCCAAAAACTAGATGTCTTTGTTTATGGGTAATGATATTGCAAGAAACCAATACTTAATATCTTCTAGACATAATATAGTAGACAACATCGATACTGCAGTACACGTAAAATTGTTTCAGCCTGGTTACACATCTAAGGAGACATATCACAAAAAAACATAAAACGGGAGATATGTATAATTAATTTTATAACCTTGCTCCAACCATCAAATACTCTTGCTATTGTATAAATATTTTACTGAGAATAATATACATTTAATTTTATTACATATACTGGAATATTTTCATTGCATAACTTCACAGAGTAACAACAATTTAGTTTATAACCCTCAATAAAATACTTGTATATTGTATAACTTTCAAAAATATAATATTAACTACACCGCTCCTTTACAATAAACTCACTAACGCAAGCAGAGGGAAAACCCGTACAAACCCGGCTTCTGCTATTGTTTTGTGTAATATGTAAATGCTGTTTGAAGTTCCTAAGAGTTAATCTTTGCTAATAGTTCACCTGAAGATGTTGCAATACAACGAAAGCTAGATCGTGGTAAAGAATTCAAATAAAGTAGAAATAATACTGTATCACGTAGTTTTATTTAATTCACGTACATATTTCGGCTTTAATATCTTATCTTCAAATATCTTATTATCAAATATCGTATCTCCTTCCATACACACTCACTCGGTATACCACCAAATGGTGGAATAAATATGAAACAAACTAAATACTGGCATAAATCTATATAAATAATAAAATTGTAATAAATTGAATTCTCTATAATGAAAATATTTTTATTTTAACGCATAGAATGATAACAGAAGTCAGAAACTTTTTTAGAATTGTTGTATGTATGTTAAATTGATGTGTAGATGAAATTTGGTGTGTAGTAGTACATACTCAAGAGCAATATGCAAGAGGAAAAAATTTCCTAATTGCACGCGAAGAAAGCCGTAAGCTCAACTAGCATTCAGTATATGCTAATTTATTATATTTATACTTTACTCACCCCGTGAACCTTCTCAACGCTGTTTTTATTCGCTTCTCAAATATTACAACTCCTTCTATACACTCACTGTGTGTACCACTTAACAGTGGAATAAACATGAAACATAAACTGAATAGTAGCACAAATATACAACATACGCCAATTTATTATATTAATACTCCTCTCACTCCGCGAACTTTCTCAACGCTGAAGTTATTACAAAATATACGGAGTTAGTTTTTCAAATATCATACTTCCTTCTATACACACTTACTGTGTATATCGCTAAACAGTGGAATAAACATGCAACATAACTTGAATAGTAGCATAAGTATATAATATTCACCAATTTAATATATTAATGCTTCACTCACATAAATCGTAAAAAAGGTATTTTGCTGTATAAGAATGAAGGAAGCATTTAATTAATCAAAATTTTATATAAACCGAGATGAAAATCAATCTATGGAAATTAAAACAAGAAACAGATCAGCGAAGCGATTCGAAAGAAGAGTGAATGTGAACAATGTTTTAAATATTCCACTTTTCCTCTGTGCAATAAGTCATTTAAAATCAATATTTAGTCTTATCATTTTGTTCCGGGGTTAGGCACTGAAACCTAGTTAGCGTTAAGTTTGTCACCTTATTTGGTACGAAACACACGAAATAGGTTTATTTTCAAATTACAAACAGAATGATAATACTTTTGTAGCATTGGTAGGTAGCAAGTTGTTTGGTGGTAAGTTGCAGTGCAAAAGGAGTATTATATAATGAAGGAATACTGAGAAAGATTTGATATAATACCAGCTTCAAAGTACTCATACGAGTGAAAGTATCGGCTAATATCTTTCAAAAACAAGGTATCAAAAATGCACTCTATAGATACAAGGTATGGATACTTGTTTTTTATTCCTATGTAAAACTCAGCTATGATCTCGACATTGCGTTATTCACTCGTTTACCTGAGGAATCGCCTGATTGTAACGCCTCGCTCCGTATTGCAAAAATATAAAATCGTAAATTCGTTGGTAGGCAGTATTGGGGTATGTGTGAATAAGATATTTTTTGGTAATCAATCGATTTCGTCTTTTAAGGAAGCGTAGGCTAATGCCACTATGCGGCAAAATTAAAACGAATATTTGACAACGTTTTCTAAGCAATCTTTTGGTATTGAATATATTTGGCGTTAATTTTGTAGAAATTCATTATTCACAATTAAATGAAACTACGTGATGTAGTATTATTTCTACTATCTTTAATTTCTTTACCACGACCTAGGTTTCGTTGTATTACAACATCTTCAGGTGGGATATTAGCAAAGATTAACTCTTAGGAACAACCAACAGCATTTATATGTTTCAAACACAATAGCGGAAGACTACTTTGTGCGGATTTTTCCATTGTTTATGTCAGTGAGTTTATTGCAGGGGCGCAGACTAGGTTTTATTATATTGCAGAGAGTTATACAATATACCAGTATTCTAGTTGGGGTAATAAATTCAATTGTTGTTATTATGTGAAGTTATACAATGCAAACTTTAGGGTAAATAAAACACCCTTGTAAATACCCTTGCCTTTGCACAAATATATTAATACCCTAAGGGTATTACTTTCAAATACCCTTGCCTTTGCACAAATATATTACCGACAATAACTTCATAATACACCCTAAAGTTTGCATTGTATAACTTCACATAATAACAACAATTGAATTTATTACCCCAACTAGAATACTGGTATATTGTATAACTCTCTGTAATATAATAAAACCTAGTCTGCGCCCCTGCAATAAACTCACTAACATAAACAATGGAAAAATCCGCACAAAGTAGTCTTCCGCTATTGTGTTTGAAACATATAAATGCTGTTGGTTGTTCCTAAGAGTTAATCTTTGCTAATATCCCACTTGAAGATGTTGTAATACAACGAAACCTAGGTCGTGGTAAAGAAATTAAAGATAGTAGAAATAATACTACATCACGTAGTTTCATTTAATTGTCAATCTTTTGGTATTAAGAGAAAAGTGAAAAGGTAAGAGAGGAAAAAGGTAAGAGAGCTAGGCGAGTAGCTCCCTTGTGATTCTCTATTTAATAATTTTTCGAACAATTTATTTTTTAAAAATAAATCAATAAGTATGGTAGTTTATTCTAACCATCACGACAAAGATAGGTATGTGCGGGAAGAGGTAGTGTTGAACTTACGTAACCGTCGTTGTCACGATGTGTATGTACGTGAAACGATAGTGCGGACGGGTGAGCATTTGCATAATTTAGCGTGAACATTAACACGAAAATGCGGGAAGCAGGTCAATCGCCGATTTCACTATTTTTATACAGGTAGCTGAGCTTAAGGGTTCGTCATACGCGCCATTTTTAACCTGAGGAAGTTTTATAAAAAATGTTGAATTTATTTTCATTCCTAGATTTAGACATTTTAATTTATTTATTTATCTAATTTAATATATCTCATGTATATAACAGACTTATAGCTACGAGAGCAATTTCTTACAACCAACCAGAATCCTTGTTTCGACTTGTTTCGACTTTCCGCGCTCGGCGAGAGGCAGAAAGTCGAAACAAGGTCCCCACGTGCACCACATCACCAAAGGCTGTATGCCATGTGATCAACCCAATACACTACGGTGACGACCTTTATTCAAGGGGCTCATAGTCGAATTATATTCCTTAATTTCATTTCATCAACGAGACTAAACAAAGAGTGCTTCGATCGGTTATAGAAGACGTGACTATCAATCATAACTCTTAATTATAAATTTAAGAGTTCTTCCGTGCTTCGGAAGCCATGTTATGCCATTAGTCCCTGTTCTTTCCTGGATATATAACAGTTGTGATAAGAAATATCTAAGAAGGGTCTGATTTCCCTTACGGATTGCGAAGATGAAATGGCAGTCCTTTTGTATGAAAACCAGCACCCGAGCAAATCACTTGGGTTAGTAGCGGGTCCAGATTAAAAAGATACAGGAAAACGCCAATTTAAATTAAGTAAGAAAACTCATTATTTATGATTTCAGCCTTGTTTGCGCTATCCACGACTCAATCATGTTGATATAGATAATTATATATATATATATATATATATATATATATATAGCGTGACCCGTGCGAAGTCTTCGCATTATTTATTCCATTATGAAGCTCAGATGACAGATCAAACAAATATTTTACTAAAATTGACATATAGAGGCGCAAGTATCAAAAGCATTGAGCTAAAGCGCCACTTTATTTATACGTGAGTGGATTTGAAATTAAACAAAAATTTTACCGACCGTCAATCATATTGACGTTGAGCCGTTAGATGGCAGCATTGCTGTTTTGTGTATATAATTTTAATAATTAATTAATTTGCAAAAACAATTGCAATAATAAATTTATAGAAAATCTTTCTATAAAATGATATATAATTTATGTGGATTAGTTGTGAGGTTTTTTCTAAAAAGGGAGAGTAACATCTTAACTTTAGCGTATTAATATATATGATGATGATATAATTATTGTTGAGGAGAACTATCTGACTGTGATACAATTTGTTTTCACATACTTTCACATACGCACACCTCTTAAATGAAAAACGTTACGTCTCTGTTTTATGATTGCATTATTGTTTTATATTCAAAGTTATCAATATTTTTACTGACGTAGATTATTTTTACATTATTAAGGTTAGCGGCAACGAAGTAAAACCAAAAGAAATTAAAGTTTTTGGCTACTTTTTGTTTCCATATTCCAAATGAGAAATCATCTCAAAATTAATTTTGCTTTCATATTATATCATTAAGTTGTTTGGTAAACAGAATTTTTAAAATTTTTACAAATTTTCTTAAAATAATACGTTACAGTCTAATTAGATTCCTGGTAATTATATAATTAAAATCCAAGTATTGCTTTTGACGTCTCTGTAATTGTTTTGTTTCCAAAATGTTTTCCCATTTCCTAAACTACCATCGTAAAATTTGGAAGATCTTCAATTTTTTTTACCTTGTAACTTAAATATTATTGACTAGAAGTGAAAAATTATACTGAGCTTCGAATGCTTTTTTCCTTTATACTATATATTGTGCTGAACTTTGATTATATTATTTATTAATGTAAATACATGCTAAATTGAGACACCTTAAAATGCTTCATAACATTAAATATAGCAGAAAATATCATACGAGTTTTATTAAATTTTTTTTTTAAATTTAAATGCATTGTCTCTTTGAATTTTTTTCGTGACTTTTTCTTATTTATAACGAACAATTTGGAAAATGTAAAGAAAAAACAGAGCACGCAAATATTTATGATAGAATATTTAAGTTGCCAAAATTAAAACATGCGTAGAAACTTAAAAAAATTATTTAAAATCAAAATTCAAGTTATTTAGGACAACAATTTATTTACATAGAACACACCCACCTCTCTCTTTAAAGCCTGTATTTACTCGTACTACGGTTTATGAAATTTTTCTTCGGAGGTTAAAGAGACCCTATTTGGTAGGTTGATAACTAAATTTGCCATCTTCTTTCAAGAATCTCTGGAATGCTTTAAGAAATTATCAAACTTAGCCGGCTCGTTATACAAAGAGTATAACGAGCCGGCTATACAAAGAGTTTGATATTCAGTTATGTTAGCAACTGAATCTCGGTTAGTAAAGAACAAACAAAATTTTCAGACGCAAATAATCTTAACTTACTTAATTTCTCACTCAAAATTAAAAATAATTTTATCTCTCCCATTCATGCCAATGACAAGTAACGCTAGCACTTATTTAAAAGAAAGTTGCATTTATTAATTATATTCCAAAAAGTAAAGTCTATTGCAAAATTAAGATGAAGAGTTTATTAGTAGGCCACATAACACATAAGACGACCAGAATATTTAAGGTTCTAATCACAAGATGATACGAAATAATAAAATAATAAAATCTTTACGACAGTTTAGGTATACTGTAAAGGGTCGATATTAACGGCTACTTTTTGCGAAATAGATTGGATCTCAGTTTACAAGTAGATTGTTGAGAAATGTTTATATGTGCTTCTATTTTTATGTATATGAGATATTTTTGTTCACTGCATGGGTTGTTTTATGTATATAAATAATTAGACTGTTTATTTTTAAAAAATACAGAAACACGCACGCGTTTATTCAATTTGAAAGGTTTATGTTGTGCGACTTTTGGACGTATGTTAGTAATTGTTTTACTTATAATTGTTCAATTCTAATATTATTATAAGTGTGAACGTTTGTTTATTTGTCCTAATTGATAAATATGTCTTTTCGATTAACAATTTTAAAATAAAAACTTAAAGAAGATACGATGTACAGTATCCATAAGTAGTATCCATCGGCGTCTATATGGAGCCAAGTCTGTACGGATGCGTTCCAAATGGCAAGTTCGTGAGTGGCTGGTGTTAGTCATTTGTGTCGGAAACGTAGTAAAAGGAGATGTTGATCAGTTTTTTGGTGAGAATGAACATTCCGTTATACAATTAAATAAATTAATGTAAGTATAATAATTTCTTGAAAACCGGGTATTTTTTAGTTGATAAATATGCTTTGTATCATAAATTTTAAATAAAAATTTAAGGAAAATACGATATATAGTAGCCACTCCCCTTCATCCTAGTTTAATGCATTTGATGAATAAGTTTTTAGGATATTTTGGGGAACTTTTCAAAAGTACCTGTCAAGTACGAGTAAATATAACTGTGACAATAATAGTAGACTGGAACTCTAACTAAGAAGGGTCCGTACATACTTAGGCACATAAAAGTTCAAACATTAAAGACACTTGAAGTGAAACCATTCAACCATATTTGTGACATAATACGAGTTTCTTTAATTTAGAATGAAATTGTGATTGTCATAATTTATTAGTAATTATTCGCTTAATATCGGCTTTATCCCTGATCGCTGGTATGGGTAGATTTATGAATTAGGTATATTTAATATATTAATCCATTTTATTAGTTAATTCTGTTTTTTAAAGAGTATTTTTTAAGATATATTTATTTCAGAACAAGAGTTTAAAAAAATGAAGTAAGAACTTAGTAAATGCTTTGAATTATTTTAGTCTAATTATAATCATATATAGTCAAGCAATTCAAAAAAGAAGCTCAGTATTTAACAATCCTCTTAATATTTTCTAATACTAGACTTATTGTACTATTACAATATTATAAAATAATGCAGTATATTTTCTAATACTAGACTTATTGTACATATAAAATAATGCAGTATTGATTGACATGGTGCTGTATACGAACAGAGCATAGTATACAGATCCATGTCAATGACGTGTAGCAAGCAAAATATTTTGCAATGTGATTATTAAGTGTTTGCAATATACACAGCTTTTATATAAAGCGATATGTCCCTACATACCAGATGGATAATTACATCTGTCTTACGTAATAAAATAGTGCTCTTTTGCTATTTATTTTCGCGGAATTTCTTGCAATATATTGCTTTTAGAAAACGCATTGTCTTATGATGTATAGTTAAATATAATCTGAACCTTTTCATATGTAATGTTGATGTTTCAATTACAAGTCATAGAAAATCAACTTGTAATTGAAAAATCACAACTGCGCCGCTATTTATGTTTAAGAAAAATAACTTGTGCAACAAAGTTGCAAATATTATTCGTTTCAACTGAACATTTATATTTATTTTGAATTATGTTGAGTTTCAGTGAAGAAAAGTTTTCAGTGAAGAAAAGAAGCAAATTTTCCAACTGCATGCGTGAATATAAAGTTGAGCTTAAATTTAATTATTCAATCAACATAATTATTTAAATAATTAAATAAATATCTACTAAAATTATCCTGACATTTCGCAATTTAAAGCCTCAAGGGACATCGAATCAGAGTAAGCAGTACGAAAGTTTAAATCGCTTCGTCAATTAATTAAATGTATAAATTAACATAAATTTCCGTAAAATTTATTGCAAACCGCGAGGGAAATCAATTTTATATATGTTATGAATTTAATTTTAAGTCAGCAACAGCTTATAATATTGATATAATTTTGCTATTGTTTCTTTTCCTTTGGACCAGTTAATTGTCTGAAATATACAGACGGGAATTGCGACAGAAACTATTTTTTCCACTTGGTTTTCTCTTGGACTAATCTTTACAATTAATATTTTAAATCATATCAGATAAAAGTGAAAGTGTTAACTAAATATTTAAATTTAAGGTCGTCAAAATATGGTAGGTATATCGAACATCAATATGAAACTCCAGATGAAGAGAAAATACATTTTTTTTATCTTTTTTAAGTAACCAAAAAAAATAACTTATGAGTCCGTTTGTCGCAAGTGTTTTTGAAATCTACGGTTTAGCACAGTAACAAAGTATACTGATCTAAACCTATTTATTTACTACTCAAAAATACTCACGTGAACATTTTAGATAGGGCCAAACAGAATTACATTTTTTTTAATTGAATCACGTAAGACATTAATTGAAAGAGCGACTTATAACGATTCTTAAACTATTTGTTTTATAGTGACACTCAAAAATATTTTTATGCAAATTTTCGATTGGCGAAAATTATAGAAAGGTTTACCTGATCATGAGTTAAATAATCATATTAACCATCCATCGGCGTTAGAATTGGTGCCATCTTTGCCCTAAACTGTAATGAGCGATTACAATGATATTTATTACTTCATACATCGTATGCATGTGCCAATGTTAGAAAGCGATTCCCGATAACTTGCATGCTGAACTTGCTTAATTCAGTGCGGGAAGGGCTGCTTAGTTCGGAAAATTAGGACTACACGATCCTAATTTTCCGATTATTTGGTTGGTTAACGCAATACTTCTAATTATATTTTATGCTTGCCGTATTTGGTTTAGGGTCGCTATATTCAGCTTTACGAAAACTGAAATCAAATTTTACATTATTGTTTATAAAACTTAAAAAAGTGGCATAATTTTTTCAATTTTACAAACTAGAAAAATATTTATTGTAAAAGAAAAGGTTTTGATTTCGTGACACAGTTCGCAGATGTTTCGTATAATAAAATAGGCCATGACAATTAAAATTTCTTTACCGAATCTAAAAAAATGAGTCAAATAGGAAAGAAAACTTAAAAATAATGTAAAGCCGAAACGCAAGAGATCAAGAGAATACAAAGCCGAGACAATTGCCAATCAAAAACTCATTTGGTTCTAGCTCTCTGTCAGCTAACGAGCTGTCAGGACGTCGAATAAATTTTTATTTTCCGACATGCTCATATAAATCAAACGTGACTTATAACATTTGTTGCAAAATTTCTGGGAATAGCTTATTTAAACAAATTATATTAACCTTTTTTGTTAAATCTTTTCCAATTTCGTATACCGTTGGGAAAGTTTTGTTCATAAAATTAATTTATATTTTATACATAATCTATGCTGCAACCCCTAATCACTTATAATATCCGTAAATATTGAATATATTTGGCGTTACTTTTGTAGAAATTCATTATTCACAATTAAATGAAACTACGTGGCTATTAGCAAAGATCTTTGCTAATAGCCCACCTAAAGAAGTTGTAATACAACGAAACCTAGGTCGTGGTAAATAACTTAAAGAAAGTAGAAATAATACTACATCATGTAGCTAATAGCCCACTTGAAGATATTGTAATATAACGAAACCCAGGTCGTGGTAAAGAACTAAAAGAAAGTAGAAATAATACTAAATCACGTATTTTCATTTAATCCGTAGATATGTTCCAGAAGTTAGGTTCAATTGGCAAATGTAGTTTCACGATAAGAATCTTTAAACCAATTATCAACACAGTAATTTCGGTCACCTCTGATATATTCATTATCTAGCAGCTGCGATCTTTGCGTTGCTATGGAGGTAAATGCATCTTTATTTCTTATTTTTAAAATAAATCATAATAATATATTCTTGAAAAGTGATTATAATTTTAAGTAAAATTTCAGGCGAAGAATGATCACTTTTTTTAAATACCGAATTAATAATATTGCTTCGTAAATAAAAAATATACGATGGGTTACTTCTTTATATTTTTATGTGTTAATTTGTTCTTGAGGTCAGCCAAAAATCTTTGTTAAATTTGTTTCAATATAGCTTTATCCCAAAAAATTGACTGGTACACCCAATTTAACAAATTTGTAATTTGTAAATGTGCAACAAAATAATTGTTACAAAAAAATCATCTATATGATATTAATTTGTCTTTCCACGAAATAACATTCATTTTGTGCAATGTTTGCAGTCGAATACGATGATCACCGCCAATTAATATCGTAGAATAAGGTAGCGAGACAATAACATTCATTTATTTTATTGACCAATTTAACAATAAGCAGAAAGGTCTGTTTGAACGGTTGGCGTACACATAGTAGGATAGATAATGATAATGCGTACGTATAAAGTTTTACATGTAAAAGAGATATAAAAAACGTAAAACTGTATACTTTACACTTTAGAAAATATTTATTTCCAGGATATACCTTATTTGAATTACCATGTTTAACATATTTATTCTCCTTCAGCAGAAGTAGCGGTTGGTGTTTTGCTATATTTATATAGCAAAACACCAACCGCAACTTCTGCATGCAAATATATTTGCCCAATTTTTTGCAAATATTTTTTAAAGCAACATATTTTATTTCTTTACTCATAAAAATGAAATCAGTTTCAGCAATTGATTTTGATATTAAGTGTATTTATAATTTAAAAACTACAATGAAATTTGAATATCGTTTGTAAATATATTCTATACCTACATATTTTATTATCAATTAAATTGCTTTCATTAATAGTTGTCGATACAGAGTATAATTATAATTTAAAATTTACTAAGAAATACGAAGCTAAACTTAAGAAATACGACCATGAACCGCACGCCTTTACAAAATTTATTTGGACCAAAACCTATTTTCTTAATATAAATACCTGTATTTATAAACAATTTAATTTATTATGTAAGTAATTTATTTGCCTTTTTAATAAATTAGGTGTTGCATATAATTATTATGCCCGAAAAGTTATGAATCGATAATATGTACATATATTTGTTTTCTTATTTCTCTACCAATTTGAGATAAACATTTTTTTAATTAATTAATATGTTTATTCTGTATATATGTATATATACATACACACACACATACACATATATATATATATATATATATATATATATATATATATATATATTGTTGCATACAAGGAATTCTCAATCTTCTTAACATTGTTAGTAAAATTAAATCTTCGTCAAAGTCGATAAAGAAAATCTTCCAAACTTCTTTTGTCCAAATTACCCCCATGCAGAGGGAGATATTATGGGCGAAAATATCAGGAATTACAGATGGGCTTCTGCATGCACGCAGGCATCAATGAGATTCTCATGGAATGGATTTCAATAGCGTTGTAATCAAAAGATTCTTATGGTGAATTTCGTTGAAATCTTTAGAAATCTCGAAACGATGTCTGAAGAACAAGATGAAGGAAAAGTAGTTATAACTGGAAGTCAAAGAAAAAGTCAAGATTAAAAAATAGATATTAAGTCGTAGCAACGAAATGTGTATCTGACGGCAACCGGGCTTAGGATCGCGGTCTGGCTACACCTTACGTAGGGCGCGAGCCTTGTGTTAGACGAGCTACAGCTCATCTAAGCAGCTCGTCTCATAAATATTTTTTTTCGTGTTAATTGTGCTCTTTGCATCGTCCAGCTTTGAGCAATGGATCTCGGTGTGTTTCGAGACGACGTAAATTGTTCTCTAAGTCGTCCGACTTCGTGCAACGAACCTCAGCCTGTTGCGAGGTGACGTAAATAGTGATCTACAGGTCGCCTGGCTTTGAGCAGTGGACCTCGGCTGGTTTCGAGGCGACGTGCCATCACGATTGTGTTTTGATGCCATCAAAAACGAGGTAGTAAAGATCATGAGAACTACAGAATTGCAATGATGCAGAAGCCGCATATGCCCGGATACTTAGCTATTATAAATTCCAAAGTAGACTGGCAGTAGTCAAAGATACTTTATGAAATCACACCGCAAACAGATAATAACAGCATAAGCTATAGCTAAGGATAAAAAAATTTATCAGAAACGAATACAGTCAGCTGCTGACTTAAAACGTAGATATAAATGCCAGATGGGAGGAGTACGATAACAAACGCCTCAATGAAACCTACCCGTCTAAAGAAGCAATCCATATTAACGCCTACCAGAGATCTATCCATATGACCACCCTGGAAGGAACAGAGATGACAAATGAAAAAATGGCCGACAACAAGTCTGGTGGGTCTAAAAAACCCCGAAAGAATTGTAGAAGCAGCTAAGAGCAAGTAGTGTTCTATTTCTGACACATCCTTTTAATATGTATACCTTAGGAATGGAATGTTACTTAGTATTATTCTAAAAAAATGAAAGATGGCATCAACCTATATGAAAATTACTACGTGCTCAAACTCATAACACATATATTTAATATATGGGAAAGGATCGAAAACCAACGACTTCTTAAACTAATAATTTTTACCAAATATTTGAATCAGAAAAATCGACAATTGATGCGTTACACACTTACGCAAGATCTAGATGAAGAAAGATGTTTAAATAAATTTTACAGATCATAAAATGTTATTCGATCGAGTCACACGATATCTGATCTCCTCGACATCTGAAGACCACGTGAAAGTAAACACCGATACGTACAACAACACCTATACCAAAAGTCAAAAGTTCAGCAGGAATATGAGAAAATTTGAAGTAGGAGTAGATTCACACGAAGGACCGGCTCTAAGTCTATATCATTTTTAAATCTTGTTGTGGGTCATCTCAGCGCAAAACTACAAAACGAATTACCTTGGGATCCACTGTACGGGAACGATATTATTCTCAAAGATAATACTAAATACCTGAAATAAATCCTAATCGGCGAGCAAAAGACGGAATACATGCGGTGCTTCCACTTAGCTTTCGACTAATAGGGCACAGTTAAGCTACAGAACCACCAACTGAGGGAAGTCGACTCTTCAAATACTTAGGGTTTATAGCAGCCAACAGGAGCACCATGAATGGTGATATAACACATAGTATCAATACGGGCTGGATAAAGTGGTTTGAACTACCGAGTATTCTATGCGATCAGAGTAAATCAATACGGTAAAAGTAAAGGTGTACAAAACTGTGGTCCGTCCTGTAAATATTGCATGAAATGCTGGCTTTTGAAAAAGTCACATACCATCAAAATGCTCACAATGGAGACGAAGACACTGGGTTAGGCAAGAAGTATGACGCTGCTTGACAGGGGGTGTAACAATTTCATCCTTGATTTAATTTCAATCGGATTGAAAACAAACTCTCAGAAATGCGACTAAGGTGGTATGACTAGGTTAGAAGGCCAGAAGATCACATGACCTGAAAGGTTCTGTATATAAAAATCGGTCCGAAAAAACGAGGAAGACCAAAACTAACTTTGAGGTCCGTTACCAACAAAGACCTGAAGAAAATTGAAATAGACGATGTGACAACTGAGAAACTATTGTCAAATTATCGTCATTTGAACGCATAGTGCAAAGACAAAATAAATCTCTTATTTGTGCTAGATGGAAACCTTATACGTTTCATATTATTATTGTGCGGCGTGTTGCGAAGAGATAACAATGGCTGGAAGCAAACGATAGGAAGACGCGTAGTGCGGATTAAGGTGAACCCTGCACCCAAACAAGGGCTTAGATGTTGACTATGTTAATGGCAGCATATTCCGTATCAGAATAATATCTGCGGCAAACTTTCAAATTGTTTTTATTATTTTTGTTATTTTGAAATTTTAATTTAGTTTAAAGTAAAACAAAAAGTGTTATTTAGTAGTTTGTAGTATGGTGATAAGTTTATTTTATGTCATTCACATATAACATTACATTCTGTAGCAGATGAGCTAGGAATATGGAGTAGATGATATAATTTCTTAAACCATATTTCATTTCATTATATTTCTATTAGTAAGAATACTACCATTTATTTAGAATAAAATGGAAAAAATTGCTTCACAAGTATTTAATAAAATTCATAATATATTTTTAACGTAATGAAAACATTGACAAGGAATCTATTTCCTCCGTTTTCTTAGTTTTCTTTTAAATTGTTTATTCTTTTCTATAAAATAATTCTACTTATCAATTGAAGCGATTCCAAAAGATAAACAACTACTGTTTCTAAATAATTAATGTTTATGGATAAATAAAAAATTAATGGTATAGAAAAAAGAGCAATAGAAGACTGAAAGTCTTTGAACTGCCTAATGATTATACTTTATGGTTAGACTAAATGTAAAATAGGTGTAAGTTAGATGAATAGCTAGATTTTATGGATCATATAACACTCAAATCTAGAATACATATTCTTTTTCGCTTAGTGTGGATTTTACTTAAGACAATGTCATGTACTTAAGTCGGAATCGAGAAGTTATTTTCGGCAATGAATCGATCGGTACTTGCATCACGTCCATCTTTTCCTATAAGTATGTCGCGGAAAGTTTCATTGTTACCGAGTTCGAATTTCTTAATTAATTCCACATTGGATGAAGGCCATTCTACTTTAGGTACTTGGATTATTGTAGGTAGCTCACTCTGCAGAAATTGTATTTGTTATTTTGCTTTTATGACGAGAAAGTTTAGACTAGTTGTTACACAATATTTATACACCGTGACAGCATTTCGAAAGAATTTTACTTAAATAGCAATGAAAATATTTGAAAGAATATGGGAAAAGTAGCAATCGCGCTATAATTTTCAGTACAAAAGTGGGCAGCTGCTTTTTACCGTTAAAATATAAATAAGAAGTAGTGTCGTTAATTGTCTTCAATTTTAACAAAATATTGCGATCGGATAGATGGGGTTAGATCCTTATGTCCATTGAAATTTAAATAATTTTGGTAGCTTGATACAGTGGCAAAGAAGTAAGGAGTTGAACCTTTATATGAAATTGGTTAAGGAATATTTTGTTTCAAATTATTTACATATTATTTTAATAACGTTTTATTATGGAAGTGACATATTTTTTTATTATATCATCGTATACCGTATTCCAAAAGTTATCCATTTTCCATGTCATGGAAAGATATTTCTATGTCCCAAAATTAGATATACCTGGTTATCTGACAATACATATTTCTACCCTTTTTAAAATATATCAATACATATTGTCTAACAAAATCCTCCCTCTTCTGCTCCTGCATGTATATACGCTATTTTTTCACTAAGTATTAATTGGGTTTTACTCGGTTTCATTAACGATTTCGTTCATTTACGAGAAAGATCAAGCGTAGCCTTTGTATAAATTATGAAAATATGATGATGAATGTCGATAAAATTGGAAAAAATTATTCGTCAAAGTTTCATTTTGGCTTGCGTAGTGTAAATCATTACATACACACGGCAACAATGTATTGTAAAATTTATCTTCTGAAAATGTTCTACAATAAATTCTATGATACTACTGCAATGAATGCTATACATAAGATCCGTAATAAACATTTCGAAGGAATTTTCTGGAGTTTATCGTGGAAAACTCTCTTAAGCCTTTTCAAATAAAATTTTATCATGATTTTCATCAACTCAAATAGCTAAAATTTTGCTTTATGTACTATAGTTCTGTAATTATTAGTTTTAAAGTTATAATGGTGTTTATAAGCAAGTAAATTTATGCTCTGACTTTTATGCCTTCAAACGGGACGCGTCAATGTGTGAATTTATTTTTGAAATCTGGAGTGAGTCGTAAGGAAGATATATTGAGTGTTGATATTAAACTTTAAATTGTGTATTTTGTTCTGTTATAGCTAGTACTATAACTCCTTTGTAATTGCCCTCGAGTGGTTTTTGTATAATAACCTCAAGGTCGTTTCGTGGCATGAAAGGAAAAAAATGGATTTCGCTTTTATAAGATCACTTATCTAATCTTCCGTCTATCTAAAATAACTCTTTTAGTTATAAAGGGCATTATTTTCCCATGGAGTGTAATTTGAAAAAGCAAAGTGAAAGTATTTTTTTTAGAATTGTTGTATTAAATGGTCCTAAAAAAATTTTGCTGAAAATTTATATGAGGAACGTATTCGAAATACTAATATTCAAATCTCGCGTTATTAGGAACTCACTTAAACTTTAATGGAAAATTACAGCGATGACATGAAAACAAAAAATAGTTTTATCCCAACCGATGACTGATCGTCGTAAATATTTCAACGTTATATCTTATTAAATCATGTCGAGCTTTCCCGGTTCTCCGCAATTACTATAATTGATTAAACTTATCGTTCTGATTTATTTCGCTCTCATTTCTCTCGTAATACAAAGCTATAATTAATATTACAATCGCACGTTGAAAATATGGCCTGTATTATAAGTGGCTCTGTTATTTCTTAGCTTGGTAGCATATGTTGATCATGTTATGTTATCAAATAAGTAGTTATTGTCTCCGGTTTTGCTCGTATGGTCGATAAGAAATTAATATTTTCTGCAAGTTCCCAACCAATATTATAAATTAGTCTGATCATGTGATACACCAAATTTATTTCATTTTATAATGAAGACAGATATTTTTTTTATTTTAGAATGTAATTTTTTACCAAATAAAGTGAAGAGATATTTCATATTTTTTTCAACAAAAGCGACACATTTCGGACCCTATATTTGCTTAAATTTCAAAAGGTAATAGCGAAAATAATTTCCATCTTTATAAGAATATCGAAATAAAAATACTAGATGTAACTCCAGCACAATGTGTGGTTAAATTTCCAGTTTTCAGGAAAATGATTTAGTAAATATAGTATGAAGTATTTAGTTTAAAAAACCTATTATAGACGACAAAATACTTGCCATATTTTAATTTGCAAAGGGTCTTAGCGATCTCATTTGGCACATTTGAGATCACGTATGTTTTAATACCACATTTAACTTATTATTTGCTTAACATCATGTTGACCATTTAGGTACATATTTATGGATAAAAACACATAAGCATAACATGAATATAACTTTTTTACTAAACAAAAGGCTGAGCTGATTTACTGGATAAAAAGCACAGATAGTGTAAAATAATGTAAGTACTATAACCTATTTTGAAATTTTGTGTTTAAATCTTATTTCGAGACATAATTAATTGAAAAAATATTGCTACTGTTAGAAATGTTAGAAATCGGCGCCAAGTCGACGTCTCCCTCTCTCTCACGCACGAACGCACAATACTATTTTTCAAATATATTCAAAGCATACTCTATAAGTGTATAAAGTGGCACATTTGATACTCGAATTTAAATAAGTCCTTTTAGATTTACACTCCCAAGCATCGTAATTTCCAGAGGAGACAACACTGTCTAAATTTTCCATCGAGTTTATAAGATGGAAAAAGGAAACAAGATAGTTTTACTTGTTATTTATAATTTCTCTTACAATGTTTTTTGTGAAAATATAAAATAAATATGTTAACTATAAGTAGGATTGGCATTAAGTGTATTCATATCCACTATGGCATACATAAAAGTTCAAAAAATTAATGGCACCTGGTTTTTTATCAAACTGTTATATATATTAATATCATTTCACTATGCACAAACATATTGCTAAATATTTATATATTTCACATACGTACGAAAAATAACCTGGTTGTCCATATGTCTTTAATTTTTTAATGAAAATTATCTTGCTAAGTAGACTACGTGGATTTGCATCCACTTCTGCACATATAAATGTTCAAAAAATTAATGATTCCTAGTCTTTTTATGAACTATTGCATTTATTAATATAGTTATTTACTGGGATAACATAGTACACAGTATATATTTTACAGGTGTCAGAAAATAACTTTATGCTTATATTTTTTTCATTTATTCATACAAATTAATTTGCTACGTATAAGCAAGATTCATACTACGTGAATTGGTATCTAAGTGTTAATAATACAATTTCAAACGATTTTAAATGTTTATTAAACTACTAATATAAATGGCTACATACTACGTACTATATATTTGGCTATGTAATCATATTACACAGTACATATTTTATAGGCGTAAGAAAAATAACTTAATTGTCCATATTTCTTTCATTAATTAATGCAAATTAACTTGCTAAGTATAAGCAGACTTCGCACTACTTGCATTTGTATCCACTTAGGTATCCATAAATTTAAAAAAAATTGTATTTTTATTAAATATTGTTCATATTAATATAATTTTTCGCTACGTAAACATATTGAACTATATATAGTGTATATTTTATAGGCGTAAGAAAAATAACTTGATTGCTCATACATCTTTCATTTATTGATGCAAATTAACTCTAGTAGGACTCGCACTGAGTTTCCATATTCACTTAGGTACGTATATAAGTTCGTAGAATTAAGGATAGTAATTAATGAATTAAGGAAAATAATTACTACCTAGCGTTTTTTATTGAACTTGTACGCATATTAATGTAATTTTCCGCTACATATTTATATCGACTAGTATATATTGCACAGGCCCAAGAAAAACTCGATCTGTTTGATTTGTTATTGCAAATTATAAAAGGCAATTTTTGTCTGTAGTATTTACTAAGTGCCGCTATTGTGTTTTTTTTTATATTTTTGAAATCCGTAATTAAATAGACGAAGGAGGAGAGCCTACTGTCTGGTATTTTAGAGACTCGCAGCTCATGAAAAAGACACCACAATAAAAAACTTCACTGACTTGACTATTCTGATGGTATTCCAAAATACGTTTTCTAGGATACTCCGCTCATATACAAAAAACAAAAGCATTTGTCATCCCTAGCTTAGTATGAGGAGAGGATCATAAATAAAGAAAAAAATGTACCTTTATTAATGTCATAATTAACCTGTAGTATTTCTCCAAAATTTTGTTACGATCGAACGTAATATAAACGGGTAATAATATTTTGATATAACGATAGACAGAGGGATAGGAAAAAAATATATGGCTTTCGTTTTTGCCATTTGGCTGAAAAATCCTAAAAACTATATATTGTTTTAAATATCTTTAATTTATTCGATTAGTAAATAAAATATAATTACACATAATAACAATATACGTACTAAAATAAAGCACGTCCTTTTTTAAATTACGTGTATACCATACGAGGTGTTTGTTAAGTTTTATTTACTAGCCGCAGCCTTTTATCTATAAAATTAATAGAGTTACACAGTTGCGGTACTCCAAAAATGCCTGGAGGCAAGATAACCACGGCACTTTAACGGCTCTAAACCAGATTTATTAGTTTACGAGATTGTGACCGTTATTTTATACGTTACATAATATTGTATGCCCTATGTGGGATGGATTTCATGAAATATATTGGTCTTTTATATTAGAATAAATCTAAGAATAGTTTAATCCACCTAATTTTGATATTTAGTCCATTGACTTTAAAACGACATTTTTAAATTAATCACTTTCCAAACAAATTGTAAAAAATTACGTAAATATATAGATATGTTTTATGTATTAAAAATTTACCTCAAAGGTCTAAGTCACCATTGATCTATTTCTGAATATTTTATTTATCTGCGTAACAATACTAGCTACGTGCAACATCTTAAGTGTCTAATTCTACTGGAGAAGATTTTATATTTTAATAGTTTAATAATGATTTAATGAGTCAGTGTTATAATTATTTTTAGCATCCATATCTCTGGATTTATATGTTATTGGATTTAGAACTCTGAGTTGTGTACTGTAAGGGGTTGAAAATAACCTGAATATAAAAAAAATTGCATTTGTTTCAAGTTGATCGAATTTTTAATGATTAATGATATTAATCATCAAACTAAAATTATCTTTCAATTACTGTCTTTTTTTAAATACTGTAAAATTATTAAATTATTAAAGTTCACTGGCAAAAGATATAATATCGATAATTTCCTCGTTGCCTAAAGTTGGTTATCAACAACACATAGAAATGTAGTAACAATAGTAGCCGCCACTGGTCAGCTGTTAGCCGTGGAGGAGTTCCGTTCTCCATATCCGAAGTGCAATATCAGATTTGCAAAGTAACAACTACCATTAAAGAAGGTCCCCTATCCACATATGAAATCTAATATCAGGTTTTTCAAAGTAATAACTAAAGTAACGGCTAACCAGTAACAAATATACTAAATTATGATTTGTTTACTACCATCCATTGATTAGTTGCATCATTAATTTTCAGAATCCATCATCCTGATTACAGTTATTTTGCACAGTACAAACTACTAATAGCAAATAACTTGAATTACGTTTGATTTACTACCATCCGATAAGGAGTTCCATTGTTCATCTCCAGGACCCATCATCAGATACCGACCTGGTCGACGGTATAGTTATTTTGCAAATTAATAACTACTAGTAGCATATATATTTAATGATGACTGATTTACTAATATTTATTAAAGAGTTTCATTGCTCATATCCAAAACTTATTATCCGACCCTGACCTGGTGAGTGGTGTAGTTACCTTGCAAAATAACAACTACCCAGACGTACTTCAGAATGCGATTTTTGCTAATAAGTATAACAATAACAAATGGGAATGAAGACGAAAGACAAAAGCTTTATAAAAAAGACAGGCAAAATCATTAACAGTGCAATGTATCACATGTCGTCAATTAAATCTACTAAAAGATTGTAATCATACAAAAGATATGAGAGATGTATGAAAGAAGGGATTCCAAGGAAACTTGTAGTATCTAAACTTAATTTACGTCATTAAACATGAAATGTCCTTAAGAACAAGATTTAGAAGAGCACTTTTACAGATTTGACATCCTTATACGGAATTAGACACAAAAAGTACAGAAGATATAAAAGAAGAAGTAAAATGTGTTACCTTCTTAAAGGTTTACCAAAAATATATGAAAATGTAATCAGGGCAATTGAAACTATTAATTTGGAGAATCTAAAACTGGACTTTGTGGAAACACGTCTATTGGATGAAAAAATAAAGTTGGCATTAACACACGCAAATAGAAACATGGATATATCTGCTGTATTTCATATTAAGTATTTTAAATGTGACAGGATGACACAAATCATATGAGTGTACTATGGAAAATGAACGAAAAAAATCTTATGTGTGTACTATGGAAAATGATCGAAAATCCATCCCAGATAGAGCATATAATATTATGTAAAGTATAAAATCACGGTCACAGTCTCGTAAACTAATAAATCTGATTTAGACCGGTTAAATTGCCGGGATTATCTTGCCTCCAGGCATTTTTGAACTACTGCCACTGTGTAACTCCATTAATTTTATAGATAAAAGGCTATAGCCAGTAAATAAATCGTAACAAACAGTTAATTTAAAAAAGGACGTGTTTTCTTCTAGTATGAATATTGTTACTATTTATAATTATTTTTTATTGAAGTGTGACCAGAGAACAATGTAGCAATACACGTGACTCAAGAGGCTACAGAGGAGGATCGAACCTATTGATTCCTAATACTAATCATGATAATTACAGCTTCGTAGTTTTAAATGCTGGTTATAAAAACATATCATTACATAAATTTGTTCTTGACCTGGGAGCAATAGATCACTTAGTGCAAAAAAGATTAGAACTATACATGACAAACATACAGACATTGAAGGACCCAATATATATTGCAGTGCAAATGAAAAGACTATGATTGCATGCAAGAAAGGAAAATTAAGCTGTCATATACGAACTGGAAAATTACTAAGTTTTAAAGCGCTTATACTATAACAATATAGATTTAACTTACTATCTTTATAAAAGTTGCTGCTAATGAATATGTATTAGTAATGGAAAATTTTACTTTGAAAATCGTAAGAAAAAACGATAATGTTAGAATTTACGCAGAAAAAGTACATAGATTATACATGCTGAATTTACAAATAAATATGACTACAGGAATGAATGCTGGTTTGCTACGGCACCAACATCTTGCCCATCTCAAAAGAAATAACTTGAAGAAAATTAATTTATCTGTAATAGATAAAGTTTGTGAATCGTGTATGAGGGGTAAGCAACAAGTTTACCATTTAAACTGAATGGAAGAAAAAGTTAATATATTGGTCAGTAAGTCCAAAATGGAAAAAAAATTATAGATACTTTCAAATTATAATGGATGATTTTTCCAGATATTTTTAAAGTATACAGATTAGGATACGGAAGTGAAGCGGTGAGAAATTCGAAAAATTTATCAAAGGAATTAACATACAGAAAGGGGTTAAAGTAAAAAGAATCCGGTGTTATAATGCTGGGCAATTTTCACAATTAAAATTCACAATTAAATGAAACTACGTGCTGTAGTATTATTTCTACTTTCTTTAATTTCTTTACCACGACCTAGGTTTCGTTGTATTACAACATCTTCAGGTGGGATATTAGCAAAGATCTTTGCTCATATCCCATCTTTGCTAATATCCCATCTGAAGATGTTGTAATACATCGAAACCTAAGTCGTGATAAAGAAATTAAAGATAGTAGAAATAATACTACATCACGTAGTTTCATTTAATTGTGAATAATGAATTTCTACAAAATTAACGCCAAATATATTCAAAACTTCGGTATTAGTAAAGGAATTACAACAGACGATATAATTACTTATTCACCAAAGCAAAACCGTTCCGCAGAGATATTTAACCGTGGAAAGAATCATAATATGTGCTGCATATCAAATAAATAGATTTATTTTAAAAGTGATTAGATAAATTCCATCTGTTTTGTTTCTAAAAAGAAATGATTTAACAAGATTTAAAGTTTTTGGATCTAAAGCGTAAGCAGTTAAGTTGCCTAAAGACTCTAAGCTGATAGAACGATAGAGATGTTGGATATGTCAGATTTGATGAGACAAACATATGGTACACATTAGAATATACAGAGAACCAACGTGAAAAGATAAAAGTCGAATCAGAAAACAAAGTTGGGATAGAAACGAGAAAAATACAATATGAATATTGAATATATTTGGCGTTAATTTGGTAGGAATTAATTTTTCACAATTAATTGAAACTACGTGATGTAGTATTATTTCTACTTTACTTGAATACTTACCAAAATCTAGGTTACGACCACGATTAGGAAGATATTGTAATACAACAAAAGGTAGGTTGTAATAAAGAATTTAAATAATGTAGAAATAATACTATATAGCAAAAAAACCGGAAAACTCATCCATTATAATTTGTAAATAGTGAAGAACGCTGGTTTCAATAATAGCTTTAATACAAACAATTTATACGTTATTGAGTTTTAATTTGTTGGGCATCAAATAGATTAATATATACCTGCAGTTGTAAGTTTCAAGTTTGAGATACGTAAAAGCGGTGTCGAGTCCTGGTAATCGATACGCAGCTTAAATTGTTTTCTCACCTTTGGGAAACAAGAAAATACGCTAGATGAATATTTTCGATGGATGTCTCGTAAAACTTGAATACGTTTTGTGAAATAATATTTACACACCGGTGATTATATTTGATTCATTATAAATGGTAAAAAAAAATCGAACACCTTTGGAAAAAAACTTGTCATTTTTTGTGTATTGCAAACATTTGTTTTCTTGCCATATCAAAACAAATATTTCTTTACCACTTTATTCTTTTCACTCTCTCCTCATCCTATCAATTACTGCTTAAAATTTAATATTCGTAATGTTGCAAGCTTGGATTAAAGAAATGTTAACATTATTTGAAAATCATCATAACAAACAAGTTAATAAAGGAGAAAAAACAATGCTATTTCATTAAAATAAGTGCTATTTTAATGAAATAGCATTGTTTTTTCTTATGTACCCATTGTGCTACTGACTATTTGTTACGTCCAAAGACGAAATTGAATTGAAATACAGTTCTTGTTCGCCCACAGTCTCTCGAGGCTTCATTTGTTAGCCTTCCGCGCCAACTAAATGAGGATTTTAATAAACGGGTCCCCAGACTTTGTAATTCAAATGACTGTCCGAACTTTTATTCAGATTTGAAACCATCGAAGCTTTGTTATCAAAGTTAAAACCCCTTTATTAACTATGTTTTATACAATTTTATATATTTCCATTATTTTGTTGCCGCATATAATTTCAATTGACCACAAAATAATTCAAAAAATAATATTTTATGGAGCAGAATAAATGACAATAGCGCCTCGATTATAGGTTTATAATAATCCAATATTAATAATATTCATTGAGTTAAACACGTTCGATCATTTACTTTCATTTTGGTTAAATACTTTCGATAATTTTCTTTCATTTTGGTGAGCTTATAGAGTAGGATTATAATTAATTTTTTTTTAGAACTTTTAAAACTAACATCTACAACAAAACTCATCAAATCCTTCGCGTTTAAAAGTTCTGAATGAAGAATGAAAATAATCGATTTATGTCAATTCTGTGGAATAATTTGGAAGGATGGCGTTAATAAATATAACTGAGTATAGGTTTTTAATGTTTTTTTTGAGATTTCCGTTTAGCAGTTCGATTAATTATTGATTATCGATGAAAAATATGCATCATTTTCAAGGATATTCTTATATAAGCTCATAAATATGCACCGTAATCGAAAATAAATATATAATACCGTGAAAAGAAAGGATTATGTCAGTAGATAAAAAATACGGTCAAGCACGGATGGAACTGTTCGTACTTTACTGCAAATGGGTTTATTGTAAAGTTTACTATGTTGATATTTTACTATTATTCACATGAAATGAAAATTGGAAAACCATATTAAAGTTATCCGTTAATTTAGGATTATAAATTAACTATTTCATCTATTTACGTTACGGGATAACCTACACTCCCCCGTGTATAAAAATTACATTGTTACATGGAAATTGCAAGTTATAGGAGGGTAACACAAACAATTCTCAGGACTGGCCTCTACTAATAAAGAAAAATCATTGGAATTTCGAATATCTAACTTTTTGGTAGTGTGTTGAGGTACATTATTCGAAATGGTTATGTGTTATTGTCAATTTGTCAAAATTAATTTAAAACTAGAAAATGTTTGTTGTTATATGACCTACTTTGTATTCTTAACCAATTATTAACTTTGAATGATGTTTTATGGTAATATTTAAATCTGCCGTAAGAAGTTTAAGCATGGTCTTATCGATCCAATCCCTCAACCAAGCCAATTCCTCAACCGCCACAACTAAAGATAAAGTTGTGCTGTGTGACTCGCGATAAAAAAGAACAAAATTAGGTTATTATTTATACTATTATTAGGTTACTATTTATAGATTTAACATTGGTAATAATATAAAATGTTTCACGAAAATTTAGGCGAAAGGAAATTTTATGTAAAGTGAATACCCCACGATGTGACCAAAGCTCAAAAACACTGTCCCTTTAATCGGTCTTGTAAAATACAACTGAAGTCACTTAAATGCTATATTCGATATTATTGCGGGTATGACAACTCAATATACTGTTATGAATCCAAAACGAAGAACCTGTCTGTGCAGTATATGTATCCTGGAAAATTACATTCGAAGGAAAAGAAAGGACGAATTGCTGGAAATTAGATGATCGTTTTGTTCTGTAAACAGACGATTATTATTAAACGACTGTTTTGGAAAATAAAATGTTGGTTATCGTAAACTGATAAAATGGTTATTGGCAATTCTTTAGGTATTGTTTTGCAAAATAGTCGAGAGCGACGATCTAATGTGGAATTTTTCTTCATAACGAAAGGCCTCTGTATACTCAGTTATACTAATGACCAAATTTTTATTTGGAACCAAGAATAAAGGATAAACTGTGATGAATGAGAATACTGGACTCCGAAGAAACAGTGACTGCGTTTGAAATTATTTAAAAATTATCAAATAAATTGTAAGCTAGCAACATGGCTCGTTTTTGATATTCTAAATAATTTCTCCGTTAGCTAAAATACAACTATACATACAACTCAACATGATGTATTGTGAAATGAAAAAAAAACAATAGAATGCTTAGTTATTTGTCATGCCTTTCGAAAATTGGCCCATCAAAATACGGAGCGTCATATACATTAGCAAGCGTAACGTTGGCCTTTGTTTGCAAGAAAAATATATAAAACCATTAACAAGATATACTCTCTATTTTTCATATAAACCACCCGATATGACAAATAACAAGACTTAAATGAAAAATTACTGCCTTTGTTAACTAACTTAATATAAATAATCATAATTCGTTAATTGTGGATTCAAACATTTTCACGCTTTATTCATTACAGATTCGTCCTAAAATCAAAAGACAAACGCAAAGCTTGGAGTGGAACAAAGACTTAATTTTATGAATAGACCACAATTTCAGAACGTCTTTCACTTTACGTCTGTGCGTTTGAAAGGTATAAAGGGGCAAGGTCGAAATAAATTGGACAAAAATTTTTTTGAATTTTCTTCTCAAATTAAAATCTGCCAGCCTTAATTCAAAGGAAACGGTGCTTACATAAGCACGTTTTCCGTCATTTTGTTAGTTCCAACATTCCTTTCAAAATTGTGTTTTTACTTGAAATAATTATTACTTGCTGTTCTCAATATATTCCATCTTCCTCTATTCCACCTTGGAGCATTTATACAATTACTGGAAGGTTTCGAGAATTTCTGTTTAAAAATTGTTTTTAAAATTGCAGTCACATTTTTTTCATTAATCTACATAACCAAGTTACTGGCTTTGATTTTGAGGAATATAAAAACCTATAAACTAACGATCATGGCGAGCAGTTTTTCCAAGATGAATTTTTTTTGCGTTACGTCAATCTGAGTGGAGTGAATTTTGAGTACTGCTTAGGCATTTATCTTTGTGCGCCGTTTCATTATCAAAAGTATTTCAGTTACCATAGAAATTTAAAAACAGAAATTAATTGTAACACTCTGCTCTTTATTCACAAACTAAACTTTTTCTCTTTATTCACAAAAATTTCAAATGCTCACTGGACATGAACTAATTGACGTATAGAGTTGAGAGAGGAAGAAACTTAGTGATGCATAATTTTTTCAGAACATTTTCACATCACTTAAAAGATTAGATGATTTATAGTTTTGTGATACAAATGAGTTAAACATATTTGTACTGAAATTTTTGAAGAGGTAAACAAAGTGCAGGAAAATTTACAACTTTTGGTATACCACGTTATAAGGAAAAAGCAGATATATACGTATAGAGTTGAAAAATTTGCAAGTGTTGAGAGAGAAAGAAACTTAGTGATGTTTTTCAGAATATTTTCACATCACTTAAAAGATTAGATGATTTATAGTTTTGTGATACAAAACTTATTAAGGATTTCTTAACTCAAAAGGCAATAATGTAAAATTATTACGGAATAAGTTATTTGTCAACCTTTACATTATACATAGATAATGTCTTTGTTTTGAGTGTTGGTCATAGAGTTGTGGCTTTCTCTAGAGATATTGATTCTAGTGAAGTAACAAGTAAACAGATTTAGTATTGGATTTAAGGAAATGTTATAATAAATGTAGTATAGGTAATATAACATATGGATTAATATACATGCAGTGTCGAATGTTACAGAAGGGAGAGAATTTCTTTTCGAATTGGTTGATATGGTGAACTGTAGTTTTTCTTACTTCGCTGCATTTGTTGCTGCTTATACCTTATTTTTTAAGTACCTTAATTTTTCACCAATTATATTAAAAATTGAAGCATTTAATTAAAGATATAAAAAAAATAAAAGTTTATATTTATAATTTACTTAATATTTATTTTCGACTGCACTCATCATATCTTTCGCGTTTTCCGTACAAATTAATATACCAAGCATCCATGGTGTACGCCGAAAATGGAACTTGTTCATTGTTCACAATATTTTCAAATACCTTTTTAATTCTTTTCCGTAGTTATCGCAGGGACTGTTTCCCCTTCTCCATTTATATTATTGATAAGTATACAGGGAATATAATTTAATGGTGTCAATAATTCAAATTATTCGGAATAATATTTTTGCATTCTAAATAGTTTTTGGGTCACCCGGAATATTATTAGCCACCGAGTTTTAGAAAAGTGGTGTCATCCAGCTTTTCGGAAAATGGTTTTTATTAAATATCTTGGGAATGGACTGTTTACGCGAATATTTTCCTGTATTTAAAAAGTGTTAAACGCTATAATTTCAACAATGTTGATTGCAGAGTAAAATATTTTATCTATTTTGTACTATAGAATAAATATTTAACTATTCTGGCTTAACCCAGCTGTTTATGACATATTTCATAAAAAATATTTTCAACGTAACGCTTTCACCGTACAGAGGTACTCTAAAGTATTTACAACTCGAAAATAATATTCGAAGTTTTTTGCAAGAAAAATCTCCGCCTGCTGGGTCGTATAGTATATTAAGCTATTGAGTTGTGATATTTTTGCGACATCATCTGTAAGTGTGTCACAAAGAAAAAAGTAAAGAGAAAACCTCTTCATTTTCAAACATGAACGAATCGTTAAAACTAGAGCAAATTTCGTACAACACCATCTCCCTTGGTACTACTGCTCTACTTGTATGAGACATGGACGATAACAAGTTTTTGTTATCTTTCATGTCTCATACAAGTGGAATTCAGCGAGTAGAATTCAGAATACAGTAGAATTCAGAATTCAGCCTACGAGGCAAATATAAACCCTCGCAAATTCCGGTCTTAGACGAGTTAATGAAATATTTTGGTCCGAGTAAATAACTGATAAAATCTATTTAGAAATATGAAGTAAAATTTTGAATGAGCACAAAATAAATGGCTCAGGTGGAACTTAATTGGTTACATGCTTCGGAAAGAATTCATCTATACTTCTGAATAGAAGCCCAGCAGGCGGAGGTGTTCGATTGAAATCATAAAGATTTGAAGTGACGTCCGGGATTGCTCCGTATGACAAAGCACCGTGGACCCCCTTTGTTCCATTAAGGGGGCGTGGAAAATCAAGGCAGATATCGTTTTCAGAACCTATTAAAATTTTAGATTAGAACCTATTAAAGAATCCTGGATTTCCATTAGTTAGTATTCTTTTTAAAGAGAATATAAAGAGTATCGACTGAAAATAGTCGGGCGATTGTTTAAATTATCCTTTAAATGATTAAAAATTGATTGTCCTTATTTATACAGTGTTAACACATAGGAGTTGTTTTGATGAAGTAAATAACAATTTACACAAAAAAATGCTTATAAATAACTAGTTGCCCTTTAAGGTCATAAAACATTATTCAAGTGAGAGTTTACATAGGCATTTCTCATGATGAAAAAAAGTGATCCATTTTATGAAAAATATGAATTTTAAAAATTACGCCTTCGAGTATGCCGCAAGTAAAAAAAAATTCAAGAACGAGAATTATGTATCGCTACACTTTCCGCTAAACTTTAAGTAAATTATTAATAGCGCTATGATTTCATAATATTTACTTTATAACTTTCGAAGAGGTAGGTAAGGAGAAAACCATTTTATTGGATTTTTTCAAAAACATCTCCACAATTACCTTACATAAAATTACGAAAAAATTTTTTTGGAATATTTATCTGCTTTTTCCTTATAGCGTGGTATACCACAAGTTGAAAATTTGATAATTTTCCTACATTTTGTTTACCCCTTCAAAAATTTCAGTACACATATTTTAAATCGAGATATAGGCGGGTTAAAATTATTTATTCGTTTATTATTTTCCCTTTTTTATTTCAAGTTTATACCTCAATGAGTTTCTAAGAAAAAATTGCTGGACATTTTTAATAATATCTTTGGAACGATCTTACGTAAAAGTTAAAATAGATAATTTTGGAATGTTTATAAAACGTTCATTTAACTGATAAATGAAATAAACAAAGACATTCCGAATACTTTATTTGTACTCTTTTAAATTCTAAGGCGAGTATTTTTTAGTATTTCGACGAATATTTCTCAGTATGACTACGAATATTTCCAAGTAATTAACTAATGAAAGTGGGAGTTAGTATGCTTTATTTTTATGGTAGTTCTGTATTGAAATCTTTTTTATGTTTTCTACTTCAAATCCGTTCTGATAAAAATGGCTGTGATACAAGAACAGACGGACAACTGGACAGATGGAGAGATGGATGATCGTATAAGGTTCCGTTCTTCGTGATAGAAAGCTCTGAAAATGAAATAATTGATTGATAACGAATTAAAAAAGAATATAAATTAAGACACTTACCAAATTTGAAATTAGAATACTTACCAAATTTGGAGTTTCTAATTCTAAGGATTTCTGAAAAAAATAGTTGCGATGGAGGGACAGATGGATATTTTAGTGATCTTACAAGGATTTTGTTTTGCCTTTAAGGTAAGAAATTCCAAAAATCTGCCCTGGTTGGTGAAGTTTTTTTTTTGGTGCGACTAAGAGAGGGTTACCAGTATCTCCATATTTTCTTTCTCTTTCCTCCTCATAAATTTTCTTTCGCTCCATTCGCAACCGAAACGATCATTATTCATTTACTTATTGTTAGGCAAGGCGCAGATAAAACTTTGGTTTTGGCTTGTCAGTAAAAGTTTTACGTAACATGTCTGATAATTATATATTACGGAAAGCAACTTTATATTCGACGAGGACGCACTGAGCGACGAAGTTACGCCATGTCTTATTTGCACGAGGAATGTGTTCTGAATATTTTGATTAAGTACTCAATGTATTGCCGTATACCAAATATTGTTAAACGTACTATATTTTTCATGTAGATATTTTGTCTACGTATCCAAATTGTTTAAAAAAAGAAACCGGGATTTTTAATGAAAATTAACATACAAATTTTTTGGGAGGAAACTATAATCATATGTGGGTGTTTAGATTTTTTTCAGATTTTTCAAATCAATGAAGAATTGAAGTTTTGAAATGGAAAATGGCTAGGGGATAGATGGAGGTATTTTGAAGCTTAAAATTTTGCAAAAAGAGTTCATAAATGAAAAATACTAAATGAAAAAAACAATTAAACGAGATGAATAAAAATCTTCTAAAAATATGGAAACTACATGGATGTGATAGACAGGGGCGGACAGATGGGTGGAGGCGATGTCTAAGGGTTTTAATTAGTTATTAAAATTTTGTAAGAACATAAAAGTTTTCACAATAAAATCCTTTATGTTTATTCCTGCTGGCGATAATATCTTACTATTTACTTATGTGAACCAAACCAGTTTAATTTACATTAATATGTAAATTAAATACCACACTGGATATGCGCCTTTTAAATTTCGTATAAAAAGTCAGTAGTTGTAAATTTTCACAATGGCTTTACGTAGTTCTCATGACTCAATACAATTTGTAATTCCCCGTTAAACAAATTTAAGACTCAGACGTAAACTTTATGTTGTTATAAAGAACAAATTTTTAAAATTTTACAATCCCAAAATTACAAAAATACCGATATACCGATCACTTTGTGCGAAGTCGAAAACTTCCGAACATCATCCGTGGTTAACTTCTTGAATAGTCATTTTCAGGCCAACTCTGGTATGACCTGAATTTAGCTATCAATTCTTCACGTATATTTTTCTGCTATTTTTAATTACTCTTTCATTTGTCTATATTTCGTACATTTTTTCTGATATTTTTATTAACTCTTACTTTTACACGTGCATGCATTAAAATTTTAAAATAAAAATATATTAAGAACACTCTCATCTAACTAACATTACAAACTCGTAAGTTATAAGTGAGTTTAAATAGATGGGTGAAAATAGGTTTGTTACGTTCTGGATATAGGTAAGCAAAATTTTGCAAATTTCATTTTTGCTTCCTTTGATTTCTCCATTTTCTAAATCGATTACTGTTACTACTGATTTTGAAAAAAATAGAAAATAGGTGAATTACAATCTGTACTTACACCTAGGCTAAAATTGTAGCTTGCTAGTGAACTATAAAAGTTACTCACATATAACTATGATTCGAATGCTGAGAAGAAATGTAAACAAATTGGTAAATTCCATATAATATAAAATATTGTGTACATGAGTGAGAATGGATTGTTATATAGTTCCAGACACTGATTAATTTCTTAAAATTAGAGCATAATTTAATTTATATTTCATCTATGAACGGAACCACAATTTGAATGTCAATAATAATTATATTTACAGACGAAATGTGAACTAAGTCATTATAAAAATTTAAAAAAACAAAACTAGCGTCTTTAGTGACGGACCACTGGACAGAGATAGAACTTCTATGATAATAGGACAATATTTTCTTAAAAATCGCGTTAAGAAAATAAATGAAAAAGAAGAATAAAGTAACTGAATAAAACAATAAAAGGAATAGAATAAGGGATATCTACTTTTAATTAACTAAATTAAACATCGCTATCCATTGTCGTTTAACAACAACTACGTAACTTTTACTATCTTTTAGTACGGGTATTACATTTGGAATATAGTCTCTGATAAACGGTGTTCAGAACGCGACATTGGTTAATTTTTCAAGTTTGAATTCTCATGTCCAACACGAAGTTTGCTACCATTGCTAATGAATTTCAGTAAATATAAAGTAAAAGGTAGAGTCTTGTAGGTTTTGTCTTAATCTAGTTTATAAATATTTATTCTCGTTTACATTTTTTCTTCAAATCTGTTGATATTCAGTAGTAACGTTTTGATTGAGTTACAAATGGAAGAAAAGGTTGTATGTCATCTATCCGTACGTCATATACATCTGAGTGTGATTTTCGTGGCTATCCCTGTGGATAACGAATAAGTATGAATACATGTCAAATTCACGTTTATAGAATGTTCCTCATAAATAATATTTTGAGAATTACCTTAATAAATATATTAAAAGATACATTCTATCACTCAGGAATAACTTTAATTTTGAGAAAAAGTATGAGATACAAATTTTCCAAATACAATGTATTTTATACAAATTTAGTATAAATTTATTTCAAAATTATTTAGATTAAGAAACGTATACTAAATCATAATTGCAAACTTTTCCATTAATAATAATAATTAGGATTAAATACATTTGCATATTATTTAACAATTTAAATTGAAATGAAATCCCATAATTTATAGTTTAGATTAATTTTGCTAAGAACACTAATAAAGCGTAGGGCACATCTTTGGTTCCAAGTATTTAGGGTATAACGTTTGAAGTGAACTTAAATAGTTAATGGAATCTCTTGTAGTTGCATATTGGAGGAGTCGCTTGTTTATTCATGTTAATACTGACCTACAGCCGGGTAAAAATGGATATGTGGACCCTGAATCTCTTAATTATTTAAAAGTAAGTTCGTTGGCGGGTCTTTCATAAACAAGTTAGAAGAATCGTTTGTTATGGTTGAATCGTTACTAACAATTTTATTCTTCTATTTTACTGGTTTAATAATTTATTTCCATTTAAACCGTGTTACTTTTTTCACGTCAGAGTGATTGTTTCTCTAATTCGGTTTAATAAAATTATTATTTCTTTTAGATTATGTACATATCTCCAGAATTTGAATATATTTTTTTATATATTTAAATATATATTTCCATCAATGTATTTTTATAATCAGAGCTTTCTATCAAATAAATGGCAAGAGAGAAATCGAAATGTTATTAATTAATAATATCCTCATCGTAAGCAACTCATTTTCATCCACGTTGTTGGGCGAAGAAATGGACTAGTTGGTTCCATAAATAGATACCTTGGATTATAATTCGATAATAGAATTTGGGAAATGTTACTCGAGCGCATCACCAGCCACAGAAATTTCGCGGCGCCATTTTTTGTACTTTCCAAAGCGTCTGTTCTGCGACAGCAGCACGTTAATGACCCGAACATTGCGAGTGATGAAAAACTTTCGTTTAATATTTACTTGAACATTTTTGAATTTAACGTTGCTGATGAAAAATATTAGCAAACGATACTATCATAGTATCGTTTGCTAATATTTTTCATTTAATTAGACTTAATGTCGATTTTATACCTTTGTACGGAATATATTTTTCAATGCACGTTCCGTAATATCATTCATTTATTTTATATGTTTTAAAAAATATCGTAGTAAATTTATAATTTAAATAACACCTCTAGTACGAGTAGAGTTCTCAGTAGTAGAATCGGTAGATATTTAAGCAAACATTGTGAACACTTAAGGATAGTATTAGTATTTCAATTAAACTACCAATTAATACCAGTAAAATGATTTATTATACGAAAATATTGCTATCTTTCGCAAGCCTAAAACTATCGTAAATATTTAAAAAAAACTATAATATTTAAAGTCGTCAGCATAGTTTTCTGATAAACTTTAGGTGAACTTTCCTTATCATTCATTTAGTGAATTTTTAGGAATTGATGTTCTGATATGAAAAGTTTTAGGAAATTTTATAATATTTCTATCGATTATGCAAACCATAAGTAAAAAAATAGCTCTTTAAAATGTAGAATAGTAAAAGAAACATTAATTTTTTTACTACTACCCTTAATAGTGCTAAATATTCACAGGAATTTTGT
The DNA here is from genome assembly GCA_039881145.1 of Druceiella hillmani. Classification (NCBI taxonomy): domain Eukaryota; kingdom Metazoa; phylum Arthropoda; class Insecta; order Lepidoptera; family Hepialidae; genus Druceiella; species Druceiella hillmani. Next base: position 3,332,062 of record JAYKKI010000115.1, on the reverse strand, counting down.
GAAATACCTGCGGAATATGCTTGCTTTGAATTAGAGTATCCCTTTTTATTATACTTGCTTCGATCTCGTGTTATTGCATATTTTTTAATCGGAACCAGCTATTTAGCACAAGAAATTCACACGGGTACCAGTTTTATGTGAAGCGACCGTCATCTAATCTTCATAACCTATGAGGTAAAATAAACACTTTTGGGCCAGATTCCTTCTAGTTATTGTTATCTAATGACAATAACCTTAACCAATATCTTAACTTGCCTTCCGAAGCATAGATGAACTCGTAAAATATTTATAAAGCATGTGAAACCCAACCGAGCAGTGTGTGTGTTGCTTAACTTCATTGATAAAGTAGAGGCAAAAAGTATAACTCGACTATTAGCCCCAAATTTGAATTAACCGGAATTTGGAAAAAATACGAAATCGATGCACGAATAGCAGCGGTTAAGAGTTAGCTAAAAATAATTTGGGCGACAATTTATATTTTAAAGAAGAAATTTATCATTTAGAATATTGTATAAATTACAAGGTTCTTAAGTAAAAATCAATTTCATTTTATTCAATCAGCAAAAGAAACGTTAAAAGTAATGTTGAAAAATATAAGTATCTCGATACTTTAGTAGGACTCAATACAACAGATGGCACTAGATGCAAGTTAGCATTCACCATCAAAAGCTAGGGGGTATAGGATTTATGTACAGCAAATTTTATGACAAAAAATGCAAGTGTGATTGCAAGGTACACCGACTTTATCATTATTACGGTTCCGTTTCCTTTCGTTCAGTTTTAGATCTAGTTAAATGAAATATTACGTTTATATGCTTCTTGCTGAAATCTCAATTAATACGTAGCAAAATATCAAGAACTTCTAAGGTAAGAAAATTTAAATTACCTCACGGTGTTTGCAAAATTTGGAGGAAACATTTCTTCCCTGCATTGCATCGAGTGGGTAAATCATTAGGTGATATGCCACTTAGATATACCTTGAAGGATATCTTGAAGGATAGATATAACCTTGTAAATTTAAATTATAGTCTCATTTATATTTTTTTTCTTTTTAATATTTATTTCCAAAATAGAAAGCTGTGCATTATGTAACATTCTTGGGTTTGAAATATATGATATTTTAGATGGTATTATTATTTATTTATATATTATATATTTTGGTGGTATTTGATTAAAACTTGAAATAGAATTCTTTTGGTCAATTTCTATCAATAATTTAAGAAGAACATAGCTACAGAATTCTACTTCATGCTTGTTTCCACACGAACTTAGTTTTATTATTCTGTGTTCTTACTTCTGTATGTTCGTTTTACAATTTGACGAATTTTTTAGTTTTTCGTATGATTCACATTTATCTATTTTGACCTGTTTTCACTGTAAACAAAATATTACTCTTTATTTTACTTTGTAGCAGCTTTAGTAATTGTGATACCTTTAATATAATAATGTGTACTCAAAGTAGAAGTGACAGCAGTCACAGAGGTAGCGCAATATTTCAGAAACATAATTTTATTAAATTGCCCTTCTCATATTTGCCTTCTCTCATAGATAAAAGGCGAATGTGGAATATTTATAAAATGTAGTTTGAGTAACCATAAAAGAAAAAGAGTGGAAAAGTACGGCATTTCAGTATCGATATAGATCCTTATATATAGTCCGATATTAGTATCTTCGAAGATACAAAATGTTACTACATTCTTCTTTCTTATATTATATTTATAACTACTTCTTTACTGCTAACTCTTGCTTCTAGCTTTGTACTTCTTCTTTGAAACGTATGTATAAAAAATGAAGAGCTACAAACCTAGAACTAGTTTCTAGCTCTTCTTCTAACTAGTTTCTTGCTTCTTTCTAGCTCTTCTTTAATAGATACTTCTTTACTTTGCACTGGATATAGTCCATATTCCCAATCAAAAAGTTAACAACTATTTTGACTTCGTACCGAAGAAGTTAGTAGCGATAGAGATATGCCATGTAATATTATCGTACATATTCCTATCTGGTATATTGGAAACTATTATTATAACTATAGGGATATGATACATTTTTGAAGTAAACTATCTTATTACCAAGAGATATAACGTAAAACATAGCCTCTTTAAAACTTATAAAATGTCGGTTGTTCCAGTAAAAACTATATTATTACTATCGCAAAAACTGTATACTTATAGCTTTAATATTTGGATAAATTCTGCTACTTGCTATTGATGGATTATGATCAATATATCTTGGAAGTATAATGGGAATTAAATAAGCCGTCTACGAGTGTTTTTTCAAACCCTAAAAAGGCAACATTCACAGATTGTGCCTTTTTAGCGTGTAACATCAATTACGTAAAATTCATTAGTGACACGTATGTGACTTCTATAGTATATGTATTGAGTTAGCAAGCTGAGTCTCTTGGTATAATAAATTTTATTTCTATATTTTTATAACACATACGTATGCAGGATATAAACAAGAATGTGTTTATTATTCATATAGGTGGTATTCTAGGCATAAATCTGGGTATTTTTAAAGCATTTTCCTTCAAATAATGTAAATTATTTTTTCCTTAACTCGATTTTGACAGTGAATTTCGCCAGAGACGGTCTGCAACTTTGATATAGTACTTTTAGTTTTTCCTGTTCCATTTGACACATAGAAATAATGAGAGAAACATGTTTTATGGCAACTTGCAACGTTACAAAATGTTCAAACTAAATCTAGAACTTTAGGCTTTACTAAGTCCCCTAACTAAAAAGTAACCCTTCATTGATTCATAGCTTCATAAAACACACACCGTGTTTTATGAAGCTATGAATCAATGAACTACATTTAACAGAAGTATACTATCACGTTGATAAAACATATTCCTATTCTTAATTACGAATATTATAAAATGCAGCGTGTATCTATAAGTCTGTTCGCTTATAACTTAAGCTTTTTTGCATTTATAATTTTAGTTAGACAAACTGGGGTTTCACATAAACTTAACATCACCACATTTTAGAGTAGGTGAAATATAAAATTAGGCTAAATAATATTTTAATTTTTAGAAGAAATAAGAGGCAGCTTTTTTGTCATTTTAAATACCTATAAATGTGAATACCGAGATAACATCAAACTTGATACCTGAAACACGTACTAAAAATATTTTCACAGAAAAGCTTCGCTCACGTGCCTCGTGTTAGTAAAGAGAAGGTGCTAATGTAGACGTCAGATTTTAAGTCCTTTACTCCTATGTATGAATATGCTACAAGTATATAAAATTTATGCGGTTGAAATGGGGCATAATATTTTAAAATAACTATTTTTATACGTGAATATTCCGTATGTTTTACGTGATACTCAGAGAGCCAAAATTTGAAATGGCTATGATATGAGTTATTCGAAAAACGTGGTTCAGAGGCATAATGTTCATATTAATGAGAAACATAATATTACTGAACTTTGTTACAAAGTTGTTCTTTACGTCTGTACTCTAAATATCTCTCATTATAACAACAAAATATTTTATTATTTGTTAAAAAACAACATGATTCAAAATTTGGTATAAATTTCTCATAAAATGGTGAAAAATTAATTCGAACTTTCAGTCATGTTGGCTGCTTTTTCTGTTATTGAATTTTCCTTGCATCCAAAATGTTTTTATTCATATATATATATATATATATATATATATATATATATATATATATATATATATATATACGTTACGAACGAAGGAAAGAAATATGTAGTAAGTTTAAAATCCGCACGTGACTTGAACTTCGTTCAATATGTTGTTTGCATAATTAAATTGAGGGAATTACTTTTTGTCCAATCTCAAAGTAAGTAGATTGTGGTCCTCCCAATAAAGCTTTATTGATTTAAAATATGATCTTGATCTCACTTATATGAATTATAATTTAGATGACTCGATTTAAGGGTGAAAATTTATTTTAATTGTTTTAAAACAATGGGATTTTAATTGAAAAGCTTACGTTTCCGAATTTTAAAATGTTGTTTTGTAAAGAATTTGTTAATAAAAAATTAATTAATTGTTATGTTCAATAATATTTCCTGTTGAGTCCTAACTAATGGGTGAGGGTATAATTCTGTAAATGAGTCTAAAACTTTTAAACAAATTAGCAACAATTAGAATCCTATCCACTTTTTAATAAAATATTTATTGCAATAATGTATAATTTATTATGGAAAGATAATATTTTTAACTGAACTCATCGGACGAGAGAGGAATTCCTATGGGGAATGTATAATAAATAATTGTAAGCCATATCGAGATACACTTCTCGGTCACTTGCAGTGCTATCATAAACACCCATTTTAACTCTTATAATTGAGTCAATATCAGTGCTGGAAGAAGCTTGGGCTAAACTACCTTTCTCTGCGTTTAACTTATTTTTCCAGTTGCTTTTCAACCGTCAGTTGAAAACATGGTGTGCAGGTGAGACATAGGAAACAAAATCACTACTACTGCCGCTGCCATTGGGAAAAATTACACTGTGGATCTCATTTTTAGTTAGTTTTGGAAACACATTATTCTTTTCTACAGCAAAAAAGCCATGACATACTGCATGTATTGAATAATATCAGATATTCTTTGCAGTCTCTGTTTTATATGCATTCTGAGAGTTGAGGGTTGTCTGCTTTATGTAGTTCTCGCAACATTAATTTAAGACGCTGGTCTGAAATCAGCCGACAAAAGTATGACATCACTGCAATAAAGTGAAGTGACAGTAGCCCTGATGATGTTAAAGCTTTCGTAGCTGCGGTTTAATGATATAAAGACTACATTATAAATTCTTATATCCAATTTCAAATCAATAAGAGCTTTAATGATGCTGGCTTTGAGCTTCAGAAAGTGAACAACCATACCAGCTATACTACTCCACCTGGTTTTTACGTATAGTATTAAATTAATTTCTTCGTTTTTATATGCAGAAACATTAATTTTTATATAAGAACTAGAGACTCGATCACTTTGTCGCTTACATTATACTGCAGTCAATAATTATGGAAATGAAAATACGTATATTAAAATAAAGAACATATATCGCAAGTTATAATCATTTGAAATAACTTGAAACAGCCTTTAATACATGTCTTGTATAACGTATTAGCAAAGATCTTTGCTAATAGCCCACCTGACGATGCTCTAATACAAAGAACATTTTTAATTAGGTATTATTTTCATCCTACAATAATTGTGTATAGTAAAAATTAATAATATTGAATATATTTGGCGTTAATTTTGTAAAAATTCATCATTCACAATTAAATGAAACTACGCGATGTCGTAGTATTTCTACTTTCTTTAAGTTCGTTACTACGACCTAGGTTTCGTTGTATTACAACATCTTCAGGTGGGCTATTAGCAAAGATTGTTGCTTCATTTATTTGTGAAGTTAGAACGTTTTGTGGTGTAATATTTATTAAACAATTTGTGATCATAGAGACACTGAAATTAGAAGCCTGCAGGCAGTTGGAGTTTTCAACATTGATAAGATTATGAAATACAACGGTCTTGCTGAAACTGGAATTGCAGTAGAAGAAAAGTCTCTTTCAATAAAAAAATATGTTGACTATAAAAAGGATAGTAGACGTCGAATATAAATTCAAAAACAATACTAAAGAAATCAGGGAAGAAAAGATCAACCCATGAAAGATTCTGGAAGAACAGTTCCAAAAAGCTAAAGGTCTCCGCTAAGTAAAGTTTGAGTTTCCGTCATTGAGCCGAGTCTTACAGCAACGGCGTGAGCTGAACCTTCCAATTGAAAAAGTCTTTTTAAAATGTTTTTCCCAACCGCATTTAGTACGAAGCACTTTTTGCGCAAAACAATGTACCGACGTAGACAAGTTAATTCCCATAAATTTTCTGATTAGCCACATTAAGGTTCATTGTTTCTGTGTAATTTTAGTGTACGTAGTGAGAATAAAAATGTAACGATTAATTTCTACATTTCGCTATCTCGTCTGTTCAAATAATTCGAGGGGAAGAGGTAACAAATAGTATATATTTAATTAAAGGAGTACACAGGAAATATAGTTCTGAATTTTATCTGCCTACTTGTTAAGTATATATATATATATATATATATATACATATATATATATATATATATATATATATATATATATATATATAGGTACATAAGGAGGTAGATAGTAAGATCAAAATCCGTACGTGACTTAATTTTCATCTCAAATCTTGTTTGCATAACTAAATTGAGGGAAGTATTTCTCGCCCCAAAACTTAAACTAAGTAGATTGAGTTCAATAAAGCCTTAGTAATTTAAAGTATGGCCTTGATGTCACTCTAATATTTTTGCTATAATATCGTGTCCCCGATCATCTCTGAGCATGAATTCTAATTTAGATGATTCGATTTAGGGATAAAAACTTATTTGGAATAATTTAACATAATACGATTTTATGTGGAAAGCTTATAGTTTATTGAATTTTTATTCATAACTCTGTCAAAAAATTTCTAAGTATACTCGTAAGGTAACTGGAATGAATGCAGCGTGTCTATTTATTGAAAAAAAAAATTACAAAAATTAAATTCAATAATGTTTTTGGTTGAGATCTCCCCAGTGGGTTCTTTCTGTAAATAAGCCTTAAACTTTCAAATAAATTAGCACCAGTTAGAATCTAATCCACATAATAATAAAATATTTAGTGCAGTGAAAATATTTAACTTAATATTATACGCGAAGTTCAAAGTTTTAACTAAACCCAGTCGATGTTAGAGATATTTGTTTGTTTTATTAATACAATATATTACGCATATAATTCTGGTACAAAAAACTTTGTCCTTGTTTTGCATGTAAAATTAGTGTTAGTGAATAAATTACAAAAATATGAAGGCACAATGCTTGTATACTTGTTGTTATTCAAGTCACGTATAAGTAATTATTTATTATATCTCACCACCTTGCAAGTATACCGGCAAACGTTAAGATGAATATCAACTTTCCGATCTATATTCAGACCTATGTGTTATTCCGAAATAGTTTAAAATGTGTCCACAATATTGAAAAAACAAAATATAACCAGGGATAGCACTAGCTTTTTAACCGTATGCAAGAATCAGATAGGCCCAGTTATTTTCACATAAATATCAATCCCGTTTCGAAATCTTTGTCAAATCTAGCAGACGCATTTTGATATTTAGTATGGTAATAGCTTGGAACTAAAAGTAACATATGAAAGAATAAAAATTCTTATTCCGAATTTCACAATGATAAATAAAAATATAAAACTAGCCAATTGCAAGTCATCCGTGCACCTTTGGCGATTATTTTTCCATAAAATCAATTATATTTGGATGTAGATTTTATGATATGGTAGAGAAATGGTATATATTAATAAAAATTCGTCTGTACTAAAAATTCAAAACTGTCGCTTTCAACCCTATATTAACATATTTATATTTGTCTCATTATGGATAGAAGACGGAGATAACATGAAGGGAAAGAGATGGCAATATTTTTGTAAAGTTTTGTTAGTTAATAAAATTAGCATTTTATTCACATCTCTTACACAATGTGTCCTAACTTAACCATTGGCTAAATGAGCCGCATTTTATAATTCACAGCGTCGATGTCTAGCATTTTTGTAAGTTTCATTTGATTACACAGTTGGGCCAGACCGAATATTTATTATGCATTTTTATTAAATATCTGTTAAATATGGATGGATAGAGAGATGTCTTATCTATTTTCCAGCAATAAAGATAAGGGAAAAAAATATATGTATTTGGAAAATAATACACTAATATAAATTTCTATTTATTCGAACAGACATTTATTTATTATAACAGGAAATTATTTGTGAGAAAGACAATACATTAAGTTATTAATTTTTAAAAGTAGGTAATTTGAAAAGTTAAAATATGTAATGTTTTATAAGCATAAAACCATTTATAAAAAACATCGTATATTACGTAAATGTTGATTACTATTTTCATTTATTTGCACTAAAAGAAGAAGTTATTTAAAGAAAAAGTGTGCCTTAAGTGAATATTACCCCTCGGTGGCAAATGGAAAGTTTAAAATCTTCAACAAGTTGTAGTTATAGCGTTGTTCGACAAAAAGTTCAAGATTGGATTTAATACTAATTTTAACGTAGATAGTTAGTTTACTATAGTTTGTGGTTGCGCTCGAATATGTTATTTAATAAATTTATTTAAATTACTTAAAACAGTGTATTAATTTTTTGAATTAACAAATAGAATGAAGAAAAAGTTAAATATTATGTCCGCGTTAGAGGTGTATCATGGTCACCATCCCCTATTTCTTATTTAAGTGAGATTCAGTTAAATAGCATACTATTCTTATTACCATGGCGTGTTCATGAATTTCTATAGCACTTGTAGTCAAAAATAAAACTTAATTATGTTTATTACATTATGTTTTCTTGAGCACCAAGAACTATAATAAACTTTCGGTTGTTTTTACAGACAGAAAACCCATTCCTTTCTAAATCCAATTATTCTCCTCGGCATATCCTCATTTATATAATTCTGCGCTAGAAACAGATTGTAAAACTCAACTAAGATTCATATACTATATTCCATATTGAATTCACCCCTCGCCTAGATGTATATCTCTAAAAATTGAATTTTTGTTTCAGGATGAGTGTGCAATGTGGATAATTTGATAAAATAATGCTTTCTTAGTTTTCAGAGAAGTGTTTTCCGTTTTCTTGAAGTTTTCCCGAGTTCGGTGTACGGGAAAAATTAATAACCGTAAAATATATGCACTTTTTAGTCTTTCAATATCCTTTCTGAATTGAAATATGGTTTATGTATATGTGATTTGGATCTACACCGGACACGTAAAAATGTCAAAAAGAAACCAGGAATTTTCGGGAATAAATATAAATATAGAAGGGTAGATTGTTGTGTGATGATTATACCAGAAACTTCCTGTAAGCCCCAGTTAAAAAAAAATTATTATTTTTCTTAATGTTATAAAAGAAAATCTCTTATTGTTTGTTGAGGAATAGTTCAATAGTAATTTTCTTGTACATGAAACTACCCTAACGCAAAATATTAGTCGATTTACCTAATTATCGGCAACGCTAATAATCACAACTTTTCAAATAATACGCATTGCATTACATCACAAAATTTAGGTGTTATCATTTCATTTGTAAATCTCTTAAACGACAACGATGAATCTTGATATTTTTTTGAAATATCATCTAAAATTAATAAACAACATTAATACATTTAAATAACTATGTCTAATTAATAAAATTTATTTATTTTTTATTTATCAATTATTTATCAAATGTTACTGCAACCTTAGAAATCCGAGTATATAGTAGCGGAATTTTTGCTACAATAGCAATCTGTTATAACCAACCACAATTAATTAAATAAGAAGAACAGTATTATGGCAGAGTGTAAATGATTTTTAACGCTAATTAACTATTTACAATATAAAGTATATAATAATGTATGTTAATAAAATGTTAATATAAACAGATTAAGTAAAAACAAAAGTCAAACGACTTTTAGGAAGGAAATATATATAACCTATCTATAACCTATTCTATTTTATAGAACGGATTACGATTTGCCAATCATGATGAATAATGCAATTTCAAAGGACTTTTAAACGCAGGCAACGAGGGCGCTCTTTACACGTCGTGGTTTGTTCATTACACAATTTACTAGAAAATGCAGTGAAGGATTCTTCGTAATATTCAATTTTATGCTTAGGAATTAGTAATTGTTTTCGATCGTAATTAAAGATCGTGGGATGACAAGTATTGGGATATAAAGATGAGGTATGAAAACCTAAAGGGATTTTTGAGGATATCATACACGAAACATAGAAGAGGATATTATGTCAATCAAAGTATCCAAGCATCGGTTATGCCTTAACCATTTAAGTCGTGACCGATGCTCAGATATATGGTAAATTTTTTTGAAGCCAAAAATGTATCGAAAACTTTGGTTTTGAAATCGTTATAATTTATTGAGTAAATATTCACCTAGATTAGAATGAAATACGTCTCCATAATCAAGCATAAACAGAAGTAAAGTTTGACAAATATGTCCTTTGGTTTGAAGAGAAGAAATATTTTAATTCATTTGAGAGGTTGTATTTTGATGAAAATATCACAACTGACATCATTTACTTGAGTATGCCATATAAGATGTTGGTAGCCTACTAACTGACTTGCCTACTAACCGATCAAATTTAGGTTTGATTTCAATATATCAAAGCATGAATACATTTCATCAACACAGAGAGAGCATATGTAAAGAAATAAATGATAGTTGTTGGTTAGTTGTTTAACTAGGGGTTCAATAAGATAGAAAAAAAGAAGTGGAGAAAATAGAACGCCCTGGGATATGGTTGTATACTTACAATATATTGTGTAATTATTATAGATAATTACATCGATGATACGACATTGAAGATGACTCTGTATATGCAGTTCACATATTTAGTGTTTGTAATTACATTTATTGAAACGTCATAAAGTTATCCAAGATATTTTACTTTTGTCCTATTGTGTACAAAGCACGCCATGTTGATTTTTTCACAAATCGGAAATTATTGTTAGAAAAAATATTAGAATGAGAATGTATAAGTAGAAAATATCATAACACTACGAAAATTTTCAACCCTTTGTGAAAAATAAAAAATTATATTTTTTTACTGAAACATGCCTCAAATGTACTCAATTAGCCTTTGTTTGTACATTATAAATTAAACAAAGCAAAGTATTTAACGATCTACTTGCTATATCTTTTATATTATAATTTATGTATAGCGAATAATTTAACAGTCGGTTAATTTCAATAAAATGAAAAAAGTTCATGCGTTCTAAAGGGAAATGAGCTTGTTACCATCGTTCTCAGTTGAAAATGGTATTTGTGAAATGTATGCAAAAATACGAAGTTCAGTTTAAATTTATCAATTTTGATTTTGTATATTGACTTTATGGCCTTAAGAATCGTTTTCAGCTTTTGTCGATGAACGGTTTTTAATATTTCAACCATGAAATTGTAAGGTGCTCTGTCGTAGGAGTATTCATAATGGGGATACAACAAAACTATTTATTGAGTTTTAATGATTTTAATTAGATTGAAATATATTATTGAGTTTTAATGATTTTAATTAGATCGAAATACGATTGTAAAGTTAAAATTAAAGGGTCAGCAATTTAATGAAAATATCGAATAATATAACATAGTATCTATGTGAGACGAAGTAGAAAAGCATAATATTTACTACGCATCAATTTTTTGAGTGAATTTGTGTTAATATAATATTTCTTTCTGAAAACGTTTATTAGTTAAAATAAAAAGAATTTCATGCTGAATTGGTTTTCTTCAATGCTTTAAATATTATATTAATTTTATCGTTTTACAGTTTCGATTTGTTTTGATTCTTTGAATCCATACCAGAAGGATGGGCAAAATTGGCCTTTCCGTCCATTCATCTTTCAGATATCTCTAGCCCCTGAATAAAATAAGTAAGTGATCTAAAAGAGACTAACCAAAATATTCCCAGGGTAACAAATACAAAATATGATAAAAATGTGCCATTTTAAAGAAAGAAAAGAAACAAGAAAATCAGTAATTTACAATTAATAAAGTACAAAATATATAACTCGTAACCAAAATATAAAAATGAAAAAAATTATCTTCAATAGCGCGCATGTCTTTTATTTTGCATGTAACAAAACTCTAAGAGAATGAATTCTATACACAGAAAATATTTAAAAAAGTATGAACAGTATACCAGAAAACCTGTTTTTACAATTGCCCTTCAATTACGCGAGATATATTCGATTAATTTTAATTATATTACATATCGTGAAAACAAATAAAAAACAGAATAATATTGGTGATGATAATAATAATAGGCTTTGCTACAGATATCAACAAAGCGCAAAAGCATACGCTGCGCACGCAGGCGTGGATCTCGGTGCGTCCTCCTTTTCTCACGGACGACTTTATGTTTTGTTCTCCCGAGCAAAGCCAATAATTTATTTTATACACAAATAAACGTCAAAAATATACTACAATAAATGTTGTGTATAATGATATTTTGTACACATTTCATGTATATTTTTAATGTTATCTTATTAACCTAAAAACAAAGGATAATAAAAAAAGCAAAAAAAGAAAAACAGAAAAAAAACATAAATAATCAGAATTCATAAAAGAATACAAGATTTCCTATCTGTCTTTTTTATTTTTTTTAAATTTTTATATATCAAAACTTAAAGAACTTTATTTCTTTCTTAAATAATTTGAAAACGTGAATCATATAAATTTTCTGAAAAATAATACTTCGAAATTACAAATTTTTACTGACTTTTTTAGGAAAATTATTAGCTTTTATGAAATGATAGTTTGTTATTGCCTCAAATTTTCTTCGTCTATGAAGTTTAGATGATATGTTTACATATATGAAACTCAGCCTCTCTCTCTATCATGACTAAAGTTTTAAAATTCATATTTCATGCGGTTTACATTGCCCTAAAGAATATTTATTCACGAAGATTTTTATACTTGTGTTATTGTTTGTGAGACATTTCCTTGAACGTGAACAGCCACAAAACGTTACGGATGGGGTGATGACAGCAGCGACAAACTGGGGAAGCGCGAAATAATTTTGTAAGGAGACGTTCAAATTCAAAGATCAGCCTTGGAAATTGTGAAAATCACAATTTCTACGTGAACGGAGCGAATCAGTCGGTATATTGAATTCACGAAGCTCCATCTTCATGAATATCATTACACCGACTGAAAAACTATAACTTTAAATTTCGGAGGAAGTCGTATAAATGAGCATGGAGATTAAAAATAAATCAATCGAACTTTATAACTGAGCAAGGAAATTAGAAATTAAATTAAACAAATTTTTTTGCTTGCCATATGGTAATAATATTAATTATATATATATATATATATATATATATATATATATATATATATATATATATATATATATATAAACATATAAATATTATTTTGTATTTAACGATACTTTATTCTACTAATCCTCGAGTGATTTTACTCAGTAAACAGAAGTAATGTAAATACAAAACAAATAATATTTTGTTCCATAGGGGATTGGACAGCATTGTGAAAATAAGGGTAGCATAAATATTTCAATGCTCTGAGTTTTAAATCGAACATATTTTGCAATAAAATAGTCTTTAGTTTTGAACCGTTTACTGTAAGCAGTTTAAAAAAATGTACAAAATGTAAATATTAGTCAAAAAATCAAACTTTCCTAATTCATTGACAAACATTTTGAGTATCTAATAAACTGCATAAAAAACTTGTGAAGTGAAAATGTTTGCGGTCGTTGTTCATATCCCATGGGTCGAATTTTTTTATGTTAATTTCTTTGCATAAAAATTTATTTGTTAACGTGCTCGAGGTGTGCTCAGTATATAAAGTCACGTTTGTAATGAAAATAATTTATCAGAGTGCGAAAAATCATATTACGTATTTAGTACGTGATTACATAATTTTTCTAAATTAATCCAAAGTATTGGTATAAATTAAATATCACATTTATTATGATATAATTAACTTAACTAATTTAATTTGTTTTTTAATTTTTTTATTAAAAATGTTCCATACGCATATTACGATTATATTTATTTCCAACGTTTTCATTTCTGCTGTATATTCTTAAGCATACTCAAATATATTTATGTATTTATTCAATTGGTGAAGTATCTGCGCAACATTTTCCATTAAATGACGATATACATCATTGAGCTGTTACGTCACTAAGATGTGCAACGATCATTGTATAATACAGGGTGTCCAGTGGCAGATTTCAAAGTTTGAACAAACATAGTTTCTGAACGCAACACATAAGAGGGGCGCGGGGGGCGTCGTTAGAAGCGCAAGGGGTGCGGATATTTTAATAGCCATGGAACAGTGGAGTGGAGAGCACCGCGCTTTTGCCGTCGAGGCGTACATTAAGAGTGGATTTTCGATGTCTGTAGCACGCCGTCGATTTAATAATCGTTACAGTATTCGTCGATTACGTGATGGACCATCGATCAACCTCATTCAGTTATGGGTAGCAAGGTTCAGAGTTACAGGATCAACATTAAATAATCCCAGGCCAGGACCTACACCATTGGTAGCCACGGATGAAAATGTCGAGCGTGTTATGGTTTCTGTCGTTGAAAATCCCCGTTTATCACTGCGTACACGTTCATCGATATTGGGAATTCCGAAATCAACTTTACAGGTAATAATGCGAAAAAAGCTCAAGTTCCATCCATATAAAATTCCAATTGTGCAAGATTTACACGATTCTGACTTTGAATTAAGAAAAACTTACGCGGAGGTGATGTGGTTGAGATTTCGTACTGCTACCCGGATGGGCAACATATTCTTTAGTGACGAAGCTCACTTTCACATTGGAGGATATGTGAATAAGCAGAACTTTCGTTACTGGGATGTCCACAACCCAAGACAAATGCATCAAGAGCCTTTACATAAGCCCAAAGTAACAGTCTGGTGTTCCTTGTCTACATCTGCAATCATAGGGCCTTATTTCTTTGAAAATCAACGTGGCCAAACTGTAACGGTGAATTCGGAGAGATATGCCCAGATGTTAAATGACTTTTTCAGAGTAGACAGAGTAGAACAGAATAGTCCATCCTTCAATCAAAACACATGGTTCCAGCAGGACGGGGCCACAGCTCACAGTGCTAATGTGTCCATGAATGCAGTGCGGCATTTATTTCCAGAAAAAAAAACATATCCCGAAACGGTACCGTACCGTGTCCACCTGGGTCACCCGATTTAAGCCCATGTGACTTCTTCTTATGGGGATACTTAAAATCCGTTGTTTACAAAACAAATCCGAGCACTGTGACACAACTTAAAGAAAATATTCGAGCCGAAGTCAGTAGGATACCCCAGTCGCTCTGCACACGCGTTTTTGAAAACATGCGTGCTAGACTCGAAGAGTGTGTCAGACTCGATGGCCGCCATTTGGAAAACGTGGTTTTTAAAAAATGAAATCCTGATTTGTTGTTATAAAGTTAAAATAAACCTACTTTGTAATAGAGGTGTAGTTTTTTTTTACAATTTTTCAAACATTAAAATCTGCCACTGGACAGCCTGTATTAGCCTTTACGATGAATCTACATTTCAAATATTTTAAAGAACGGGCAATCATGAGTTTGGTTTGAAGTGAAATTTCTATATAATAATACCTAATATAACGAAGTACGTGTGTATTGTCGCGTCGTTGTTATATATATATATATGTATATATATATATATATATATATATATATATATATATATATATATATATATATATATATATATATATCCACATATGTTTATGTAAAAACAAAATATAAACGTATGTATATGTGTATAAATATGTGTATGTATGTATGTATATATATATATATATATATATATATATATATACATATATGTATACACACACATATACATATCTCATCCTCCCCTCCCCTTAATTTGCTCTCCCCCGAGAAGTTTATATCATTTAAATATTTCTGAATGTTAGTTATTGAGATATGAGGGTATTATTATGCTTAATTACTATCCCAAATTGTGATTTTTTAAAAAACAGCTATGACCAACGGCCAGACAAACACGTTAATGGTATAATAAAAGTTCTGTTTTTTTTTCTGACGTGATAAATCCTAAAAAGGAATAAAATAAAACGTAAATCTAGGATTATGTATTTATTTCACAATAACGTTCCAGGTTTTCCTTGCGTAATACAAATCCTACTAGTGGGAGACTTTCCTCTTTTCATTGCAATTACCACGGCTTAGTATTTCGCACAGTTATTCAAACCATTGGTCCTGCAAAACGTCGACATTGTCTAGACGGTTGTCGCGTCATTGTCGATTTGTTAGGGTTGTCGCTATGAAAGCGGTTTGTATTAAATTAAAAAAAAACTATTCAGGCGTTAGTAATGTTTTTATTAAAATGTTGTTTTGAGAATGGCATTAATTAGTACATATATATGTACATGAATATAATTAAGAGCAAATACTAAAGTAATTTTTGAATACTATGTCCATGCCGTGTTTGAAAAACATGTTGCAATATAGGTGATCTTTTAACGAAGCTTTTTTTGAGGATGCCTTAAATAATTGCTAACTTATCATTCGTAAATTTCAGATGCAGAAACATAAACTGTTATATATGAACTAGTGACTCGACCAGGTTTTTGCCTACTTTATACGTCTACTGCAATCAATAATTATTGAACTAAAGATATGTGTATTGAAATAAAGAAAATATATCGCAGCTCACAATCATTTGAGTTAACTTGCGACAGCCCTTAACAAATATATCTTGTTTCTGTCTGACACCATGTTCACGTTAGCGGACTGGAAAGTTCACTTTTTTTTTCGTTCTAGACTTTGTGATAGTCCCGTCTAGACAGTAAGTTTATGTTATTAGTGTTTGCGATGTGCTATTATTTTCTGATAAAAATGGTACCTAATTGTTTTTCAGTTTCCAGTACTAAGACTTTTTCGTGAAATTAGGTAGAAATTATGGGGCAAAAGAAAGCCGGTGATTCTCATCGGAAATTGCACAGGCTTAAGAATACAAATCTCCTCACTAGTTCAAAGTTCTTTTATCTCTTTGTTACTTTTATTTAATCGATAATTTTTTAGCTGTTATTTGATCAGTTATTGGAAATAATTATTATTAAAATTAAAGCATGTTTAAAAATAGCTCCTTTGATACATTTTATTCGAATGAATATATATTTTTTTATTAGTCTTAATCCTAATATACTCCATTCATTGAAGCAATATAGTAATTAGATATTGGAGTGGAACCTTTAGTGCATTAGTTCGACTTGCACTAGATTGTTTTTTTTTTGCAAGCAAGCAAAAATATTAAAATATACGTTATATTTTAATATTTTTCTAGATAGAAAAATATTTGCTTAAATCTCTAAGCTTAGTTTTGCAAAGAAGTACGTATATATTATAATTTAATAATTATAAGTGAAATAATAATTTGGATTATCATGATAGAATATTTAAAAAGAAACCATCTTAAAGATTCATTTAATAACAGGAAAATTATTTTTAGTCTAAATTTTTATCTATCTATAAATAATGTTAAATTATTGATATTTACTTATTACGCCATCTATTTACATGTTGATTTCAAGTCAAGGGGTATTTTCAAGTGAAGGGGTATTTTCAAGTCAAGGTGTATTTGGTTTCAAGCCAAAGTGTCGTTTTTAAAGTCTCAATGTTTGCCGTAGATGTTTTATTTGATATTTCCCCTAAGCGTTCGCGATTTTTTCATTTTTCCTTCGGTGAAATTCTACATTTAGGGTTCTCAAACTTCAATTATAATTATTAGTCTTAAAGCGTGTGAAATTGCCATCGGCCCTCCTCTTAAAATTTAGGATATTGGAAAAAAGTAGATTACCCTTTTTAGAGCGATAGACTATAAGGTGAATCAAATGGTCATTTTTGGCCACTTATGGTTGATAATAAAATAATAATATTTGGTTTTGGCTTTTTTTAGTATAAACTATTAACATTGTAAAATGCGGCAATAAATAACACATGTACAAGGTAGACTTATCGTTTTACATCGTTCAACCGTTATAGGTATTTAACCAACAGCTTTGCTCTAAAAATATAGTTGCACTAATGTTTTGAGGGGGTAGAAATCTTAAAAGTGTATGAAAATAGTGTGAAATACAGGTGCGACAGTGAGAAGATCAGATACAAATGGCATATAATCAGCTAAAGTAAAATATTGACTGGATTAAAAATCTAATGAAATTTCCTTCCTACTTGAAACTAAATTGTATGAAGTAATATACCTGTAGACATAACTCAGTTATATTAGATTAGTTATAAAAAGTCTGCAAAGCAATACTAAATTTTCAAAAATTCTTTAAAAAAAAGCATAATTACAAACGCTTGTTCTAATAATAATACTTCACTGATATTAAGTTAATAAAAATTATAGAAAATGTTGCTACTTGAACTACTGTCAGAAATTACAAACTAGAATTACATAGTTATTGCAATCGATTTCACGTAATGTTTATTGATATTTGGCTGTAAATAAAACGTAACAAGTGAAATGGTACAATGGATATTGTCACAGTTTGGGTTGATAAATATATTTTTTTAACAGGATGTTACCTTTCATATCTTCACAATGAAACAGCCCTAACGCAGAATAAGTAAAACTGACTTAATTAAATTAAAAGGTTTAAGAAAACATCCCTTTTAGTAAATATTTAAGTATATGCTTTCATGTTAACTATTTTCCAACGTATTGGACGTTAAATTTTAAAACGCTTTTCAAGAAGAGTTACGATTTTTAAATTGAATCACTTTCGTTTTGATGGTAATATTTATGCTTGCATTATAAAAAGACTTCAATTAATATCCCGTTTACTTCATTTTAACCAAATACCACCTTTTAATTATTTTATGATTTTATACTCTATAAAAAATTAAAGTAATAATTTTTTTAAATCTGGTATTATTTTAAAGATAAAATAGCCACTTAGTAATAAATACTTTAATAGGGTACCAATGTCGTCGTAAAATTTTACGGTGAACGCACTTCTCTGCATATTAGGTTGGGTTTAAAGGAGATCAGAAGAGAGATAATTTGCAAAATTCGTGGGTTGATTTTTAATTTCAATTACGTGGCGAGTTGATTCAGACAATTGTTTACATTTAGGATAGAACCCCATATAATAGAATCTGTAGATATTAGGGAATGGAAGTAAAATCAGCAACGAAATTTAATTTACAAGTTCTCTGAATTAATAATGGAAGTAAAATCAGCAACGAAATTTAATTTACAAGTTCTCTGAATTAATAATGGAAGTAAAATCAGCAACGAAATTTAATTTACAAGTTCTCTGAATTAATAATGGAAGTAAAATCAGCAACGAAATTTAATTTACAAGTTCTCTGAATTAATAATGGAAGTAAAATCAGCAACGAAATTTAATTTACAAGTTCTCTGAATTAATAATGGAAGTAAAATCAGCAACGAAATTTAATTTACAAGTTCTCTGAATTAATAATGGAAGTAAAATCAGCAACGAAATTTAATTTACAAGTTCTCTGAATTAATAATGGAAGTAAAATCAGCAACGAAATTTAATTTACAAGTTCTCTGAATTAATAATGGAAGTAAAATCAGCAACGAAATTTAATTTACAAGTTCTCTGAATTAATAATGGAAGTAAAATCAGCAACGAAATTTAATTTACAAGTTCTCTGAATTAATAACGGAAGTAAAATTAGCAACGAAATTTAATTTACAAGTTCTCTGAATTAATAATGGAAGTAAAATCAGCAACGAAATTTAATTTACAAGTTCTCTGAATTAATAATGGAAGTAAAATCAGCAACGAAACTTAATTTACAAGTTCTCTGAATTAATAATGAAAGTAAAATCAGCAACGAAATTTAATTTACAAGTTCTCTGAATTCTATTTCGATAATATTAACAAATTTAAATAATTTGTAATTCCCTTTTATATCTTGTTGGCCCTAGTTTTAAAGAAAATGTAAATTAAAACGTTATCCAGTTTAGCAAACATAAATGGTATTTTTATTATAACAATATTGATATCGTTTCTCACTAGATAAAAATAAATGTTTCTGCCATTTTTCTATGAAAAAAAAAGCAATAAAAATATTAAGAGAATACTTTTTTCTTAGCAATTTCCATGTGTCTTCTGCTCAAAATTTCCCGTTTCCGTTATGAATCTTTTTCTTTTGCCTTCCGGCTTTTAAAATAGTCCAAATCTTTTCTAGGTTAATAATTATTTTTTATTATTTCTTTTGATATGAAAAAGGTTTTTCTCAAAATTATAATTAATTTCATTCTTTGGTAACGGTTGGAAGAGGTTGCTCTTTTAGCGATAAGTTCACCTTATGTGCAAATGTTGGATAAAATACTAATAAATAAATATTCTGGATTTCCTTCGAGATTAACTTATTAATTTTTAGATATCTCATCTAGCTCTCCGTCAAAATATTTAATTTTTTTATTCCGTATCTTCAACGTTAATAATACAAATAGTTACAAAGATTTTTTTAAAACTCTAAATTAAGTTTACACGTAGTTACACCTCATGATAAACAATTTAAGCAATTTTTTTTAATTTTAATTAATAAGAATCAAATTTAATAAAATAAATCATTGAAAATTGGATATTTGTACTTCATTTTGAACGGCGTAACTATGTATAGGAATGATAACTTAGACAGTAAAAAGTTAACCTCTATCTAGTCTACGATTTAAAATCTTTCGCTTTTTCAAACCAAGTAAAACATGAGTGATAACAGAGTAAATGTATCATTATTAAACATTTCGCAAATATTCCAAATTGCTTATAACAGCTCACTCAGTTTTATAAAGGGCTTATTAAAATATACACTTTATTATAATATTTTCCGGTTAAAAAGTATCCGTCCTAATAACGAAGCAAAATTTCCTCCACCCTCAAAAATGGTGAAAGGAGAACCTTTTTTCGGCATAATTAATTTCTGACGGAATAAACCGTTTATTTGGATCGTAAAAGTGGTTTAATGTAATTAAAAACAAGTTATGAACATAAAAGTTCTCGTCAATTTCAAAGGCGATATTAAAAGCTGCATTTTTGGCCGTTCTTAGAAATAATATTCATTGACAAGTAACTGTAAACTTGATATAGAAGGGAGTTTTATCCCATTAACTAGATCCAGTTAACTTTTTTTTATTTTCCAATTTGTCAAAATTACGTTAAGATGATGATGAACAATTTATTAAAAACCATTTAGAAGTATTTTTTAATATCCACTTGTTTTTGAATTATGCGATAACGGAAGTGAAAATTAAGTCCTCGAAATGCGCTACTACTAATAAAAACATGCGGGATAGCAAAAGGTACTTATACATAAATGTATACTTGTGTTTTAATAAGTTTTTGCGAAAATTTTATTTTCAACACGTTTAGGTGCAGTTTTCAACACGTTTAGCTATTACTGCCTTATACTCCAATTAATGATCGTCCAAATTTATATTATTTCTAGCAAATACTGTAATATTCTTGCTATATTTATATACCTTACTTCTATAGCTCTATCGGGCATTAAAGGTTTTGTTAACCCATTGTTTTTTTTTCAGCCTGAACTAATAATAAAACTGCGGTGATATGATCAACACTTTTGAAGAATGCTCTAAACTATTGGTTTCTAGTATTAGGGCAAGGCATATTTTTTTTATTTATTTTAAAAATTAATGCACAAAAAATAAGTTCAACAAAAACTTCCTACAGTTTTTATTTATGAACTTAATAAATTGATTTCGAAATTTTTTTTAAAAGTGACATAAGAAATATATTTAACGTTATGATCGGTTGCTTGTAATATATATAAAATTTCATTATTAAAACTTTAATGTAAAATTAAAATTAAGTATAAAGTTGGCTAGTAAGTCACAATTTTGGGACTTTTCTAGAAAGGTTTTCAAAACTTCTTGAAGGTTTTACTGT
Organism: Druceiella hillmani; assembly: GCA_039881145.1. Lineage (NCBI taxonomy): Eukaryota > Metazoa > Arthropoda > Insecta > Lepidoptera > Hepialidae > Druceiella > Druceiella hillmani. Next base: position 3,310,526 of record JAYKKI010000115.1, on the reverse strand, counting down.
AGGGTATAAATAGGCCAAAGTTGACAACAGTCAGCGCTGAAGCTTTAAGTGAATTCATAAAAGATAATGGATTTGAGTCGATATCAAATACGAATTCTATTAATTTATGAATTTTGTCTGGGTCACCATGCAAAGATTGCCACAAATAATATAAGTCATGCGATGAACGACTCTACTGTGTCTCACACGACGGAAAAATTTTGGTTCAGAAAGTTTAAGAATGAGGACTACGATCTTGACGACGAACACTGTACTGGACATCCTGTTGAATTGGACGTTCAACAATTGCGACGCCTAACTGAGGACGATCCTGGACTGAAAACTTATTCATTGGCAGATGAGCCACATTGCAGTCATGGTACTATAGAAACGCATTTGCATGAAATGGAAAAGTTTCAAAATGCGGTGTTTGGATAGTCGACGAGTCGGCATTATATCACCTTCAGTGCAGAGTTGATACTTATCAACAATTATTGATATTGAAACGTAATTTTGACTGGCTGAACCAGTTAGTAACTGACGATGAGAAGTGGGTTATATACGTTAACCATACACGCAAACGTTAATGGCTGGATGTTGGAGAAACAGGAGTTTCAGTATCCAAACCTAAAATAAGTGCCACAAAGGCGATGCTCAGCTGCTGGGGAATGTCAAGGGTATTATTCATTGGGAGTTGCTCCCATAAAGATCTATAATTAATGCGATTGTGAACATTTGGACCATTAGCTAATAAATTGAGTAGTCAACTGTAACTAGTATATTTTATACATTATAATGCTAGACCACATGTTGCAAAACCCACTCGTGATAAATTAGAGCTCTGCTGGATTCTACTCACTTATTTATATTTGACGGACATTGCGCTCTCTGAAGGCTGAGACTTGTATAAATGGTAATTACCATTTATTCAGGGCTCTAATTAACTATTTACGTAAAGATTTAAAGAAGATCCGCAAAACGACCTCGTACAGTTTTTTGAAACAAAGTAACCGGAATTTTAAAAGAAAGTCATATTGACAAGTAGTAGATAATAATAGTGCACACTTAAATTAAATTTAGTGTAACATATAATTTTTTAATAAAACTTGTTGACAGAAACTCAGGGCTAAAAACTTATCAGCCAATCCAATACATATATTATAAGTTTATTCATAGGTAGCGAATTTATCCCTTAAATATTTTTGTTTAAGGTATTAATGTAACATACTGTAAACAATTGATCAAAATGAACAATAGTCTATAAATCAAACGAGCGGTGTGATAGTTAATACGACCATACGGAACTTCCATCAAATTAAAATTTCCCGATATACGATCCGCATGTGTCAAAAAAATATATCACGTAGTTTCATTTAATTGTGAATAATGAATTTCTACAAAAGTAACGCCAAATATATTCAATATACAAAAAAGAATTATATTTTCATAACCCAAATAGAAGATAACATAAATAAACGAAATGTTGAGAAACAACACAAGAAAGAGAAACAAAACTGGATAATTTAGCCATAGAGTAAATATTTTAGCTAACAAATTTGACCCGTCAACTAATGTTACCATTGCAACGACACCAATGCAACTATCATATTTTCAATGTAATTCTAAGGCTTTTAAATACTCATTTGCTTGAATTTCAGGCAGTGACATTCAAGTACGTGGAAAAAAAATAGATTTTTGGCCAGACGTCCAAAAATATTTCTGATTTTCACCAAAGTAATGTAAGGTAATAGCTTTGAATTAATCAATTCAATAAGTGTTTGCGGAAGTTTTTGAAGAATATAAATTCACATTTTAATTAATTCATTTTTTATCTCGATAACAGCCCCGTTTTCTTAATCTTGTAAAGTCACTATGTACATGCCACCAAGCACTATGAAACAAATGAAGTCCGAATGCAATAGGACACTCCATTATATTGTGATATGTTTTTAAAAAACGTAGAGTATATATATATATATATATATATATATATATATATATATATATGAATATATGTATCTATGTATATATATGCTCAAAAATTATGATGCGCTTCACGCTTATCCACTATCATTTTGTTCTAAAACACCCTACTTCTCTCATTTTCTTGAACAGGATGCTAAAATAATATTTTCATTTTGAAAATAATTAAATATATAAAAAACATACAAACATAAATGTAATAAAATGAAAGGAGCTATACATCATTAAAGGGAAAGGAAAAGAAAGAAAGAGAAGAAGAAAGGATTTTAATTGGGAGATTATATTAGGTGATGAGACTTTATATGACATTTTAACGCAAATGCTGAGAATGCCCTAGCGTATTTATATTTGGGCGAAACCAGAATCGCCATTCCATTTGATTTGAATAACCCTGAACATTGACTCTCCTCTTTCAGAGAACAAAACATCGAAAATGTACAATTACTTTCCACAAGTCAACCCTTGATGCCGTTTCCAGAGGTATATACCCGTATGGTATATCAGTTTCTTCTTTAGAAAATTCTATCCTTTGGAAAATTTATATTTATTTAAATTGTGGGCGTTTAACGAACTGCAGCCAGACCCTGGCTCTTTTATTAATCACTGTCAGTTTTTCCAGTTTTATGATTGCAACACTGCATTACCAAAAGTTGCTAAGCGCTTTCTTCTGAAAACTCATCGCTTAAGTGTTGGTTATCAAGTTCGTGTTGTCGCACCTAAGAAGATTTATTATTCAGATCATCCTAAATTGTTTAAAGATAACATACTTGCTTTTAAGAGGAATCGTTACTCAGTTTGAGACAAATCACACTGAGAATATCCCTGCCTCTCTTAAGTGGATTCGTTACTCAATTGACTATGAATTATATTAGGAAGATACTCCTGTCATTCATTCACCTTTCGCTGAATAGAAATATTTAGTGTGATTAATTAGTATATTTTTACCCGACAACGGTGAAATTATAAAATTGTATTGATATCTCCGTATGTATATATTCATTTATGTATATATTCATTATGCATAATATATTCATATGTACCTGACATATGAATATATTCACGTTCATTACAGTCCGCGAATCGTTATATCGATTTCAATAAATGAGATATTATTAAATTATTCGTGAGAGAGAATAGTTATTTAGCCTATTTTCTATCAGTAAATGTCCTTTTAGATACCTTTTCCCGCAGTTCACCTTTTTGTTTCTAAAACCTTGTTACCTTCATTTATTTGCCCGAAGATCTATGTTTGTCTCCTACGTTACCGAGTGCCGAAATATTGGTCGGTTGATATGAAAACACTCGATCATTGTATGGACATGTTTATTTGAACGTACCATTGTAATTATTAAATATGACAGCCATTTGAAATGTTTGTACAAAATATGAAAAACGTGACGAGTTGAATTGTTGTTACAAAAAATTCACTGTAAACCTTTGCGTATTTTTTTGTGTAATATATTTTATCGTCCCAGAAATTGAATGATCAGTTTAAATTAGTTTATTTGAAAATTAGTATTTTTCCACTAATTTTAACAGGATGCATAATTGAATTTTAGTAATTTAAGAGTCTTATACTAATATTCCGCCAAGTGCAAAATCACATTCCTCAAGGAAGTTTCCGCAATGAAATTCACAAAGGCTCTATGGCGTTGATTATGAGTTGTTTTCCGAGTTTTCAGTTAATTTTTTGCAATTGTTTCCTTTTAACTATCGTACTTGCGGGCAATCTCTTCTTTTCATGATAGTTTTCTCGTTATTTTTTCTTAAATGTAGCATGATTTTCAAATTTTTCTTTACTTTTCCCGGCATCTTTTCTGATTCTCAAGATAAGTGAGCGTCATGATTTATTAAAAAATTGATAACATCTTTACAGGACTTTAAACGTACGTTAGTCATTAAGTCTGCAGAAGTTATTTTTGCAGTCTATCAAATCGATTCTGGCATTGCCACTCGAGTAACGTAGGAGACAAATGAAGATCAAAATCATATTTATAATTTTTTGGACTAATTTAAACCGGATGTATTACCCAACATATGACAAAGGCCAAACTGGATAATATGCGTCTTTAATTTAGATGAAATAAACAAAATATTTTTTTTTTCCGTTACGCAGGAGATATCTAACAGATACATAATATTTTACGAATATTTCGTGGACCACTGATCAATGCAAATTAAGAAAATGCAACGTTAATATCTATTAACCATGCAACATTTAAGAAAATAAAATTGTGAAAAACAAAAAATAAAGCCATTTCTGTAGCGGTATACGAACTTTATACACTAATATAAAAGACATGGTTTTTTCAGTTGCAATGTTTGGAATTAAAAAAAAATATTCATTACGTTTGTAATGATTTTCATTAAATTCGTTTTGGGAAATATTCTATGTAGAATGCTTTCAACTGATTAAAATACACCTTAAATTTGTTTACCTACATCACTGTGATAAAAAAATAAATATACTATTGGTTAATTCAAAATTTCACAATGTTAAGCATAGGTCAAAGGTCGTCAGATAAATAAAAATATAGTGAGGATAAATTAATAGATTTTTTCTTGGTTATATACATAAAAATTAAAATCAAATGGGTGCCCTATGGCACCGATTTTTTTTATATGTATACATCCAAGAAAATTTAAATGACGTTTACTTAAGTACTAATTGTTAGCAATTGTATAGATAAAATTAAAATATAACAAATTATTTTTTAAAAAATGTTAATATGTTATGCTATATATGTTGAGTAGTCGGAAATTTGTTTTCGCACTTTTCATCGAACGGGATATCATCGTCAAACTCGTTCAAAATTAAAGTAATATTCTATTTACCAATCTTCATTTTTAGACTGTTTTCATTGATCATTTCTAATTTTCAAGGCCTACTTGTATTTACTATTTTTCATTTTTATTTTCAAGTAAAATAAATTTATCCACGCAAAATAATTTTTTTTAAAATAGTCGCCCATTTTCAGAACTTCCCTCCCAATTTTATTAAATATATTTGGTGTTAATTTTGTAGAAATTCATTATTGACAATTAAATAAAACTACGTGATGTAGTATTATTTCTACTTTCTTTAAGTTCTTTACCACGACCTAGGTTTTGTTGTATTTCAACATCTTCAGTTGGGCTATTAGCAACGAATCTTTGCTTTGTAATACAACGAAACCTAGGTCGTGGTAAAGAACTTAAAGAAAGTAGAAATCATACTACATCACGTAGTTTCATTTAATTCTCCCAATTTTAATTAATATAAATTTTCTACCGATAATAAAATATATTTTATACATTTCCGAACTTTATGTAAACTTGATTTGAACTATACTATATAATAAAGGAATTCTTCCTGCAATTTTGATGAAAAATAATTCTACAATAGGCCGGTACTTTTTATTCCACAGAGACACCTTTATTCAAAGTACTATATTTTGCAACAAGTCGCTTATTATTGCATTGACAACACTGACTCAATAATTTATTATTTCCGTCCGTCCTGTATTTAAAATGGTCACGCTGTTTGCTGTAGGCTAACGAATTGTTCTTTAACTGGCAATCGTAATTCAAATCATGTATCCGAAAGAAATATTACAAATTTCTTATATAGGTTGAGGTATCGGAAGGTTAGTTATAAGGGTCTAGAAGATATGATCCTCGCCTAATTTCTGAAACTGACGAGCCTAAAATTACATAAAAAGAAGGTTTTGAAGGCCTGTGAGAAAGTTGCATGAAAATTTTAAATGTCACAGTTTTTGTTATATCTACAATAACATGCGTGTCAGCCTTACTTAATTACATTAGGTATCATTAAATATTTATTGCACCAGAAAGTCCATCGCAATGATAATTTAAAATGAATAAAATAATTTCACTTCGACCAAGTTACGAAATCGTAGATGCGCATATCTACGATTTCGTAGCCACTTCCGTAGCATTTATGTATTTCCTGGGATATAAATGCACTTTGGTAAAAACGAATTTTCACAGCTTTTATTTTTAAAATCAGAGATTGCTCACAAAATAACATATTTGACATAATTTCCCATTATGTAAAATAATTAAATTTATGGTTATTTTAAAGGTTCTTTATGGTTTATTTAAAGGTACATATCCTTACCTTACTTCGTAAAATTATTTATCTAATTTTCCTCCCGGTTTTTTTTACAATTTATTAACGAAGAAACCTTTTAAAGCTTCGAATGTTTCATTCATATCGGAACTTCATTACTTTATTATCAAATTCATATCGGAACTTCATAGTAACATATTATGGTAGGTTATATTAGAATAATACGAATTTATTCATTGATAACTATGTTTACTACATAGAATTTGTAAGTTTTTCTTCCTTTGAAATTTTGTTTACTTATCCGCATAAATAAAAAATCTTTGGAAAGATATAAAGATTACGCAATTCGTGAGTAATTTAAGTGTGAAGATTTTTACCATTTTTAATTTCATTTGTTCTTTTGTAAATACTTGCTATCTGCCATATGTGTAACGCTGGCACTACAAGATATAGAAAGTTATCATGCCAATTGACTGATAACACAAAACGAACTAAATTACGCAAAGTTTCATTAAAACGCTTTATGACTCCATATAGCGTTTTGCTGTCTGACAGAATAACTTCTTACGAATTTTTTAAAGTCATTTCGATTTTTACATTTCCCGTTTTTCTTGTTTCTATATTAAGACTACAGTGAAAAAGCACGTACTAAAAGTTATTCCTCCAATTTGATCGAAACTGCCTGACTCTTGTAGTACAAAAGCTATTAAAAACACTTCAAGGTATGTGTTATTATTATTCATATACATGTGTTGTCATTCTTTTTAGTATCCTGTCTTCTAGAGCCACAATCAATTCACGACTCTTAAGAAATAAATTTTGATTTAATGTAATGTGTAAGAAGCAAATAACTATATTATGTAAATAGTGTTTTTATAAATTATATATATCCAACCAGAGGAGTGGGCAAATGTATTATAAATTTAATAGACCTGTGCACCGTGCCGAGTAACTTTCCTATTGATGTACATTTAAGACGAGTGAAGTAACTCCTTATACTAATACTGTGTTCAGCTCAGTAATTAAGAATAGACATTAGAGGAAAGAAGATGTCTAGATCCTTATTAATATAGTAAAAGTGAAACATAAGTCTCTTTATTTATTTGTTTGTATTTTTTTCACGCTTAAATATTCTTATGAAATTCTAATTTTATACTTCGTGGATCAAGTTTGTAAACAATCGCTTCCCTGCGGATTCGATTGTCTAATTTCTTTTTTTTTATATTAATGTACGGAAAGCAAAGACGATTACTGTCAAAAATATCAATAATTATTTTTCCAATACTGAACAGCAATCATTTTTGTAACAAATTCATTTATTTCAATAATATAATTTAATATAACTTATTTATTTAATAATGTAACAGGATAACATTAATCGAAACGGGCCAGAAATTTGAATTAATTTAAAATTTTACCTACCAAAATCGAAATTATTTGCATAATATATATAGTGTGGATAATATTCTCATCATAGCAAGAGGGTATATTTTATTTACGATACGAATAAAACATTTTTTAGTAAAACATTTCAAAATCGAATCTAGAGTTGTTCATGGATTGTCGTCTCGTACGAAAATTTGCTGGCCTTTTTAGGTATCCGTACCTTAAATGGAAAAAGGGAACCTTATAGGATTACTTCATTTTCCATCTATCTCTGCCTGGCAAGACACTTTTTGTCAGGAACGCGTGGATGTATTAGTTGAAATTAAATCAAATAAATCAATCAAGTGGAAATTAATATCAAATACCTAGGTCTACTAATAATTTTAGGTAATTTTGTAAATAGTTTAATATAAACATTATGGACCATAAACTTTTTATAAATATCTAAATATATACGGAACCTTCGTAGTGTGAGTTTCACTCGTGCTTGACAGGTTTTTTCTTGGCTGATTAACTTCGTATAGTGTTCGGTTACATAAACCTGTGACAATGTTTTACCCATTAATATCCAAGAATTATCAAAATTTATTATTTATATATTTTATTATATTTTATTTCACTCATTTTTTTCTGAAAGTGTCACTAAGAGGTTAAAAAAATATATAAATAAGTTACAAACTCCCATAGGAAAAAGTTTACAATAAACGAATCAAAGAGACACCAAAAAATAATTTTATAACTTAAAATTTTCTAGCGTGCTCTCTATTTAAGTGCATTTGTTAATTTATCGTAATATATATTATTTTATCTCACAATATTTTTACTTTCTTTACCGGCGCGAATATCGTGAAATCATGGATAAATAGATATTATATATGTCTAAATTAAAATCAGATTTCTGTCCCGATGATTTAACCCGAAAAGACCGTCATTGTTTTATGTGCATACCTTAATAACAAGAAAACAAATACGCATAAAACAATGGCGTCATTGTTTTATGCGTATATTATTTTATCTTACAATATTTTTACTTTCTTTACCGGCGCGAATACAGTGAAATCATAGATAAATAGATATTATATATGTCTAAATTACCATCAGATTTCCGTCCTGATGATTTAACTCAAAAAGACCGTCATTGTTTTATGCGTATACAGTTATTGTTTTATGCGTATTTGTTTTCTTGTTATTAAGATTAAATCAATACTTTCCGAGATTCGATAACTGGAAAATATTTTTTATTATCGACGATTAATGTACAGTATTACATATCTAATTTATTAAATATATTGTTATTTTAGAATAGCTAAACGAGTTGACAGTAGTTACAGCAGTTTGTATTTAATTTCTGTGAACAATATAGTTTATCTATACTGGTAAATACATATAGCATCTCCATTGACCCTAAAAATAATATCAGTTGTTACGAATAGGTTCAATAATGTAAAGTAACTGGAGTCCTTTCGAGATTTCCTTTATTCGCTGCTGATTCTTTTAAGTAAAACTCCGAAGATATTTCTGTCCAACCTGTAAGAGGTTAATTAAGGCCGAGAAAACAAAAGAGCCTTTTTGGACAGTTTTTACACAAAGATTCAAAAGCCATTCAGGGTTTAATTAAATGTGTTCGTCGTAAAATTGAAACGTTGAAATTTAAATGTTGGAATCTTAAATTTTTGAGACGAAAATTCTTAAAAATCTTCGCTAATTTAAAATTCTGCTAGACCTATAGCAATATGGTTTTTGATGTTACTTTAGTAACATGTCGTGGAAGTGTTTATTGGTTGTGCGATACTCGCTGGTTTGTTTTGTCATAATAATTTAACAACAGTAATTATGGTACAAATAGAAATGACTACTATATATTCTATACATGTAATAATCGATGTAATAATAAATCCGATTTATTATTACATGTTCTATACATGTAATAATACATAGTTTTTGAAATTTCATAGTTTTCCATAGAAATTTCATAGAAATTTCATAGTTTCATAGTTAACAAAATCATAGTTTTTGAAATTTTTGCCCCTTTGTATGAACACGCACCATATAAAAATTATTCATCCAGTTAAGATGGATTTTTGAAGTAAAACTTCTTTAGGCGTGACGTGAGATCTAGATTTGATGATGGGTTTTGGAGGTGAACAATATAATTCCTTAATGGACTGCCAGTAAATCAACCGTGATTCAAGATATTTGATAGGGTAGTATTATTTTACAAAATAACTACACCATCGACCAGGTCAGGGTATGATGATGAGTTTTGGAAATGAACAACATAACCCCTTAACGGATGGTGATCAATTTACCTTGACCTAAGACTTGAATATTAGCAATAGTTATTTTGCAAAATAACTACACCATAAACAAGGTCTGATGAGAGTTTTGGAGATGAAGAATATAATTTCTTAACGGATGGTAGAAAATAAACTATCATTCAAAATATTGACTACCGGTAATAGCTGTTTACAAAATAGCTACACAATGGATCAGGTTAGGGTCTGATGATGAATTACGGAGATGAACAACATAACTCCTTAACGAATGGTCGTAAATCAACCGTGGTTCCAAATATTGACTACTGATGGTAGTTGCTTTTCAAAATAACTACACCATTGACCACATCAGAGTCTGATGATGAGTTCTGAATATGAACACTCTAACTCCTTATCAAATGGTAATAAAAGAGCCATGATTAAAAATATTTGCTACTGATAGTTGTTAATTTGCAAAATACTACACCATCGACCAGGTCAGAATCGGATGATGGGTTCTGATGATGAACAATGTAACTTCTTCACGATTGGTAGCAAATAAAGTTTTGTTATATGCATAGACAATAAAATACATAACGAATTCCTAATTCTGAACATGCCAAAGTAATAAAGTTCCAAATACTATCTAGACACATAGTTATTGGAAGTTATTGGAATTTTGTCTGTTAGTTTTAATACACATTACGTGAAAACTATTAACTAAATTAGATTCAGTTTTTTCGTAATCTATCCCTGTTGATGTAAAATAGTCATAATTATTTTTTATATGCAAATTAATTTTTTTTCTCTTAAAAACCTAATTAAAAATATATTGAAAGGTTAGTGAAACAGAAAAATTAAAGGAAACTAGACTTCATGTCACTATTTGTACATTATTTTGCCGCGTTTTTTTGTCGATCTTTTTAGCTATCTAGTTCGAGGGAAGGATATGACATATATAGCAAGGGTTACAATATAAATGATGCAGAACGAAAACTTTTTTGAATGGGTATTTCTAGAACATCGCACGTAAAAATTTGCATAATAGAAAATCTGATTTATGAAATGTATTTTATTAGCTTTACAGAAAACTAATTGTTCACTAAACGAGAAAATACACGTGGATGATAAAGAACTGGATGATAAAGAATGCAAGTTTTTATGTACTAGACTAGTTTTGACCTGGTGCTTTGCTCAGCCACAGTTGAAAAATGGGAAAATTTGTAAACAAAATGATGCCCAGAAGAAAAATTTAAAAAATGTATTGTTTAAAAAATATTAATGGGATGCTAAAACTTACAGATTGCAACACATAAAACCCTTCAGAAAACCTTTGAAAATATTTATAGAAGGCGAGTTTTTTGCAGGTTTAGCATTCAATTTACGATGAAAACATATAACTACTTTTCTATGATACACAATTTTGATAAATTTTGCAGGCGATGCGATTATCTAAACTTGAAAGAAATCGATTTAATTTTTCGAAAGGTCTGCGGTAATATTACGTAATTCACATGTGAGCATATGTTTTTATATATTATATTGTGCACATATGTTATGAGTCAATGAAAAGGAAACGAAGGTCGAAAGGAAAGGGTCGCTGATGCGACATATTATCTGGGCGACAGAGGCAAGAATAGGAAAATGTGTGCAACAAGGAGCCTTGGTTTTATTGTAAAAGTCTTGAAATGTGTGCGTGCGTTTGTGCGTGTGTGCGTACCCATGCGTTTGTCTGTGTGTGTTTGTGTGTGCGTGCGCGCGCGCGTGTTTGTGTTTGTGTGACGTTAAAGATCTGCAAAACGACTTCACACAAGTAGTAGATAATAATTGTAAATTTAGTGTAACATGTAAATTTTTAATAAAAATTATTGACAGTAATATATTTATATATATATATATATATGTATATATATATATATATATATATATATATTTAACATTGATAATTATTTTTTTTAATAATTTAGTACGGAAAATATCTTGATGCAGTTGAACTTGATATGAATGTAATGATTAGACCTAGAAAAATTATTAGGGTTTATTTTTATGGAAATCATATAAAAAAACATAAGTTGTAGAATATCAACAAAAATAGAAACAGAAGTTCAACGTTACGAGTTGCTTTAATTTTGTATTAACAGCGAACCAAATAACTTCTCAAGCTTCCTTAAAAAAAATGTAAGAAATGTTTAGTCTTCTTCTGGAAACTGGAACATATAACAAAGAACGTTCTCGATTAGCTGAAAAGCATACCTCATGGAAGAAAAAGTGGTAATATTTTTTAATTTCTGTTGAAGAAAGTATAACAAGATTGAACCTTACATATGTAAGTATCGTTGTCACGATTTAAGGAAAGACGGTATTATTTTAAGTCGTGGACATAGAAGGAAGTTGGAATAATATAGGCTGGGATAGAAAGATAGGAATAAAAATGACCATAATAACGAATAGTGAATGTTACGTTAAGTTGATTGATGAACACTTACACGTTACTTACTCTACGTTATCAAAAAAAATCATTATTTTCAAGTTGAAGTGGGAAATTGTTTACTTAAAAATAAAAAGTAAACGATCGCTTTAGTTTAAATAAATAAAGTATTCTAAATCGAAATACATAATCATGTGACAGATGTGATGTTTTCAGTATATACATAACAGTGTGTAAAAGTCTTATGTCCTTGATTGGCAGATAAATGTGTCTGTTTTTTTTATTATAAAATGAAAATTATTGAGAATTGTCGTAGATAAATCAATCACAAATTAGTTATAACACATATTTCATGACTGAACAATTACTTCAAGTATATATACATATATATATATATATATATATATATATATATATATATATATATATATATATATATGTATATATAAGCACCTTATTTCTTCTGAGCAGGAGGCTATTTTACCGAGTTAAGGAGTCATGTATTTCCATGAAAACAAATATCTTTTATTTTTTACCTTTATATAGGTAATATTTTTCGCATATTTTGTAATTGTAGTTACTTGTATTAAATACTCTATTCATGACTTAGTGGAAAATGCTATAATTTTTTTTAATGATTGGAATTTTCATTTACTTCTGTTTTTTGATTATATAATGAGAATTGTTTTACTTAACATGACCGTAATTGAAATGAATTAAAAAATGGTCAGAAAACAAATTGGATTTCTTGAAAATAAGCTAATGCAATTCATGTTTGTGTAGCAGCATAATATTGAATGATTATAAATATTTCTTTTAAGTTCTTAAATGCATTTTTAATGTGTATATATATATATATATATATATATATATATATATATATATATATATATATATATATATATATCAATAAATGGCGCTACGTAGATTTTAAATCACACAATAAAAATGATTATTAAAGCCTATATTGTACGCGTATGTAAAATATTATTACCTACTCAACCCTTCCAGGCGGCCCATTTTTATCCCACCGTCTTTTCGACCCATATCTATCCTACGACTTCTATCCAAAATCTTTGAACGTATTGTTCATGGTCAACTCATTACTTTCTTCAATGCTCGTAAGTCTCTAAATCAACTTCAATCTGGCTTTAAAACTGGTCACAGTACCTCAACTAACCTTGTTAATTTTACTGATGATGTACGCTTGGATATGGATAATACACAAGTCACTGTCATTGTGTTTCTTGATTTCAGTAGAGCGTTTAACTCAATTGACTTCGATATACTTTTTGGCCGTTTGAATTATTTTAAAATATCCAAACATTTAATTGCGTGGTTTAGCTTATATCTCCATGGACGCAGGCAATGTGCTACGGGTAAGGTGTACTGATCTTACAGCTAGTGTATATTAGTAGCAATTATCATCTCTATGCTGATGACCTACTATGCGTATTCAAACTCCATTTCTTATCAAAAATCATCGACGTCCTTAAACGAGATCTCGCTTCAATTGGTCAGTGGGGTCATGAAATGGGTCTTTTAAGTAGCTCAAGTAAATCTCAAGCTGTCATCACAAGTAGTCAAAGATTAATTTCTAAAATAAACATACCTAGGTATGTTTATTTTAGAAATTAATCATTGACTACCTGTTTACCAAAATTAGTGCTAAATAGTACAATAATACCATATAGGTAAACTCTTAAAAACCTGGACCTACTGATCGAAAACTCAAGTAAATGATATTAGTCGTAATGTTTTCAACAGGATACTCTCTTTGAAACGTCTTCAAAATTTTCTACCGACTAAAACAAAAATCTACCTTTGTCAAACACTCCTATATCCACTAATTTATTATGGAGATGTGTGCTATCCTGATCGTAATGAAGAATATTTGTACAAGTTGGAACGTCTTCAAAATTTATGCAACCGGTACGTCTTCGGCCTCAGAAAATATGATCATATTTCCGAGTACAGGTCACTTCTCAAATCAAAGCTCAAATTATCTTACTGGCAAATTTAAAGATTTGTCTGCTCACAGCCTTGGACTACGATCAGAAAGTTCACTCACCTTACTTATTCCTAAACATACCTCTACCTCTTTTAAAAAATCCTTCACTGTCCAAGCAGCAACAATTTAGAATCACCTGGATCCAGACACCAGAAAAATCACGTCCCTATATATTTTCAACGATCGAGTAAAAAAGTCCTGCTTCTCCTGAATCCTTTTCCTTTGTGCCCTTGTCCCTTTCCTGTCTTTCCCATCCCAATTCATGTTAATAGTTTATATTAATTATACTTCTGTATTCTTTTGAGTTTTTTTTGTCTAATGTACTATACATAATTTTCATTGTAAAATCTCTTACAGTCTACCAACTAAATTTCAATACCCATTGATATGGTTGACTGGAAGATATTGTTCATGTAGCAATAAGTCCTCCATATGTACCATGCCTAGAAGTTGATAAATAATTAAATAAAATTTTCTACTCGAACGTACATTGTTGAAATGGAAGTGATCAGTGGTGAACACTGGAGTGTTGCGGGGGAGGATTAGGCGTTTAAGTAAGAAACCTGAACGCATAAATTTTTCTGTCTTCCGCGATAGATTTTTGGATGAATCCTTTAATAAATTTGGTATCCGTTAGTTTAGAATTATTAGAGGTCGCGCTTTTATTGAAACAATATTAGTACCCAAAAATATACCGTCAATCAATTGAATGTAAGTAAAAAATATTTCCCAAATGTTTCAGTTATACTTGCTAATTAAGGTCGCATTATTTATAAAAAAGATCAATCGATAGAAGTTTTTCGCATAATGGCTCGTCGTCTCTTCAATTATATATTGAAAAGTTTTTCATACTTGTAAAAATCCTATGAGAATTTTAATATGTATCTCTAAATCGTTGTATTTTTAGTAAGTATTATTTCAATTTCAATTTTGAATATTGAATATATTTGGCGTTAATTTTGTAGAAATTCATTATTCACAATTAAATGAAACTACGTGATATAGTATTATATCTACTTTCTTTAATTTCTTTATCACGACCTAAGTTTCGTTGTATTACAATATCTTCAGGTGGGATATTAGCAAAGATTCTTTGCTAATATCCCACCTGAAGATGTTGTAATACAACGAAACCTAGGTCGTGCTAAAGAAACTAAAGAAAGTAGAAATAATACTACATCACGTAGTTTCATTTAATTGTCAATTTAAATTTTCAAAAATTTGACTATTAAAGGGTATCAAAGAAGCCATGTGGAAGGTTAAAAAACGAAAGCTACATATTACGCGAGATACTAATAGATTGATTTCTAATATGTTACAATTAGTAATCAAGGTAATAAAAAAAGCTACAAAGCAAAATTAAATAAACGTCAAACATGAAATATAAATATTTGGTTATCTTTAAACAGCTATCAATTCGTGAAAAATCTTAATATCGTTACGAAGTCAGTTTTATTCATTTTATATCTAAACACAAAACATAATATGATCAATTTTAAATTAACGGAATATGAGGTTACATGTTTTTCAATGTTTTAACCAAAATTTTTGAAGTTTTAATTTTTAACACATAATTGTCGATTTGACTGCTGGGATAAAAATGAGTCATCAGCTATTTAATACGATAATTGGAGACACTTTTAACTTAAAAACGTAATAATTTAATTTTTTAAAAGTGAGGCCATAATTTTTAGTTAATGGTAAATTACTATGTTATGAATTAGGGCAGAATAATTAATAAAAAAGCAATGTTTAAGAGCTTCAATGTTAAGAGAACTTGCACTTTAAGTTTCATAAAAAAATTATTTTGACCGCCATAATCATTTTCAAGCAGAAAACAATTAGAGATTTTTCTTAATTTTACGACTTAATCTGTAACTCTTCACGGGCAACAGATAAAAAAATTCAAAACAAAATACATCGAAAAATTAAAATTTCAGGAAAATCTCAAAATTTTTTATTAAACAGAATTCCCAAAAATGTTTAGTAATTCTAAATTTTTGTTAATTAAGTTATAATGGAGGATTTTTAATGAAAAATCGTTTTAACTTGTCTTTTCATTACGTGTTATTAAAAATCTGTCATTTGTAATTATCCCTTATTTAAGTAAATTTAACATTTTAATTTTTTTGTTTAATTTAATTTTTTCTACGCTATACATTAGTAGCGTTTCAACTATAGTAGTATCTCAATATTTTTACCGGCTACCCATATGCGTATGTATAAATAAGTGGAAACATAAATTCTATTCAAAAAAGTTAAAATTACTTCAAGCAGGTAATTATTAAGATGTACATCAGATATCTGCGAAAGCCAACAAAACCACAAGGGAACGAACCTCCTACCATTAAGCTCTGTGGATGACCCCAATAAATTAATCATATGAATGGACAAATCCCTAAACCAGATTAGTTTTATACGTTTAGTAAGCAAATACATGGAAGGGAATTGGGGAGACGACAGTTTGTAAAAGAAACTTTTCACTTCACGCTAATCTGTTGGAAATGACTGATCTTTTTGCTGACAAACTTTTGTGTGGAGCATTTCGTAGGAAACTTTTTATGTCCGCTATTGGGTAGGGTCATCGAAGTTACATTTAGAAGTTGAAGTTTATATACCTATTGAATCAAGTTTGGTAATGTTTCATGAATTGGTAATGTTTCACATGGATATTTGAAATGAATTCTTGGTAACATAATTCTTTAATGAAACTTCTAAAATGCGAATGCATTTGACGTCCTTTCCTTAAAATGACGATGGCTCTTACGTCATTTCTATCTGTACGTATTAACATAAAATATGTGTGTTTGCTTAAACCAATATTTAAAGTTATTGGTACACTGTAATTATTTCATAACGATGACTTAGTTTTCAGGGTTACAGGAAAAATGTATTCCTTATAAAATCACTCGTGCCTCTGTCATCCGTCTGTTATAGTCGCTTTTCTCAGAAACAACCTGATGCATAAATTTAAAATTTGGCACAATAATAAAGCATATTAACCCATATAGAATTCAAGAAATAAGACTCGAAATTTAAGGAGGGGGAGGGAATTAATTACTCAAAAAAAATAATTCCCTGTTCAGGGAGAGGCATCATTTGAAATAGCTGGTTAGAAGTGTCAATATAAATATTTTTTTAATTTTAGCTATTATATCTCCAGATTAAAAAATGTACAAAAAGTTGGACCTCCTCTTCATTTTTAAGACTACCAAACCTAAATGTATAAAAAATAAAGGCACCCATGATCTGATATAGCCATTATGTAATGTAGTCATTAATATGTTACCGGTTTTTTGTTGGCGGAATAGTTCGTGTTGATTTTCTATTGTGTGTGATTGTTCTAAAATGGTGGGACTTACCTATAACGCAGCTATACCATTACTATACCTACTTATATTTAATGCTAAATAAATATATGTATGTTGAGCAATATATTGAAATATTGCAGTAATAATATTTTATTATTTAACAAAAACATCGAGTGTCACCCAACGAGATTAATTTGTACTCGCTGCCGTGCTCTTTAGGTGTGATCGAGTATTAAACCTACAAATATATTTTTCGTGATGTTGATATTCAACCCGTGTAAAACCGCAGATTATATATGGCCTACATACTATTCCTACACGAAATAATTTATTGCTCGATTGTAGTTATTACTAAAAAACATTCAAATTTCTGCAATTGAAATTTAATACCTACATATTATTTCTACACTAAATAATTTACTGCACGATTGTAGAGTTACTACTAACAAACATTTAAATTTCTGCAATAGTAATTTACTACCTACATATTATTCCCACACGAAATAATTTATTGCTCGATCGCAGTTATTACTAAAAACATTTATATTTCTACAATTGCAATTTACTACGTACATATTATTCCTACACGAAATAATTTATTGCTCAATTGTAGAGTTATTACTAAAAAACATTCAAATTTCTGCAATTGAAATTTACTACCTACATATTATTCCTAGACTAAATAATTTATTGCTCGATTGTAAAGTTATTACTAACAAACATTTAAATTTCTGCAATCGTAATATACTAATTTTAGTGACATAAACACCAGGGGCACGACGTATTTCACGAGTACAACTAAATGCACAGTTAGACTATATAGTTATATATTTTTTTATTATTAAATGAACCGATAAGGTTTCTTTCATAATGCCATTTACCTTGGAAAAAACTACATTCATATCATGGAACCTTAGTGTAAGAGCTGGTACCCTTTAAAATAATACAGCCAGATTTAGAACTTATTATCAGGCATTTGAAATAAATGAAATGAATGAAAGTTGGTAACTGAAAAAAAAATTGTTCGGCAAATTAATTTTCTCTATATACAGTTCGATTATATAAAAATCAAGTCTGTTTTTGTAAAGTTGTAAAAATCTAGGCAAATGTTTTAAAAAATTAAAAAAATGGCTTCGCAACCAAACATATTTTCTCAATTATTTATGATTAACGTTTCCTATAAATGCACTTGTAATTTTACTACAAAACGGCAGCAACTCTTTTTCCATACGTTTACTACAAAACACAAGGTGAAAGATGGGTCTCAATTTAATTCCTATAATCGGAATACACTGTCATTATCTACACTAAATATCATCTCCAGTATTAAAAGTTACACACAACTTCTAACTCCGTCTGCTTTTTGCAACGAAATGAAAATTTCAGCAAATTTTAGCCGCACTGCGTATATTCATTTAAAGTTAAATTAGGTTTTAGCAAACGAAGCTCCACCAATTCCAGGAAAGCTGTCCATTTGTATCTATACGAAAACAACGATGGTCAAGTGACAATTAGATATTGGCTTAAAATATTTACCTTTTATCTAACATAACGGTATTTTATTAAAAAATGTACGTATTATATCTTCAAATATTTCCTACGCCAATGGAGTCTCATTTATTTAAACTATGAAAGATTATTAATAAATGAATGTGTTATTTCGAAAATAATGAATGATACCTAAGAGGATAATTTTTGAGCGTTATTAATTTTAATGTAATTACCAGTCACTAAGGTAAGAAGCATACATGTATTATTGTTAACATATATATATATATATATATATATATATATATATATATATATATTTATATATACATATATATATATATATATATATAAGTATACATATATATATATACACATATAAGTATACATATATATATATATATTTTTTTTTATTACGGACCTCCTTATTTTTCTTTCATTTGCTAAGACAGTGTCACATAAAAAGATTTAAATTTGATAAAAAAATTGTCGAAAGGTAAACTAAAAATTTTAATTTATTATGTTTCTATGAAACGTTATGACACATTTTCTTGATACCTATTTTAATACACTAACATTGCTTGTATAATGCATTGTAACAACATTTTAATTGTTTAAAGAAAGAAGGTACTAAAAAGTAAAAAATAATTAACTCAAAATAGGTACCTACTTATTCGCCATAACTAAGTTATTATTGTTTAAGTCGGTACCAGCACTGTCGACCAACTTGAACAATAACAACTTAGTTATTTATTGCGAATAAGTAGGTAATTAATTTGGATTAATTATTTTTTACTTTTTATTACCTTTTTTTTAGAAGTCGGTTTTTCAAAAGATATTTTATTTTACATATTTCAGTGATTAATAATAATAATCATCACATTATAAGGAACATTTAATTATTTTCTTTCTCAGAATATTGTACAATTATTAAAAGTCATGGGCAAAAGCTGGTATAGAGATAATTTCGTCTTTGTCTAAATTGATAATAATCAACAAAACACCGAAATAAAGCGACAGTAGTAGCTACCAGTGGTTAGGTGTTAGCCCTTAAGGAGTTTCGTTCTCCATATACAAAGTTGAATCAATATCAGATTTCCCAAAGTAACAACTACCACTTGAGGAGTTCTCTCCTCCATAAAATCGAAATATAATATTAGATTTTGCAAAGTAATAACTTGTAGAAAAAATATTAAATCACGATTGATTTTCCACCATCTGTTAAAAAGTTGCATTATTCATCTTCGGAACTCATCATCAGACCTTGACCTGGTCGATGGTGCAGTTATTTTGTAAAGTAAGAACTACCAATAGCAAATATCTTGAATCACGTTTAATTTACTACCTTCCGTTAAGGAGTTCCATTGTACATCTGTAAAACTAATCATCAAACAATGACCTCATTGATAGTGTAATTATTTTGCAAAGTAACAATTACTATTAGCAAAGATCTTTCTTCGCCGTTGATTTACGAACATCCGTTAAGGAGTTCCATTGTACATCTCCAAAACTTATCATCAGGCCCTGACTTGGTAAGTGACGTAGTTATTTTGCAGAATAACAAATAAATATATTAAATATTTTGAATCATAATTGATATACCATATAAATAATATCACTAGCTGGTATTTTTACGAGTAAATAATTTTATATAAAATAATGTACATTTTAGTGAACATTTCGAGAAAATTATAATTTTATTAAAATATTCAATTTTTGTAACAACATTCCGAGAAATCTGAAGAGGCAACAAAAAGCGTGGTACTAAATATATGACGATTTCCACAAACCTTTGTACGCCAATACGCATGTAAATTATATTCGAGTAAAATTCCCAGTCTTCTATTTTTTTATATTTATCTGGTGGTCTGAGTACTTACTACAGAATTTATTTTGTACTTTAAATACAAAAGTAAATAGATATTAGAAAACTATGAAAAATATACAAGGCAAAGTTATTATTTGGTGTGACAAAGGATATTTCTGTAAGTTGTTAATTACAGGTATATTAAATAAAGATAAAAAAAAAATTTTATATGAAAGATTTTTTAAATAACAAAAATTTAAAATTTTTAAATATTTATTATATACTATTTACTATTACATATCACTATTTGAGCTGATAACCGATTGTGTGCATATTATCGTGAAAATTTATTGTAGGTAAGTAACCGAAATGGTCATGGTTCTTACTGTCAAATATTAAAAAATCATTGTTACAGGTAGATTTATATTTCTATTTTATATAGTTATAATTCAATTAGAATTACACAGAGCTCTGATTTGAAAAACTTAAAATCCGTATGACATTCACTAAATTCAAGCAATATTTTTTTAAATATAATTATATATAGCATATTGCTTGATCTAAAATTAAAAATAGTTGAGTTGACCATACATTACGTGCAACACTTATAAAATTCTTTTTTAATAAACCGAACATAGTCTTCAATTCTTATAAAGTTTCCTAAAGGATTTGGTGGTAATGGAACATTGCAAATCTAGAGGGGAATACTCGCATCAAGTCGAGACTAGCTAAAAGATAAACTCTGCAGATACCGCCTTCCCCGGATTTAGTTTGATTTAGATGTTATCTATACGTGAAGATTTTTTCCGATACCATGTCGAGTTTCTGTCACATTTTATATCGAGATAAGACTAAGGCTTAAGGAACGGAGACGAAATAACGAATGTGAAAAAATTTTTTCGACAGCCTTATTAGACTGCTCGAAATTGAGTTACGATTTTAATAGAATGTGGAATAAATGTAACAAATTAAATTTAAACCACATCATTATTTTAAGCCAAAAAACGTAAAATTTGTTTAGATCCATTGTTTTATCTGATAATTACCTTGGATAAGTTTATTTAGGAATTCAAAACATCCGTATGGAATTTAGAAAGACAAGAGAAGTATTTTAAGGCATTTAATTTATTATGTTATGTTAGAAACAAAAAAGAACTTAAATCCCGAACGGACGAACTTGTGCTCTCTTTTCCATTCCCCTGCTAGTTCCCACATAATTCTGCAGTACGCTACTGGCGAACATTTTATTCTATTTTTATGTAATATTTTCATAATCATAACTTCGGAATTATTAATGACATTGACATGAAATGAAAGCAAAATAATTCTCAAGTTTCCTACCTGTAATCTGCATAAAATTTACGTCAATAATTTTAATAATGTTTGTATTAAATCCGTTTTGTACATATAGCCCGACAAATTGTGTTTTAACGTTTTATTCGTTGTTGTTATCGAGTAAGCAAATGGGCAATGTATTTTAAAGCTGAAAATTCTAAAATCAAATCCAGACGCTTCAATTTCATTTATGTATTTAGATACAAGTAATCAAACAATACCGATTTACACATGAGAGTTCCATACGAAATTTTATATAATTCATTGATTTTTTATTTAGTGTAAAAATGCTTTTATTTATTTTTATTTTCAGATATTACCATATTTGTTTTTCCATGAATTTGGTTCAGTAATTTTAGAATGAAGTGGGGAAGAATGCTGTATTTTTCCACATTTTTTCGATTATTTTTCTTGTAAATATTTAATTTAAAATGATGTAAAAATATTTTAGTGTTACTAATAACAAGTCTTTTCAAATGATTCTCTTGTGATATAATTATTTAATAATTCATTACTTTAAGAATATTAATCTACAATGCGTATATGATTGCACACTACTTGATTTTTGTAAATGATATTAAGATTATTCCAGTTGCTATAAGCATAGCACATTGCAATATATTACAGCAGATCAAAGATGTCATATTTAAATGGGTATTGCATGCGAATGACAATTTAACTCAAGGAAATTTTCAGCGGGTGACTTATGGCCGGGCTTGCACTGCTTTCGTTTTCCCATAAATATTATTGAGGAGACGCCACTCTCCTAGCTTATCAATTAAAAAGTGACGCGCAAAATTGAAATTAATTTGCGCCGAAATTTTCCTTATCATTTCGGCTGATGTAGGTTACAATTTGTTCTCAAGGTCAAGTCCGTTATTTGGAGTCTATGAAACTAAATGAATCCTGATGATTAAATATGTCGATGCTTTCCTTGATCAGTAAAAGACTATTTTCTCTATGAAATATGCTAAATTTCCTATTGATTTTCTTCTGAGTATGCTAAAAATTTCATCCATAAAACTTTATTTCCAATTCTAAAAAAAAATATTTGTGTGGGATTTTTTGTGACAAATACTCTCCTCGTATATATTGAAAACTTGCGTCGCTCCTGTAATTGTTGGTTTTTTAAATGCTACGCCTAAAATTGAATTATATTGTAATTCTCTTCATTCCCATAGTGTACAATTGCTGAATCAACTGATAGTTTTTGCTTCAACATGTGATTTGTTTTTGGCGGTAAAATATAGACTTCTTACATCGTGTCATCGTTACATATGTCGTATTTTAAAATTTACTAATTATCTTGTTATCGTTATCGAAATCACAATTGGATAACTGTGTCCAATTGAATACACTGATAAATGAAATAAAAAGTGAGTAAATTAATTATGTAATGGTTTTCTTACCTGTTCCCCAAACTTTCTATACAAATTTGCTGCATAAGTTTTAAATACACATAATAATATTATTATCGAGATTTGGCACATATTGATTTAGTTCGTGTTAAAAAAAAGTAGTTTTGTAGAAATTCATTATTCACAATTAAATGAAACTACGTGACGTAGTATTATTTCTACTTTATTTAAGTTCTTTACCACGACCTAGGTTTCGTTGTATTACAAAATCTTTAGGTGGGCTGTTAGCAAAAATTGACTTTTAGAAACATCCAACAGCATGTATATGTTTCAAAACCATAGCGGAAGCCGGGTTTGTGTGGGTTTTCCCACTGCTTATATTAGTGAGTTTATTGTAGGAAAGCGGTGTAGGTTTTATTATACTTCCGAGAGTTATACGATATACAACTATTTAGCTCTAGAGTATTCTTTACATATTAGTGAGGGTAATAAATTAAATTGATGTTATTCTATGAGATTATACAATGCAAATGTCCCAGTGTATGTAATAAAATTAAATAGAAGTTATTCTCAGTAACATATTAATACAATAGCAAGGGTATCTGAAAGTTAGAAAAAGGTTATACCACTAATTGTACATATCCCCCGTTTTAATCATTTATTTTTTTTTCCTTTCCTTTATATATATTTATATTTAGATGTGTAGTTGGGCTGAAACAATTTGAAGAGTACTGTAGTATCAATTTTGTCTAACTGTATTAAGTCTAGAAGATATTAAGTATGGGCGATGATATTAGATTTAATTGTTCATTTAATATCATAACCTTGAGGTCTTTTTTATGTCTGTTTATTTCTAATGTTTGTAGGATATTAAGTTTATTGCTTTTTGTATTTATTTGTAATATATAGGGGGCATTATAAGAATGAGAGTGATGGTTATTTTCAATGAAGTGTTTAGCAAAGTGAGATGTGCCTGGTTTGTTATTTCGCCAGCTAGCAATGTGTTCTTTGTATCTTGTAGTAAAATCTCTACCGTTTGATCTTTGTATACATTATTACAGTCGTTACATTTAAGTTTATAGACACCACTCTTTGTACGTTTATCTATTTTTTCCTTTTTGTTAATAAGGGTTTTACCCAAGTTATTTAAAATACTATAGGCACATGTTGTATTATTTATATTTTTATTATTAATTAAGAGTTTTTTCTAATTTGAGCGATACGTGACCTATATATAGGATATATTAACAGTAAATTTTATTATTATTTGGTACGACCGAGTATATTTCTTGCATCAGTATTTTTCTTAATTTATGTTATAATTATTATTTACTGCGATTTGTTTTATAGTTTTTAGTTTTTCTAGAGGGATGGTTAATGCTCTGTGAATCAATGAACATAAGGTTGCTAACTAATGGGACCAAGGGTATTGTGAGTGACAAATAATTATGGAGTCTGCGAATGTGTCTTTTCTAAATATACTAAATTTATGTTTATTATTGCTGCGTTCTATTGTTATATCTAAAAAATTTAATTTATTATCGGATTCTACTTCTAAAGTGAATTTGATATTATTGTGTGGGGAGTTGGCAAAGTTAAGAAACTTGTCTAACTGTCGCTTTATACCTTTACAGCAGATAAGGATGTCGTCAACGAATCTATAATGGTATACTATATTGGTCGCTAATTTAATATTTGAGAGGCTGGTTTCTAGATTGTTCAGAAGTTACTCGGCTAAAAGGGGACTGAGGGGGAAGCCCATTCAAGGCCATTGACTTGTTGAAAAATAATTTTATTGAATAAGAAGTTTTTGGTTCATGCATAGGCAATAAACTTAATATCCTAGAAACATTAGAATTAAACAGATATCATAAAGACCCCAAGGTTAATATATTAAATTAACAATTAAATCTAATATCATCACCCATACTTAATATCTTCTAGACGTAATACATTTAGACAACATTAATATTAAAATCAACATTAATAACAGACTACTAAAATCGAGGGTTCTGTCACTGTAGCCAGCTTAAACGATTTTGGCCAGCTTCTATTTGGGTATATATTTCTTAAATTTAACATAATTCAAAAGTTTTATAATACAATACAATAAAAGCATAAACAGCCTTCTGGTAAAAAAACTTTTTCACTGAGTTAAAGCGCCTCTCTGTTGGGAAAAGTGGGAAAATTTATATTAAAATAAAAGAAAATAATGGCATAGTCAGTTAAAAACAGGGTTGAAAATGTACATAAAAGGTTAATTGCACAATTAGTTGTAATAAATTGCTTCAAGTCGGTTCTCATAAATATATGTTACAGCACAATTTATAATTAGCCCTAAGAGGTCTTTTTCATGGCACTAATGGTAAAAAATCGCAGGATGCAAAGTAAATGTATCAAAAGATGGCTTATCTTTAAATAAATACTTCCTAAGGGTACATTAATATATATGCAAATTAAGAACCTTATTAAAACACATGGTATTTCTCTTGATTCTGTTAATACATCGCCCCACACTTCTAGTTTTAATTGACTTAAAAATGTTAAACTTAATAAGTACACGTCCAGGATATTGAAAAATTATACATTTTTGGGTTGAAATAATTAACATGATTTTAAAATAAATCAGATATCTACAATTTCAATTTATGATATAATATATAATGAATGTATTTTTTTTATTTAAACCGGAGGTTTATTAAAATATTTTTTTTTCTCTTTTAAGACAATTTGTTAAAAAAGTAAAAAACATAGGTAGTCACGGGACTGTTGACAGAAGTTAAAACTTTAAATTGAAATGACGGTGGTTTTTTCGTATTTAAAATTAATTGTAGTATCAAAAATTAAAATTGAATCATTTGTAAATTAAAATACAATTTAAACAATGCACAGTATACATACATTGAAATATCCACGTAGTTAATTTAACATTACTTGTATAGATGTATATAAATAGAGCTACGGACATACTGTTAACATTAACTTGTCGGTGACGCGAATCCATAAGATTTTCCCTATCAAGAATCACTCACCGCGCTTAGAAAAGTTTTCACTTCAGAAATCAGTGTAGTATACAAAACTATTAAGCACCCTTTTAGAATCTGAATACCATCCCATCCAACAAAATGAATTTCCTGGTAGCTCTTGAAACTAACTTAATTGTCAATAATTTGTCACAATTTGAGCAAAGTTCGGAAGCGAATCGTAGCAAATGTCGCGGGAATGCAGTTAGCACATATTGATAAATACATAATTTCTTAAAGTGTTTGAAGCGAGCAACAAAAGAATAAAATTGAAGAAAAAAAGAGATAAATTTGGCAGCAATCACTTTATAGCTGCACGGCATTTTAGAAGAGATACATGTCCATGATACACTATGTTTGTTGTCTTAAGTATTTCCTAATCTCAAATACAATAAAATTTAACTTAAAAAAAATTAAATACACTTTATATAAATTGAATAAAAACGATGTGTTTTAGAATTACGTATCCACAATTAAATGAAACTATGTGATGTAATATTATTTCTACTTTCTTTAATTCTTCACCACGACCTAGGTTTCGTTGTATTACATCTTCAGGTGGGCTGTTAGCAAAGATTACGTATTCGCTAATTTCAAGTGTACTTTAATTAGGGTTTACACTTGTATTTAATCCTACTACTCCTCATACCTCCTTGTTATTTAAACGCGAAACCAAGAGATAGGCATTATGGTCGCTTTAATAGGGAAATAACATTTAGTTATTAGGTAGATTACCCCTATTTTTTGTCCAAACGTGTCGATCCACGTTCCGTAAACAAGTTTTCCTTTAAAGAAAAAAAATCAACTGAATTCATAATGTAGAGGAAAAATAAAATTACGTAACTAAATAACTAGACTGGTAAGTCTTCTTTCACAAGTATACAAACTGTTGTCCAATGTAATAAGAGATTAACTGCCAAGCTACCTTTCCATCAACCAAAAGAGCAAGCAGGCTTGAGACAAGGCTTCAGAACATTAGGCCATATTCTGACTTTGAGGGTGCTTATTAAAAAAAACTACAGAATAACAATTTACTCTTTAATTAGCATATGGCGACTGCAAAAAAACATTTCATAGTGTGGAAATATGGATAGGGCAAAGATATTTGAGAAACGCGCGTATAAATACCATAAATATAGAAACCTGATTGCCAATATCTATAAACTTGCTACCCTGATAATGTGTTTGTTACAATTATTTAGCAAATCCATATCTGTACGAAGTAGAGTTAGGCATGGAGACAATATCACCCAAACTTTTTACCCTCATCGTAGAAGATATCTTTAAATAAATTTATTGGAAAAATAAAGGCTTTATGTTTCAGGTAAAAATTTAAATTACTTGAGGTTGCAACTGCATAAAACAGTTGGCCTCGAAATTAATCTGAATAAGATAAAAGGCGTGTCGTCGGAATTTGATAACCCTGCGACAATAAATGTGGACGGCAGTATACTTGGTTGCGTGGATATGTATGTATACCTAGGCCAAGGACTACAAATGGTTAAAAAGAACCAGATCAACGTAGTAGATAGGTGCGTACGGCCAGAAATAGGTAGCCTTTTTCAAACTTGACTCCACCTTTAAAATAAACTCTTAAAACCAAGCATATTCAATGAGTGTGTGTAACCAGTTCTTACTTACGGAGCCAAACTTGGGTAATAACAGAAGCCGTCTGCAAAACCTTACTGTTACTCAAAGAGCGATGAAAAGAAAGTTGGCGGGGATCCCCTTTAAAAGGACGACAAAATAAATAAGTGACTGCGGAGACAAAGCAAACTTGCTGACCTTGACAATGAAGTGGCGAAACTTAAATAGCTGTGGACCGGTTACGTTGTTTGAAAGTCGGATTCGTTGTGCAAAATTCTCTTGGAATGGAGAACCTGGGAGCGCAAAGGCAAGTTGGGCAATTGAAAATGAGATGACAGGATAAAGAAGAAGGCTTTCACCAGAATGGTTGAGAATGACATATTATGATTGACTTGAAATAATAATTTTTCTTAACTAAACTTTGTTTATCTCAAGAGTTGAAGGTTTTATTTGTTAATGAAATGAAGCCAAATTTAGGTATCAGAGATTTATTTTCGTTAGTGGGAATCGCGAATGATTACTAAATTTAAAAAAAATTATAAATTAAAATTAATGAGTTATATAAATAACAGGGACTTAAAAATATTGGGGTATCTCTTTTTGCATGAACCTCTTTCATTCGTTCCATTAATTTAGTGCAATTGACATGAATTCGAAAATTGAATTCTTCACCTCATATGGGCTATTAAAATTAGCTGTGGTAGAAAGACATTGGATGGACGAACGAAAACTGAGTCGATTGCATAAGTATTCTATTTTTCTCGCTTTGACTTGATACTAAAAAAATTACCTTTTCAAATAAAGACAAATCGAAAATTATTGGTAATCCCCAGTCGATAACTTAAAATGGACAAGCCTTAAAGTAGCTCTTGAGGAAAATAGTAAATAGTTTACCTAGCTTTCAATTCCAAAACAAAAATTTTCCAGTAATGCGTTGAATATGTCTAAGAAATATATTTTCTTCGTTCTTTTTGGAGCATCTCATCGTTCTTTTTTACTATCCATTGCTATGGATATGAAACATACGTATACATACAAACCATTATGGAAAATATTTCAATGCCTTTTTATTTATGTATAAATCGTCATATTGTTACAAATTTATGGCAAAGGCGTGTATATGAACAAAATATTTATTTATACTTGTTGTTTGTATATCTACTTGCCTGTTTATTCCAGTATTATTGAAAAGTTGAATTTCCTAAATGTCATTATTTCTGTTTATATTAAGAAATACCAACCAGCTATAAATTATAGTTCCACCGAGATCCCTGTTAGATACAAATTAAAGTATAATATAACTTTATTAGCAAATGTTTCCAACTCACTCAATATTAACATTCAGTCAGAAATACACAGCAAAAGAGCTTATGCAGATAACTGATAAATAGAAGTTGTCGTGGCAGCCATTTGGTTTAAATTTCAAACGATATTAAAGTAACTTTATCCCCGTTAAGGGCATTTTTGAAATTCAAACTTTATTCAGGCTAAGAAATATTAAGGTTTTTACTCCACGCCGAATTTAGGACTCCAAAAAATTTTGCTATCGCACAAGATTTTGCTCCAGATTCTTGATTTTCGTCCAGTCCATGCCAACTTTTTGGGCCTTTATGCAGCAAACTTCTCAAGATTGGCTTGGATTTATTTCTCCTTCGGTGTACTTAGGGGTTTCATTTCAAAACCTCCTTAGCGTAGTTTATTCTTATTAACATTAGCATGCTCTATCATCTTCCCGCTTCGGTTTTGCAGGATATCTGCGATAGTTTTCTCTCCATATCCATTTCACAGCTATTCGTTGGAGATCATATCTTGCCATCTTGTACAACATATCCTGCGGAAAGTGCGTTTGATATTGGTTTGATAATTTTTGGATGATGATAAGAAACAAACCCACAGGTTTGTTTTCTGGATCTCGTGGGCTTATAAAATTAGTTATGATTTTTAAGGAACTATAAGAAATAGTGACAAGGAATCAAAAATACACGTAAAAGAACGGTTAGGAACAATGTTTATTCGTATCTTTTATGCAACACCCGACAAAGTAAATTTAAAAAATTTAATGCTTCATTTAATCCTTCTAAAATATCAACATGAATATTTTTTTATTTTAATTGAGAAACGTTACACATAGATTAGTATCTTATACGAGTAAGCCCAATTTCAAGTTTCTAAATCGAATGGTTTTTAAGAAAAATGGCTTTGACAAACGGACAGATATTTCAGAGATCTTACAAGAGTACAATTTCTTTTCTTTTGGGGCACAGAGTACTAATAATATAAAACTAGGAAGGTTTTCGAGGAAATATTTAAATAACATCTATCTCCGTCGTCAGGAAAACATTTTCATAATGTTTTAAATAAATCAAACGGAGACCAATTTGCCACAAAGTTAAGAAAAAAAAGCTAACAAAAGAATTCAATATATACTTGTATCATAATAGTAAATATTCGTCTACTCCAACTTTTACTACGTTAGCAACTCAAAGAAGAGAGTCAAAAACTTTTGTAATACGAAGCTAAATGTAAGCTCGAAATTTCATTCCCAGGGAAATTTGCTTCGCCAGCTTTTGTTTTCATTGTTTTATCTCTAAAAGGGAAATTAGGTCTATCTCAGGACATACATTGTAATGTGATGGATATCATTTCTATTAAATAACTTTACCACTTTTGTTGCCAGTAGTTTGCTTGCTGTTAAACATATTTGTGTTGTATGTATTTGTATTGCTTTTTGTTAGGTGAGATTTGATGAAAGATGGGGTGAATGCAGTCCATTGTAGCTTATTATGCGTCTTAATATGGCCTATTACAATGGAATAATGTTTAACAGAGTGGTGAGTAGCTAGTGTACAGTATCTAGCCAAAGACTGTATGTGAGTTTTCGTTGGAGTGGCATTCAGTTGTCAAGATTGATAGGCAATATCCTGAAATATGTGACGTTCTTAATTTTACATGATGGATTTTTAACGTTCAATAAACATTCATACGTTAGATGTTTACCCACAATACTTAGGGGTTATTTCTTCGGACCATTTCATAATAATTATCACGTCACGTATGCTTCCTCCCGTTATTCACCTATACATTTGACCAATTTCATATTTATATTATAGCCAGGCTGAGACTAAGCTTCACGCGGGTGAATGTACGGGACAGGTGACTTGACTCAAAAATAGAAGCCTATTTTATTGTGATTAAAACTAATAGGTAAGGTGAAATAAATTGAGGCCGATCGATTTTCACCAGTCTCCTAACTATTCCACTGTCCTAAACAGTATCATAATGTAAACTGGTCAATGTGCTTCAGACTGATTGCTTCGATGTTTAAAAATAAAGTGACTTACAACCGCGGAGGTGTAACCATACTGAGCTCGAGGCTTCTAATATATCTTTTCTATTTTTATGTGTATTGAAACAAAATTTACCATCGACCGTTTTAATTCAAGTTTTTTTGACGCAGGTTTTATTTTGGTTCTATATATTACTGCATTCACGATGAGAGTTAAAATTTCAAAGCCTGATAATTAAAATAAATTAAATACTTTTATGAAACCTTCTCTGGCTAAAAATAGCACGTATAAACCTTAAATTCAGCCATCCGTGTAAATGGCGAAAACAGCGATGGTCGTATCTTCGTGTTCATGTTCACGCTAAATTATGCAAATGTTCACCCTTTCGCGTACTCGTTTCACTTACGTACGTGATGACGACGGTTATATAAGTTCAACTTTACCTCTTTCCGAACCTAACAATCTTTGTCATTATGATTAGGATGTGTTACTGTACTTATTTGTATACTTTGTAAATATTAAATTGTTCCATAAATATTAAACAGGACCACAAGCGAGCTAAGCCGGTTAATAGCAAAGGATTGCTTAGAAAACTTTATCAATTGTTGACTTTCTGTTCATATTAATACACTCGTTGAATTAGATGTAAACAAGCGGCCATCGTAGCTTACCCTATTGTTGAATGTTGGTATATTTTGTTGGCTTATTTATATATTTTTCTACATATATTTGTAATATATTTGACTGAATAACAAAAAAGAACAAGTCAAGTTTAAGACATTTTCGATGCATTCAATTCAAATTTCATTTCCGATTTTCTGTTGATATTATTACACTCGACAAATTCAGCGCGAAAAATTGGCCAGCGTAGTTTACCCAATCGTTGAATATTTCTGTATTTTTTTGGCTTATTTATATATTTTTCTACATATATTTGACTGAATAACAAAAAATAACAAGTCAACTTTAAGACCTTTTCAATGTATTCAATTCAAATTTCATTTCCGATTTTCTGTTCATATTATTACACTCGATAAATTCAGTGCAAAAAATTGGCCAGCGTAGCTTACCCAATCGTTGAATATTGGTGGATTTTTTGACTTATTTATATATTTTTCTACATGTATTTGTAATATATTTGACTGAATAACAAAAAAGAACAAGTCATGCTTTAAATCTTGTTAATGCATTAAATTCAATACAACTAATTTATTACGATCAACGCCACGAATGGGAAGTGGAGAACAACATTTATTTAATACGTTACAGTTAATAAAAGTGTATTGTTATAAAGGGGTAAAATTTTATATTTTTGCACAATTTCTTTTTCTTTTTAAGTATGTGATTTAAAATTGTGGAAAAGTATTTGTATCTTCTTCATGACAAAACATTTCAAATAATACTCCGCATAATATATAGAAAGAAGAGAAAAAAAAAATTGAATCCTTTGTTTACTTAATTTTCAATTATCATATGAATATTTAATTAATGTGGGTGGTATAAAATATGCGTAAAATATATGGGGTAATAAAATGTATTATATGCCAACTTTCAAATTTTTCTATCGCTTGGTCTCTGAGAAAATCGATTCTGAAAACAGAAAAGCGGAAATGCATTGCCTGTTATACCTTTCGTAGGCGTAAAAACATGGGCAATATTTAAAAATATGATATCTGTAATCATAGCTATAGTCTTCCTATTAGCTATGCTTGGGCTTCGAAAAAACCGAATTTTTTTATAATTTTAGGTTGAATAGTGGAAGGCGAATATATTTTTTTGCTTATTTCTCAGTGTATCTCGACAAATATAATATCTAAGATTTTGAAATATTTTTTAAAACCTTATAACTAGCCCTTTCAAACCTTTGGTCTTACAAGGGTTCTATTTTTACTTTTAAGGTACGGAACCCTATAAAAAAATTTAGATTTTTTTATAGGTTTCCTCTCTATAGTTCATTCTTTAGTCCTCCGAATTGATTTTTAAGGTTTCATAATAAATCCATGAATTACACTTGAAACACCGTTCATCTGTCGTAGCCTCACACTTTCCATATTTTCAATTCATGTGCGGTAAATTTTAAAACTAAACAATTTCAATGGACTAAATTGTTCAATTAAATCTAAATTTAGCTTCCATAATGAGATTCGATTTTAATTTCTATTCTTTTTCTGTATCTACACAATTCCAATTTTACCTCTTAAATTTTAAGAAATAGACAAACAGGCTTGGCTTTTCTTTGTGTTAATTTATACAAATTATTTCAGATTTGATTAATTTGAAGACTTTGATATAGCTCTAAACTGCAATAGATATAAATCGTAAAAGTTATTATAAATAGTATAATAACTTCATATTCAGCAAATAAGACTTTAAATTCTGTCTTTAAAGAACGGAAGATCATGAGAAGAGGGCGCCATAATTTCATAAAATTTCATTACCTCACTTACCCATGTGTGAAGTCATGCAATCATAGCCTATAAAATACTGTTCTTCATTTAAATAAACGCACAGAGCAAAATTTACGGCAAGAAAATAGTATTTTCTGGTTGCAATTGCTCTTTTATGCATATAATAATAAATGGGAAAAAATAATAACTATTTACGAACTCTTCGAAACGAAATAAACCTAAATATAATTTGCTGCTTCACAGAAAGCTATTTGGGAATGAATGACGGAACTCACAGATTGAAAAACTTATTAAAAATAGAAAATTATCATAACATGGAAAATATTACCTTAACCAGTTGCGAATATTTTTAAATACAGTTTATTATTTATTATAGTTGGTATGTAATCCCTTATTCTTGGCATTTCATAGGGATATGAAAATATATAAATATATGTTTCTTAGAGTACTTTTGACAATTTTTTTCATCAAGGTAAAATTTTTGATTGACAAACTAGCTTAGCAACTGAAAGAAAGATGTACGTAAATACCTATATATTTTTTGCCTCTCGTGACTATACTAAAAGACAGCAAAATTATCAAAATTTAAAAATTCCGATTTTAATAAGATTGACTATTAAAAGTTTCTTTCACTACTCCCCAAATTTGTTATTGACGGAACTTTACGAATGTACGTTTTGGAAAATATTTTTATAAATAAGTAATAATGTATATCTTTGTATAGCTTTGACCAACATTAATAAGCACCCCGATTACATTCCATTAAGTAGGACAGTAGTCAAAATATGCTGCTTACTTTTAGTTATTACTTAATCGGTGCTTTGAGATAGTAGTATAAGATAATAAAAAGTCCTTATCAGGCTCATAATACACCTGGTTAGCAAAAGTAGGAAATTACACTATAAACGTACAGTCGCTTTGCGCTATTAGTCGTAGCAGAAACATCATTTCCTGCGTTATCCTTATTTAATCAAAGTTATCTAATTTAATTATTTTTTATTTCGTAATATCAAAATGTAAACTCAACTGAAAGTTAACTCTTGTAAAATTCAGTTTTTATGCAAACTAGAAAAATCTGAAGTGGAAATTTCCAAACTGGGGAATGTTCCACTTGTACCAAACAAAGTAAAAAAATGTTTTTGTTGAGGTCAGCTTTCACTGGATAAAACGGAGAAAGGATCAAAAAAGGGTGACTAGAACAAGAAAAAGATGAAAAATTATTCGATAGACTCCCGAAAATTTTGAAGGAATCTTCCTTCAACTGTTGGATTATCCGAAGAAATTGGATATTTCAATTATGGAAGAAAGAATACCTATTTGTGTTTGTGAATTTACATGCACACGTATACCTTCTTTAACGTACATGTTTATTAACGTTAGTTATATACAGGCCTTTGTTAAATTTTCATGGCAAGCTGAAGAATGAAGATAAACTATTTCTACCTAAAATCAGGATTAAATTGTCGAGTTGTGCAAGCGTCGAATTGTATCAACAAAGCGACGCTGTAGTAAGCACCTTATTTGGTTATAAATATTGAACGAATGTTATTCCGGGGAAAGAAAACTCATTACACAGGTTATTTGTTGAACCTACTTGCAGCTTTCTGCAAATGAAAAATATGAAAACATTAAACAGCTTATTAATGCAACTGATGTGTAAGAAATTTTGAACATACCCACTATTTTTTATATTTAAAATTTTAAAGAATAACTCGATGACGGTGTAGCTCCATATTGTAGATTATGAGAAGAACCTTTTGAACATTTTGTACTTATATATTTACCAAATCCTGCCAACGATTGCAGCAAAGTAGATTCAATAAGCGAGAACTCATAAAAATAAATAAGTATCGGGATGTATTTCTATTTTGGTTTTGAATACTTTTTAAACACAAGTATATTATCATAAAATGTTCATCACCGAAACGCCATCAGCAATAAGTCAAAAGTGGTATTTGCGGTTAAGCATGCAAGGCAAATTAAAATGTTTTTGGCATTTTTTAACGGTATGTTAATAATTAACATGATTTTAGAGAAAATTTTACAAATTAATGAATTTTAGGAATTAGCCTTATTACAAATATATTTTTTTATCCGAATCCAATTCGTGGTAAAATTGATTTGCTTTTTTCTATAAAACATATTCCCTTCACATCTTACTCTTAAAGTTTATCTCAATGTATAATCTTTCAGTGAAAATGATTTTTGCTATTATAACTATAGTTGATATTATTCCTAAACCACCATGATGTACGTTTATTGGATATGTGAATGTGAATTTTACGAGATCATCACGGGGTAATAAAATAGAAAACTACGTTTTCATTAAATGTATGAGTAGCAAAAGTATTTTGAAAATTTATATATTTCCGTTCCTTAAGTAGGGGATTACATTTAAAATATAAAAAAAAACTACAACAAAATTAAAGAAAGAAAGCCGATGCTTCATCGGGACTTGCGAAGTTTTCGTCACGAATAAAGAACTAGCCCTCCCGGAAGTTTGAACGCCTCACAGACTTCCGTTTAGGATGTTTCGCAATTTGAATCCGTTGAAGTACCTTCCGCTTTGTATTAAACTGTTCTTGAGAGTTTATAACCTATTACATATTTTTATCTTCTATAAAAATTATTATTTTCTATAAAAATTTTTATCCCTAGTTTAATAGAGTGACGATACATATTCAAGGCGAGACTATGAGTGTGTTTTCTCAGTTTCGTTTAAGTTTTTTAGATAAATTAATTTTTCCATTGAAAGTCTTCAACATAAAAAATATGGTGAAGCTAAAATTTAATATATTCTGAAAAAAAATTTGACATTGTAATAATGAATCAAATTTGGTGATTTTACTTAAAAAATAGAGCAAAAATTTCCAGCTCCAACACAATTTTATCGAAAGTATGTATATAAAATATTTCAATTGATATAGAGTTTTAAAATTAATTTAATTTATTCGTAAATTTATTATCAGACTATCACTGAAAAATTATATAAATTTTTTTTCAGAAAATATTAAATTTTATTGATAATGACTATTATAATATTGACTATTAATATAATAACTAATGACTATTATAATATTAATATTGATAAGGACCATTATAATATTATACAAAAAATTAAACACATTTACATGCATGAAGCTGTTGGAAATTATTAATAAATTGCAATGTCAATTTTCTTTCACACTTGTTTTTAAAAAAAGTAAATATTTGGAAACAACACACGGTGCATTTGCTAAACAAAATACATACATATATCTCTGTAATATGTAAATATCTCTAAGGAGATACATAGTATTGTTTCTAAGCATATTTGAATGTTGATATATTTACTTGCATGTTCACCTATTTATTCATAATGCGAGTTTTACATGATATCCGCACAGTTCAATCTACTTATTAGGTATATATATATATATATATATATATATATATATATATATATATATATATATATATATATATAGTTCTATAGTTGACATTATTTACTCTGACCAGAATTTTTTTGCCTGTGCCTTTATCCTCAAACGTTAGTTTTATTCATTCTTCTCTATAAAAAAACGGTATTTAATAAATTGATAAAATACTATAGCATTAGTACATAATCAAAATTTTTGCGCATCAATGCCAATTGAAACGTTATATCACGATCGTACACGAATAAGGAATTAGAAATATGCACGTGTAGATATGAAAAGGTTCAGGCAATATTGACAAAATTTAATTTATTTTATTCTGACCCAAAAAAATATAAATAACACGTGACCAGCACCAAAACAGCTCGGTTTAATTAATGCTAACGAAATTACCCTTCCTGTCGAGTGGAATCCACTGCATCACCAACGGACTCGTGGCCGCTTTGTGATGCGGCGGAAAAGAGGTCTGTTTAACGAGGATCGTTGTTAATTTCAGGTTAGAAGGCTGTGTCCTATATTGATAATGAATGTTGTATATCTGATTTTATAACATCAACTAGATATATAATTATTACGATGACATTTAGATTTATGGCGCAATGATATATTTCGGCGTATGTATGCTAGGTTATAAGTTATTCTAGCACAGCGACTATTGTGTTTATATATATCAAATGTGTAATAAAAAAATTAATGTGTTTATAAGTTATTTGCCTCAATGATGATGTATGGTTAAAATATGATACTAATCTCGTAATAATTACTGAAGTGAACACAAAAATGAAAGAAAAAATAAAAAACCGACTTTGTTCCTTGCACCATTAGTGTTATTGTAACAACCAGGAAATATAGCAATTCCATCAAATTGTTTACAAAAATTGGCGCTTTATTCTGTGTAAATATATTGCTTAGCGTATGTTTCATAGATGTAAGATAAAACCATTTGGCTTTTACTTTATTTGTTAATGGAAGTGCTGAGATAATTTCATATTAAAGTCAAAGACTCGTATCTCATGATGGACAAGTCGTACATATAAGAAATAAAATTGGTGTGTTTAAGACCACAATTTAAAAGGTAAAACTTTGGAAATCAACAT
Source organism: Druceiella hillmani (assembly GCA_039881145.1). Taxonomy (NCBI): domain Eukaryota; kingdom Metazoa; phylum Arthropoda; class Insecta; order Lepidoptera; family Hepialidae; genus Druceiella; species Druceiella hillmani. The sequence goes on along the minus strand of JAYKKI010000115.1, from coordinate 3,272,295 downwards.
AAGAGTATGGTGTGTGTTGGAAATTCTCAATACGAAAATGAAATAACGATAGCAAATTAAATATAATATACGCGTATTATATTAAATACACTCAAAATGTTATTCAAAAATAAAAACCGTTCTTGAAGTTAATCATGTCCTCACGTATAAAATTCTGACATGTTTATTCGTTATAAAAATATGACGTCGCGACAATAATGTCTTAGAAAAACTATGTATTCTTAGAAAAACTATGTATTATACTGTGCCGTCGATTCATGTAATATTTTATTCTGCCTGCATTGTCTTCGAAATATTAAAATTTTATTATTAAAAATAGACATTTCTCAAAGAGTGATATGATTTTAAGAGGATATATGTTGTTGCAGGTCGACAGCATAAAGAATGTTATTATAAATTAGTATAAAAAATAATATTTGACTGCTAGCAGTAGGGTATGAATAATTTAAAATTTTTTGAGCACAACTTAGCGTGAAAAAATTGAGAAAAGGGGTGAATTTTAAAAAGGACGCAGTGTTTCATCAGTCGTTACTTGCCTGTCAAATCATCTATAACAAGTACTAGCAGTTTCTTTTCAAACGAATATGAATTCAAAAATAGTAAAAATGTGATTAAAATGCCTAAGTCAAAGTGAATACGATATATTTCATGTTCGCAATTCTAAATTACTTATACCAGCGATTTTACTCGCATTAAGTAATGACGGTTATTTTAGCGGATTTTAGTTAACTAATAGTGTTGTACTTTACTGCTACACTCATTAAATTATTTATCGGAATCTTTTCGTATGAATTGGTTTTTTTATTATTTTGCTTACATGCAATTCGAGTTATTATAATTATACCAATATTGAGGTGGACGGAGATTCATATTTTTTTACAGCATTATTAGTCAATTATGTAAAGATATAAAGCATTTCTTAATAATTTATTAAACTAAATTAAAAAATAATACAATGAAATTCAATCTTTCCTACACCTGCAAGTGTATGCATGTACATATTCTTGCATAGGCACTTGTACATACAGAGACCCCTAAGCATCTACGTACAAAATAAGGAATTACTTAATCCCCAGGTCGGATGTCTTTGCCCCTATACGACAGGTCACTAATACTATTAAAATTTATTTAATTCTATGACAGCACTAAAAGACAGACTCATAACCAGCGTCTGCATAATAGCCATCACTCTTAAGTGTAATGGAGCGTTGAAGAACTACTAATCGTTTGCTAATAAGATTACAATTTTTGCAATTCTCTGACAACTTTCAGACTTATAACCATATATGCATAAATTAGTGCAGGTGCCTCTCTCAAAGATAATGGAACAATTATTAAAGAAATACCATTATACTGTCGCACTACAGTGGGTTCAGATTATTAATAAAATCTCCAAGGTTTAGTTTAATGCACTTTTTATGCACTATACACCTAACTTTATATGCAATTTTAATAATTTCCACGACCGCGACATACATAATACACTCAAGACCTATATTCTATTTTTATTTTTATTTACCTCCCATATTTAAAACCTTAAATGAAAGGTTTTAAATATGGGAGGTAAATGTAAGACTGAAGAAAATATTATTTTTAAAGGGCCATAATCTTGAACTTAAATCAGGATATGTCGATTTCCATTAGCTACAAATTTATTTAACAGTGGATTTTATAACTATTAAACTATTTAAACTGTACTCAGCATGTTCAGAGCAAATATCTCAAACACAGAGTTCCTCCGATAATAACAATTATTAAAACTCAAGAGTAACCAATGCAAGAATGGCAAATAATTAAATGCGACATAAAATTGATAAAAATAAATTGTTACTTATTGTTTGTAATGTAGAGAGGATATTATGTTAAACGCGTAGGTTAAAAAAAACATTGTGTAACCTGTCAAATGAATCAAAAATATAATTTTGCATAGTGTCTTCGGAGATAATGCCTGTTTATTGCTAATGGAAAATGAATGTTTTCTCGACGTTGGTATCTGCGTTCACAGCAACATGGTATTATATACGTAACCCTCACCAACTCTTAAAGTGTAATATAAGAAGTCGTAAATATAAAATTTGATGCGTAAATACAAATATTAAGTATCCACAGTTAAATTAAACTACGTGATGTAGTATTATTTCTACTCTCTTTAAGTTCTCTACCACGACCTAGGTTTCTTTGTATTACAAAATCTTCAGGTGGGCAGTTAATACTACATCACGTAGTTTCATTTAATTGTGAATAATGAATTTCTACAAAATTAACGCCAAATGTATTCAAATATTAAATATATTAAGATGAATGTGTTTATTAACATTACCAATAGTGCATTGGTGGAGTAAATGGTATACTTTGCTGATGGATAATAAGTGTTTCATTGTTTATGTTAATTATTTAAATAAGTACACATGTGAAAATTTTGAAGGTACAAAAACGTATTGGATTTTCTTTATTTCGTTATGTCGTGTGGAATATCATCTAAAAGGGCAAGTCAGAGTTCGAAGATTTAAAGAGAATAATAATAATATTAGTAGGGTAAGAATAATATTACCTAAAATATCCACAAAAAATATATTATTAGAAATATATTTCCGTAGAAAGAAAATTGATGTTTTTATTATTGATTAAAAAGTACTATAAAAAATGGATAAATGAGACAACGTGTAAATTAAATAGGCAAAACGTTTTATAATTTTAGAGAAAGACTACCTTTATCACATTGTGTACGGAATAATCCTCGCTGTCTAAATTGAAAATCCACTTACGACAGAGATAGAAATACGCAAAATAAAATGGTTTGACTATAGAACTTACAGGTTTAAAGTCTAAACAAATATGTAAAATAATACAAAGACAGGCTTCTTCCTCTTTACTTAACATACCATTCCTTACAATACAGTAAAAATAAATCGACTGAATTTAATAATAATGACAGAAAATCCTAAATTTAGTAATGTCAAATATTTATTTAACGTAAAAATCCTGTTATGAGATCGAGTCTGACTCATCAAACAACTTTTTCATTTTCTTGCACTTTTATTCACAATCCGCCTTCACGATATCTTTGGCTTGCTTCTTTTCCTTATACCTTGAGGGTTCCAAAAGAGAACTTATTGCTATATTGCAGAGGTCTAATTCTTCTCCACTTTCTTTTTCTGATCTACGTAGCTACGTCTTATTCTCCCAACCTTTTGTTTGAGGTCACGTGGACTGAAAATACCATAATTTTGTTAAAATGACTTTAAATTTAAGAAAATCCGCTCTGAAAGATTTCTCTGCCAATGACACCTCTTAAAACCATGTCACTCTTCGAGAAATGTCTATTTTTAATAATGAAATTTTAATATTTCGAAGACAATACAGGCAGAATAAAATACATAATTTTTCTAAGAGGTTATTGTCGCGACGTCATATATTTATAACGAATAAACATGTCAGAATTTTATTCGTGAGGACTTGATTAACTGTTGACAGGTGACAGAAATATCGGAGTAGAAATTTGCCCTAGGGGGTACTTGGTTACTTTGTTATGACTTCGTTGCTCTTATGTACATTGAAATATTTATCATAAATATATACTATATTCTGCCAAATGGTTTATGAATTTATTAAAAATTTAATAATGTGTTTTATATGAAGCCTCGTTCGAGCTGATTATTAATATAATAAGTGACATTAATAGCACGTGATAACTTACAGCTAGCGTCATCTATTGGACGCAGTTGGGAGTAGTATTTAACATCAAAAAACGGATAGTTTTAAAATTGTTGTGGATAGCTTAGTGCCAAAAAAAATTAAATTAAAAAGAAAATATTGGTATAAAAAGAGCAGTTTTATTTTTCTTAGTAATGTGAATTAATAAAATATTGCTGGCTGACTGATATTTTTTTTATCGTATCTTAAATTATTAACATTGTAGTAAGATATTATTTATAGCATTTTTTTCTAGAATATTAATCAATATAAAATTGTCAACTTCATTATAAACTATTTTTTAAATTGATTTGAAGTGAGTCCAAATAAACATATATAATTAGAATGATTCGCAAATATAATAAGAATGATTCGCAAGTTATTTTTCACTTGCGTCATTAAACGGTAGAAAATCACATTAAAATTAGTTCCGAGAAATCTTATCAAACATAATACTCTATGCTTAGTCATTGAATATGTATACATATACACACGGCGTACACACATACACACACACAAACACAAGAACACACACACACACACACACACACACACATATATATATATATATACACATATACATATATACATACATATACATATACATGTACATATATATATATATATATATATGTATATATACATATATATATATATATATATATATATATATATATATACGCTTAAACAATGAGTACAACAAATAACATACGTTTTTTATTCTATTGAGGCATATTTGTAAGAATAAAGATTTTGAAAAAATTCGAGCAACTGGCAACATCCAAGCCAGCCTTGATTATTCATACACCGATTTACACATCTTTTTCGATATCGGTTATTTATTGTTACCTAAATAAGCTATACATAGATGAATTTTTGGAAAAGCGATTGTCGACCCATTTCCTCAATATTATACAATATATAGTTGAAAAATACTCTTTTTTAGCTTCGATTTCAGAAATTTTCTACACTGTGTAATAAACTGATCCATTGCAAAGTGGCAATTATGACCACAGTCCACTTTATCCAAAAAATTATCTCCTCATCTTAATAATCTGTCCCTTTATTTATCATTTCTCCACTAAGGTCAGTATACCATTGTAATCCTGAATTAGCGTTTATATGTAAATGTATACAGATATTGAATTTCCTGCCAACTAATCGTTTTCTAACAATTTACAAGATGTGCATTATCTCCTAATGTGGAGTGCGTTTTGAGCAATTTTCCGCCTATAGTTGCTGTTAATTTGTTTATAGTTGTTATATATTTACGAATATTTTTGTTTTCTCGTTTCTGATTCATTATAATTTAAAGAAATATCTTGAAACCTTAGTAAATAAATATTTTGTGTTCACAATTCAAATATAGTGAACAAATGTACAAGTATTATTACTTAAATAAATTGATGATAAATTACTTAGATTGTGAAATAATATCTGAAGATTAAATGCATATAAAAAACTAAATTCTGAAAATATATCAGTATCAGTTAAGTAAGAAAAAAAAGTAAATGAAGATGAATAAGTAAATACATTAAATTCACAAATTGCATCGGTGATCGGAAACACGTATTTTTTTATTTTTCTAAGCTATGTATACATTAAATATTTCATAGTGACAATGGTTAATTTTGGTCTTAAATATTATTATTTGTGAAGAAATAAGAAGGTTTTGATCATAAAAAGAATTATTTAGGAATATATTTAAGTTTCAAAAATTTTCAACTTTAGGAAGGGAGTCTAAAAGAGTTAAATAGTCTTCTTTTATAATATTTAGTCTGTTCTGTGGTATCACTGAAGCAGCTTTTCTCATTCAAGAGCTTAAACCCGGTATCATTAGGGTAGGGTGCTGACTCATCGACTGTTGAAGAATGCCATAAATTTATTCCATGGCAAGTTTTCTGCAATGCCTCATTTATCTTTGCTTGCACATAGAGCAGTGATTGTAATATAATAGGTGAATTAGATATGAAAAGTAAAGAAAGGAGCCAGGGTGAAATAATGTATAAGGTATAACTTTACACATTATTTCAATCTGACTCACCTTTAAGACGACGATTAACACGGACACTGAGACCAAAGGATAAAAGATGAAATAAGATTATAAATTCTAATAAGTTATTTCCCTAAAATAACTGTATAAAAATTTATATTGAAATAATAGATTCAGATCAACGCCGATATTATGAAATGGATCCATTTTGCAGATATCTTTCAGAAAGCGCAAAGCCAATATGGCTCGTGCATGCGGTCGAAGAAAAGTTCATTAAATTCAGTTGCAAGTTTAACTTAGAAAAAATGTTCGTATCTGCGTTGTCGGTATTTTCCAATAGTGATTTGCTGAAACTGCTTCAGTCTTTATAGTATTTATATAGCTCTGTATATATCTGTGCCTGAAATTTACCATCGATGTTTTATCGTGTTCCTTTTCATTTCAGCATTAAGTGTTATATTAAGATATTAATTGCATTACATTTATTCGATGAAATTATATGAATGTATTAGTTATTTGGCAATCCATTATGTATCCTTATTTAGTTGGTATTAAATGGTATGTATACGTCCTGTTCTCGTGTAATACTGGTCACTATTAAAACTTTCTACTATTTGTGGAGAAATGTTATACTATATATTCATACTCTATTTTCATACAACTCTTTCTCAAAATATTGGGCTTCCCAATATTTTCGGAAAGAGTGGTATGAAAATAACATGATAATAAAAATTACTAATTAATTCGATTTATAAAAATCCTATGCACAATTACCTTACTAATCTCACCATAGACAAAACTTTCCTAAAATGCAAGAATTATACTTTGTCCTATATTGATTATTTTCTAATCCTTTATATACATGACGTAGGTAGTATCAGTGATTATTTTTATACTAAAATACATTCATTCAATAATTGAGGTCATTGTTACATAGAGAGATATAAAAAGATCTTTATATTACTTTATATCATGATTGTAATCGTGACATCGATAATATTCAACGTATGTTACATTCGTGTCGTTAAAGGAAACTGATTCGTTTACCGAGTGGCAAGCTTATAGTTTTCATCAGTCAAAAATAGGCACATTTATGTGGGAATTGAAAAATATTTGAATATTTAATTTTGAAGAAAATCACGTGGGATAATTTTGAAGAAAGTCATGTATCGATTGACTAACCAATTTTAAATAAGTATTTTAGTGTGATAATATAATCTCCACGAGCATTTAGAATTTGAATATTTAGTTATTTACTCATTAGCAAAAAAAAAGTTTGCACAATAATATGGAACGTAGGATTTTCTATTTTAACAGCAAAATAAATCTCATAAGCACAGTACCTTTCTGGGTTTCAAAAATGAAAACTTAACCTTAAATTTTTATATTCAAAATCCTTTGAATTATTTTACTCAAATGTCCTCAAATAGGTTTAATTAATCTGGTCCTGAACAATTAAAACCCTGCATGATCGTAATATTTTATGAGGTTATATTTTCGGCGATGTAATGACTATTTTAAAAAAATTAACGAGCTATTATATATACAAGTGTACATGCAACTCGAGACTGGGTAATAGTAGTTACTTTAATAATGAAAACTGGAAATGTGCCATAAACAATTTTATTTTATTTTTTTGCCTTGCTAAGGTTTTAGAGTTTGCTTTGTTGCAAATAAAAATACTGTTGATAAGAAAATCATATAGAAAATAGATAATGCATTTTTCTTACCAAATATACGACTACTGATAATATTATATTCAGCACTGATTAGTGACATAAATGCCTTTATGTTTTTGTACTATGTAAATTATGTGTGACTTTATTTCATTACTTTTATTTGTTGAATATATAGTGCAATTTTTTGTAAATATGAATCACCCACAGTTCTTTCGAGTTTTCATCGTACTAAATATTTCCTATCTCATTAGTAAGAAAATTCGAAAACAATAAGGAATTTTTCTATTTTTAGATGCGGTCTTTTATAGTTTTAGATGCGATCTTTTATAGTTTTGAGTGATATTTGATTACCCTTGTCAATTTTGAAATAATTCCTTAGGAAATTTTTATATTCTATACTATGTTATACTTTTATTTTTAAACGTATTATTTACCGTAAAATGGTTACTTGCTGAGTTACATGGAGATACCCTACCATACCATGGTAATATTTTTCATACGGCTCCTTAACCAGACTAATGGATTTTTAAATTTATTCTTTCTCTTCAAGCGTCTCCTCCTCGTCGAAGGTCATAAATCATTATGACTATGCTAACTTTGGGTGTTGTGGTTCTAAAAGTGCTCTCTATGAACATCTATGCCTGTATCTCTAGTTACGCACTTATGATATTCTCTTTCTATCTTTGATTTTATATTGAATGACAAGCTGGACAGGGTGCAGGGTCCTTGTGTTATATTTTAAGATATAGCAATTTTCTTATTTGAATTATTTCTATTAGTTCCGTGATTTTGTTAATTTTTCTTTTTTTTTTAGAATTATTTTTAGTATAAAAAAATGCACTGAAGCCTTATTGCATGGCTCCACTACTATTATTTTTTCAGATTCACTAGGCCGCATAGGTTTTCTGAATACTATAAGTGATATAATAAACGGAAACTTGCCTTGCTTACAGGCGTGTTGTTTTTGATGATTCAAATTTTCAACCGGTTTAAATGAAATTTGGTACAAATATAGTCATCATCCTGGAACTGAATGTTAATAAAAACACTAGTATGTAATATAGGGAAAAAAATGATGCCAACTTAGGAAAATGAGGCTAAGTAAGTAGTTATTTCTTGTAACAGAATGATCTGCCTTGTCCCATTTTTCTTCTCACTTAGCCAAAGAAAGTGTAACCAAATTATGTTATAGAGAATTGAACTGCCTTATCATAAATGTTAATCCTCACTGTTCTCAACATATGGGGCATTTGCCGAGTTTGTTTTAAAAACAAACATAATTGCATATAGGACGAAACATACATTGTATTTAGTGACAAGTTTTATTTTACTTTTTATTTATTTTTTTATATACTTTAAATATACTAAATTAAATATATTATTATTTTTCTGTAATAGATAAGAAAATGTTTTCTTATACCAATTTTGCGTAAATCTGAATAAGAACCCCACGTGAAAGATAAAAGGTAACTATGGCAACGTTTCTGCGGATTAGACTTCAAAGTTACACTTTTTCCATCCATTTGAAATTTAAACGAATATTTCTTAATTTTTTTCACAAACTTGAGAGTTTGAATATCACTTGTACATATCTTTGTTATGTCGAACTTTGGTATTATTATTTTAATTAACACTTAATTTAATTTTTTTCCAATGAAATTTTCAAAAAGAATTGAAAACACTCCATCCCTTCTTACAATTTCAAAACTTCCAGTCAGAAAAATCGAATAAAGAAATTCAAAATGTTGCTGAAGTTTATAGTATTACCTGCGCCAGGTTTACCTAAAAAGAAAAGTAAAACCTTCATATGATCGTTCACACGTCCATTTGTCCGCCTATCACTGTTGTTTTTCTTGGAAACCTCCTGACATAGTAACTTAAAATTTGGTTTAGTAACAAAGTATACTAGTTCTTTTATATTTCAATAAATAATATCCAAAAATATTTATTTGGGAATTTTGATAGAACAAATTGTTTATTAAAAAAAAATTAATTTCATGCAAAATGTGGAGTATCATTCATAAATATTTTCATAATTATTATTAATATTTATTAAGAGATATATTGAAGAATAACCAAAAATATTTGGATATTTTCGACAACCGAATGAAAGATTAAGAAATAATAAGATTTTTCCGAGTTTGCAGAATTGTGTAAAAATCAAAACGATAATTTCAGATGTGATAGATTTTCAAATATTCACTAGAAATGATACTTCCTTTCTTTTTAATTTTATTATTTACTAGCCGGGGCACCTGGTTTCGTTCAGGGAGTTGATATGAGATTGTGTGGTAGTTGGAATAAAAAGAGAAACTTTAAAATATAAGACGTAAACATTTCTTATTCAAAACATATTCTAACTACAATACTTATTTATAAACAACACTTTATATTTTGTTATCTGGGGTATATACATAGAAATTTTTCGATTTTCCTAATCGACAGTGAGCTACATATAGTTGACCGTGAGAAAAGCAGGATTTTTTTTGAAACAATGTTTTAAAGTTTATCCTTTCACTTAATATCTGGGATATTCCGGGATGATTCCTAATAGTCTGGGATATTCCGGGATGTTCTCGACTATTCCCAAATATTCTGCCACCTTCTAGAATGTTCCGTTATGTTCTGAAATATTGTGGAGTGCTCTCGAATACTCTCGAATGTTCTGGACTGTTCTAGAAATTTCTAGAGGGTGAAACTTCCTGCATTTAAGCACGCCCTTCAGGTAAAAATGGGGATCTTCTTCATGGATGGGAGAAAGCGGGCTACCATATCATATAAATCCCTTGATCGTACTGGGACTCATTTCTGAGATTTAGCGGCACGCATATTGTAAAGTTACTTTTAAAATATATATTGATCATTAAACATGTACTATGATAAGAAGTTTATATTAAGATTTGAAAATAAATAATTAATTTCACTTTAGATGGAATATCTTCGATACGCGAAGCAGACGTCCACTTAACAGTTTTTCTTACAAATAATTTTGTTACATAAATTTTATTTCATCTAAAGAAAAATTTACTTCAAATTGTGATGGAAATCAATTTATCATATTAAAATATATAAATGGGGCTAATATTTTTTTCAATATTTTCATCATTAATCAAAATTTTACGATGTCAATAAAACACAATTTATTCGAACGTCATATACCTCAAGACACCACTAGCATATTTACACAAATATCCATGTAAAACTTAATTATGAGGCGTTTTCAATTATGCTAAAATTTTTATCGATAATCTTACATGTTTTAATACCTAACACGCATAGTGCGTGGATAATTTTTTATTTAAATTTTTTTTAATAACCTGTCGATGTTTTGAAATATATTCTTATCTCTCATTTTCAAAACATGTTATCCTTATTTGTCATCAGTGTGTATGGAAAACTTCCATTCACATTTCTCACTAAAAAAATTACTTAACAAATTGTGTCACTTGTGTTCACTTCCTTCTCACCAGTTATTTCTACTGTGTGCATTCCTATTGCAAACAAGTTTCCAAAAATATAAATTCTTAAATGACTTCTGTATTACAAAATTTGATAGTGCTTAACTAGTATCTGTTCCTTTATCATTGTCAGAGACAAGAAAATCGTTTTTCCTACTTTATAATATTTATCATCGGCAAAAAAAATCTGATTGGGTTTATGCGACATAATTATAATATTATTGGTCCTTATTAATTTCAAATACCTACTTTTCTAACAACAGAGCACGTTTTATAGTAACAAATATTTACAGTATTTATTAAATGTTAAAATTAAAAAAAAAAATCTGGTCGACTGTGAGGGATTGTTTTGCAATAATAATTCCGTTATATGTATAAACTGTATACATCAAAATATACAAATAAATAAGTAAATGAACAGATAATATTGAGAGCAACAAAGTCATAGGCAAAATTATCGACTGAAGTATTGAAGATTTGCAAGTTGAACTGCAAACTTAGTTTTTTTAATGCAACAACTTTCTTCCCTTAATGAAGGTGAATATATTCATATTTTTAATAACGAATGCTAAAAAGAAATTGTCATTGCCTCGCTTACTAGCCAAAATATTACATTTTTAAATTTTGCTAGCTCGCCATCCATTTTCTAAAAGAAAATAAAATGATAAATATTTACTTTCATGTGTGATCGAAGAGCAGGGAACTTATAAAACAATTCTAAATTACATTTTATATCCTAGAAACATATTTACATAATTTTTGTACTACATCTCTATATTAACCTTCAAAATTTATATATATATTGCATATGAATCACACGTGGAAAACCAATTAACAGGAAATCACTCGTGCAACACCTGTTCTAACCTTAACAATACCTGTCTCGGTGTCATCGCCTCTGATCTGACTAGCTTTTCGCCGCTTGCGATTTTCTCTGCGCCGATTTTGTGTCACATTACGAGGTCTGTTTGGGTCACAGAAGCTGAATTTCTGACCATCGAATGTCCGACATGAAATCCGTGAGTGGATAAAGGCAAGATGCATCAAGCTTGCGATTAGCACTCTACGCTCATTAGGACTGTCATGGGTATCGTAAGTAATCGGCACAGATAGTATTAAAATTCCCGTGTACTAGATTATAGAAATTATCATTTATATTTTTCTAATCAATATATTTAATATAAACATTTCAGGCAAGTGTACATTTTATTATAAAACTATCACCATTCCATACGGATTTTCTACCACTGACAATGACATTTTGTTAATTTCTCTGTGCACTTTCGGAATATTCATTAAAAATAGAATAGTTTTATATAAATATTTAAGTAAAAATAAACATATTTTTAAGAATATTATCATTTCAATTTCCCTCTGATATACTACAGTTTGATTTGCATGTGAACATCCATTCTATGTCAGATAAATTAGCCTGTATAATCAATGCAGAGGGCCTGATTCCATTACTATTTTCAGTAGTAACATAAGTAACAATATGATTTCTTCAAATTATCAGCCTGAGTTGGAATGTTAGTGGATTAATATATTTCGATAAAAAACTAGTAACACGCAATTGCATATCGTCAGCCGGCATTTTGTTGTTAGTAAATGCAATAACAATTATTCATAAAATAATACCACTTTGATCGAAGAGAATTTGACTGAAAATTTCCGTTTTATTTTGTCTTCTATGATTTAATCTTACTACAGTTAACTGGTCCTCAGTTATGACTTCTAATATGGTAATATATACTATGGTACCCAGTCTAGATATTTTTTCTGCTCTATTGACCCCTTCAGAATTAGGGTCATAGAGTTGCTTGATGGTTCACGATTAATCGTTGGATATAATTTATCCAAATTACTGTGTATTTGCTTTCCAATTGCATGAATGATTTTTTTCGTTCGTATATGTTTTTCCAATGCCCAGCTTAGAAACTTTTATTTGTATCTTATGTTGACCAATTCGGAGTACTAACAAATTTTATCATTATGTACACTTAACTCCACTCTATATACCGACCTACAAACAAAATGATGGAGCATAAACTGTGCCGCTCGTCAGAAGGAAAGCACTATGTACGTGTCGAGTATCGCTCAGCGTAAATGGGATTTTCCATTGTTAGTAACTGACGCCAGATACCACACGCGATGAATATAAATGTCACTTTTATATTCGTTTGATTCAATTACGAGTGGATTTTGTGCGGTCGAACTCATATTTTTTTAATATAATATGTGGACTAAATTTTGTTCTGAAACCTCGCCATATATTTAGAAAGTTCCTTTGAACTTCGTAACAACATAGCACATACTAAATAAAATTAGCTTTATCACATTTATTTTTGAAATACATATTGTATAACAAGACAGCTGCACGTAAATATGCGTAGGCAATTTGTTTTTTGATAACTTTGCAATGGAAATTAGTGTTGGCGACCAGTAATCTTAAAGTTTATTAAATATTTTCAAATTCATTTATTGAAATAATAGTTTCATGATAAAATAAGTTAATAGGTAAAATGAACCTCAACATAAAGTGTATTTTTATGATTTTATGTTAATGAATAAATATCCAAGACGTCATGTTCAATATTTTCTCTTCTTTTCGGTTTTGCCTGTTAGATATATTACATAAAATTCATTGAATGGCAATGCGGTGTTAGTATTAATATGCTATATTTCATTAGAACATGAGAGCTGCCGATAACTTCGAACAATATTGCTCAATCATCCTTTTGCTTTTAATTTATCTAGCCCCGTGATACTTCTTCTATCTTTCCCAATTATTTTTGTGTTGATGTAAACATCAAGTTGTATTTGAAGTATCTTAGTGGTACGAATATTCAAAACAAAGTTGAGAGAATCAAATTCTATCCAGGTTAGAAAAACTACTTTTTTGTAAATAAAATATAATTTTTTTTGCATATACATTTTTTTTTACATTTTGGCGACAAGTTAAATGTCTAAAATCTATTTTTTTGGTTATTAATATGTAAATTTCTACAATATGTATTTCAAAAATAAATATCCGTTTAAATATACGTGTCATAAGCATTTAAACATCGTTTACACATTGGCTCATAGGTGGCGCCAATGCTCAGAACACCCGTGACCACTCGCTGGCATTGTTTGGCTGTAATGTGCATTTTTATGATAACGTCACTTAAAAATATCATTTCATTGAATGTGTTTATGTCGATAAATTTATGTCAGGTAAGTTTTTTATTGTGTTTGACAACTTTTATATAACCCTTCAAGGGTTGAATAAAAATGAAAGTAACCTTAAATTTGCACCTTCTGCACAAAAGGTGGCAAATATTTTGTCCGTCGTAGGATAACATGACATAGTAATCGTCAGATTAAGATGACATAGTATGTTATCTTACCCTGAAGTTCATTGTTCAGGGTAAGATGACATACTATGTATGTTTACATGCCCGGCAACTATCAACAAAAGTCTATGCTTCATTCGCGGTCAAGGAAGATATGGAAAGATTAGATTAAGATATCTAAAACATTTAACGTGCCGCAGGCCACATTTCATTGTCTCTTTGATGATGTTACTGTAAATCTTGGTCCTTTTCAGAGTGTCTTTGAAGCGACTATCAATTACAATAGGTAGTATATATAAAGAAGCGACTATCAACAACAATAGGTAGCACATACTTCATTTTGAACAAATATTCTTTAGGTTTAATGTAATTGATGTCAAGAAGTTGGAATATCAATTTGCAAAAAAGTCCTTGCGAATTTATTAAAGAGTGCTGCGTCTCTTTAATAAATTTGCAAGGGCTAAAGTTCGTTAATCTTTTAGACAAGTCGGTGAGTGATAATGATATTATCGATCACAAAAAAAAAATTAATATGGATGAATCTTGCCTCAGCACCGTCCAAAAGTCACCAAAAATATTTGCACAGAAGGGAAAAAACAAGTTCTACGAGGCCAGCATGATTCTATCGCCGTCTGCACCAATGCTGCTGGGGATTTTATTCCATCTGCCAAGAAAGTAAAAATAAACCTGAGTATTTAGATGCTACACCTCCAGGAACCTTGCTGCTATATTACGATAATAGTTACATGGTTGGTGATTTATTTATCAACTAAATAAAACATTTGGTCAGTTCCAATGGCTGCAACGCTACAAACTATTATTTAGATGCTTGATGGCCATAGTAGCCATAAACATCTAGAAGTAATGGAGTTTCCTATGGCCAATGGAGTCATATTGTTGTGCCTGCCGCCGCGTTGTACCATCAAATGGAGCCACTTGACTTTTTATTTTTTTGGACTATTTGACACATATTAAAACGGAAAAAGAGCACCTGGCTGAGAGCGTATTTTGGTAGAATTGTAGAGGTTTATTTTTGAGAGAGCGTATGGAAGGTATTTTTGAGAGGGCGTATGGAAGTGCTGCCATGGTCGGAAATATAACGAGAGGATTTGAAAAAAGTGGAATTTATCCGTTAAATTCAAACGTTTTTCTGAACAATTTATTTCAGCACAGCGAAGTGACCGACAATGTTACTGAGGTGGACATGGACGATAGAAAATGTGAGGAAGAAAACGACGAAGTAATTGCTGAATCTTCTTTGTTGAGTACATCACAGGATACAATGGATGCTACACTAGCCGGTTCAGTTTAGCATGGCTGCCAAGTCAATGCTGGATGGCCTGTCACCCTGGGTGACAAATATGCTAAATAATATTTCTTCATTTCCGAAATCCGTATATATGGATTGAACAAAAAAATTAAAGTGAAAATCACTTACTCAGGTTTTGACAGCTTCTCCTTTTACGGTCAAAATTAAAGTCCAAGTTCAAGCCAAAAAAGAGTAAGAAAATTGCAAAATATGATACTGATACCGAACCTGTCTAAGATTATACGCAGGAATCTGATTGATACGGATAGTTTGCAAAATAACTACACCATGGACTGGTCCAGGTCTAAAATTTGCTACTGGTAGTCTTTACTTTGTAAATTAACTGCACCATCGACCATGTCAGAGTCTGATGATGAATTCTCAAGATGAATAATGCAACCTCTTAATCCGTAAATCAATAGTGATTCAATATATTTGGTACTAGTTAGTTGTTACTTTAGTTATTACTTTGTAAAATCTAATATTGGATTTTGGAAATGGAGAACAAACTCCTCAACTGGTAGTTTAGTAAAGTAACACTTTGCAAAACCTGATATAGGATTTATGATATGAAGAAAGGAACTCGTCAACCGCTAGCAGCTGACCACTGGCTACAGTTTTGCTTCGTTTCAGTGTGTTGTTGATATACATTTTTAGGAAAAAGGGAATTTTTTTTAATGTTATAGTGTGATGAATAATAGTATTAATCGCTAAACATTTCAAAATAAAATATTCTTTAAAACACCGACTTCAAAACAATATATACTAAAAATTAAAAAATAATTAATTCAAAATCAGTACATATTTTTATTTCATTATTTTTATTACATACTCTTTTGAAGTCGGTTTTTTAAAAGATGTTGTATTGCATCTTTAAAGGCAAAGTATCAGTAATCAAACATTTTCTCCTAGCTTATAAATTAATATCAGCATCGATAGCCTAAACACATAATAAGAGTAAACATATATTTTTGGAACGTTTATTAAACAATCCGGTTGAATTAACTTCTTAATGAAATGCAGCAAATATTTTAAAAAGTTCAAAAGATTACATGCCGTGAAAGCTTCGGAATAATTAAATCATTTTCATATTATTGAACAGTTAAAAAATGTATAAATTTAATATTGTTAGTTATAGTTACATGTATATTACTAGAGCAGTATTGGTTTATAAATAATGCGTAAACTTACTTAAAATTTTGCCTTAAACATTGTTTAAAAATTTGTTAGTTTAAAAGTAAGGTTGGAAGACAGTCTACTTAAAAACATATTTATTTCATAAATGAGGATGTTACACTGATTTGCAACTGTAATGATTTTACTTTTTATCTGAAAATATTTAATATCATTCAAAAATCTCCATGTAATGCATTGAATAAATAACAATTTTATTTAGTTCAATATTTTTGGAGATTAGCTACCACAAACAGACAAGTAAGTAAATTTCCATCTTCATATATATATATATATATATATATATATATATATATATATATATGAATATATAAATATTTACATATTTACATATTTATACGTAATGATTAAAAATGCATACCCTATGGAAATATCCGATCTTAGTTGGACGAGGATTTTAGATATTTTTCCATCGACTCAAGGGCATACATCAAAGGATCGCGCAGCCAACTTTTTGTCAGGGCTTGTTAACTCGTATGACCTTTTTCCTACTTAGCGTGTTTTAACTCATAACGTACGAATCGGCGATAGTCGGCCAGGAGTCCTACCTGCTGATATAATACAATTTTAAAACGCATGCTGAAAGAGTTTACAATAATAAATCATACATTTTATACAAAACAATTGACAACCTGTAAAATCTAAAAAAAGTGATTTTTTTTTCATCAGAAACTCTATACAATAATTTTTTTCAAAAAAGTTGTTATACAAAATTATTGAATTATTTAGCTTATTTCAGAACTCTTTATTTTTATAAACTATTATCTCTTTATAGAATACGATATTATTGAAATGATAAATGTACGTTAACAGGAAAAATTTGAAATGAAATTTGTAATGGAATATAGTATTAAATAATTTTCTTGGAAGGTAAAAGAAAAATTGGAAAGTAAGTATAAATTGCACGTTATTTTCAATTTCTTTATATTCAATTAAATTATGTACAAGATAAATAATAAGAATTTCTGGAAAAATATTTCCGTCAAAGGTAAGTTCCATGATTTTTTTATTAGCCTGTTCCTCCTTCAATATTTCTAAAACCTCAAAAATATATTTCACAGCCAATAAGGTGATGGCTTTGCATTATGAAAATATATCCTGTGTATCTACATGAATTATATACGAAACATGTAGAGTATCCTATTAAATGTGACTGCGATTTTGTGCGCAAAAATTCACGTGTGTTTGGGCAACAAATATTTTATGGTTAATAAGAAATATTTGAGAAAAAAGCAATAAAAAATTAAAGATTTTTGAGTCACATTTATATAAATAGTTTCAATGTTATATTCATATTTTTTTATATTAATAAATTTAATATGGATACAGAGACGATCGACGACTACAAATTATTATTAATATTGGTATTGATTACTAGCTGCAGAGAAAAAATTTTGATTAGAGTCCTCTTAATTTGTAACATCTCACTACTTGCTTTATGGATGAACAATAAAATTATTTGCTTAGAAAAAGCATTTAACTGAACTGATTGCTAGAATAGACTAATTATTTAGATAGTCTAAATTAGAGAAAATAGACTATTTTCGAAACTTACTCAAGCATTTTTTCAGTGTTACATTCTTTTAAAAACCAACGTCAAATTTTACTTTGAATATTAAACTAAAATTAACTTTAATATTTGTTCGTAACATATTTATTTTTAACTCGTTGTTAAGTGTTGGCCATTGAGAAGATATTTCTAACAAACTAAAATTAAAACTTAGATCTCCTTAAAATATAACGCCATTTGACCAGATTCGAACTCTGTCTCTGAAAATCATTTCCCACCGAAAGAGTGACTTTCAGGTGAGTTAGGAAAATTGAAAAAAAAAATATTTTGGGTAACAAATAAATATTTTATTAGACTACTATGTATTTTTAAATAAAAATGAGAACGTAATTACATCATTAACCTTCAACAACCTCATTTAATTGATCGAAAGCCGATAAACTATCCGTGTGATTCCATTTATCCAAATTAATTTAATTTTATCGATAGTATAAAAGTACCTACGCCAAGTACACTTGACAGAAGGGGCGAGAATTATTTTCGAGAGGCCAAATAAATAACCGTGCGAATGAGGATAAATGTGCTAAAGGCATTATTAACGATCGAAGAAAATACTCCGAATTTCTCATTTATTTTCATATACCAAGAGCGGATTTTACCACTGAACTATTTTATTATGGTTGGACATTACTTTTGTTTTGATGTTTCACAATTACCGTCAAGTGATATGCTTAAATAAATTAAACTTTATTCACATTATTGGATTATTTCTTTCATCTTAACATTGAACAAGTACCATACATTTTTAGTCGAATTTGCACCATTAATGTTTACACAATTGGAATTTCATACACATACCATTCGCGTGCGTCACACGGGCAAATTGCATTTATAGCATTCGTATAAAGGATATTATCATAGGGTTACAATAACGTGATAAATAATGAAAATAGGGAAAAATTTACATATTTTGTATATATTACTGAAATGTTTTCTTTGGATACCTATCTAATAACTTCTCATGATTCAGTTATGATGCAAGGATAATACAGCGACTGCTGTGGTATTTTGTGAAATAACAGGTACATTTTTCCCTGGCGGTAAAATTCTAAGAGCTTTTTTAGTTACCTAAATAACCTAAACAAGGCCAAATGTCTGGTTTGTAACTAGAACGCTCAAGAGTTCTTCGATTTGCATTAAAAATTAGTTAAATCGCGTATGTGAATACGAAGGGAAAATTAGGTTGCCAGATCTAATTTTAAAGTGTCATCCGTTAAAAGAATAAGAAAGAGAAAATAATTCACAATTTAAGAAGATGTTAAAGTTTAGATATCAGATTATAATTCATTAAAGATAATAACGAACGATTGATTTCGACTAATCATTAAAATTACTGAAAATTCGACAAACTACTGAAAGTTACTCTAAAATTCACATTTTTTGCTTTTCCTAGGATTCGTGATAATATATTGACGGCAGCAAAGAATAAAAAATCGGCTGCAATTTTTTAGAAATTTTTTAGAAAAGATGTTCTCCTCACATAATTAAACTCAGAATAACTTCCTTTATCGTAGTATTTTTTTTCTTTAATAAATCCCTATATTATATTAATAGTACCTCATGCATTTGAAGATAATTCAAATAAGTTAGGTATTATTGGACATGTATATTATATTATGTACAGGTACTATTGGACATGTATATTGTATTATGTACAGGTACTATTGGACATGTACATACGCTTGGACATATATATTTGTCTCTGTGTGCATCGGACGTTCACGAGGCAAGATATTCCTACTTATTCGTTAAATTGCGGGTTTAATGGCTTATTTGAATTTGCGTACTTAAATTGACTTCATATACATGACTGCGTTACATAAATAGTAAAATACAGAGAAGATGTATAACAGGCGAAAAAATATGTAATACAGTTAATTAGTCTAAACCTTTTTTTTTATTATGCCTACTTAATGAAGTTTTATAATTGTTTAGTAAATGCATATATTATATACAACAATATATTAAACAATATATTTACAATACTTTATATTAAGTAAATTAATATATAGTATTATATTTGTTATTCTAGAAATTACCACAGGTTTGCGTTTTAAACATGCTGAATGATCATGTTTTTGTAGAAAACGATATGGTTGTATGCGTGTGTGTATACATATATATATATATATATATATATATATATATATATCATATATTTTCAGTCAAAAAATAAAATCAAATGATTACATATTGACATTACAGTTACAAGTCAGTGTAATATCCTTGTTTATGACATAAATGTATTTTAAGTAGGCTGTCTTCAAACTTTACTTTTAAACAAAACTAATTTTTAAATAATGTTCTAAGCAAAATTTTATGTAGATGAATATGATATAAGCGTTATTTATAAGCCAAAACTTCTGTAGTAGTATAAATTTAATTATAATTGACAATATTAAGGTTATACATTTTTGAAACGTTAAAAACTACAAAAATATTAAAATTGTTCCAAAACTTTCACTGATTCCCATCTTTTGAACAGTTTCAAGTATTTTTCGCGTTTAAGTAAGAAGAAAATGTATTTAACAATTGCATTGTTACAATATTTAAAATTCATTAAAATGGTGTTTCCGTATTTATATAGTTTCTTCAAACATCTTTTTTTCAACTTGAAACTTACCTCATTTATTATCAAACAGTTTTTTATGAACCATTTAAATCTAAAATCGACCTTATTTCTTTACATCGAATATTGACAATAAGATACGTGCGAACACGTTCCCTCCTAAGTGAGCCGAAAGCTTTTACCGAAAATTGTTCAGCATAACTTTTCCATCTTTGCGCTTCGTAATATCTTTGTATTTATTTTATTAAAAATATCTAGATAATGCGTATAATTTTTTAAATGTCTTTCCATAAAAAATGTTTTAAGTTATTCAAAATCGTAAAAATTACCAAGTGTCCGTTTATTTAAAGGTACATTATTGAGTCTTTTTAGTTTGAAGTTTGAATATATTTTAAAATATGTCATATTACAATTATTTAAATGAGAGCCTACTTTAGGATTTCGCAGTTAAACTAGGAACCGTCATAGTTTTGATATGCCGGTCTGCTTCTCATGTCATGTCCTCTGTATGTCACAGACGTTTTACTCACAACTATTAGTGATGTATAGCTGAAATAATTATATATGTTTATAACATCTACATAGTTATGAAATGAAATCGTTTAAAAAATTTTTAGTTTACCTTCACTATATTTAGGGTAGGGGTTTTTCATATACACCATTATATAGGCTATCGTTTAATAATAGGTTTTTCATGGTTATTTAGGATAATTCATCAGTGATTTTTCCACGCAGGGATTTATTTAAGAAATATTAAACTTTGAAATGCTAATTTTTGTTACTCTTATGGGTCCTCACCCTTTACCTATAGCCTCAACCAACTTACGATATGTAGTGGGTCTGTAACAACTTCATAGTAACTTCATGCAAGTGACTAAAATCAACTGCAAAAGTAACTGTTTTTAAAGTGTAAATTTATTACGTTTGTAGAATTATACATATATATATATTTGTAGAATTACGTTTGTAAATTTTACATATATATAGTAATACATATATATATTATACATATATATATTTGTAGAATTACGTTTGTAAATTTATTAAGTTTGTAGAAATATAAATATATATTAATTTCTCATTATTTAAATACACAATTATGTTAGGCAACATATTTGTGTATTTAAATAATGAGAAATTAATATATATATATATATATATATATATATATATATATGTATATGTATATATCAGAACAACCAATGTGAAGACATAATTTATCCGATAATAAAAGGTTAACTAAATCGTAACGTGATGTTATATTTACAAATCGTTCCACATTTGTTGTTAAGTATAAAATTTGTTGCAAAAGCTGAAGGGATCGATATAAAGGTTTAATGACAATATTCTTATTTCAATCATTTTTACGTACTTTATATATTTGTAGCACAAAAAAGACACTTTTCAGTTAGTTCCCTCAAAAAATGAAGACTCTTTTTATATTAGTAGGGAAAAAAGTGCTTGTTTTTATATTTAAATTGTGATTGTAAAGTTGGCCAAATATTTGTCGGAACATGTGTAAAGTATATTCCGTAGTTGTTTACATCGCTTATTGGTGTAATTATCCGAAATAACTGCATTCCAATGTTTGAAACACATTCTCGACTTATGTTTTCAAAAATCTTCTGAACAATTTCGGTCGATATCGGTTTTTCATTTATTTAGTAGCTATTAGGTTTAATTTTATTGTATATTTACATTACTAATTTAATACAATAAGGCATATTGTAATAAATAGTCTATTTTATAATGTCTCTCCAACATTTTATTGTAGTCTTAAACAACATTGAGTTCTCAACTTCTATTTTTCTTGGCTAGAGAACATTTCTCGTATATCAATAAGTTTTCCGAATGTACCAATACAGCAAAGCCTATATAAATAAATTAATTAAATAATTAATGGAAAGTTACATTCAAGGGTTAGCATTTACAATTGTTTTAGATTCTTTAGATACGATCGAAAAATTAGAGGGAGAGATGTAATCCCAGCATCGTTTTGAAATGCCTATCCAATGAAGTTTCATTTAAAGTAAGCTAAAAAAGTAACCGTATAATGTAACATTTTACTACTTACTCGTATTTATTGACATCGCCACTTGAAGAATCTACTTGTATTATTTTGTGCACGTATGTTCAATACTCTAGAAATTAGTAGGATGTAACCAAAAACGGATATATCAAAATTAAATTAAAAGGCCACTTTTATATACCTTAAAAAATAAAGTTACATTTTAAAGTTAGAATTTACAATTTATTCTAGATTGTCTAGTAAAAAATTAGAGGGAGAGATGTAATCCCAGCATCGTTTTGAAATGCCTATCCAATGACGTTTCACTTAAAGTGAGCTAAAAAATAACCGTATAATGTAACATTTTACTACTTACTCGTATTTATTGACATCGCCACTTGAAGAATCTACTTGTATTATTTTGTGCACGTATGTTCAATACTCTAGAAATTAGTAGGATGTAACCAAAAACGGATATATCAAAATTAAATTAAAAGGCCACTTTTATATACCTTAAAAAATAAAGTTACATTTTAAAGTTAGAATTTACAATTTATTCTAGATTGTCTAGTAAAAAATTAGAGGGAGAGATGTAATCCCAGCATCGTTTTGAAATGCCTATCCAATGACGTTTCACTTAAAGTGAGCTAAAAAATAACCGTATAATGTAACATTTTACTACTTACTCGTATTTATTGACATCGCCACTTGAAGAATCTACTTGTATTATTTTGTGCACGTATGTTCAATACTCTAGAAATTAGTAGGATGTAACCAAAAACGGATATATCAAAATTAAATTAAAAGGCCACTTTTATATACCTTAAAAAATAAAGTTACATTTTAAAGTTAGAATTTACAATTTATTCTAGATTGTCTAGTAAAAAATTAGAGGGAGAGATGTAATCCCAGTATCGTTTTGAAATGCCTATCCAATGACGTTTCACTTAAAGTAAGCTAAAAAATAACCGTATAATGTAACATTTTACTACTTACTCGTATTTATTGACATCGCCACTTGAAGAATCTACTTGTATTATTTTGTGCACGTATGTTCAATACTCTAGAAATTAGTAGGATGTAACCAAAAACGGATATATCAAAATTAAATTAAAAGGTCACTTTGACATGAGATTAAAAGGCCACTTTTATATACCTTTAAAAAATAAATTTACATTTTACCGTTAGAATTTATTTTAGATTGTCTAGATACGATTGAAAAAATAGGGAGGGGAGATAGAATTCCAACATCGTTTTGAAATTCCTACCAACTAACAAAAAAAATAACAGCTCTCACGGTACATGTCACGAAAGGTAAGTTAAGAAATATAACATTTTGCTACATATTTATTGAGATCACCATTTGAAGAATCTACTTGTTTATTTCATGCATATAGGTTCAATACTGTAGAAGTTATTAACTTTACTTAAAGTGGGCTAAAAAAATTAATTTTAATTTTTCTTGAAAAATAAAAGAAGTCATTATGTTCGATATTTTCTCTTTTAGCCTTTAATGATTTTTATTGCATCATGCATTTAAAGAACTCTGTCCCGAATTTTGTATTCACTTAATGCAATGTAAAAATGCAATGTAAACAAACAAAATAAAAACAGGACTTGTTATATGTAGGAGTTTTTGGATTTCAGTATTTCATATAGTTTAAAAAGTATGTAGAAGTCTTTCGCACTGCATACTTAATCTACTTTGTATATTTTGGTACAAAAGAAATGCTGCAATAAATTTAATTTTTTGCTTGTTTTATTCTCAATAATTTACTCTCCCGTTTACTCCTTTTCATTTCTTGTTAACTGTAGATGAAAAAAAAATTAAAATGATATGTATTATTGGTTTAGTTAGTTTTTAATTTATAAATAAACGAGACTATAAGGACTGCGTAATGAACATTAGAAGTGCATTATGAAGAGGAATATGTTCCACTAATGTGGTTCTTCAATATAATAAATTTTCACTAAAAAATAACATTCAGCGTAAACATCTTATTGTGATCATTAGTCATTTTGTCATGCATGCCAATTTATTCTCGCAAAATATTTTTTTTTAATATGCATTTGAAAATCGATGTAACAGAAAAAATTTGTTGATAATTCAATTATAATCATAAATCATAAACGAACAAATCAAAAACAATTACCTCAATTAATTTTGTGACATTTTGAACCAATAATAAATACGCTTCATACGATAATAGTAGTCTTTTATACGAGTAAAATAGAATCTCATTTAGAATTTGTATTATACGCGTGCAAGGATTTCCAATGAGGTGCATGTAAACATAATTACTTAGTAAATTATTAAAAATATTGGTACAAGTAATAAATAGTAATTCTCATATTAAACAATTAAAAACCTATCAGAGTAAAGTTCACACTATGAGGGTTTGTGCAAACTTACTACGTTATAAGCATTTAACAGTACATAACCAATTAGGTTATATCGAAATATTAATTTTTCATCATATGTATATATATATATATACATATATATGATGAAAAATTATTATTTCGAAATAAAATTATTTTCAAATAAATCAATTCATTTTGTTGCATCATCGCGTTTTTCATAAATGAACGCTATATTCACAATTAAATAAAACTACGAGATGTAGTATTATTTCTACTTTCTTTAAGTTCTTTACCACGACCTAGGTTTCATTGTATTACAACATCTTCAGGTGGGTTATTACCAAAGATCTTTGAATCTTTGCTAATATCCCACCTGAAGATGTTGTAATACAACGAAACCTCGGTCGTGGTAAAGAAATTAAAGAAAGTAGAAATAATACTACATCACGTAGTTTCATTTAATTGTGAATAATGAATTTCTATAAAATTAAGGCCAAATATATTCAATATTTGAACGCTATATGACACTATTTTAAGTAGTTTTGATCCTTATCCTTTTTCTTCTTTACACAGTGAAAAAGTGACTTGTTTTACCCGTGGTACTAGAATTCTGGATGATTGTAAGAAATTGTCCATGTTGACAGTCCGTTATATGTACCAACTTTCTTCATAAAGTTTAATGAATGAGGAAATAAATAAAATAGTTTTGTGTATCAGAATCTATGCAGGCAAGGGACGACGTACTCAATGAAAGGCGCACAGGGTAATTCATATTCCTCAGGCATATTATTTACTAACATTGTCGATTAACATAGAACCTATATAATCTATTCCAAAGATTAGAATTACCTTATAAAATATATTACATTGCATATTATATTAATATACAAGTTAGGATTAAAAATAAATATGCTCTTGGCAGTCGCTTGAACAATTTAGTTTCTTCCGCTACAGTGAATAATCTAATTTAACAATAATTGCGTCCTGTTATGTGATATATTCAAGTTAAACCGATTCATTGTCAGCAATTAGTATCTAAAAATATAGAATTTATATGAAGGTTTTATTCTACTATCAATTTGGCTATCATCGGGTTACTTTATAACCATTATTAACGTATTTAAGAAATTTAGTGTATCAATGAATTTTTTTAAGAAAATTATTGTATTATCAGAAATAAGCCTTTGATCGCTTGCTTATCCAAATATAAATAATATCAAAACAATATGTATATATATATATATATATATATATATATATATATGTAGGTATATGAGCATAACAATAAATGTCGATGGTAGCAAAATTTCACTTTTATTTCGTATACAAGATTGACATTTAATCGAGTCCAAAAAAGACCGAAATAAATGCTGCTCTATTCCATTGTTTGAAATGTAAATTTATTCCATAATATCTAAACCAATTAG
This sequence comes from Druceiella hillmani, assembly GCA_039881145.1. NCBI lineage: Eukaryota > Metazoa > Arthropoda > Insecta > Lepidoptera > Hepialidae > Druceiella > Druceiella hillmani. The sequence continues at coordinate 3,245,696 of JAYKKI010000115.1, read as the reverse complement.
AAATTAGTCAAATAAAGTCATTACCCTTATCTATCATAAATATTCTAACCTAATGAAATGCTGTGTATATATTTAGTCTTGTAGTACTTGTTACTAAAATGGATCTCTTTTATTGTTATTTGTTTTTAACCTACACATATAAAGTAAATAAATGGAAAAAAATACTAAATACGGTATGTAAACGTACTGCAAAATATCATTATACTTATTTAAACATTTTTATATTATAATTTATATAGAAAATGACCATACACTATAGACGTTTGACGGAAGGAAGTTTAACATTTGATATTTGTATCTTACGCGATCAGTAGAAAGGAAACGAGGTCAAGAGTAAAAGGTCGCCTTATCTCAAACTACGGAGAGAAAATTACTCAAGAAAAGATGATGCTTGTGATGAGTAGCCTGGATTTTATTGTTAGATCCTTCCAATATATTCGGTCGGCTTCTGAACTGGGTTATATGGTACACTTGTATTGGAGTGTATCTCTTTGACGTACTTCATCCTTTTATCTATTTATTTGAATATATTTTGCGTTTATATACTAATGGCGTCAGTCGGCTTTGAGTGGACGGACAATGGTTTTGTAGAAATAATACCTGACACCTACAGCTTTTGCAAACGTTTATACTGTAGGATTTGAGTCCGAATTTTTTTAAATTAATTCACATGTATTTTAAAAGATAAAATTATATAATAAACATTTCATAATTAATATATCGTTCGTGTCATATATTGAAAAGAAGGTGTTATTTACGTATTTATAAATTTTAAATTTAGTGCATGCATACATCTTGATAAATAAAGGTGAAATGAATTTAGTTCTTTTGGAAAGAAAATTAAAAAATAATATACGAAATGAAAAAATAAAAAGTAAAATATTGTGTGATAAGTATTAGAAATCTATTTTAGGTTCATTTCTAATATTACAAATTCATGTTTTTCCCATGGTTGAAAATAAATACCTAAAACGAATTAACATCTGGGCAAGCTGCTGACAAAAAAACGAACGCGCACGCACGCATGCATGTTCGCGCTCACTCACGCACGCACAGAAGATCTGTATCTTCTGCATCTTGTATTCATAAATTCTTAGAATTATAAATTAAAAAGGACTGCTGAAATTAGATTTTACTTCAAGACACATTATTTTAACGTAGAATTATTTATTAAGTAACAGAAATATTATAATTGAAGTTGATGGCGATGTTAAAGATAGAGCAAGGTGAAAAATGAAATAGAGCAAGTGAGAAGAAAAGAGCAAGCAAAGTGTGATAGAGCAAGGTGTTAGTCACAACTTGACAACAAAAATGAAGGCCAGAAATAGCCTGCCGGGTAATATTTACCGTCTATGAAATTCATTTTCTTATTAATTTCAGAATATTTGGCTCTCACATACAAGATAATTTAGTCTTTGGAAACTTGTTTGACAATGGATCCTTTGTCATTACATTTTCCAACTTAACAGACTTCTTGAACTAAACGGAGCGTTTAAAATTCAATTCTTTCAACTTCTTGGAATTATGACAACAATTTTAAATTTTAAAAGATGAATATACGCAAATGTTTTTGTGCTATTTTTCCAACAGGAAAATTATGCTATATAGAAATAAAACATATCATTTTTTGTTTTATTGCAGACCAAAAAATAACGTTTAGCATCTCACATAATTTTGCAAAATTTTGATAATACCACCAATAGGGCAACTAACTACCCACACCACCCTAATTTCCACGTAACTATTATGTTATAAATAATTTTAAGACACAGTTACTTTGACAAGTAAAGGTATGCATTTGTGCATATTTTTGATATATGGAGATAATTCCAGTAGAAATGAACAAAAGTCATGTATCAATGTCTACCTATAAATACGCGAAAAGAATTTTTGGAAATTCCAATGCAATCAAAGGTTGAAAATTATCAAAACTGTACTGGTTTTTGAAGCAGCGCTTATGCGCTAGATGGTAATACGGATAAACCACTCTCGCAGCTTCTTCAACCAGAAATGCAGTCTTGCTCCTCGTTTTCTTACTATCTTTCCTTGGATAATGAATTTAAAAAAATGTGTTCTGTTCTCGTGACGTACCCAAAGTAAGTAAGCTTTTTTAACTTAATCTTTTTCGTAAACCCCATTTCTTTACCAAGCTTTATTAAAATTCTTTTATTTTTCATACGGTCATACATTTATTAGTCACTTTATTAGTTACACCAGTATATTTTGTGAATAAAGCTGTATAGCCATATCTAATATGATACATATATAAAAAGCAAGAGAGCATGAACATTTTGTCGGAAAACATCGGCATTTAAATTATAAATAGGAAAGAAGGTTGTTAATTATGTAATACGCGAACAGGAGATATAAACTATAAGTAACTGAAAGACGTCTGAAAAGAAGTCCTGTCATAAAAACATGACTAAATCAATAAGAACGAAGTGAAATATTTAAAAAACTGGCATCTCTCATTATCCCCATTTTAATCAGTAACATTTACTTTTGAATGTTTAAATAAATATTTTGGAGCCTTTAATTAACGATATCCTTATTGCTAATTAAACGTTTAATTAACAATATCCTTATTGTTAATTCTACATCTGATGAAGAATACTTTGTAAATAAAGTACTGTTTTTCTTACGTACTTATCTCCACTCCATTATAACTCCAATAACCATATATATGTTAACCCTCAAAACTATCTATATTGAAGGAGAGAATATTTAAACAAAGGATACCATGAAGGGGGTAGGAGGATACCCATTTTTAAGAGTTTTGTAAGTTTTTTAATATAACTTTTAGTGTCCATAGCGGTCCAGCAGATTCACCATCATCCACGAAATAAATTTTTTAACACCCTCACAGAATTATTATAACATACGCATTACAAATATTTTTATACCAATATTGTTTGGAAGTTAGTATATATTTTATTTTAAAATTAAGCGAAAACATAGAATTAACTGTTAATATAAAAGTTGAAATGAAAAATTGGCTTGGTTCCTCCATTAGAAAAGTAGTTGAAAATGTAAATAGTACCACTGATAAGTGCTAATTCCAAAAGAAAATTTCCTCCTCCAGCTGTATCGTATATTTGTATACAGAATTTGTACACAACATGACGTGTATAGTTTGCGATCTATTATAACATGCATAACATTTAGTAAGAAAGACTTTTATTGATCATTTTTATATAGTTTTAGGAGAATAAATCACACTAAAGTCGCAGAAATAGATGGTGTCTAGTTATATTTTGCGAGTACTTATTTCATTTGGAACAAGCTTTGGAGAATTTTCGAAAATGTCAAATTTCAATTATTTTGTAACAACAAATTTTATTATATTTGCCTTCGATGTTAAGTGTGTTATAATTCCATAATATTTTTATATCAACTCATTTAATTTTGTTGGTTAAAAACACTGCCTTCAACTATCTAAAAACTTTGTTACATTCTGTGTAAACACTTTAAAATTATAAGTATTTCTGAAGTCTGTAGATTATGATCAATAAAGACTATGTCTTAAAATATTTTTATGTCGAAATTTTTGCTGTCAATATTTTTCTACAAAATCCTTTTAAAATATATTTAGTTTGAATTGGCAATATTTATTTTATTCGGGAAACTAATACTTATAACTCTACTAAACAACAATTCAGAATCACTTTATTAATGAAGAGAATTCGTCCTTCACTGAAATAATTTCATTTGTTCAATTGAGGAATAAAAAAAACTGCTTATTTTTTTTCATTATATTTATTAATAATTGCTCTAAATTTCTTTCTTAATGGTGAGTTAACTATATATACTTTAAAAATTGCCAAGTCACAATATGACTTAAAATATAGGTGCAAGATGTCATCAAACGCTTTAATTATTTTAAAATTAGCTTGATCAGTATAACAAAACTAAACGATTTTTTCTAGAACAACAGATATTTTCACTTATTTTAAATAAAACGGATGTAGAAATAGTGCTAATTTTAAATACGTCCTCAGTTTTTGGCTTTCAGTGTTAGGTCTTGAAATACTCGCATAGACTACCATATCGCAGAATATTTTTCTCAATGACGTTTCTAATTAATTACTTTCAGTTTATCTATTAAAATTTTATCATCGAAAAGAAAGTGAGCAAACAATTTGGGATTGTTTGAATACTTTTTTGGTGAACTTATATATTGTAATAGCCATAATAAACCTTGCCATTGTTTCTATACTGTATTTTGGGAACAATCAATTTGAGTAACGAAAATTGACCTTAAATATCTGATTTTTTCTGCAATAAGTGATTTTAATTTGATGACTTGAAAATGAAACTGTCGACTATAATTGGGTTAGTTGAAGCAATGATTACACATCAAGAGACCAATTGACGTGAAATAATCACTCCGGAATCGCTGAAATTATCGTCTTTTAGTAACTTCAATGACAAAATCGGGAGCTGCTCTCCGAAAAATCTTACGTGTGAATTTTGTTGTAGAATGACAGAATTCATATCTAGACACAATTCATATGTTAAAGCAAGCAGTGTCGCGTATGGGTTTTAACATTATCCATATCTTGTTGACTCGTCCATAGTCAAACTTATGTCGTTTAAAAATGCAGCGCACTCTTTGTATATGATCGACTGGAAAATGTTCTAGATTTTTTTAAAACTTGTATTAAATACCAGGAAACGCATACATAAAGATTTTCTTTTCACGAGGAAATAATTGCAGACTTGTTGTACATCTTATATGCAGATACATTTTATGCAACTTTCAAATTTTGGCTTTTGGTTACTTCCTTAATTTAAAACGATTATTGTTTTTAATATATTAGAAATTACATCCGATTTAAATTTCATTTGTTTTGGAATTTGATAGTTCATTCTTTTCAACAAAAGTAAAATATAAATATTATAACACGTTTATTAATTTGAAAAGCGCTTTAAAGTATCTACTGAGCAAATAATTATTTCAAACAGGTTATTCACTGGTCGTCGAAATTCAACTGTTAAGGGGATGAGCGGTGACGTCTAAGTTTGTACTTAAACATTATAACGTGCTTATTAAGGCTCAAAGAATCTACAAAACATTCTTATGAATGTTTTGAAATTCAGCTTCAAAATTGATGAAAGAGTGTAAAAAATTGACATATAGGAAATAATATAATATGTATATCCATTTTTGGTTATTATGGTGGTCTTCACTCTCTGGTCTTCAATCTCAAGAAATTGATCAATTTCTTGAGATTCAACACACGTAATATTATTCTAAAATGAAATAAAATAGTGAATCAAAATTACCAGAAAAGTACTATTTTATAATTATCACTGCACAATAAAACATTTATCACTATATTTAATTATTTACATATTTTGATGGCAATAACTATAATCGATAAAAACCACCGTCCAAATATGGATGGGGCGTATCCTTGCGTGATTTATCATTTTGTCAATATTAATCGTAAGGAAATGAGACTGAGCATAGTTTGATCCAGCTTCCCAGAAAGCCTTTAAATTCTTCTGAATGACGTAAGTTACAAATAAAAAAAATATTTTAAAAAATCTCTCTTTATATAGAAAATATTATTCTAACCATAAATAATGTTATAATGCAACTATTTAGTATATATATATATATATATATATATATATGTACATATAACGTTTTGGATTCTGGAGGAATTTCAAAAACTATGTTTTTCAGATTGTCAGACAATCTTAGCCATTGACAGAAAAATGATATAAAGCCAAATATAATTTTTTTCTCGATATATTTTCAATATACTTAAAGTTGACATTAAAATTAATCAAAATTCTGGCATTCTGCACATAGTTTGATGCCAAATTCTGATTTCCATGTTGATAAAGTCGTTTCATCAGATATTCAATAAGATTGTTTTATTTTTTTATTGTATGAATATACCGAGAAAATCTTGAAAAAAGTAGAATATATATTTTAGTAATTTATTTAACACTAACCTTTGGAATATATAGACTTTGACTTGCATCTTTCATGCTTGTTATTAAATTATAAATCCTAACTATATTCTATTTTGGTAATAAAGACGTCCTGTTCAGGATTAGAGCGTAAATGTATGTATGTATATTTATATACAAAGTAGATAATATTATCTAAATTTTACGAATAATAGTCTTGATTTTAACAAATTTTTTTGAAATTTCACCATCATTAATTTTTTTCTTGTGAGCGAAACCGCGGACCGACTCCACTTGATTTATAAATTAATAAGAAGTAAGACGACGTATGAAATAATGCTATATTGATATACGAATCCGGATTTCTGTTTTTTAATTGAAAATAATTTTCTCAATAAGATATTCGGAGTATAAGCAGGCGAATTGATAATTTGTCACGTTCTACTTATAGTTAGCGCCTAAATTTTGCGGTGTACACAGCCGCCGCTGATACCGCAATTAAGTATTTCTAGCCGCTGTTGGTTCAAAAGCTCTTTTCGAATACGTAGTTATTTATAACGACTCTTCGACCATACTGATCAAGTAATTCATCTTAATTAATATCTACGTTATCAAAAGCCTTGGTGATTGCTTTCAGCAATAAACATGTGAAACTAAATTTGGTTTGAATTGAATAATCTCTCTGAATGCTAATTATCTAAGAATTATTGTATTATGTATGTTTTTAATGTAGGTATTACCACAAAGTTTTCTTTCTAACTTATGTTCATCATTTTTATTAATGTTGTACAGTTATATCAAACGCTGGAGCGGGGAAAGTAAAATTTCATCTAATTTTATTCAAAATATATTTAAATAAATTCATTGTGTTAGGTAACAAAACGCATTCTAGTCAGCAGTGTTTTTCGTATAGAAATAAGTAAATATTTATTTGTGGTGCTAGAAGCTGTAAGAATGATTTTAATCATTTTTCTTTCGATGATGTACGTTTTTAGATGTAAAATGGTTTGTTTTAAGATCAGATGCCGCGTAAGTCACTGACCTTCATTTTTATCTAAAGACAATGGTAATGAGATTAACTAGAGTGTTCACCTCTCTAGGCGCTTTTTTCAGTAAAGTAAATCACATAAAATGTTTCTGGGCCATATCCACATACTCAGGATTTGTTTCCTATGATATAATTATTACTATTATCCTGAAAATGCCACTGAAAGCGATACACTTGGAATCAGGAGAAGATTTGAAGGTTAAGAGAGGATGTAAAGAATGGGAAGTCAGTTCAATCTTAACCGAAAAGTTAAAAGTTTAAGAGGCGGAATAAATGAATGGAATTTATGCAACCTTAAGGGAAGTACTTTGAAGAGGAAAAATATGAAAATTGTAAAAAAATGAAAGAGCGCATTCTCCCTTAGCTAGTATGCGTTTTAAATAAACTATCACAACATGCGGCGAATCACTTTCCGCCATACTTAATGAACTTACTCAGCTTTTGCTTTCTCCGAACTGATATTATAAATAAGGAATTTGATTTATCTATTTATTTATTAACCTTATTATTAAATAAATATTGGTAAATTATTAATTTGGTTATTAGTTAATAATTAATAATAACCAAATTAATAATTTTTAGTAACAAGTAATGTAAAGAACCACTTGACATGCTTGGACTACTAACACCATGAAAAAAATATTTTGATGTTTATTACTCAATGCAATTTATATCGACGTATCTTATAATTAAAGTTTTTGATACAAAGAATATTATAATTATTGCAAAAACAAAACTCAGCGTTTTTTAATAAAAATTTCAACATCTGAAAAAAAGATGTAAGCTGTATACCAAAAACCTGCACATTTTTGCTGAACAGAGTAGATCGTCCAAATTTAATTTATAAAAGTATTGCTGTAGTGTTATTAGATGAGGAACGAATTCTATCATCTCCATTATAAATCCATACTGGTGAAGCAAGTCAATAAGACTTATAACGCGGCATATTTCAGTTACAATGTATTAAGTGCGAGTAAACATATAGTCTAGACAAACAAATAATTCTTATATTATTTGCATGAAACAAAGAATACTAATCTTATAATATTGGTATTTTTTATTTATGAACATTAATTCTTGCAATTTTTTATTGAGAATAAAAAATATTATTAATTTTTCATAATAATTCTGTCACAAAAGACTGAATACACGTAAACAAGCAGGCACCCACACATGCACGCACTCACGAACGCATGTACGCAGAGCATATTTGAATATTAAAAAAACATATTAATAACTATTTAAATATATTTAATTAGTGGTATTCAAGCAAGGTTTGCAATATAACACATAATCTGTAGTCCCAAAGGACAAATGCAAAAATTTTCATTACACAAGCTTGTGTTTTATGATATATTTTGAATACGCCTCATGATATAAATTTAGCAAAGGGCCTGCATATTTCAAAATTAAATTCTATCGGTTCCACCTATTGCAATACAACCAGTTGTGAAATTTTAGTAAACGGTTATGTTTCTTGTAGGTAACCAGTTACTAGTACTAATTCTCTAAATATTTATCCATATTTGTTTAAATACCTTGTGTTTTCGGAACATTTAAATAATAGTTAATGAATCATACTAATGTTAATAAATCTAAGAATTAAATAATTTTATAATAATATTCTAATAATAATATTCTTAAAAATAAAAGGATTAGAAATATAGACATTATGAACTTAAATATGGAAATTTCTACATACCTGATAATTATAAGATAAATAAATTAGTGTCATTGCAATATGAAAAGGAAAGTTGAAAGTTATAAAAAACATGAATACCACGATATACCGGGAGATATTTTATATAATTTCAATCGATATCTTTCTTATTAAAAATTACGCCATGAAATATAAAAATTTTGTTCTAGAGATATATTTCCATTGAAAATTCAATTTCCCATTACAAATAATTAAAATTTTAACCAAACTGTCATATCATGGGGCTAAACTGAATGGTTTGTCGTATTTTCGATTAATGCCATTAACAAAAATTTTAGTATTTATTTATTTACGGAAACTACCTTAAAAATAATGATTAATTTACCGTATAGAATGATAATGGGAACCGGATAACTTTTATTACAAATTTGACTGTGCGTTGATCACCCAAAATTTGCTGGACCGACTTTGATGAAATTTCATAGCATATATATATATATATATATATATATATATATATATATATATACATATATATATATATATATATATATATATATAACTAAGAGCGACATATGAAAGGAAAAGGAATGTCTTGTTTCGAATTTCACACGAGTAACACCTTTGCAATAACCGTATGGTTGTGTACGTGTCGATGAAATTACTTAAGTACTTTATTTAGATATAGAGTGCGTCACTTCACATTTCATTGATATGAAATGGTGGTGAACTATTTACAAAAAGTGCATGCTATAAAAATTAAATGAAAGTAGACTTATAAAAAATTACATTGCTTTTAAGTGCACGGATCTTTCTGTTATAGTTTATATACTTTTTGTGGGACATGTTTCCACTTTCCAACAAAAATAGATATGTTTTATAAATATAAACGGTTTTGTCTCTTTCGACTGACATTGAAATGCAACTAGATCAGACCAGCGTTATTTTATAGAAATTATGTTAAAAATTGACAAACTCTCTACACACGAAGTATAGGTTTATACCCTATTTTCTTGTGTTGATAATACTGTTAATAAATTAGTTTTATTCAAATATTTTATGAAAAAAATTTATTATTGTCAGATACGTTTACGATCCTTTTTCGTTCGAAAAAAGTCAGCTTAATGACTTTCTTATACTGCGTGTAATTATTATCAAATAAAATTTTAAACTTTACTGAAGCTTAAATATTCATTAAGTTTTTTTAAATATTGATTTGTGAAACGCTATAAAATTTCGTTTTATTAAAGGAATAAAGAAATCTTCTTTTTGCGAAATACCCAATTTTTATAATATCGTGCATAGAAAATAAAACTTGGCTATAGAAACATTTTTAGGTATTTTTGAATAACGGTTGCTCATAGGTGTATGAAAAACACAAACAGGATCGAGTACATTTAATTTAGTAAAGATAAGTTTTTTATTTAGCGAGTTTATTTTTATAAGATTTAGGAACTAAGTTTCTTCCAAAAAAACTACAGTCGGCAAATTAAATGTAAATATTTGAGTAATTCCAAAGACCAGTGAAAATATTTTCAAAGGCCTTTTAAGTCGGACGCTGATTTGATTCAGCGTTTGCTAACGAAGCTTATATTTGATAACGAAAAATCAATTGAGAAATTTGAATTTATTGCTAAGTTAATCCAAGTTGTGTAATTAAAGATCTGATGGCGACCAAGTTAATTACTTTGATGAAGATCAAATTTTAATTTATACAATAAAATTTGACCTTCGATGTTTTTTATAAGATAAATGTAATTCATCATTTTCTATGTACATACGAGAAATTGGATTAGAATATACATAGCAGAAATAAGTAACGGGGAACAAATATATTAGAGCAAAACATTAATAATTTCAAACTACATCAATGGAATTTGTTCTGATTTATCCTCATCATAAAATAAAGAATTTTTGTATCCAATTTCACATCATTATTGAAATATTTAAGAGTGAAATATGTAAGTAATACTGAAGAAAAGAATATATAATGAAATAAAAATACGAATACACCAAGAATACATTAGTAATTTACAAATAATTTAAGTGCAATTATATATCGTATATTAAGGGTTCTTTACCCACTGAAGCACATGTAAACATAAGTGCACATAGAATTTTCGTTAAATTTGTGCAAATATTACTTTAATTCTCATTGTGTGTACCTTTCACAGGCCGCTCTTTTACAGATTACGTCTGTGTGTAATACCATATTTTTTTCAAAAACTATAATATTTTGAATGATAGCCATAATTTTACGATAACTTTAGATAAAGATCTAGTCACGCTGTAATATAATTTTAGTTTTAGAACAACTTTTGACAAATAAAAGGAAAACAACAAAAATTAGTTTTGACTGCTCATGACTTGCTTTTTTAGTTGATATTTCACTAAATGTATACCTCAATGAATAAAAAAATGAATTCTCAATTATTTTACTTTCTGCCCTTAAACATATTTTAATATTTTTAGTACTTTCTACTAAAAAGCATACGGGCTAAAATTCTTTTTCATTTTATCAATTTTTTAAGTTTACACATTTCCTAGAAAAATGTTTTTAACCGAAGGAGAGAGGATTAGAACGACGGGTACGCCAGTGAGCTTATGAGGTTTCAGCTGTTTTCCTTTTGAGGTAGGAAAACCAAGAAGTAGTTTTTTTACACATAATCGTTTTACTAATTTAAATTTACCTATTTTTAGCACCCACTCTTTAAATACAGTATAAATGCTCGTGCCCAATTATAGCTTTCTACATAATGGCGTTTTTAAGAACTTGGCAACAAAATTGTTCTAAATGAATTATATGTTAGGAATTTCTACTCGATATCACATTTCGTTTAAAGGTCAGAAATTTCAGAGAGAGGGAAGTCATTCCATATACTATATTTGTTAAAATAGGCAGCTTCTATTATACTACTACACTACTTTAATTCATTAAAGGAACACGTGGTAGCTTAAGTATTTTTCCAATTACAACTATATGCTGTACAATGCAATGTGTATTGTCTTGATTAGTGAGTGATATCACATCATACTATGTAAAGTGTATTTTCTTGATTAGTGTGTGATATTTGGTCTCACTAATGAGTGATAAACCGATTATACTGATAACTCTACAGAATAGTGTTATTTTATGTTCTGTGGATAACCCAATGTTATGTTCTTTTACTTGTGGATTCTGCTAATAATAACGATACGTTTAAATATCATTCATCAGACGGAAGATGTCCACTGTTGATTACATGCCTCTGCGATAGATTTACAAAAATATTGATTCAATGCCGCATATCAAGTGGTTTTCGGCCCCTTTATTTGGTCCTTTGTTCATCTAACAAGAGAGTGTCTTGTTCCGTCTCTTCAGGTACGTGATCGCCATTAGAGAAACTTTCTTCTCCAACCTATCAATCTTATGAGCTACCTCTAAGACCTTTGCCCTTTTGCGGATCTCCTCATTATTAATCATATTGCATAGGCAAACCCCAAGACTTATGCTATTTTCATTCCACAGGGATTTGGTGTCTTATTATGAGGTCACTAGTGAGAAACTACACCTCACTTCCTGAAAATACACAGTATATATACGAGTATATAGATAAAAAACTATTTAAACAATAGTTTTTGCATTTCTGCAAATAATATCAGCAAAGGTTATATATAATTCCAATATTCTGTGTTTAGGATTTTATCTAGCTATTTAAATGGGGGCAGTTATTTACGTTTTGTGAGTAAACACTACTTTAAATAAGAAATGAGATTAATTTTTGTATTGTTTTTCAAAGAAAATATTTACAGAGGAGAGAATAGATTTTAATAGAGGACTTCTTTAAAAGAGATCAAGTCCCTTATAGACTTATTCCATTTATAGTATTTATTGTTTCAGTAAGAATTTTAAATTTTAATAAGGAATGCAAGAGTTGTAAGTATATCCTATTAATTTGTCATGTATTTATGTTGATAAGTAAAAAAAAGGTGGAAAAAGATAGTGAAGCTGGGGCAGTAAATCTATTGAAAATATAAAAACATTGTCGAAACGAATTTCTAATGCAGACTATTTTCAGGGTTAATCACTTTCCGTCCATCACCCAGCCAAACGTAATTACGTTATAATTTTATTTTACAAGAATTATAACTTCAAAGTATTATTTGTTTCAAATATAACTATTTTTTTACAAATGAATATATTGGTTTCATATTAAATTGGATCTCATTTTTTCGCTGCAAACGTTTAGCTTGGATCATGGCGTTCGATTAACACTCTCATTCAGTAATTAAATCGTATCTCAAGTTTTATGCTGATCGCGCTTACACGGCTTACACGCTTCTTGTTTTTACCAGTTAGTGGAAATAACCAATTTATGTAAATATTTTATTTGTTTTATGAAACAAATTCTAATACATCATAAAAAGTAAGTATACTTGGGATTTTCCTCACAAACCATTTGAAAATCGAAATATCAATTCTTTAGGTAGTGAAAATGTTCTATCAGTGTCTCAAATGCTAACGTCAGCATGGTACACCTATAACTATTGCTGAACTTCACGACGACTGTTGTTTTTAGGATATCAAGACACTCTAGGGTAGTTTCTTTGGAGACTAAAACTGATAAATGACATCAAATCAAAAAGACGATTAATACTGATAAATGCATGAGTTATAAGTATATCCTATGTTATAAATATATGACATCATAATTTGAGGGCGAGCCAGAGTTTAGTTTGAATTATAATTTTTCACAAATACTATTAATTTTAGTTACAAATGTGCGTAGTATTTGTGGGTAAATATGAATTTTACACCAAAAATTATTTATACATATACTAAAAATAAAATGTAACAACCAGTTCGTTGATAAGTTCATTTATCTATATGATACCCTCGGCCGCCCTAAAGGATATTATAGAACTGAATGTATCTCTAAGATCGTATAACGATTTATTAGCTATAGCACAGTTTATTTTTCATTATGTTGTTTGAAATATCATGGGAAATGGTATTTTTTTAATACTAATAAATGAAAATTATGTGTCACAGAAAAGTTAATAAAAAACAAAACACCATATTTAAAAAATATTGAAGCATTTCGGGATGTTTATATAAACTTCCTGGTATAAATATAAATATTATATAGCTTAAATATATTTTTTGTTACTCAAAGTAAATTTTTTTGCAGATACAGTAAAGCTTTTTACAGATGAAATTGTTCGTTTAATAAAATCCAAATTAAAATTATAATGTATTATGAATTATTTTTTCACGCCTATTTAATCCAGTTTTAAGAGTTCAGGTCGAAAAATCCAACCAACCCACATTTTATATTTATTTTTTAAGAGAAAGAATGAGTTTTTGGGTGCAGAAAGAATATTTTTTAAAATTTTTTTCGAAATATAAAAGTAAGTTTTCCATAATAATGTACATGCAATTATCTCCATAAATACAAAACGCAACAAATGTTTATTTGTTCACTTATAATTTCAATTCTGCTTAAAAGTTTTGGTGATATAATAGAAAACATTTTTCTACTAACGTCTTTCAAAATATTTCATACATGTCTAGGTTAGTGGTGGATACGTAGGAAGCTCTATAGATGGAGAGACGACAATGGCAACACCGGAACAGCAGAAGGTGTCATTCTTCTAGAGAGATATTGAAATTCAATTGCCAATCATGGAAGTTAAAACATTATAACTTCTACATAAGCAACGCCATGGGAAAAAGCTAATAATAAATATATTGCAAAATTAGATAAATTACCATAAAATATCAGTCCACATCTTATTACAGAAGCAATTAATAACCTGAAAAATTAAAGAGTATGTTAATGTTTGTAAGTTATTTTATGTAACATTGTGAGTTATGTTCGTACTTGGTAGGTTTAATATTGTCTAAATTCAAACTGTCTTCTTGTCATATTAACATAAACCACGTAACTATATAATGCTATATATGCTAACGAACCGTCTTCCACATAAAAAAACACATATTTGCTAATAAATTTTAGAGGAAAATGAATCGTCATATTGCAAACATACAAAAATCTTTTTTTTTGCATTTCGACATAGGTACATTTATGAAGCTCAAACAACGAAATACCAGACCATAAATTGAGCCTCATGTCGTTGGGAAAATATAGCGAGTACGTCAATAGTCTCTCGGCGTAAGGGGATTTCCCTTCGGCAGCCATTTGCTTTCAACTTAGCACTGGATAACACAAAGGATAAATTTCAATATTACTTTTATATTCTTTAGTTTCATCCATCAATGGGTTGTTTGGGCTCAATATATATATTTTTTTATTCAAGTTGAATTTTCGGATTCATTCTGGACCTTTGCCAAAACAAATAAGTACTTTCCAAGTACTTATTTGTTTTCAATGACTTACGACTTGCGTAATGCTACACTAAGATATAGATAACGTAAGTATTACGATGTATTACATTTTGGTTGTTTTGATCATTGATATTAAATACATTTATTTAATGACTTAAGTGACTTTCTGATGGAAATCTTTGCGTTTTATTAAAATGTAAAACTGTAATATTCTGTTGTAAGGCAAAAGCTCTGTTAAAATTTTTGGGAAGTAAAATTGTTTCATAAACATTAAGGCTTAGGTTTTTTTGGAATAAACCTTGTATTTTAATCGAGTAGGAATCATTATTTCGCTATATAAATATACTTGTCTAGTTTCACAGATATTTTAAAATACATTATTTGCTTTTCGTAAACCATTTGAAATACACACACACACACACACATATATATATATATATATATATATATATATATATATATATATATCTATATATATATATATATATATATATATACACATATATAACATATATAACTGGTAGACCTTCAGCAGAATACGCTGATAGATATAGCAGCAATATTTGTTCGTGACAGAATAATAAAAGCTTACTTGGAGAAACTTATGAAACACGATCAGAGCAAAAGACGAGATTTGGAGAATTGTTACTTTATATCGAACCTTATCCATATATCACTGTAATCGAATTGTTTTATTATTAATGATTGGCACGTCTCTGTTATATGTCGAGTTTAGTAATGGCTTACTTTATAAAGTAACCCATTACTTATCATAACCCCAAATAATAAGTTGACGATGTAACGAATATATGGGCAAATCATAATCAAACCTACTGGAAGTGTTACTATTTCAGAACATATATTCTTAATAACCGTATTTGATATTTTAATTATGGACGACTGCTTTGTAATGTTGTTTCCCAGTTCTCCTCTTTGCTTCTGCAACACAATTGTAACGTGTTTGGGTAATGAACTCTTTTCTTGACTATTAAGTTCCCAAAATTTAATTTTTTTCGGTGTATGAACTTTTCCCCAATACTTAAAAAAATATAAACTAATAATAAATTTATTTGGGTGAATTTGAGTTACAAAGATTTTGAATACAATACGAGAAATTTAAACGGAAATGGTAGGTCCCCGAAGATTTCCCCTAACTTTAAAATTCAAATTAAATTATAGTTCATAAATAATAAAACAAATTAGGCGAAAATGCTGGAAGAGCGAATTAAGATTTGTTTCTTAATCGTTTCTTCAATCTCAGATCACATTTCTCCAGCAATTTTGATTGAATCTCTATCATTATTTTCCCACTTGCTATATTTTTCACATTTTCGTTCTGGGTGTGACTTTTTTGGGTAGAAATAAAAGTATATGTTTAAAATTAATTTGTTATTATGAACAAAGTTGTTATATATATATATATATATATATATATATATATATATATATATATATATATATATATATATATACATATATATAACCTGATAATATCACCTTGAAATGCTCGTGCTCCATTAATTAAATTAGGTTACAAAGGAAGTATGATCCTACCAGTATCCTTATAAATATTTCCTCTAATTTATCCCCCAAAACATATGTGAAATTAAAATAAATCGAGTAGTTTATTTGCACCCTCTGTAGTTCTTTACAAATATTTTTAGTGTGTTTTATTACGATACGTGAGAAAGTGTGTTAATATGCTTTAACGCTATCCAAATTTCAAGGTTCTACGTCAAATGGTTTCTGGGGAAGTAGCTATGAGCAATTAAAAGACAAACAGGCATGTAATGTATCTTACGAGGTTCTTGTATTTTTTTTTAAGGTGGATCCATAAAATTAACAAAAGAGAAAAATGTTATATTTTACTCATATTTGAAACTACATGACTAAATATTTGATATGAAAATATGAATAGAATTTAGTTTAATAATTGAACATGATATGTTATTTCATTACTTACCGAATTTAAAAAAAATATATATATGTTTCAATAACCCTATGGAGAGCAATGCGGTATTTGACTAATTTTTTGTGTCATAAATCATAATATCAAGGTAAAAAGAGTAGAAGTAAGAATCAAAATATTGGGTGTACGCTAATATTTACTTGTAGATTTTGTCAATTTTTGACATAATTTTTTAAGCAAACGCACGACACATCTATTCGCATTTTAACTTCGCGCCGAGACAAAACGCTATCGCTTTGTGAAATATATTTAATTTTGTTGGTGGCGTGTGCTATCGAAAAGCCCGAAAAATATAGCAGAAACAGATGTGTGTTTAAAAACAGGGTCACTATATATATATATATATATATATATATATATATATATATATATATATATATAATATTCACCGCCTTTTCAAATTATGCAATGTTAATTGACGTACCTTAAGTTGATGCTTTCAAAACTGAAAAATGAATATTTCTATAATATCAATTGATATAAAATTTATGATAATAGCTATATTGGGATATACAATCACACTCAGTTTAATACCTATTATAGTTTAATACCATAATAATATATATAGTTTAATACCATAATAATTATCATAAACTGAATTAGAATGAGGAAGAAACTTAATTCATGAGTGAATTAAATTTTCAATAGAAATATATCTGAAAAGTAATCTCTTGGTACCTAATGGCGTGATTTATTTTAAGCAAAATATTAATTAAAATCTGTAAAATAATTCCTGTTATACGAGTACCATACGATCAATGCTTTCACTTTTATCATAATTTTGAATTTTCAACTTTTCTTTCTTCACTATACTGACATTGAATTACTTTTATTATATCAATTATATTGACATTACCACATTCTATAAGTTAGTTTCTAGCATCATATTTTCTTAACATAAATCCATAAATCCTTATATTCATTACCGTTTGTATGATTTACGAATTTTTATTTAAAGGTTCCTAAAAGACAAGGTACTTAGAGAAAAATGGATAAATATTTTGAGATATAGTACTAATAATTGGTTACCAACAAGAAACAATACCTTTTACTACCAAAATTTCACAACCCGTTCTTTGTGATAGATGAAAAAAGATACGAACGAATTCATAAGTGTAGGTCCTTCCTCAAATTTATATTATAAAAGTACGTACCATAAAAACACACACACACATGCATACACACACACACACACACACACATATATATATATATATATATATATATATATATATATATATATATATATATATTTACAATAGCGACTTTAAAAAAAAATTACTTTCTTTATCACAGTCAAATCTAAATAACTCCTTCCATTTGATATTGATATGTTTTTCGAATCCGATTAATTTAATGCATCTAAAATGTCCGTTTCAACAAAAAAAATAAGTCAGTCTCTTCTTAAAACATTTAAACTGAATCTGTAATTAAGATATATTTATGTTAAGTAATTATTTAAGATTTATTTTTATAGTTTACCGCGATAATTTATTAATAAAAGCATGGAATTAAAAGCAGACGACTGTAGCACAAATTATTGTATTGAAGTCTCTCTTTCTCAACTGGACACTCTATTTACACACTCTACTTATAAACTGATTAAAAGAATTTCATTGCAGGACTTTTTTATTTTCCCTCTGCTCTTCAAAGGGTTTAGCAGCGAAATAGGCTTCTGCATAAAATGTGTTTAAAACCTGACGAGGAAAATTCTTGAAGTTATACTTCTTTAGGCGCGTTATGAAAAAATGGTGAGAGTGAAATTTTAAGATTCGTCACACAAAAGTTACAGTATGAAGTTGCAGCGGTTGTAATCTCGAAACAAAAGCTATTGGCACCATCGTCGCCTCTGTTCACTGTTTTCATATTCATAGTATTTATCCACATGTTTCTAGTGTCTACATTCACACACGTGTTTTAGTTTCATATAAGTGCGATTTATATATGTGCTGATAAATTATATTCAGTAGTGATTTAAATTCAATATTTTGATTAATATATTTACTATTCGTAAATATTAGTGAAAAACTTGTGTTTATAGACTTTTTCAAGTGCTCCAATATAATTGAGGTTATCTATCCGTATGTATTATTTAATGATGCCAAAGAAGTAAAACTTCTCACCCGCGTACATAAGTACACGCACCGTTTTTTTTTTAACTAATCTTAACAATTTATCAAGGTTTAACAAGTTGTAACGTTAACAAAAGGGCGGTAATACTGAATTGTGACGTAATTTTTAATAATGTTCATTATATTCAAGAGCGAATGAGATATTAATATTATTTACTCTTTCACTATCATTAAATTTAGACGCTGATAACTCGTTTAACTTCGAATCAATTTGTAAATTTTTTTGCAATAATGGATTTTATTTTATTTATATTTTTATGACATTTTACAAAAAAAATGCAACTCGCGCTTAACTAACCAATTCTCAAACAGTCATGCTAACTTTCGTTATATTTCAAATAACACTATTATCAATTCTGCCGTTAAAGTCGGATGCATATGCTATTCACTTTAATGGCTTGAGTAAAAAAATGGGATACAATGAAGAAGAAAAAAATTATTTTCGTATAATCGAGATAAAATAAAAAATACATTTGACGAGAACCTTTGAAGGTAATGGAAGGCTAATTCAATAATAGCCCTGTGATCTATTTTCGTCCTTCGCTATCTTTGCCTGTGAAAACGAAGGATACTAATTGAACATTGTGAGGTGTGATATTGTCTATTTAAATTGAATATTCGTATCGTTATGTAGGGAAATAAATGAATTGCGATAGATTCGCTAATCCTGATAGTGCATTACATAAAAACAGTTTATTTTTATTTAGCTTTGTATGTACATTCCAAATTAAAAAAAAACAATGTGTGAAAAAGCGTACAAAGAGTGGGTTATATCAAAAGGAGACCATCAAAAGTGCTTTGAGTTGGATCTATGTGAGAAAAAATTACATTTTTATGAAGATAAAGGGAAAATAATAGACTCCTGAAAACTTTTATCTCAATGCTTATTGAAAGAAACGATAGAATTTTCCTTTTTTTCAAAGTGACTTTTCATATTAGTATATAAGTGCTATTTGTACGGAATGCATCGAACTAGCCAAATTAAATAAAATGGAGATCTTGTCCGATAATGTATTTCATACATAAAAAGCGCGACACGAATTAATTTAACTTCACAAAAAGATTTTTAATGTCAGTAAAGGGCGTGTTTTAATTTTTGACGAAAACCTTCATTTCTATCAAGTTTCCTCTATATTCTGGGAATATTTAGTATAATGATTTTGATACATAAAAATAGACCAAACTTTCGTCCATAATTCCAGCATATTCCTTTTTGTTTATTTAATGAATTTATTTCATGAAACTCGCTAACTCGCAAGTCATTCTTCTTGGAAATCGATAAAAAGGGTAAGTTTAGAGGATTCATTACCAACGATTATATCTTTACTTTGAAAAGCAAAAAAGGAAGTGAAATGACGAATTTCTCTTCTCTGATTTGTTATAAAACAATATAAATCGACACAATAGCAAAAGATTATTAATAACAACTTTTCATTCTGCACTGATATGCGCCCCAAATCGGTCATGTGTCGCTCTGAGTAAAAATATTACCAATGTTATTTACACTGTTGGTGAAATATAGTCGGATCGACTATTCTTAGCCATAATGAATAATTTTATCTAATTAAAATATTTTACGGTTGAATGATGCTTAAGGTTATAAACTATACACACACACACACACATATGTGTGTGTGTGTGTGGGTATACATAGTGTATACACACACACACACAAACTTATCCTTTCAAGCGGAACCTCCCGGTACCACCCCGCTTGAAAGGAAAAGTTGTAAGGCTAATCTTTTTAAAAATTGTTGGTATCATCATGTATTCAGAGATATTCTAAAAAAGATGATAAAATATACGACAAATAATGCGACAAATAATTCGGACAATACTGAGATCTAAATTAAGAAAAAAGGGGGGTTTTAGATGCCCGCGCAAAGACAATAGGAAAACTAAAGCAATGATACTAGATATATAATTTTTCAAATATACGCCCTATTTATACCTTTATGAACATATAATAAACAAAATTTGAATTTTTTTTTATATTATCAATAATTTTTTTCAGAAACTATGAAACATACGAGCTCAAAATTGTTGTAGTATCGCATTTTATTAACTCATAAATTTACCAATTTTCTACTAAGACCCTTAATTTTGTTTAATGTTATATACATTACGAATAACATTTGCTGATGAGAAACACAAATATTTTAATTTGTACTTTCAGAATATATTTCCTCAATATTCAACAATTTGGCATTGCATTGTTTGCGGAATTACTGAATGAATTTACGTTATGACGATTTAACATTTGCAAATAGTTTAATATAAATTTTATGTACCCTCAAATGTTTATAATTGTTTAAATGTGTTCGAAACTGTTGCAGTACGGGATCTACTCATGCTTGATCGTTTTTTAAGTATTTTATATTAATGCGCGGACATACTATAATTTTCAAATATCCCTGCTGTTGCCATTCTATTCTTTTATTTATAATAAAACTAATATTCTTTATTTACAATAAAACTTTATTTCATTTATTCGACTATTCTTCCTATTAAATTATTTAGTAAGTAAACTCTTTGTAAGTATTTGAATTATTTTCTCCATTCGTTTGCTAATTTTAAATTTACTTTCGAATACATGTAAACGAGTGACACATCACGAGTCCTGTTTTTATGTATAAATAGTTCCGACTAACAGACCAGAATAACGCTTCAGAATAATTCAAAGCTTAACACAAAATGTTTAGGAGAACAACACGTTTCATCTATAAATAATATTTTTTTTAACTTTTACCCGTAGCTTCGCTCACGTGGTTTTAGTGACAAACTTATAGGGAGAATATGCAGCGCTGTCTAGAATGATTAAAGGAAATTAAATAAATACAATTTTGTAACCCTGCTTCGGTATTGACTTTGTGTACTTTTCAGTTTCTAGCAAGAATTTTGCCCGTAATAAAAAGTATTCTATGTCATTTCCCAAATCCCCAGATATCTTTTCAGAAAAAAAAGTTTAAACACGTTAATCTCTGCTTACTTGCAACCTAAAAGGAGAACAAATAATCATAATTTAACATTATATTAATTAGAATAATAAAACTGTAGAATTATCCTGTACATTGAAGATATTTAGAAAAACAGATATTGGAGAAGACACTTGATTACAAAACAAACGTCTTCTTCAAAATAATTTAAATTCTTATTCACGTAAAAATATGATATCTACTGGTTATATGTTTATGCCATGTTTTTAATTTAGAGGTAGAAACCAATTTCTCCAACCAAAGCGTATACCAAAGGCAAAAGAACAATAGTGCCATTAATTACCAGTTATTGCCACTTCGATTATTCCGCATGTAAAAAATATAATCATTATACAGAGCCATTCTAGTTAGCTGGCCTGATTAATGAACGAAGTACTAATTAATACAAAATAAATGTAACTGGTTACCAAACAAATATTGAACAGATATTTTCATTTTAATTCTAATATAGGCGATCAAGTAATGCGAATAGACTATAAATTAACTGAACACCACAAGTCGTCGCTGCGTATATATTAGTGATTTATGACTAGTAAGTATCTGTTCACGGGCGGTGGAAATTTGTAAATACGTCCTTAAGAGATTGTTTTCAATTTATTTAGGTAATGACCACACATTTGGAAAGCAATCGGTAATGAATAATTTCGTAAATGTTTTTAAAAGTTTACAGCCTACATCGCTAGCTTTATTGCTGTTTTTATTTCTAAAAAACTATTCTTGATATATTATGAATATATTATAAGCGCGTTGAACCCCCGAATGCGTAAGCTCATGTTCATGTCGCATGTGTATATATATATATATATATATATATATATATATATATATATATATATATATAAATATATATACATATTGTGTAGATATAACCTGCGCGCTATACAGGGTCCATTAAGCTCATTTTTTTACAGTGTGAATTAAATTAAATTTTTTTCGCAGTTTGATAAGTTATTTATACTCAAGTTTTTTTTTTAAATTATGTTCTTTTCCTGTAAGGTCACATTCATTTTCACTGGTCTCTTATTTGCATTACTGCGTTTACAGTAAAGTGCAAAGGTGATTAATCAATAAACTATTAAATGTATGCAAATATTTAATTTGGTTACCACCATTATAATTAGTAATTGAACTTTTGTTTTTAATCCGACTGTCGTACGTTAAGAATGTTACCGTTTGTAATCTGTATGAACGAATGTTTTTGAAAAAAATTTGTAGTTCAGGTGACTTAAAAACAATTTCTCAAATTTAATGTGTAATATTTGTTCATTTTATTAGAATATATATTATCCCGTACGTAAAACTGGACAAAAATAAAAACCATGAAAATAAAATGAAATTCAGTACAATGTAAAAAGTATTCTTTTATCAAAGTACCTTTACACTGGATTGATAAAACAATTTAAATTTTTTTAATTGTATCTTATTTTAGTTGAATACATGACTTCATACTTACAAGTTAACATAATGGATAGGACTATATGATCATTAAACGAAGTCGATGGCAACGCCAGGGGGAAAGGTGAATTCGGTGTAGTTTTTGACTACGTATATGGTTTATGAAAAAAACAGTAATAACGAGAAACCATGTACGAGAGATGATATTTCTTATATTTTGCATATAGGCAGGTAAAAAGTATAGTTTACATCTCGTAGAATCTTAATTAATTTAGTAGCATTTACAGTTAAAATTTGATGGGCGCTTATTTTTATGGTACGACGTTATTTACGTGTTTAGTTTAGATAGCTTACACCAAACATTAACGAATGCGTTACAATAACACTTCCGAGGTACCACTTCTCTGACAATATTACCAAAGTTAAATAACGTTGTATGGAGATGGTATCGAATTATTTATTTTGAAAACAATTTAAATTATTGATATTTTAGAATCCTAGGAAAAAATATTACTATACTAAACAACATGTATAATTCTTAACAATGTTTAAAATATTTGGCATTAATTTTGAAAAATTCATTATTTATAATTAAATGAATCTACGTGATGTAGTATTATTTCTACTTTCTTTAAATTCTTTTCCACAACCTAGGTTTCCTTGTATTACAACATTTTAGGTGGGCTATTAGCAAAGATTGCATATAGCTAATTTAAATTTTGCTAATAGCTCATTACTTTAAATAATACTACATCAGGTAGTTTCATTTAAATGTGAATAATGAATTTCTACAAAATTAACGCCAAATATATTCAATAATTTGTAAGCATAACGGTGTCTAAATACAGACGTATGATGGTTGCCAAAAGTTATAAATAAAATTCGAAAACGTGGTTACAAAATATAGGGATAATTTTAAATACTCACCGTCATGAAAAATACGGAAATAATGTGAAAATATGAGTAAAGAATTTCCCTACTATTTAGTGTCCGCGATGCGTAGCTACGCTTACAAATATTCGATTCTATATTCGGCTATATAATAGTCGGCTACGTAAATCGTAAAACTGCATTGAGACATATTTTAGAACCGCTCGGATAATGTCAGATTTTCCAGAAAACGAAACAAACTCTTTCTAATTGCGTAGCTTGATGAAAAATGATATTATGGAAAGATTTAATTACATGAAAACGCCATTTGTGTTGAAAGTGTTTAGGATAAAATTCCATCCGACTTAGAAAATAGGCTTCTGAATTTTAACTGATATATGTAATATTCAACTGTGATATCCGTTATAACCTAGAGATACGTAGTATAACAACCATTACATCTTACTTGTATCCATCGATCTACTAATATGTTGCAGCGTCATAATTTCTAGTTTCATATACATGTATGAGTATATGATTGACATGTGTATTTCAATTAATTAGTGATATAATATTATTTTATAAATATTTCCGCCTGTATATATAAAGTAGGGCGGAACATTTTCTATCCGCATTGCGCCATTGGGCAGGTTTAAGAAATTAAACTTTACCCTGGCGTTTATTCTTGACGTTATAATAACTTTCTTTCATTAATGTTCCCCAGTTGTTATGTTAGCCTGTGGAAATTATTTTCTTTGACACTAGCAAAATATTTGTAATATTAATATTTAGCATGTTTACTATACACAAATATCTCCTAAATTGTAGAAAAACAAATACAATTAATATTTTTATTTATATTCGCTTCTCGATAGAATTCTAGGGTTTATGTATCCAATGTGTTAATATATGATTCATATTTACTGGTTTTGGTTAGTGTTATGCCAACATAGATTATAAGTAAATGTTTAGCAAGCATCTTAATAGTTTTAAAGCTTTATTGGGACAACATGAGTACAAAATGGGTTAAACAAGGCCTGAACTATATTTAGGAAGGTATATATGCATAATTATTAACAAAGTCTGTGTTTGTTGTGACAGCATTGAAAAGCTTATAGTGTGAAAATATTTAGTATCAGAGACATGTATTTGGAACAATTTTCAAGTTCTATGTGAAGTGATGTATAATTAAAATGAAACATGCTGTAATCAAAATGTTTGAAGGCTTGCAATATTCATAACGTTCATTATTTTGACGAAATGTCTTGCACTAAACACAGAGCAAGGTCGAAAATTATTGATATAACGGTTTCTGATAGCCCTTTTTTTCGTTTCTTTATGACTAATTATTATTTAACTTAGTCACTGCAGTTTAGTCAGTTTCATTTTTCTGCATTTATTGCAGATAGATGCAATGAAGACCTATCATGTGCGGCTACGAAGGCATGTTATACTTTACGTTTCGTATTGTAGGTGTTTATATATTACAATGCTAGATTGTTTGCAAACATATGTAGGTATTGCTTAAACTTAATGCAATTTAATTTTTATTGACTTTACAATTCATGTGTTAAAAAGCTCTAGGTTATTTGCATAGTTTCTAGAATTTTTTTTGGATTATTTTCCTATTTTTAACCCCTTACTATGTGTTCTGATATTAAGTATGTACTATTTTAATAAACCTATTGGTGTCGATCGGAGACTTTCCAACAAAATTTTGAGATTTAGATTGTTAATGCAATGAGTTTTCTTTCCCGACATCAGCACTGAGAATTTGTTGTAATACATGTAATATTTGATCATACATTTTTCATATTCTGATATTGGTGCAATTAAATGTAACATGTATCGATATATAAATTGCCCACTAGCGATAACTGCTGAAACCTACGAAAAAATAAATGTAGGCTGAAACCTACAAAGTATAAGTTATAAGTAAAAATACTAAAGAAAGCGTAGCCCCGTAGCTTTATATAATGTAAATGATATTAAGTACATAAATATGTAATGTCACTATATAAATATATATCCAGAGAATTCGATAGTTTTATCAAAGTCAGAAGTATCATATATTGCGTCAGCTGATATACGCAATATATAAAAAGCAAATAGCTTTGGATATTAATACGAATACTGTGGAAATAGTTTTAAATTGTTAAACTACACGTGATTGATGTCATAAAATATGTATATATTAATTTCAATTAATTATAATTTGTTTGCACAATTTATGAGTAACCAAATTTGGTTAGACAGGACTCCATACAAATGAGACGAAATTAAAATAATTTAGTAAACCCATATTTGACCTACTTATCAATAATTAAAATTTACATTGAGTGGCTTAATAAACAAAAATATGCATAATATTGACCAATCAAAATACGTTGCGACGCGTAATTTAGAGCGAGAGCGGGAATTTCTGAATGTATCTTGTAGCATTTTTTAACATTTTTACTAGTATTTTCAGTGAATTATTTGTTACGGCAAAAGCCAACTATTTAATTAAGCAAAAGCAAATAATTTAGTTTTTATATCGGCATGATAACAGCACAGTTATAGCATATGTGGTATGGATGAAATTAGAAATAGCATGAGAATAGTATTAATGAAATTTAAATCTGCTTGTGTATCATAAATTACGGTGCGCTAAAATTTAGTGCCTTTATGAAATGGTGATATCTTCTATCTCATCATTAGTACACCTATGAAAACGTCAAGCATTCTATATTTTACCTTAATTTTAGGCGTAAAATGTTGAATCATAAATTATTCATCTCATAGCGATGAAGTACCGCAGATATGTCAAGTCCCCGGTGTCGAAGGATTCTTTCATCCGATTGAATTTAACACCGAGTGCTCATGGGGGATTTCATACCGCATTCATATCCTCCATGGAAGTGAGTTGTATGTGTGTCATTTTCCGCTTCGGGATTGATTTAATCAAACAAAATATTCACGCCTTGCTTCGATTTTGTCATACGGACTTTTTACTCTCACTCTCAAACTTTATAGAATAAAAGTTTGACACCGAGGGATTTCAAACTCACATTCATATCCTCTGTAAATTATTGAGATTGATTTAATTATTCATCAGAAAGTTCACTTCGATTTACTTTTGTGCAGAGTTTTTTCTTCAATTCTGAAATTGTAAATAATGTAACTTTTTACATAAAAAAAACAAAAACAACACTTGCCGTATACATGAATAATTAACAAATTTTTAAAAGAAAAAAAAATTCAAAAATTCATATCAGGGACAACCAAAAAAACGTAAGCTACTGGTATTATTTAAAGATGGAAGTGTGATTTTAAAGATGAATAAAACACATAAATACAAGTGTATGAATCTAATCTAATAGATCCATTATTTCCGACAACCTTACGAAACTCCAAAAATGAAATAACTTCTTTCGACAACTTTACGAAATTCCAAAAATGAAATAACTTCTTTTGACAACTTTACGAAATTCCAAAAATGAAATAACTTCTTTCGACAACTTTACGAAATTCCAAAAATGAAATAACTTCTTTCTGGTATTTTATCATTGTCATTAACGATCATGGCTAAAACTTTAATTTCTATTTGACAATTAAATTGCGTTACTTTAATGATGCAGCCGGACTAAGCAGTTTTTCGTTTCTCTCGAATTTTATAATATACAGCTAGTTAATGTCCAAAAACTGTACTTCATACATATTTTCAAAAATAAATATAATATAAATATAATATAAACTAGTGTGACCCGTGCAAAGTCTTCGCATTATTATTTATTGCATTATGAAGCTCAGATGACAGATCAAACAAATATTTTACTAAAATTGACATATAGAGGCGCAAGTATCAAAAGCATTGAGCTAAAGCGCCACTTTATTTATATGTGAGTGGATTTGAAATTAAACAAAAATTTTACCGACCGTCAATCATATTGACGTTGAGCCGTTAGATGGCAGCATTGCTGTTTTGTGTATATAATTTTAATAATTAATTAATTTGCAAAAACGATAAAAATAATAAATTTTTTAGTTGTGGATGCCGGTAGAGCAAGCAATTATCTATAAAATGATATATAATTTATGTGGATTAGTTGTGAGGTTTTTCTAAAAAGGGAGAGTAACATCTTAAAACCTTAGCGTATTAATATATATGATGATGATGATGATAAATAAATAACCATACGTTCTTAATTAGCGTTACAGTGAACGCTTTTAAGCAACCTCTATTTTCTTTGCACGGTCCCTATTTACGCATATATTTTTCTTGGTGGACAAGAGAGTTTTAGATAAAACAAAAGAGAACATTTTTTAAAATTAATCTAAAAATCTATTAATTAATCAAACAATTTTTGCTATTTGTATGAAACCGTATATGTACTTGATACTGATGTGTACTCCATACTAACTTTCAACAATGTCTAATAAAGTTAAAATTATGTATATTTATACACATCTACATCCTCAGTAGAGGGATAGTCTTTTTCGACAACGTGTCTGTATTGTTTTTTACTCCGTAGCATATTTGTACTTTGTTTAGAATTTCTGGGTAATTAATTGCTTTGCTCAGTTAGTAATTGGTGCTCAATTTACCCTAACATATTTAAAAATGCAGTTGAAATATGTATTGTATCTTGTATGGACCTGTGTATACCAACATGTTATTTTAGAGCATTTATGGAAGATATTAAATATTAATTTACGCGTTGAAACAGTCATGCAATTTATCATAAGGAAATATAATTTTTTTACGCGAAGTTTTCCTTCTTAACAAAATTCGATATCTCGCTTTCAAAATTTTCCTCTTTCCGTCGTTTGTACAGCTGCCAGCGTACATCCGTCCGCGACAATATTTTTGTAATATTACCTTTAGAAAAGAGAGCAATTATCTTTGCGAATTTAACTTGTGGAGAATAATAAGTGACATTTTTGAAGTTTTACAAACGTATAAAGTATGTACTTTAAAAGTAATGTGGTTAATGTTAAAATTCCTTGGCTTTTAAAGTTGTTTTTTAAAAATCATGAAACTCTGATACGTACATATATTCCACCACAATAAACTCATTTTATAATGAAACAAATAAATGATTAATATATAAAACTAAATATTTATTTAACATTTGTCACCACAAATACTTAACCGGTTTTTTTTAATTAAATGAAAAAATCGAGGTAAAGATGAATTGACACGATCCTTCAGTTCTTAGTTTTCCACTAACCAAACAGTACGAGATAAAATATTAATGAATTTGGTTGTTTTTCTTTAATAATGATAATTTTCAAAACTCACAAACGATTAGCGTAACCAAGCACCTCGCATTACGTATTTGTGACTTACTTTACTGATTTTAACTTATCACCCGATTCATTAAAGTATTTATGTTAGACATGAATGTATTTTATTTATCGTGAAAGAAAAGAATTAACTTTTAGATAACTTCTGGTTACCACGATAAAATATATATAAAGGAAACAGGGCGGCTAATTAGGGCACGCGCCACGGAAAATAACTTCCGGATTGCAACATTGTTTATTTACGTGAATCTTATGTGCGTACAAATTATAAGTATCTTTGTACTACTCACTGCATTGTATTTAACATTCATTCATTAAAGTATTTATGTTAGACATGAATGTGTTTTATTTATCGTGAAAGAAAAGAATTAACTTTTAGATAAATTCTGGTTACCACGATAAAATATATATAAAGGAAACAGGGCGGCTAATTAGGGCACGCGCCACGGAAAATAACTTCCGGATTGCAACATTGTTTATTTACGTGAATCTTATGTGCGTACAAATTATAAGTATCTTTGTACTACTCACTGCATTGTATTTAATGTAATAAAATGTTATAATATAAATGCTATTTTTATACAGTGTTATAAATTTCCATATTGTGAAAAAGTGTTAATCGGTTTTTTTACGTTAAATTTGTGTTTAGTTGAGAAACAAGTAATACATTTTTATTTATTTATTTTATTTATTTATTTATTCATGTACATTATATTGTACATAAATACATTTGGTGGAATTATTGCTACAAGAGCAATCTCTTCCAGTCAAACGAACCAAATAAATATAAACATTTTGTAAGTGGATGACTGTAAAAGACATTAATAAAAAAAACGAAACTTAGGACGTAATAAATAACAAAAAATGTCACAGAATATAAGGAAGTAAAACTAAACTATATATGAATAATACAAAACAAAAAAAATAGTTGATTATACATCTTGACATGGTTGGAAACAAGGAACATGGGTACGAAAATTGAACTAGGAACGGTAGGACTGAGGGATTATGAGAGGAAGGAATTTTTCAGACGATCTTTGAATATATTTAAGGAGGGCGAGTTCCTGGTATCCGGATCTAGTCGATTGCCAAGTCTTATAGCTTGGTCAGTGAAGGAATTTTCATAAAATGTGATTTTATGTTTGGAAAAAAAGAGACTGAGCTGGTTTTCAGAATATATCCGTATACCATGTGCAAATAAGTAACTAAATCTGCTTCTAAGATAAGTTGGATACGTAGAATATATTTAAGGAGGGCGAGTTCCTGCTATCCGGATCTAGTCGATTGCCATGTCTTATAGCTTGGACAGTGAAGGAATTTTCATAAAATGTGATTTTATGTTTGGACAAAAAGAGACTGAGCTGGTTTTCAGAGTATAGCCGTATACCGTGTGCAAATAAGTAACTAAATCTGCTTCTAAGATAAGTTGGATACGTAGCATTATTCGAAATATTGTAAAGGAATGTAAGAATGTGTTTCTTTGTTATGAAATATTTTAAAGGAAATAGAATATGGGAACATGAAAACTTGTTAACACAGATATCAATGAAACTTGTACATTTATAATAAGATGATTTCATAGTCCCTATAAACGTTGTAAAGAATTCTCCATAGAGACTAATTACTTTCGTAAGACAAGACACATTAAATATATTATATTAACCTAGCATGACGCATTAACCGTTATTCAATAGTAAGAAAAAGAAAGTAGATTTTAAGAAATTTTTATACTAAAATTAATAACTATAAAAATGTTTACCATTAACGACCACACATAAGCTGCTACTTCACTTCAGATTGTGTTCGAGCTGCTGTGAAATACAGAACAGACTGCACAGGCGCTACGAAACAGCCCAGAGGCGAAACAGTCCCAGTGCCCAGCGGCTCGCTAACTAATTAGTTTCTACTCACTTCTCTTTATAATTATGTTCTTGAACGTTAACAGTATCCACTGCGACACACCTTTGTATATACATTAAAACTTGAGTACATTGTACATTATACCGAACTTTGAACAATTTACGATTTAATCTAACTTTATTTAACTTAAACTATATAATCCACATATTGGCTAAAAACTTAAAAATTGTCACGTTGACAATGCAAAGAACTGTTCCGAGCTTAGAAAAGATATCATCACCTGCATAGAATAGTAGAAAGTCGTGTCTACCTATTGGATGGTCACGTTGACAATACAAAGAACTGTTCCGAGCTTAGAAAAGATATCATCACCTGCACAGAATAGTAGAAAGTCGTGCCTACCTATTGGATGGTCACGTTGACAATACAAAGAACTGTTCCGAGCTTAGAAAAGATATCATCACCTGCACAGAATAGTAGAAAGTCGTGCCTACCTATTGGATGGTCACGTTGACAATACAAAGAACTGTTCCGAGCTTAGAAAAGATATCATCACCTGCACAGAATAGTAGAAAGTTGTGCCTACCTATTGGGTTATTATAATTTCATTTGATTAATTTATTGTGCAAAAAATTATTTATTGTACGTGAAACCGTGATTGCTTTAATCATAATCGTAAATTTTAACTTACCTCAAATCTTGATTATTTGTGTTTATTATTTTCAAATCCGTTTATGATAATAAATATTTTTTCCGTCATTTGTTGATTTATGCCACCAAACATTCCAGATTGTGGCCACGGCATCGTTCGAGTACTACCCACATTGCAATCAAACTAAAAGTGAATTGCGCTTAGCAATATCGAGCCACGAGATCCTCGACAGCATTCCTCTACTACTCGTGAATGATTATTTGAACACAGAGCAATTGGGTTAGAGTTATTATTTAGTTTATTTAGCCCGATTTAGTAATGGTTATGAGTTAATTAGACGATGAAGAAGAGAAGAAGTAATTAAAAGTTTTAATTAAAATGCTGATTAACTGGATTTAAAGATTATATTTCTTTTATGTGGAGTGTATCACTTCAAAATTTATCAGGTTTTTAATTTAGGGAATTTATATTAATATATGTTCTTTAAATATTACATATAGTTTCAACGTAAAATGTTTACCGGTCCTTAAAATTACAGATGACTTGCTAAATTCTACGGTCGAATCTTATCAATTTTTCAAGAAATCTGATGTTGATATTCTGACACTAGCGGATGTATTTTACAAACTTGTAAATCCTCAAAAAAACATGGGGCCAAGTTTACTAATGTTAACAAAACCCATAGCTTGGTTGATTGATACTTGAACCGGTAAGTAAGGGCGGTGTAATTTAAAAAAAATATTTAAATTGGAATGTCAACAAATTATGTGGGAGGTTGAAAATTGACTTCATTGTAAAATTCCTGTTACGCGTGAACGTGAAACATTTGAAAAACCATTAATTTATACTAAATGCTTGAATGACTAAGTTTTCTCTTTGTATGCCGTTAAATGAATCATCTAAAAGTTTAGTCATAGGGTAAAACTAAAATTGGACTTCTTAATTTAGTGACAAAATTTAGATAAAATTAACATGAAATATGAGTACAAAGAATTAAAAAAATAAAAGGACTAATTAATCACACGTACATGTTGATAAATTATCAGTCTACACCGAAATTAAACTTTCCAATAGTAAAATAGTCCAGTAAAATTAAAGTTAAAAATGGTAAATTTATGTAAATTGTATAAAATGACGAAACAAAGTTTAAATAATTTTGGTTTATTCTTGATAAGCATTTTGTACAAATAAGAAAGATTTAAATACAAATGAAAAATAATTAATTTTTATAATTTTAATTGAAACCGCAGTGATATAAGTAGGTCATTCATTATCATGAAGATATATAGTTTCAAAATATACTGAACCCATTAGCATATAGTAAAGAAATTATTGCAACATCCGTAAATTTTTAGAGCAAAACATTTTTATTTGATTTCTGTTCCTTGTTTTCTTAACCAAAGTTCCGGGCTACATATCTTATGGTGTTATTTTTATTTAACTTGCTTGCACATTTCATTTAGTTTTACTAAATTTGTTTGCTTGATTTATTCAGACTTAGTTTGCTTGCTTGCTTGATTCAGTTTTAATAAGTTGGCTTTATTCAGTTTTACTCAGTTCGCTTGCCCACTTAATTCAGTTTTAAACAGTTTGCTTGTGCGCTTTATTCAGTTTTATCCAGTTTGCTTGCTTTCTTCATTGAATATTACTTAATTTGCTTGCTTGCTTTATTCAATTTTACTCAATTCGCTCGCTTTCTTCTTCTAGTTTTACCCAGCTTATCTACTTTCTTCTTTCAGTTCTATGTTGTTTGATTGCCTGCTATTCATTTTTATTTAGCTTTTTTTTCTTGGTTTTCTACTACGATTAATTGAACTGGTATTTTTTTAGATCGAGGTTAACAATAGATTGAAAGCCTATGTTCAAAACGACATTACACGTGGTTGTTTAGCTGAGCTTTACCTTTATTTTTTACGATTTAAAACAAATATTACGTTAATGTTTATAGGCAAAATGAAAGAGAAAATGCACTTGTTGTAAAAATTCCCTACAAAAATTAGAATTGACGCAAATATTCAGTTAATTATTTTCGTTTAGTTTCACTTCAAGTTTTAATAATATGATTCAGATATCCTCTTTAAATATAGTAGGACACGAATATTTGAATGTTAAATAGGGGAATCATGTTTAGAGGCGATCTGCGTAAATGGTTTGATGCATCATAATTGACCACTCCCGAGTTTTTGTTGTTAGCAAAATTCAAAATTT
The DNA here is from genome assembly GCA_039881145.1 of Druceiella hillmani. Taxonomy (NCBI): domain Eukaryota; kingdom Metazoa; phylum Arthropoda; class Insecta; order Lepidoptera; family Hepialidae; genus Druceiella; species Druceiella hillmani. The sequence continues at coordinate 3,211,364 of JAYKKI010000115.1, read as the reverse complement.
ACATTTAAAAATCGTTGAAAAACGAGTAGAAAACAAATTATAAAAATGTAATAAAAATTAGCAAAATGTACATTTTTGAATTTAATTGTAGCGACAGAATGAGGACATATCTTTGTCTTATATGCTTTCTTATAATGTAATGTCATGTCTAAATGTTATGTACTAAAAATGACATAATAATTCAATATTGCTACCCATGTCTAAATGTTAAGTTGAAAGCTCTGTAATCCGTTGATTTTTTTAGTTTTATCCAAAATGTTTGTATACTTTGGCGTGATGATTCATGAAATAAAGAAATTAGTCAAATATTCTATTGATCATGCCTCGAATTTGCGATGAGCATACGTAAATTAATTGCAAATGGGGAGTACGGTTTATTGATGACAAGTGCATCGAAATTTGTTGATATGTTTTATCGCTATTCATCCATATAATAAAAAAGTTATAATTTTTGTGGTCGTGTGTTATTTTTTCATAGAAATTACATGATATAAGTAGAGACTATATAAAGCAATTTCTCTTTGCTTCGTTCATTTTTGTATGCAAGTTAATAAAAACAATGAAAAGGATTTTAATCAATTACACTATTAAACTATGCTATGAAAACATATATTGAATGAATAGACTTGATATATATTATGACTAAGAATATGTATGATATATGTTCTGTATAAAAAATATATATGTATATATATATATATATATATATATATATATATATATATATATATATATATATATATATTACAAAATCATGCATATAGCAAAATCATGTTACATATGCAACATTCAAAATGATGCAACGAAATTTCTACAACAAATAAACCGTCGTCAACTCGGTTATAAAGAAAAATCACTGTCTGAAATTTAAGTGATTGAATTTATAGGTTTTATTGAATTATATTTTGTAAAATTATAAATTTGATTTGGGCAAAAAGTTTAAAAGGTTAAATAAATAATTAAAAATCTATTATGCATGTCTATATATCTATTTCATTCCTAAATAAGCTCATTTAGAGGAAATAAGACAAAAAAATAATTGTTACGTTTTAAGTTTTGAAATAATTTTAATTTTGTCTTAATACATTAGAATATTAGGAAAATACATTTCACATGATCAACAAATTCAGATTTTACCTTAAGGTAATAAATACCTCGCTATTATGCTAATACTCTGCTTACATGAGGTTTAACCAATTATTAATACGAAGGACCAGGATTAGAGATTTTGATACAAAAATAAAAAAAAACATTTATTTTAATTTTAAAAATCGAATAAATCATATCTAAAAGGAACAAAGAAAATTAACGTATTTTTACCTTACAAGATATCACATCTATATTAGTATTCTCATATCATACTTATTTATTGATATTTTGATTACTTCACTTCATTCAGTATCCGTAATGTCCTTGATAAAAGAAAAAGGCTCGACGCTTTTTTACAAGCATTTACATTTTCACCCATGTGCCGAATAAATAATATGTTAATTAGATACTTTTTACTGCGAAATTGCAGAAAAGGAAACGGGGAAACAAATTATTCAGAGCCACTCGGAAAATGGCATTCAAAAATTTTAATGTGCCTCATTGCAAATTTGATTGAAAGTGGGAAATATATAATAGCATTTGGAGTATAATTCTTAATAGTTTTGTTTCGACAAGAAAATACCATTTAAATGAGTGGATAAAAAAGAAAGATCCTTTAAAGTAGAGTCTTGTAAGAAGTAGGCATTTGTTTCTTATAAGTTATAAGTAAAGACATAAGCTAATGAAATCAATTGAGAGTTAACGATAACTATACGATTTTCCTTATATATTACGTTGATCAGAAGGTTCGACGCATAGAGAAGACGCGGATTCCATTCACTATCGCCAGTCGAGTATGGTTGGAGTGATATTTCTAATCGGGTAGATAAAATAATACAGACTAAGGGCAGACCGCAGGGTTGGCGATGTAAAAAACTATGCGTCACCATCACCAAACCGCCCCCAGCATGGCGATTATTAACATCACCTCCAATGGGAAGCATATCGGAGAGGCCTATGTTCACTAGTCGACTGAGAAAGGCGATTGATGATAAACTATGAGGTGCAGCAAAAACTTGATCCAAAAGACTTACAAAATACCAACGCTAGGTTTACGTTCTATCGCACTGTTGCAAACCTCCCTTCCATTGCCCATTCCATTGTATTTCCTTACTTCCATTACAATGCCGTCCAATGTTTATATAGTTTTTATTAAGATACTCCAGGAATATGGGGAAGAAAGAGAGCAAATGTTTAGAAGGCCAAGAAAATGTATAACATTTTCCTAATTATGCCGCTCTACCTCCCACTTTAATTCAATTTATGCTAAACTGGTCTCTCTCTATCTTAAACCATTTCAGTAGTTTTCTCCGATTTTTCTCATATTTTTTACCATTCCTCTGATCTTAAAAATTGTAACGTAATCGTGTGCAGCCCGTAATCTTTTTCATTATGTGGGCTTTTTAAGAAAATACGTATCTCTTTATTTAATTTTTAGTTCCGGAGATTAACGCAAACCAACAAACAAACAACATTTTTCGCTTTATATTATAGTTGAAATTATTTTCCACCTTCAGGAGAAATCGAAAAATGAGGGTTCCTCTACTAGAATATGTTTTTTTAAAGATTCACAATAACAAATTAAAATATGGTCACATACATACCTATGTTTTACCTTATTTTGGGTACATGCTATATAAAAAAATTAATATTAAAGCATTGTTTTAAAATATTTTAATAATAATAACCTTAGTAAATTTATATTTTTGTAAGAAAGTTTCCTTAAAAATTGTAAAACCTATTTCAAGCTACCAGTGCCCATGTCTTTTGAGAAATAAATAGAGTTTGAAAGAGTTTTCATTCGAATGTAGGTTTTAAATAAACCTAGTAGTTAGTGTATAAAATTATAATGACTTGGCTTTCATTCAATTCTAAGAAAATACTTCGATAGTTTAACGGAAGGGAAATTAATCAGTCCAATTCATGGCTTCAAATCGGAGATGAATAATTACTTAACATCATCTCATAGGTGCAGATATTGATAAACCACTTATAAAACTCTTAAAGTCGGAATTTTGGTTTATCCTATTGATGACGATAAAAACTTTGGTGTCAGTAAAAATTGTTGCCTCAGAAAAAATGGAATTTTTACATATTATCAAAAAGTCATGTATAGAATAATACTAAGCTGCTTCTCTGAGTAAATCGTGCAAAATATTAATATAGCATAGTTTTATAATTTTACAAACTTAATAATTGTAAGATGGAATGTTTTTCTAATTCGAACATAATCAGGAGATCTATTTCATAAATTGTTTCAAGTGAAACCATGCTAGTTGGTTATGTACAATTTGAATTTATTTTTAAATGATAATATTAACATGTGCCTAAATCTATATATATATATATATATATATATATATATATGTATATATATATATATATATATATATATATATATATATATAATAGTGCCGAAATTATGTTTATTTCTAAAGGAATATCTTAAGTAAATAGGACAACAGATTAAAATAGGTAATATCAGGAGTCTTGAATCACCTGAGTCTGAATAATGAGTTGTATTCCAATTATAATCTAATTCATAGAGAAATTTTGCCAAAATCAGTAAATTCAGTATAACGAAGTTAATGTTTGTTAGGAGATAACATATCTATCAAATTATTATTTACTCAGTAGACAAAATAGACTAATGGCTAAAACACTTAAAAATAACGTAGATTAGACTGATGGAAATAGAGTGATCCTAGAGTTTTTCCGTTGTTTTATTCTGAGAAATGGACGTCTAAAAAGTAAGTATAAACACTAACAAAATATATGTTTGTGATGCACGAAAAATGTTAACAAATTTATGTGATTCTTTGTTACAAATAAAAAAATATATGTAATATACATATAGGTATAAGGAGTGTTAAAATAATTAATAATTTAAATTTCATCATATACCCAATAGTTCAAAACTAAAAAAGTGCTATATTTTTCTTATTTACGTACACAAATATACATGTTTTTGTGTTCATGTTATGTATATAAATTTGTGTTTACTTATATAGATATACATGTTTGCTGGGTTTGATTACGGGCAGGTATGTACGTCTAGGTATCCCTTAATGTAAGCCTGAAAGTCTTAAGGTAAGGTGTGAGTTATCGTTGGATTCGTCTTGACTTTTCAAGTATTACCGGTCAAATAATATTACTTGGAGTTTAATATCGCGGATCCAACAAAACCGTGAATGCAAGCGGCGATGGAATGCGGGCTCAAGAATGCGGGTCTTGGTAATTATGTGTATTGTCTAATAATGTACACAGTGTATATTTCGCCAATGAACTTGCATAGGTATTTATAAAAGTTACTAAAAACTTTTAAAGATGTCACTGAACCGTCTGCGGAATCCGATTATAAGTAGATACAAATGAAAACAAATGGAAATTGTTTGCGTGAATTGATTGCAGTTTAGTAGGCAGTATTAGTAAGTAATAATTTAAATATTGAATGTATTTGGCGTTAATTTTGTAGAAATTCATTATTCACAATTAAATGAAACTACGTGATGTAGTATTGTTTCTACTATTGTTCTAGCAAAGATCTTTGCTAATATCCCACCTGAAGATGCTGTAATACAACGAAACCTAGGTCGTGGTAAAGAAATTAAATAAAGTAGAAATAATACTACATCACGTAGTTTCATTTAATTGTGAATAATAATTTATAATTAATAATGCAAATAAATACATTCCCAAACTTAACCTCCCCTCGCGAAATACACTTAAAATATATTTTAATAACTACTATCTTGAAGTATCAGTTACCACACGCATGTAAAGATATAGGTTTAGTGAGCAACTTCATCCTATCGATTTTTGTTGCATCGTTCGTATGCATATCGTAAAATTTCTGTATATTTTTTCGTAACAGTCCTTTTTAATTAATAATTAATTTATTTGTTATTTATATCATGTGAAACATTCAGTCACTTTGGTATATCATAAAGAACCAATATTTAAATCGAATAACTTTCGGGCGGAATATATGTTATTTATCTTTTAGGTCATGAAATTAAATATTTATTTCGTAATTCAACCATTAAATTATAATAATAGCTTTTCACATAACCAAGAAAATAAAAAAAAACAATTTAAAGATACGAGGGATTTTGTTTAATTCCTTTAATAATTGTCTTAGCTATTGTAATAAATTTGAATTAAACAGTAAACGCGATGGATTATAATAATATGCAGGCCATATGTAGGTATCACTTAGAACCACATAGAGCATAACTGGCATTCCCATTTTCCAAAGGCATGCCAAATTATTATCTGAAGTGTAATCTTGCTTTCGAGTGAGTACTTTCAAGTACCTGTATTCGGTATTAAGTCTAAGTAGTTCAGTTAAATTTATTATATTCTCCCACACAAAATATCAAAGAAGAGATACATCTCGAGTTTTTTTCATAAAAGCCCGTCTAAAAAATTTGTGCTTAAAAATATCTATTTTATTGTATTAACTTTATATATATTTCCATAATTTTAATGAACTATTTTACTAACATGTATTAAATAAAACATTGAGCTCAAAATATTTAAACAGATCACGATGATCAATATGTTATTAAATTTCCTCTCTGATAGTAATAGCAAATACATTGTAGTAAATATACAAATTTTTCCGCTCCACGTTTCTGTTAGTAGTATCATTAAAAATCCTTATCAATAAACAAGAAATTTTCTTCTTGTCTGGAAAAGATGAAAACCACTACTATGATGACTAAGATAAACCTTGGAATATGATTTTTATTTTATTTTCTAAGCTATGAAACAAAACAGTAAAGGAGAAATGTCTAATATGATGAAATGATTCTTATTTATAAATATGTAAGTAATTATACATAAAAAAAGCGCACGTCGATAAAGTAGCCTAACAGCGTTTTTTTCTCTGACTTGATTTACTTATGTCCAGATTTCAAAGTGAAAACTTATTTTTGTCAAAATAAAATATAATTTGTGCTGGTCAGGGCTAATGTAGTTATCTTTTAGTAAGATCGACAGGATGAAGTTGTTCATTAAACCTGTATTTTTAAATGCGTGTCGTAACTGATACTTCAAGATAGTAGTTACTAAAATATATTTTTAATTATATTTCCCAATGTGAGGTTAAGTTTGGGAATGTATTTATTTGCATTATAAACTATAAATTATTACTGTATCATTTATTGAATGCTTAAAATTAATAAAAAACAATAAATTTTCAGCGTATTCATTCAAATTTTTAAAATAAATAAATTTAATTTTAGAATTAGTTTTAAACCTTCTTGAAACTATTAAAAAAAATTGAAATAGTAAAAAAATAAAAATAATATAATTATTATTTTTAGTATTATTTCTATATGATAATACTGCAATTCTAGATAAAAAGTTTATTTTACCAATCGTATTTATAATCACGCTCCAGTTATTCTTTAATTTCCATAAATTATTTGCGTGCTAAATAAAGTTATTCTTTTATTATGCCAAAGACGATTTTCAATGCGGGTAAATAAGTACACGCACAATTTTTTTAGTGGAGTTTCTACTTCCCTATATCTTTAAGACTTTTTCATTTCTTTTGTAAAATCTGCATTTTTTTAAAGTTTTGATAGCATTCATGATTTCATAATGATGTTGTAATTATATAACATTTTTATGATTTATATAAAACAAACAAACGTTTTAGTTCTATTACTATCCAGTGATATTGAATAACCAATGTAATCGATCAATAATTGTTTCGAACTACTGAAGGAAATTTGTTTAAGTGTTCCGTTCATTTCAGTTCCATATATCGTGAAAAAAATTATTTTAAATACAAAATGAATCGTAATGTAATATAGAGAAATAAAACATATTAAAAACGTTATTTCAACATCAAGTAGAAGTATGTATATTTAAAAATGCTTGAATATTTTTCATTGGAAATAAAGCAATATATTTATTTTAACAAAGGGGACATGAAAAAGATGCGCCTTTTCTTCCCTTTAATTTTTAAATTTGAGTATTCTATTATTACTCTTTTCTTGGATATCAGAGAGATAATTATTGATTTATAAAATTCATCCCAGTCGTTGAAAAATAATTTGTCAAAAGTTTATTTTATTAAAAAAAATATTTAATGAAAATACGTAAAAAATGTTTTTCTGACCAGGGAAATTTTTAGAATACGATGAATATCCAAAAAGATTTAAATATGTTATTACTAAAAATAAATGTTTATTTCCCTGATCTTTAAATTTATACTTGTGGAGAACTTTGCGTTTAAAATTAGGAAAAAATGTTTGATTTCCTTTATCATAATTTTATAGTCGAGTGTAATTTTAATGAAAGGTACCCTTATTTAATTCTACAGTCAGGCAATTGAAATTGCTTTGCCCTTAGGGAGTAGACCCTAATTACTCACACTGGAGGACGATCCAAACTGGGCTTCATTTATATCATTGGAATAAATCATTCAATACCAGTGGAGATGTGATCCATTAATCAAGGGTAAATTTATGATTGCCTAAATGGTAAATGTTTATTTGATGATTAAATTATTTTCATCCCGTCAGTGGTATTTTAATTGTACCTTTAGTTTTTTGGCTTAATGATTATATCAATTTCCTGGGTTTCTTAGGTCACAGTGTACATATTAACGTTTCCAAATGAAAGAAACGAAGTTGGGATCAAAATGGGGCAGAATTTAAGAATAGAGCTTTGTCAGATAGCCCTCGAAAACATTAACCGAGGGCGAGTTCCAAATGTCAGGATACCAATAATTTTGAAATTTAGCAGCTTGGGCAGACAAAATTTTTTCATAGAAGATGTGTAAGAAAAAAAATGAAATAGGATTTTCATCACTTGAAGATGTTGTAATACAATGAAACCTAGGTCGTGGTAAAGAACATAAAGAAAGTAGAAATAATACTACATCACGTAGTTTCATTTAATTGTGAATAATGAATTTCTACAAAATTAACTCCAAATATATTCAATAAATGACTTTAGATTAGTAGTTAAGATTTTTATCGATTATTTGACTCAAGTGTTTAATAGTTGTTGTGCATAAAATTATTATATCATTAAGTTTAGCATTAGATGCCAATGTATATTTGAACTTAACAAGTTAAGTAACACACCCATTATATGAACCTAGGGTTGATGATGGTTATATACACACACACACACACACATATATATATATATATATATATATATATATATATATATATATATATGTATATATATATATATATACACTCCTGTAAAAATATACATTTTACCTTAATAAGACTATTATATGCAAACCTAAGATTCGTAGATTTTTTATCTCTTTCACCATACTGAGCACTTGGTGCTACAAATGGTCACAAATTTATTTATTTTTCATGGCCGTTAAATATCCATTGAGTAAAATATAATTTTCTTGGACTCTAATATGTATATGCTATAAAGGTAGGGCATATAGAGTAAAATGTCAATGTTTCCTTTACTTATAGTTCCTAAAAATATTTTATTTTGAAATATATCTAATTTAATTATCCTTTCTTCCAAAATATTTTAATATCACTATATATTTGTAGATGGAACGACAATAAAAGAGAGGGCCATGAAAAGTACGAAAGTTATGCACCTATTACTTAAATTAGTAATAAAATTTGCATGTTTGCATCGATAATTTTTGTGCCCCATTATATTTTTTCGTCACTCAAAATACAATGTATTAATATAGATCAAAATTCTGTGCCAATTAATTTAGGGATAATGAAAAATTCATAAAGATGTACTAAAACATAAGGAAGAAATTAAAACCAAGTTTCGAAACGATGTATGTAATATTCGAATACCATTTGAAAATTTAGTTATGTAAAGGTACGTACACGAATGTTTAATATTAAATGGTAAGATCAAGAAACTAATACTGATAAAAAAAACAAAAATTATTATATGGGATGACAATGAACCGTTTAGTCCAAAGTGACATGAAGATTTAATATGTTAATACTGGACTAAATATAGACTGAAACGTTTTGCTGAGATTGTCAAGCTAAGTTTTTGAAAAACTTGTTTTAATATCTATGAACTTCAATTGCCAACCTCTACTTCCATTTAAACTATACGAACTTTTTACTATCTCTGCTCTAGACAATGGTCTCAATCAGTTTTTAAGTCTGGTCATTAATATATCGTTAGTGTCTAGATAAAAAATCTGATTAATGCTCGCGACGATCAGTGGCAGAAAGTAGACACTTTAACTACAAAATGGCGACTATAAGAAATAGCAGGGTTTATTTTGTTTCTAGAGAATTAGACGACGTAGCCTACGGGACAGATTTAAATCTATCAGTGCATTTAAAATAATTTTAACTTTTTTATTTACAGTTTGACAAAGCAGACAATTTTTGAAGACTTGGAAAATGTTTACTAAATGCGAAACTGAAAATATATGTAAGTACAGTGTAAAATTTCTCTTTTTGATTTTCTCGATTTCAATTTCAAAAAGGACTGTGCCTTCAAAAAGCGGAGGTTATCTCTTCGACTATGTTTTTTCTGTATATTCCCTCAAATTACCGGCATTTTTCAATCGGTTTGGATCCTTTTAAAATAATGTGTTTCCAGTATGGTCCTATGGAAATTTAAATTAAAGGTACCTGTAGAATTCTCTAACAATGAACATACCTGTGAATGTAAACGAGTTTGAATAATATAGGGTCGAATTATTATCTAATAGGTAAGACTTAAGGTACAATGATAAAGACGGAAGGTGGTGGCAGGAACTCCTCAATGTTGGGCAATGTTTACAACTTAGTGGTTTGAGTTTAACTTACCTATATAGTGGATTAAATTTTTATTTTGTGTGGAAAACACTTTTTTACTGTATTTTTTGTATATGTGTATAGAGGGTTTCTATGGGTACAATCATGAAATGTTGCACCCATTGAATCTTCTGTATTAACCATTGAAGTATTAGTAATTGAGATTTAGACTTTTGAGCTTTTCAAAAATATCTACCTTACATATTGACTTAAAATAAATGTATTAGTTTCCATTACTACCCAGTTCGGTGCGAAATATCTTAAATATTGTTCGCGGTAGGAGGTATGGATCTAAGATCTACAAATATAGTTCAGAAAGTTAATTACAAAGTAGATCTGTCAAAAAAATTACCAAGAGCAAACTTTAGATTGTTTTGCGTATCTGAATTTCATCAATAAAACTACATATATAAAATACGATGATTAATGGAAAAAAAACTAAGTTATTATTTTAGTCATATTGCTAACTTCAGTGAATAAAATCCGAGTAAAATTTGAGTTTCTAAGTCCTATACTATAAAGTATACAATTTTTGTAAAATTCCTACTAAAAGAAACTAATAAACTAAAAACGTCATCTACAGAGTTAACTTCCTCCCTATGTATATGTAAAAATTAGAAATAAATTAGTGACAAAAATAAACTGAGATTATCGAAAGCAAAACTTCTAGTTTTTAAAAATTAGTTATTAAACTGATTAATTAAACGATTTAAGATCAACTCAATCAACTAGGTATCAACTTTCTCAGCAAGAAAGTACATGCACTTACCTAAAATAGATAAACTTAACTTATATATATTTAAAAGACACATTCGTATGAATCGAAGATATATATAATACTATTTTAGACGGAACTTACCAATAAAAATCAAAAATCTCCAGCACTAGCAATATTTTACAAATTTGTTTATGTTCGGAAACAATATTGTACCACAAAAGTTAAAATTCAGTATTCGTTGGAACTTTTGCTTTACAATATCGTTTTGTTATTTTTGACTTTTACTTCTTATTCGGTGGTTATTTGAAAATAGTTAAACTTCTTTTAAACAAAAATACCATTTATATAAATAAGTTTAATTAATTTACACCACATCAAGTTTAAATCCTGTAATCGAATTTGTAATAGAAAAAAATTCGTCGGATATAGCTTCATGCAATAAATAAATAGCGCCGCACGAGATTATTCGTGACATTGAAATATATATTTTGGTAGTCCGTGTGGTGAATATTGATTTTGTAATTATTTTATTGCATTAGAATTGTTTTTTAATTTCTTTCAGTAATTTTGAATATCATTATTGAAAAGTGTAGTAGTTATATATACGAATCCGAAGCGATTTACTTAATAACATATGGTCTAAAGAACCAACATGCTTAAGGGTATCATCAAAAACAAACTCTCAGAAATCAGTTGTAGGTATAGTGTATTTGATCATATATATTATTGTTCATTTAACTTATAAACATAATATCAATACAGTAAATTTATTGAGTGTATTTTTCTATTTCTCATAATTGTTCGTTAAATCTGTCACGATAATTTTGAAAACAACTTTATCGAGTTAAATAAAGATACCAAAAGTTTTTTGAAGTCCTGGAAGCTTTATTGTCATTATTCTAGGTGGTGCAATATTTTTTTGTTAAATATATTTTTCATTACATATATATATACTATATATGAAATACCAAAGAAAAAATATTAAAAAAATTGCTCAACTTCAATCGTCAGTATTTAGTTATCCCAAAGATTTACACTAGGAATGTTTGTTTGTTTATTTCAATATATTTATTGAACACTTCAAAGTAAGTTTCATTAAGGTAAAACTACTTTGGATAGGACATTGCATTTCATAGCGGTGAGGGCTCTTCCTTTTTAAAACATTTAATTGTACAGGACATTCAAAATAATATTTTGCCAGGATTCATTTAGGTAATGCCGTCATATAATTCAAGTTACCTTTATTAATGCAAGCTAAAAATGATTTTTCCCTAATTTTATAGGTGAGTCTTTAACATACTTACCCTTTAAGAGAAGAAAAAGAGTTTTCTTTTTGGTATTCCACATGAACTATGTAAAATTTCTCCTATTTGTCATGAGTGATGATATAATAAATTATTCACTCTACCTTTAAAGCATAAATCAGATCCTCCATTATGAAACATTAGCTTTAATTTCCGGCGCATGAAAAGGTGAAAATGGGTGTTTAATCTGAAAATAATGTTCTGAAAATATTGGAGCTTAGCATCGGAAACGACTAAAATTTTCGAGAAGCACATATTGAAAGAAAGAGCGTAAAAGAAGAATTCTGCGCCCTGCAGTAGGTTGCCGTATTATTGCCGTTGCTATTGATGTCATGTATTATTACAGACTTGTGTTCCTTTTCCTGACTGGCTGATTTCTTTTATTGAAGTTTCTCGATTCTTGCATTTTAGTTTTCTCTTTTATATTATTAATTCTTGATGTTAAATTCAAACGGGGTACAAAGCATCATTCCAAGGCTTACCTACTCTTATTTATTAAATTAAATAAAGGTCCGAACAGGAGTTCACAACGAATGGATTACCGAGGTTATATTTGGCTGGATCGAGATATTTTTCTCAGACTTTGTTTGATAGTTAAGTAATTGTAGATTAAAAATTTATATGTAATAATATTATAAGTTAAGAAATGCTCTTTTATGTGCGATATAAGTGAACGAACCAAAATTCTACTATAACGTTTATAAATACGAATAATATTCGTTTGACCTGTATTTCAATTCAGGTCAAATGAAAAAATTTTTACATATACAGGTCGAAAGAGAATTTTAAAAATCTCTTGGATATCATAAAAAACCTTGAGAAAAGAAATTATAGAAATTTTCAAATTTTTAAACTTCCACGACAATTCTTCAATTATTCATCAACGAATAAAATCTTGGATGAAGATCGGAAGCACAATATTTGAAATAAAGAAGAAAAGGGAAACAATTTAAATAAACAAGACACATTGTGTAAATTTAAACATGCGGTATAAATATTTTATAAATATTTAATAATTGCCTCAATTTTTTAGAAGTAAATAAAACGTCGTTTCGTTTACCAAAGCAGCGGCTGTTTAATAACATCCTTTCAAATATTCGAAGGGATTTCGTTATTTTATATTTTCATTTTCGATATTTGTTTAACCGTTTTAGTGCCATTGTTTTTTACTCATATATACTTATAAATGCCAAAAGGATCTTTTGTTTTGACGTCATTTACCCTTGTCTCGAAATAAAATTGTATCTCTTCCAAAAATTATCCAATTTTAATTATGCAATTTATCTTAATAAAAACTTATACAAGGATAATATAACGCAAAGAAAATTATGGAAATATATATTGTGTACAAAAATTATAACAAAAACTGAAATCAAGGTCACATTATCATTTTCGCAGTCCGGTATATCCTCTGTACCAGCAAAATAATTGTTATCGTCACTATTATCACTAACACTCAAAATTGTGAGCGCCCCACAATTCCACTATCACTTTCTTCACAACTTTGAAAAACGATCATTTTCACTTGAATTATTTTCGTGTTCCGACATTATGGGTTAAAAATGTTATTTTCCTGGATCCTTTTTATATTGTAATTACTATTAATATTATAATTTGAACTTTATATAACACGTAGAAAGATAAAAAATTATGCTGTTATACTGCAATGGAAAAACAACTTCATATTTTGAGAATGAAGTGGAACTATTCCATTTGACTACTACATTAGCTAACAACATTTCAACTTCAGGGGAGAATTAATGTGTACTTGGAGCTACTGGATCCCCATTGCACCAACAAAAAGCTTAACTATATGGTTACAAGAGATTAAAAGTGGGTGGTTTATGTTGATTTTTAGCGTAAACGCCAGTGGCTAGGAGCTGGAGAAAAAGGTGTACCTAGACCAAAATATAATATTGAACAAAAGATACTTTTGAATGTATGGTGTGATATAAATGGAGTTATTCATTAACTTTTCCACTGGGAACTCTTTTAGGCTAACAGTACAAGTACGAGTAAAAATCAAAGGAAAGATCATTTTTTCGCATGAAAATGCTCCATCCCACGCAGCAAAAGTAACTCGTGAAAAACAAATTTCTCTTGGATGGAATATGCTGTTTCATTCACAGTACTCTTCAGATCTTTCGCCGCATCTGTTTCGCACTCTGTTTAATAATTTACGAGAAAGAAACTTTACAGACGAAAGTCATATCAAAATCAAACTTAACCGGTTTTTCAGTCAAAGGCCAAAGATTTCTACAAAGATGGAATTTTAGCTCTGAATGCACATTGGCGACAAGTGTTAGATACAGACGGTGTTTATATACATAAATATATATATATGTATATATATATATATATATATATATATATTCACACAGTCATACTTCCACGAGAAACTTGAAAAACAAACAAAATAATCATATTAGCGACAAAAGTAATTTGAAGATGAAAGCTAACAAAACTTATTTCTTCGAATTATTTGCTTTTTCACAGAAAAAATACAATTTCATATAACATCAGCACTAATCTAACTTCTTTTTGAATGTATAATAATAACACTGTCACTTCTGAATATTTTTATCATTATAACTAGTATACAGAGCTATAAAATTAACCTGTCCACTAATATTATGCAATACATTGAAGTCGATATTACTATACATATGTATACATGCACGTACATAGTATATAGGTAAGTATGTACCCAATCGTAGAGTCCTTCATTAACTCTAAACGGGATTTTGAAAACGTATATTTTCTCGCAAATTTTAAATAGTAAAAGTAATTGAAACAGTCTGGTGAATAATGGCGTATTTTTCTGGTGAAAAAAATAATACTCACCATTCTATTATATACGCCATATAACAATTGAACTGCAATTTGTCATATAAGTGTCCGTTCCTTCAAAATTTACCAATTTGTGTATGTTAAAACTTGAATTTTTGCGTTAATTCTTTAACCTACTTTATCTTCTCTCACTTTTGAATATTTTTGTCTTTATAACTAGTATACAAAGCTATAAAATTAACCTGTCCACTAATATTATGCATCACGTCGAAGTCGATATTAATGTACATATATATACATGCACATACATAGTATATAGGTCGTAGATCGTAGAATCCTTGATAAACTCAAAACTGAATTTATAAAAATTTTGCAAACATATATTTTCAATCAAATTTTGAAAACTAAAAGTAATTGAAATAGTCTGGTGAATAATAGCTTATTTTTGTGGTGAAAAAATTACCATTTTATTAAATACGCCATACAACGATGGAACTGCAATTTATGATGTAAGTGTCCATTCCTTCAAAATTTACCAATTTGTGTATGTTAAAACTTGAATTTTTGCATTAATTCTTTAGTCTACCTTACCTTGTCCCACTTTTGAATATTTTTGTCGTTGTAACTAGTATACACATCTACAAAATTAACCTGTCCCGTAATATGATGCGCCACATCGAAGTCAATATTAATGTACATATATATACAGGCACGTACATACGTATGTAGGTATGCTTTCAAAAGGATTTGATGGGAAGACGCTATTTACTGTGAACTTTTTTATTAGATAGTGCTGAGTGGACCGAACAAGTTCTGAGTTTGAAAATCTGTTCCGTCCTTTAGTTCGTCAGTGCCTATAAAAAAGTAAAGGAAAGCTAATTTTATTAAAACTGGTAAAAACATTGTTACCATTTATCCGTAGATGGATGTTTTTAGTAATTTACGGAAAATTTTTCCCGTGGTAACGGCAAAAATATGAAATTTTGCTTACCAGTTTTTTATAAATTACTGGAATTTGCCAATGGTTGGATGGAGATCAGAATAGTTAAAAACTACTTTAAAAAAATCATCGTACATATCTTTTCCATACAGGACGGCCACTCCACGCAAGTTTTGCTTAACTTCGTTGGACATGCTTTGGACCAAAGAAAACAAATTTAATTTTCCCGCCTACACCAGCGATATTCTATAATCATTAGATATCTCTATTTTTAAGTATTTCAATCGATAATTAGACCAAAGTGTTGCAACTTGGCAGCGAAAGCACATTTGTGGAAGGTTATCTAAATCAACGTTTTTGTAATTATTAGAAGATACTAGGAAAAGAACCAAAATGAATTGAAAGGGATATCCAATATTATTTGGAAATTTGGGAAAATATCGAGCCCGTTGAAATTGCTCAAAAGCCTCACCGCCATACACGTGCCATTAGCATCACAATCGTCAATTTCTGAGAATGTGGATCCGTCTATTTCACAAACGTTAAATGTGACCTTTGTAGATTTACAGAGCTCCATTTGCCACATTCCTAAGATTCAACAAACCTGCCAACCGTATATTCCTAAAAAAACACAGCCCATAATGCGGAAATCTCGCAAACAAAATTCATGGAACAATTAATTTTATCAAATTTACAACAAAAACTAAAAAGACGGAAAGTTGTCTCAGATAAAATAAACAAAATATAATGAATAAACTGAATAAACAAAATCAGCTAAAAAAGTAAAAACTACAAAAGAATTTAAAAAAATAAAAAGAGTTGAAGAAGTCTTCGGACTTATATGATGACATAACAGACGGGAAATGTGTAAAAGTGAAACAAAATTCAATTGAAAAACAAATAAAATAAAGTGCAACGAGAGAAGAAAAAAAAATTTCACAGTAACAAGGATGACAATTTTCAGAAAGCGATGAAAATTCTGAAGATAAAGTGTCTTTTGCAAGTTCAGATGCTAGTGAATGTCTGAAAGAAGAATCTATAAATGAACAATATCACTATGATTAAGATGGCCAATAACAGATGACATTGATAATATTACGGCCGACTCCATAGTCCAAATACTAGTTTAACCTTAATGAAACCAAACATTGCATTATATTTTTTCAGTTTAAATTGAGAAATAGGATTATTTTGCAAATGTGATTCCTAATAAATAGAAGAAGAATATTAGTATTTATGAAATTTTATAGCATTGCATATAAATTTCTGATCTCATAACACTAGAAAAACGACAGGGGTCAAATGAATCATTTTCAAATTCCATTGTTTATAAATCAGGTATTACTTGTTTATGTGAGTTATTGTTTCAAGACTTTTAATGAAATAGCATCAGTTTCATAAGAACACTATTAGGATTATCTTACATCTACCCGAATGTAAACAAATAGAACTTTTACCAACAAAGACGGCGCGGAATCTTATGACCCCAAGCGTTAATTTGTAAACAAGTATATTTATAATTGTGGGTAGTTTGTAATAATATTCGTTATTGTCTTAGAAATTATTACTTGTAAAAAACAGTGACTTCATTATTTTCGACGTGATTTGGTTTCGAAATATCTCGAATTCTTTGCGATAATGAAATGCTGGAATTACTACAACCCTTGCTGAAAGAACTGTCGAAAAGTAAAAATGACGAATTACAAGTACCTCCAGAGTCAGACGTCGGAGAAAATAATACTTCTGGATCAAGTTTTAGCGATGACATTGACGACAATCCTCCATTAGGAAAATATTTTTTAAAATCGATACATAGCAATTACTTCTACATTGTTTTGTCGTTACTGAGACCTGTCTTAAATCTCTAATAAAACAATTATTATAATTATTTTCAGCTTCTGTTCAAAACAAAAATATATCCAGTCAACGGGAATCACGTCGTAGACTACCTTGAACACGTGTGCGCGGAGTTTGTCCCGTTTCAAGAATTACATCTAAAAATTCTGATAGTACGATATCACCAGGTGGAATATTATGGAATATTATTCCTGATTATAATGAAAATTGTTTATCTTGCTACAAACCAAGGGAAAAACATAACAATTTATGAGCGACTATTTGCTATAAAACTCCGGTGTGCTTTTATTCAATATATGGAAAATAAGCCAAATAAGTTTGAAATAAAATTTTGTTGCTGCGTTGATGTGAAAACGAAATATCTTTTGAATGCATTCCCAAGACAAAAATCGTCCTGAAAATCAATGCCTTGGAGAACATGTTGTCATGAAACTATGGAACCATCCTTCAATCAAGTAGGGATGTGACTATACATAATTATTTCATATTAGTATTATTGGCAGAGAACTTGCTGTTCAGAGGTAGGACTTTAGTTGGTACTATAAATAAAGGAGACGTGATATTCCACAATTCATAAAGAATCTGTCGTTGCAATTATATGAAACAAATACAATTAAAAGTAAAAACAATCAATGCACATTGACAATTTATAAAAAAAAACAATGTAAAAACCTGTTATTATTGAGTATTTTATATGATTCCATTCAAATAGACACCAGCAATGCCAAAAAAACAGAAAGAGCAATATTTTTCACTACGTTAGCGTTGAGGTCATGGACCAAATTGCGAGATTTTACACCATCAAAGCAGCATCCAGAAGTGGCCTATATAGGTTTTTTATAATATTTTAGACCTCTTTGCTATGAAGGTGCACAGTGATGAATATGAAGGTGCGCAGAAAGAATTTCATTTTACGGTTGACCCAGGAACTAAATTAATTTTCAGGCAATCTTATTCCTGAATTACCCGTATCCTCACAGCGTACAAATTCATCATACTCTTCGGCTACTAATCTGACAAAAAGACGTCAATACTACCTTCCAGGTTGCAAAAATAATTCTTGGAGAAAACGTTTATGTGGGTGTTGCAAGAATTCCAAAGCTATAGTTTTCAAAAATTGTACATAAATTATATATATATGTATATATATATATATATATATATATATATATATATATATATATACATGCATACAAATAAACAAAAATGTTGTAAAAATTTGATGTAAATCTTCTTTCATTGTATTTTTGATGAATCAACAGTATTTGTAAAGTATACAATTTAAAAATAATTATTAATATACGTAACGATGTAATGACCACAAGCAGCCTTCAAAGGTAGGTCGTTATTTCAGTCTTCCCAGTGTTGAAATAGAAATCAAAAGTTACGCGTTTTTTGCGCTTTTATTGTTGCTGGCTCTGAATCCAATCGATCTTCATTATAAATGTGATATAATTATTACATTTTCCCCTTCTCAAAAGGCAAATGTAATAATGAGTAATGTCAATGTCATTTCCAGTCCAATTTTCCAAAAGAGCATTACATTCTTTTATTAAAAACTTCAAACAATAGCCCAATATATATTTTCTAACAAACCTAAAGGTTAATTCTTAATTTTCAAAGAATGGATGAGTTGTATTGGATTGAATACAAGGTTACCTTTTGGTCAGTAATCGTGTTTTAAGGAACAATTAAAAATTGGCAACTAAATCATGTATCGAATAAAAAATAAAAAATACAAATATTACACAACTTTAATTAACTGACTCATAGAAATGAAAAAAAGCATGGAGATGATAAATTAATAATTCTAAACAAATCTGCGGCGGCACCCATCAACACAAAAAATGCGGCGCGCTGTTTCATAAAGGAACCGTTCCAAGACCTATTTTATTCCCGGTTGCCGAACGACCCCTCTAATGTCAGTATGCCTTTCACCGATCTACAGGTTATCGACGCGATAGTGATTGGCAAAAAAGTAAACGTATAGTAATCTTTTTTCGGCTTACACTATTAATTTAAGAAAATCACTATTGAGTGAAATTCAAGGCAAATGTGAGGGAAGGAATAATTGATAATGTAATTATAATTTCAAAATCGTGAAATGAAATTTGAAACAGAGTGACGTTGAATTTGGTAAAAAACTATTTGCGATTGCGAGTGAAATTTGCGATTGCGAGTGAAATGGAGCATTTTGAACAGTTTTTAAAATACTATTAAAGATAAGGATATAAAAATGTGTATATAGAATTTTATCAGACCCGTAAATTTTCAATTATTGTAAAGAAGTTTAATCCAATTTCTTAAATATGCCTTAGAAAATATACCCGTGTATATACAGATCGTACCCGGTATACCCGTAAATATACAGGTATATACAGGTATACCCGTGTATATACAGGTCGTAAGAAAATTTCTGTTCGACCGCAATAATCAGAAGTAAATTTGTGAAGTGTAATAAATCTCGTGGTGAATATAGGAAACATGAAATAGAGAAGTCTTAGAAAAACGTGAAAATTTTGATTGGTATATCGTAATGGATTTTACTTCGAACATAAATGAAACTGTGTAAAAAAATTAATTAGGTTACGAACCTAGTAGTTTTCAAGTATTGTAAAAAAGTTCAATTTCAATTTTTTGAATATGCCTTAATCAAATTATTGATCTCAATAAAAATATTATAATCATATCATTATATATGGGTTTAGGAATAAAGTATGAAGGAAAAGTTGGAACATTATTTCAAAAAGTAATTTATTCCAGAAAGTAAAAATAGAGAATATATATTGAAGCTTACGTATAAAAAGAAATATGAAAATAAATATCTTTTAGAAACGTAGTTAATAAATAATAATAACGTTTAAAAATTTTGTCATAAATCTTTCATTAGTCGAGTATCCGCACTTAACTTAAATTTTAGTTACTGCCCGCGCGCCGAATTTGTTAACATTCGCGCATTTGACCGTGAACAAACCAACGCACGAGTATTAACAGATTTTCGGAAACGATCTCGGCTGACCAGCCATTCCATGTTTTTTAAAAATCAAACAGGTGCATCTAATTTTTTTTATTACCAATCTTTATTACCAAAAATTTGAGCTCTAAAACATTCTTTTCTATTTTGGTTACTGATTGAAAAGTATTCATATATGTAAATTCAGTAATGATACTCGCGTTTACCTCAATTGACTTTATGTTATTTGACATCTTTAAATAAATACGAGTCAACATGATTAATAACTGGGCTAAATTTCAATTTTTAATTCAAACAGTTGCCGAGAAAAACGGCTGTGACAAACGAACGGACACGTAAACGAACTTATGAGCGTTTCGTTTTCGTTTTATAGTCCAAAAGCTTTTTCTATCAAAACGCGTATTCTAAAAACACCTTCAAGACGATATAAATAAAATTCTTAATTCGTTATATTGTATGGTGCTTTATTCCTTTTACCTTGTAAGCTATTATTGTTTCAAGTTATCCCGGTCGGTACAGTAGTTTAATGATCGTTTCGTTGAAAAGACGTCAAATGTAATCATTATTTTTTTTTCAACAGTAAACAGAATTTTACTTTTTAATAAATTGTTTACATTGTAATGTAGTAAGAAATTGTATTAATTCTAAAATAGGAATGTTTACCAAATAGTACCTTGGGCCACTCCCATTGAATACGTCGTCTCTTGCTTGTAGATATGTTTATACACAATCCTATATTATTTATTTATTTACTTACATATGTTAATTTACAAAGTTAATACATATGGTGGAACGATTGTTCAAGAGTAATCTCTTACAGCTACTCAGAGTACTAGTATACACATAAATCGCATATTTGTAGACTTTCCAGTAAAATAACTTAACCGGTAAATAACAATAGTAAATAACCAGTCAATCCAGTAAATAACAATAAAATTAACAGTACAGTTTCCAGTTAAATAAAATTAAAAATATAAACATGAGTAATTTTATAGATATAGATGTTTATGTAAGCACATTTATACATCTAAATATTTTATTAGTTTTGTTTAAACCGCAGACCAAGTGTTATGAGAAGGAAAGTAGTATTTTATAATGGCAATAGTTTCTATAAGAATTATAACAGTGTTTATAAGCATTATATAAGAGTTGTTTAAGCATAAAGGCTCATCGCCCATAAAGGCTCATCGCCCACAAAGGCCATCGCTTGATTACTTGATAATGTAAGCATATTCGTGCGTGATAAATTACATTGTTAACACAGAAATATTATGCTAAGCAGAACTGCTGATTACATCTTTAATTCTCAGTATTCAGATAGCAGGATAAATTTTCCAGATAATATAAATACGTTCATCAGCATCCATAGAATGATCGCCTAAATAACAACATCCTAACCGAGGATATAAAAGACCCCCACCACGTGATCAACCAGCTCTGTTCACTATTCGACCGTAATCTCCGGATTTGCTGCCATATCTCGATACAGATTCGTTATCATTTATTTAATTCAGTTCACGTCATATTTAATTTATATCAATTTCAATTGTTAAAATATTAAAAGTTTATCATTTATTTTTTAAAGCACTCACTAATTGTAAAACATTATATTCTTAATAATTAAAAGTAATTAAAATATATTTTTGCTTCCAGATTCGCCGGTGTAGCTGTGATAATACATTTTTAATAAGCTCCTCATCCGATGAGCAAATATAATTTATCCAAGTAAATTAGTGCGAGTACAGTTTGGACTGATTCAAAAAGAAAACTGTAAATTAAATATAAAAAAAAAGAAATATTTTAAAATTATTTTTAGATATTGCCGCGTAGGAAATAATAGTTTTGTCATATTTAAAAAAAAAATAAAAATATTATCGAATATTTTTGGCTTTCATTTTGTAGAAATTCATTATGATTTAGTTTTTGTTCACAATTACATGAAACATTATATGACGACATCTTCAGGTGCGCAATTTGTAAATATTTGAAATACAATAGAGTGATAAAGAAAATAATTGAAATAAAATAGAGAAGTAAAAAATTTAAATAAAGTAGAAATAATACTATGTCAAGTAGTTTCATTTAGCTGTGAATACAAAATAAAATAAATTATTTTCTTTTATTACTTAACATTTTTCTGACTATAAAACTGCCTTAGCCGCTAAAAGAAAAATACTAATTTTCCATCTCGTAGTCATCTTACTATGGTAATGAATAATACTTTCTTTTTTATCTAATGATATCATGATTTTTATGTTATCCTCCTAATAGACGAGGCGAAAAGCACATTTTGTACAAATTAAGCGTAACCCACGTAGCGAATTTAAAATCAGCTTAAATATTTTTGGGCTATTTGATTGACACGCCTGTGACATTATATATAAGTTTATACCTTTAAAATTAAATTTTCAGACCTCTCTTTACCTACTTTACATTATTAAACATTGCCTCCATTAGTTATGCCAAGAAAATTTATAAAAGCTCAGAAATTTCGATCAATATACCTTACATTAAATTTTCCTAAAAGACTTGTCACACGTGGCTCGAAATAAAATGTAATCCAACCCAACTTCCGATGTTTTAGCGACGCACCTTAATC
The DNA here is from genome assembly GCA_039881145.1 of Druceiella hillmani. Taxonomy (NCBI): domain Eukaryota; kingdom Metazoa; phylum Arthropoda; class Insecta; order Lepidoptera; family Hepialidae; genus Druceiella; species Druceiella hillmani. The sequence goes on along the minus strand of JAYKKI010000115.1, from coordinate 3,188,310 downwards.
GATTCAACTGATTTAACTCAGCTTATTGGGCTTAAGGCGGCTTTGACGGTATTATTTGTTCCTGGTGCGCTACAGTGTATTTAAAATGTATGTCTCCATTTATATTGAAGTTTGCAAATCCATTTTTTATCTCTCGTTTATTTACCTAGTATTTTTTTTTCTTTATATACATTACACTATTTTTCAAACGATCATTACTTATGGGTCTAAATTTGAGACGTCTTTTAAGTAACATAAGTAATAATTCTGGCTTAATTATATTAATTGTTAAAACTATAACATCGGTAAAAAAAATCACGTTTTGCCATGAAGAGAATAAAACAGAGTTAAAGTTTCAACACAACAAATGTAAAGATTGTTATCTTCAACATAGGAAAAATCCAAACTATTTAAAAAATGCATTAATATATGTACGATATGGTGGATATAAATTAATTAATTTGCTTGAATATAATTTTAGCAGAACAAACAATGCAATATGAAAACAGCATTTATGCGTTAACCCAAGATCAATTAAATCGTAACGCAATACTTTCTTTAAAAATCTTATCACGTGTGTTGTAAAAGACAAAATTCTTTGTAAAAGTTGAAATAGTAAAAAAGATCACTGTAAGGGCTTTATTAAAAACAGTTATTATTTTATGACTTGTTTTTAATAAAGCCCCTGTTACTTGAGAAGAATAGGAATGTTCTCGCTTCATTAATTTTGATATACTTTATGCGAAGCCACCCTTTAAATTTGTGATGCTGTCACTTGCCATAACGTAATATTATTGGAATTCTTCCTATGAAATTTTATTTTACAATTAAACAAAACCCTGACCCAAACATTTAAAAAAAAAGAAGTATTTTATAATTATAAAAAATAAAAGAAGTATTCTGTAATATTACATATGTACTATACAGCATTAATTATTGTATTAAATCAATAATAACTGATTATTTAGATATATTTAAAGAAATAAACAAAAGATGTTATTATGGATTGCACGGATGGAAAATTAACATAGTTCCTTTTGAAAAAATGGCGTTTACTCTATGAGGGTGGAATATTTTCACCCATGGTACATCATATTGTTGACATTAAATGGAAGAAAATAAAGTCGAGTATTGATTTAACTCGGTTCATAGGAAACTGTTTCAAAATAAGTAATGAAAGTCTCAAATAGAAAAAAAGATTTTTTAAAAAGAAACATATTTGCGAATATATAAAACAGATTAATAACATAATCTTAACCTGTTTTAAATATGTTACAATGCGACTGTTAAAGTGATGACAAGTATCTCGTCACGTTTATCGGGAATACCAAAAATGTGTTTTTTATGGTAATTTTGAAGAAGAATATATAAATATTCCTATGTGCTTTTTTCTACTTCGTGGCTATCTTTAATGAATAATAATTTTGACATTAAATTTCAGATTTCATTCTCTTCATTTCTTTCATATGCTTCTAATGGTGATAATACTTTGAATGGCAGTATTTTTTAAGTTAAATTTATAGTATCGTACTATTAAAAAGATATTTAAACAGATAACAAAAAAATGTTATGGTAGATTCAAAAAAAATTAAAAATTGAAAACAAAAGGTCCGTAAAATTATGCTATAAATGATTTGAAATACATCCAGGAAAAGCATTTCAGAAACACATAAAATTTCTTACTTTTTTCCGTATCTTCATTATTTACCAAGTTATTGAAATTCTATCATAACATGTTTCATACAAATATTGTAAACATACGCAACTGGTATGGATTCTCAATATTATAAGACATTAATGTATAAGATCGACTAGAACTTTATCGCTGTCGTTTAATTTTTTTACGTTCATCACTTGACTCTACTCGTGAAGCATAGAAATGAAAATAATTCCGGGACTATAATAAAATCATTTAATACCGGAATCTGCTCGTGGTATGAAAATAATTCCGGGACTATAATAAAATCATATAATACCGGAATCTGCTCGTGGTATGAAAATAATTCCGAGACTATAATAAAATCATTTAATACCGGAATCTGCTCGTGGTATGAAAATAATTCCGAGACTATAATAAAATCATTTAATACCGGAATCTGCTCGTGGTATGAAAATAATTCCGAGATTATAATAAAATAATTTAATACCGGAATCTGCTCGTCGTAAATAAAAATATCGGAGTATTTTTTTGATCGTTAATAGAGCCTTTAGCTGAATTATATTCATTTGCACGGTTATTTATTTGACCCCTTGAGAAATATTCTTGTCCCTTCTGTCAAGTGTTTTACTTTATGTGTGCTTCTCTATTCTCAATAAAGTCAAATTCACTTGGGCAAAGAAATACCACAGATAGATCATCGACTCTCGACATATTAAATGAAAGTGACGGGGAATGACGATATAGATACGTTTTCGTTCAAAGATATGTGATAGACAATAATGAAATATTTGAAGTTTTAATTACTGTTGCATTTATTTCTAATAGATATTATTTTATTCTACACTCTCAATTTATCTAAAGGAAACTTATTTTATTTACGAAGACAAGAATCGAATCTCTTTAAATAGTGTTCCCATTGTAGAGACGCAAGTTTTAATTATAATCTGTTGTAAATGAAGGTCATCTTCTCAATTGCCAAAACTTATACGGGAAAAGCTTTAGATCTTTAAATTAACAGTATAAAGGAATTTTCCACATAGAGAGCGGTCAGAGTGAGTGGCTAGTTATTTATCACCTGTGACCAACACTCCTTCAAAATAAAGATGAAAATCATGTTTCATTACATAATTTCTTTAATACGGTTAGAAATATTTAGGTGATGATAGAAGAAAGACGTTTAAAAAAACGTATCTATGGTTAATAACATCAAGCGCTCCCATCTAACTGGGTGGGCGCGCCTGATGATAGGCTGTCATTTCGCATGAACGCACTTTTTCATGGCGAGGTAGTACAAGTTGTTGCCAGCTGTTTTTTTTTTTGCTTTTTCTTGGAATTTCATATTTTGATAATTTGAATAGAGCTCGCGAATAAAAAGTTATTATTAAATTGATTAGGGGAAATAAGTTTTCCCTCCCAATTTTAAGTTCTCAATGTTTTTTTAATAAATAAATAATTTATTACTTGTTGTTTAATTTATATGTCAACCTATTCCATAACCCGATATATTTTGCCGCAGAATGTAGCACACGTAATTTTGATAAATGAAATGCGTTCTATTATCGAGACTATGACTCTTTTTAACATTTAATTTCATTACGCCTTGACTTGTGATTTCAATGTTATTAGTATAAGCCATTAGTAACTGGTTCCATTATTTAAACTAACTCCATTTATTATTCCAACTAGTTCCATTTATTGTACTATTATTTTGTTTATTTTTGTATTAAAATTAACTTTGATATAAATATAATCCAAGCATCTGCTTCTGCTTGTCGTAGAATTAGCTTTAATTATAAAAAAAGTAAAAGTTTACTTTTGTCACTTTTTATATTGGAGCTATTCATTCTGTTATAAGATATTGCATGGTTTAAGTAATGTAATTTCAGTATCTTAATGAAAAAATGATAAAAAGAAATATTGTTATGGTATGTATCTTAAAGTAACCAAATCTAAGCTAGATTGGCCAAATCTAGCTTAGATTAAGTTATATTTATTAGCTAAGATTAAGTTAAATTAATTAGCTTAGGTTATTATTAAGCTCGGACAGCTTAATACTTAAGCTGTCCGAGCTTCCGATATTTGTAAGCCTATAATATTTTCTCGGTAAGTTTTATAAGCCTAAGCATTTCATCAAGGGTTTTATCCATTTACCTAACTTAGTTTGGCATAATATTAACACAATATTTTTTCATATCAAAAATCACATTTCAAACTAAGCAGCGGATAAAACTACTGCTCCACGCCAAGCACGTCACTCTGTACGCAAAATAACCATACAGTAGTAATAATATTGATAATAATACTAATATTAATAATAATGATAATAATAATAATATTAATAATAATAATAAATAATAATAAAAAATATTTTGTGTCGAATACCCTAAAGGAAACATTGTTCGTATAAAAGTATTATCGGAACAAATAATAAACCTCGTTCTGGTGTGTTGGATTGATCACAAGGCATAAGGCCTTTGACAGAGCGGCGCACCGCGCTGTTCGATTCCCGGCCGCTTGATATTAAAATTAAAGCGCACACCGCGTCTTTTTTTAAATTTTTCCTCATAAATATATATGTAAGTAATTTGAGAAATTTACGTTACTGAATTACTGCTATCATTAAGGCAAAAATCAACGAGGAGCGTAGTTATCAACTGAACCCATGACCATAGACTTAACAAAAAAGTTAAAAAAGTTGGAAAATAATTTTTTGTAGAAAATTGTTTAAAAAATGAGACTATTTGACAAATTTGTCGGGATATTCAATAGGCTTCTGTTCTAATAGTTAAACAATCGACAAGAAAAAGAACAAATAAAATTACTTGTGAATTGTCCACGTACGAACATGCATACAGAACAATTGACCAGGACGCATGCAGTTTTTCAACGACAAACTTCGATTTTAATAAATATTTGAAAAAAAAAAAAATATATGTATATATGTAAATGTAAATATGCATGTATTTATGATTGTTTTTGTTAATCTCCGTGTAACATACTAGTTATATTTGAATCATATATTTGTGAAAAAATATAAATTATTTTTCGTCGAGAGCACAGCTTGATTACGATTTTTTCTAAAATATTTTAATTTTTTTTTACATTTTCCACTCAGTTTGATATATACTAACATCGATATGAATAATACATACATCATTTGTGGCACGCTGTACATATATTTGTAAACATAAAGCTGTTCTCAACATTGAATATTTCTTGTCTTGGGTGTGTCTGGAATCCAGGAAAAATCAAAAACGTTTTTATGGAAAATTCTGCCGCTTTAATAGAGAAATCTGCGCTACGGAAGCTGCCAGTAAAATATCAAGAAAAAGTTGCCATATTTTTTACGCGCTTTAGGACAAAATTAATAAATTTTGTCCAATAAGATCGAACTGCCAAAGTAGTTTTTAAACCATTAATGGCTCAATATTGAATGGACGCCACACTAAATAGACAATGGTAGCCATAAAATTAATTTTATTTAAGTTATAAGTGTTAAAGAGTATTATTATTGCTAGGATAAAAGTAACGATTTTGAAGCTCTGAACTAATTAATGCGTTAATTGAAAATAACATAATCTTGAGAATAAATACACATACAATCATCCAAGTGCGTGTCGGAACGCGCAGAAGGTGGCTTAGGGTATTTAGTTTTATCTTCTGAAATTATTTATAAAATTTTACCGCAAATTGAATCGAAAGTGGCTTTGAATGAGGGTATTATTTTTCAACAATTTCCTTGGATAATTTCATATTATTTTGAAGCTTTATATTATGCTAAACAATTCAACACTTTTCATAAATTTTCAAAGTTTTAGGAAAAGCTCAATGAACTCTTCATGTGCCTTTCCATTGGTATTCGATTCCGTGGTGTACGCAAAAAATAAGCATCAAAGCCACTTTCTGATTACATAACTCTGAACACACTACGAAGTAGGGCGAGTCGGTATTGAATTTTTTCGAAAACCGGTGTTGATTAAATAATAAGAATTTTAACACCAGGATCACGGTATTTTGGTATTTTTTTAAAATACTTAAAAATTTCCTACAAAAATGCAATATACTCATGTATATTGCTTATTGACTTTAAAATTATGGAAAATAAAATATATTATAACTTTTTACTATAAGGATTTAATTTCTTTACTAATAACATAAAACAGGAACATTCATGAACTAATTAAAATGCATGTCTGCATAGTGACCCACATGCATGCAAGTTATATATAAAAGAAATTAAACTATAAAACAATTACGTAAACTTTTGAGGACTGAGACCTTAGTCTCAGTTAGTGATGCGACTGAACCCGGGTTTGTCGAAAAATTGTACGAAGGAAACAAAGAGCATTTAGAGTAGCATCGCTTAGAGAAAATCTAATTTTATTGCATGTATAGCTAGCCGATGAAAATGTCCTTTTCGACATACGCTTGTAAGAGGAACATAGAGTAAACTATAGTAGGCTTTGTTTAGTAAATAACGCCTATTTCCATCATTTTCGTACAAGACCATTTCAATTTTTAAGATCCTCTTCATGTGGATACGTACCTGTATTTCGCGCTGGCCCGTTTGTTTTTAAAGATTTTTTAATTGTTTTATAAAGTTATACTTCAATAGAATACATTTTACAGTTGCTTAAACTCTTTCTCCAGCGTGAATATTTGTATTGTTATATATACAGTTTCTCGTTGAAGTCCATTCATCAAAGGATCCACCGCTATCACGAACGAAGACATTAATAACTCTTAACTTCATATAATCAAATATAAAAAGGCTGAGCAACATATGAAACAACTTACTTTAAAATGGATAAAGATTCACTTCTAGGAAATCTGACTACCGCACAAACCAAACCCAACAAGCTAAATTCAAGTTGAAGACAAAAAAGTCTGCTAGAAGTCATTCTATTAGTACAAGAATAAATAACATTTTAATTTATTATATTTAAATAACTATATATCGCTTTGATATTTTCACGGCTCCTATCAAATAATTTTAATATATTATTTTTAACGTTTCACTACATATTTCTTGAGATCTACGCATTAAGTATATATTTGCGAATTTCTTGTCAAAATGTTTCAAGCGTTCTTACCTATTTTTCTGACCTGAATAGAATTTGACCCTTTTGGGTCCTGTTTGAGCATTCGCACCATTAAACTATTTGGAATACAGCTTTATGCTTAGATCAAATCCAGAAATGATTGTCAAAGAATAGCATCACAGAGCTAGGTAATTAAGTACCTTGAAGGTAATAATTTAATCAGATAACGTGGTTATAAGTTATTTTCACATTTCACATTCTAATAAAATATGGCATATTAATATGCGTCAATAATGCAGTCAAATAATTATTGTCTAATCCAATAGCCAAAAAAATAAAACCTAACAAAAAAAAACAAAAAAATAAAACCTAACTTATTTTATACTTAATAATAACAAAAATCATGACATTTAAATGTTGAAATATGTTGAAGTTTATTTTCGTTATTATTTGTATTTATCGTTGACCCATTATTTTAGTAAATAAATTTAATATTATTTAAAAACTTTAAAATTATTAGTCTCTAAAATTAATTTCCGATAAAACCTCATTAAAACTATTCGCTAACGCTAATTTTTATTCAATTGTCTTGTTACAAAATACGTATAACAGTAATAAACCTAACAACGTTAATTTTATTTACTGCTTGCTGTATTGTTGCGATAGTTAAATATATGGCAAACATCCAGAATAAAATCTAGTTTACCTAATATATTACGAAAAATATTAGGTCAGCCCCACAAAATCCACTGACAAATGAAAAGGACGAATACAAAAGTGACATTGATATTCATCGCGCGTGGCATCCAGTGTCAGTTAATAACAGGAAATCCCCTTTGCGCTGAGCGATACTCGACGCATCCACGGTACTTCCCCCCTGACGAATTTAAGCTCTAACGTTTCGCTTGTAGGTCAGTGTATAGAATGAAGTTGGGTGTATATAGTAATGAAGGTTTCTATTGTAGCCAAATAGGCCAATATGATATATAAATAAAACCTCCTAATGCTAACACAGCGTTCGTCTTTTAATATAGTCTTGTGACTGTAGGGAAAATCATAACTAAGGACCAGTAAACTGTGATAAGATCAAGTCACATAATTCAAACAAAAAGAAAATGTCAGTTCAAAATTTTTAACCAAGGTAATATTGTTTGATGTAAATTTTTTATCGTGATTATTAGAATACCAGTGCCACGATTCAGGTTGACGCAGCGCAATTGTGGCTCTGGATGGCTATCTTGATAACGATCTATACAATTTAAAAAGATTTGTTGATATATGCGTTTGATAAATAAACAAATTTCTAATAAAAACATTCAGATCCAAAGTTTTAAAGGAACTATTTACAGTACTTTACTAAATGTTCAAAGTGTACCATCAAAAAGAAAGTAACGCCTTATTTACATGTTATTTACGGTATTAAAAATGTAATTGAAAATAAAAAAAAGAAACGAAATACATATTTTCATTTATTCCAGTTACAATCATAGAAACATTACCTTTCCATTTTAATAATACTAAACACACAGACGAGAGAATAATAAAGGGTCGAGCTTTAAATCACGACTCAAAATTAAATGCATGACATCAGATTCGTATGCGTATATACACTTGTGCATAATGTTCTTTATTCGCAAGATATAATTAGAAGACGTAAGAGTGGATGAAAGAAACCGGTTTCGTCAAGGAAGGTTAAGAGGATGCCATTATCCACTCTATGAAATTTTCCCGCAAGCAAAATACGCAACATCGACCTGATAACTAAAAACGACTAATAAGAGATATAATTATGACTGTAGCCCAGACGTCACAATGAGAAGCAAAATAAGTACAGAGGGAATCTCACTCGACCACAAATTAGTTACATCAGAGGCAGTGATACCTGTACCTAGGTATCACTGCCGGGTGAGACGTATTTCCAGGGTGAGATGAGATGATTACCTGTCACCTGATTTTCCGCATATAATCTCCGTGCAAAATATGAGTTTTTATAGATAAAAAGGCAGATGCAGTCCAAAATTTATCCTATTTGGATACAATACGAAATGTGTTTGACACTTTTTTCATGTTCCCTGTTCTTCTTTCACATGTAAAAATTAGCACCTTTTCACTATTTTATTTTCTTTTCGAAAACAGAAGTCGAGCCAGCAAATTAAAAAAAAAAAATTCAGCGAGAAGGTGAGAACTTAAGGAATTTGCATTGGCATTCGTTATGATAAGTACAAGTATTTTTACCATCAATAAAAGAAAACTATTTCTCTGATAGAAGCCATTAAACTATTAAATTTTGCAATTCGACTTGCAAATCTTCAATGCCTCGGTTCAAACCTTAGCCTGTGAATTTGCTGCTTTGAATATTATTTACGTATTTATTTATATACTTCAATGTATACAATTCAAATATATGGTGGAATCTTTTACAGATCACCAGATATTTCTTCTTAATTTTAAGTTTTAATGAAATTAGTTAATATTTGTCACAAAAGTAAATATTTCAAATTAATAAAAATAAAAAATATTTTATTTATGCCTTAAAATCCGGACGCGAATTTTTTTTTGAAGAGAATTTATATGAAGTGAGGAAAAAAGGTCTTGATTTCCGATAATGATAAAGGAATAGATTTTGATTGATTTCTATCGAATTTTGTAATACAGAATTAATTTATGAATTTATCTTTTCAAAATTTGTTCGCAAAAGGAACGCAGAAAATAGAAAGAACGATGCGTTATGGAATTTAGCTGGGAATGACGGATATTTATTGAAATGAGCAAAAGTGACACCATATGTTAAATAATTTTTTGCATGAAAGTACACACTTGGTCAAGAATGAGAAGAACATGTTATAAAAGTGATGTGTGAGAATATATTTGAAAATACTGACAGAATATTTAAAAAAAAACGGTGAAATAAGTATTGATCCCCACACTATGAGTGTTCCCTATCAAAGTATGTAAAATTATCGATACGATTTTTAGCATAATTGAAAACGTCCCTTATTCATGACTCAAAAGGAAATTTGTGTAAATATGCTAGTTGTGTCTCGACTTATACAACGTTCGAATAAATCATATCTTTTCCAATATCGTAATAATTTGATAAATGGTGAGGACATTAAAAAAATTAACCTTATTTATATTTTTAAATATGGGGAATCAATATCAATAAGTTTGAATTGAATTAGAATATAAATTTTAAATTTATTTATAAGAAAAAAACTGATAAGCGTGAGTTTGCCTCGTGCGTCGAAGATACTCCATTTGAAGTTAAATTAATTATTTGTCATAAGTCATCCATAATTCTGACTTCGGAACGCAATCATATTTAATAATACCTAATAAAATTCAATATGAGGGACATATACTTCATAGTGTATATCTGAAAGCTATCAGATCTGGTATCATCATTATAGTGTTCCTACAGTCATTCGTAGGAAAACTGTAAGGATGAAGAGCCCAATTTTCTCGTAATTATAGATTCGTTACTGTTGAAAATAGTTTGCTGAAAATAGTTTGAAAAAGGTTGAAAATATATGCTGTTTATAATTATTAATATATTTTTGAGACCTTCATTATGAGTTACTTAATTTTTCCCTGGACGTCATTTACATGACTACCTGAATAAACTGAGTAGACACATAGTCTACGTGTCATGTTAAATTAATCTCAGTACAATTTTTTTCAAAATTTGTTCGTTTTCAATAGTAACATCTTGCTCAAGTTACGAAAAAGGAGAAAGATTTGTATGCTATGCTACAGTAACTACTCTCAGATTTAGGAATTTGGTAATGCAGGATATGAATAAATTCATTATAAAATCTTTATAAGCTATGTAATCAATTATAATCCTAATGAGCATTCTAAATGATGGCTGTTGTACCTCAGAAACTATTTTATATTTCGATATAAAAGTATATTTTAATAAAGACAGTAAGTAGTCTATTTATATGGTTAATTTTGCGTAAATCTGTTCGCAAAAAGATATAGATTAATAAACTTGAGACTATTAATCATCTAAACTTTCGCATTTATATTATTAGTCGACGAACTAAATGACGTATAATATTTTCATGCGAACTTCGTGCTATTACCAATAATTTAACTAATTACATACCTCTAACTTGGTAAAATGTGGGGAAGAAATTATGAATAGAATATTTAATACTGAAGTTCGACAAAATGAATTAGAAAAAAATTTACCAAGCGTCTTAAAATTCTTTAAGTTGAGAACAAAGTTGAGCCATACTCATTTTCATTGCAAATTTCTTGAGGCTGTTTATTGAAATCTTCTTTAGTGAACGTGCTGAGTTCTAATTAGTGACGATCCAGGGAACTTGAGCAAAAAAGTTGGTGAAGAATGGGAACTTTCACTTTCATGTTATTTGGCTTCCAAAATGATGTAATAGTTGCTAACTTCTGCAACACTTTGTTAAAGTTGCAGCACGTTTGATATATAGATTAAAACGGATGGAATAATTGAAAACAATTTCAAGTCTACTTCATAGAAATGTTTGCATAATTATTTTTACTTCTTTGGAGGGATTCTTTCTTAAGATTATGCGAAATCGGTCTTAGAAATTTTTTTTCTCTATGAGCCGTCTAAAAATAATAGAATAATTTTTAATGTAATGCAAATATAAGGTATGTTTAACGATACATGAATAAAAAGCCAAAATAATAAAATTGACTTGTCAACAAATACAATATATATATTTTATCCCATAGAGTTATGTTTGTTTTCAGAATAAAGTCAAGCCATATACCATGGTTTCAGAAATAATGAGTGATAAAATTTAAAATTGTGCTTTTACAAACAAAAATTGATTAGAAAGTTAATGTTTCTTAAAAATCTTGTTAAATCATGTACAATATAATTTGGTCATATCAACATACTTTGGTTAAGTTTGTTATAATATAACTACCTTCTTTGCCTCATTTTCACAATGTGACATAATTTTTTTTTCATTTACTATATAATAGCTTCTTTCCGCAGTTCAGATCACTTTGAATTAGTATTTATCAGGTAATTTTTGAACATTCAGTTCTATGAATCCGACTATATTTATGTGTACCAAATTTTATTGAGACCGGTTGAAAACATGAGCCGTGAAAAGAAAACCGTCACAGGAGTCAACGAAGTAACTTCCAATTTATAATATCAGTTAGAATTTGTAAATGAACGTACGTATCCTAGTGAATCTGATAAAAAAATGATATTGAAGAAATATAGTTAGACTTCCATGCATTGTTTCACACAACAAATAATTAAAAAGAAGAAGAAGGGGAATCATTTTGTTAATTCTATATTCATCGTGTTTATCATGAATTACTATATTAATCATGGAAATTATTTCTGTAAATGAAACTAAAAAATTGCAATATCTTAAAAATATAACACGAGGATAAAGGTACACCCTTTTAAGACCTGTAATCCAAAGTAAATTCCAAATTAGAAGAAGGATAGTATGGCATAAAATATTATATAGATGTACATTATGAAAACTTTTTAGAGTAGATTAGACTAGCCGTAGATTAGAGTAGTAAAAAAAAAGAAGAAAAGTACCTAAATTTCAAAATCCAATAGTCTCGTTAAGCAGTAGTATAAAAAAATAGGATGGCACAATAGAAGGCCTGTATGTAAATCAGCTAGTAATAAATTTTCGGCAAATTATTCGTATAAAAAATGAAATTTAACGCAGCAAAATATAGAAATTCCATGCAAAAATTAAAAAAATTATGAGGATTATTTAATATTACTAAACAAATATAAAGGAACCAACAAAAAAGGAATAGTTCTGTTTATAAAATAGGTAATATTTATGCCACGAAAACTTGAAATAATATCAGATGATTTACATTCACTAAATACTACGGAGTTGTATGTTGAACAAATATCTAGACAGGAACGTAATGAAATCACACGCATTTATTTCTCATTACGAAATGGATGCTAATAATCAGTGCTGAAAGTTATATCTTTTAGTTAGTTACGTACTCTCAACTTGGTGAGAAAATTGCACTATCTATTTTCCCATCGATTTTCGAAACAAATTTATTTATGGCACACTTTCACTTTTCTATATTAGAACATTATTTCTATATTAGAACAGAAATTGCCTATTCTATTGAGCTGCATATATACCTGTATACATATATAATGGTGAGTTAAGGCATGTGAAATTTCAATTCCGAACAATATCACTGCGTAAATTTCAGGTCTTTTCCAGGTTTTAAGTATTCTGGGCCAAATTAATTCAAACATATTTGATTCGACTTTAATAACGCAAAGAATTTCAAAACTGGATACAATCAGATTCTATTAAGCCGAGTACCTCGCACTGTACAGACTAAACGTGTACGAAAGATCTTTCTACGTTGTCTGTATATATGACAATGTGGTTAATTTCCTTGACTATTTATTTTTGCTGGGTATATTAGGTTTCATTCTCGGTAACATTTGAAGGCATTGTGCTTACGAGGTTTATTTTCCAACTGTCGAAAGAAAGATCCCGTGCCCCATATTATTGAATAAACTTTCATTCTTTACGACAGATAACTTTCTGTGCCCTGTCAACCATTACCTTTTTGCCATACCACCCTTTAGAAACTAATTATCCCAGAACTCTCAAGTATCTCCCAACATTCTACTACTTAACAGCAACAAATCAGCATTAGTGTATGATTAGGATGAGTAAAAGTAAATTTGTACAAGTATTTTGTCGTTATCTTTTACAGTTATGACATAATAACGTTTCAAATTTAATTGACTTTTTGCCTATCTGTTTAATTCAATGTTTCTTGTTCCATGCATAAACTTTAATTTATTTGAGAAATTGTTTGTTTACATGTTTATAAATGTGTGAAAAATAAATAACTTAATAAATAAACATTCCAATAGTTTTAAAGGTTATATTACCGCATTGAAATATTATGTATACATTTTTATAATAGATGTGTCATGTTTATAATTATTGTTTGATTTTCTTCCAGATTAACTATTTAAATATTTAAAAATTCCACGACAAATGGGTTAATTTCTGAAAGAAGAAATCTAAGTTTGCTGCCCCTCGGTAAACAAATCAGTTTCTCTTTAACGATGCGGATGAAACATATGTTAAACACTATCGAACTCACATTGACAATTTAAGTTGAAATATAATATAAATCTTTTTGTCTGTTATGTGTAATAACGACATTAATCTTTAAAGGAACGTATGTTATAAAAATAATTAGTAACGCCATCTACATAAAGGATTTAAACTAGTAAAAAATAAACAATATCAGATAAAGTATAATACTTGCTTTTCCGGAAATTCCTGTTTGTGTAATTTGATAGAAAGGGCTACCGGGCATTTAACCGGGCATTGGATTTCAAGAATTCTAATTAATTAGTGACATTCGGTATCATGTAATTTCTACCTAATTATTTCACAAAATAATAGACGTTTTCCAACATTCTTCCGCAAATATTAAAACGTTGGTATAATGAACAACATTACATGATACAGCAGCACTTAGCATTTCGTGCAACCCACACACGGTCACACTATATATAGTGAATTCGCAAATGATCAATATATTCAGATAACTAATTTGCACAAAGATGAAATACTTCAAAATAACTTATCGCAATATTGAAAATTTAACGTAAAAATATCCATATATTATTACGATAATATATCGATATTAAATCTCCAAGTTTTGCGTACACTTTAAACGCGAATTCAAATTTGTGATATTTTCTCCAGCCGTGTGCACACTACATAAACAGTCGCTTCAACGACGGTCGTACCGTTGCTCTTTAGGAAAGACTTCTGGAAAATGAATGTCTTGACCTTAATCAATTATTTCAATATAAGTTTTATTCTTATGATTTTGGGAAAACAACGTGTCGGAATTTATAAGTTTATCTTATGTTTAGTTTAATTGTTACAGTAATCGTGTATAATGCTGTCTCAGAAATTTATACCTCACGCCCTATTTCCTTCCTTCACTTTTCTTGTCTAGTTTTATTCTTTTCAAATTGTTTAATGTAAAAAGTTCACCTTTTATATCCATGCTTACTAAAGTAATAAAATACAAAGGTAATTAATTAGACACACTGACTTTGGAAACCTCATTAAGGTATAATATAGAGAAGTTTTAGCTAAAAAGGTTCGTTTTTTTAAATGAGTTTTCTTCAGACCATTCAATCAAATTATGAATTAGAGACAAATGTTTTCTCCATGCGGGAAAACTAAATAAATTTAAAGAACGGAATATTTTTTGAGTGCGACTATTTCGTTTTTCATAAACTCTCGATGAACTATGAAGCTACACGATTTTAAAAATAAACTGTTGTGTTATGTTTAAGGTATAAATTTTTAAAACGTGTATCAGAAAAATGTTCATCTTTCTTCGAAAATTTGGTTAAAGGTTATATAATGATCAGTGTTTCGTTTGTGTAAAATAGTAAAAGAAATATTTTATTTTTTTCGGTTCTCATTTGATTCGTTTTTTAATAGATATTTATTAGCTTTACTTGTGCATAATATTCTAGTAAGTCTAGTAAGTCGATTTTTACTGGCTTCTAATTTTTGGACTGATTTAAAACTTTGCAAATTTATGCAATTCTTGTGACAATACAATAATATGGTACCATCAAGCTGATATATTGATGTAAGAGGGAAATGGTCATAGGAATTTCTCAATGGCTAGCAGTAAACGCATCGAGTTAGTTTTTTTTTTGGTTGTACATTTATTTGTATCTCATACCTTTTTTGTATAAAAAAAATGTGTTAAAAACTTTTCCTTTTTTTACATTTTGAATATATGTATATATATATATATATATATATATATATATATATATATATATATATATTAAATAATTGTATTCAAATACATTTTATAAATTTGTAGAAATCCCTTCAAATTTCTAGAACTTTCTGGAAAAAGACTGTAACTTTCATATTGGAAGTCACACGTTTTCGAGGTCGGCTATTTTCAACCCCCATATCTTTCATACTCTTACAGTTATCGTCGCGCAACCATCCTAGTGCAAGAAGGGAGGGTTGCGGTTACTACTACTCATAAATACCATTCGTCTGCATTATGTAGTTTTGGCTGCAGAGTGGCATATAGGCACACACACGACCAATTTTATATGACATATAGAGATTAAAATATTGTACTTGTCATATTTTATTAAATTGATAAAGTAGTTTAAAGAAGTTTTTTTTAGTTTAATATTATATTCTTTATACAACAAATAAGCTAGAACAGAATAAAAATGTTTATTTTGAATCGATACATTAAGTAACTTATATTGTCTCGCTAATATATTATCGGCGTATAAAGGCTATTAATATTATAATTTTACTAGATACGTATTACATTTAATACTAGATACGTTCTATACATTTTCTATACTTATTTATTCTACAGTTATTACTTCATAGTTCAAGTTAATTATTATGCAATTTACTTTTGAAATAATTTTCATACACTTGTTCACTATATGTAAAATGTGGAACCAAATTTATATTTACCAAGACCTTGAAAAGTTTTGTATAGTTTTCTTGAACTCATGATTTTATTAGTAGTGATTTATAGGCTGCAATGTAACATTGTTTCCGTATTTAGCTTTAGGTAAACTAATAAAAAAAATAGTTTAAATATTAATAATGCGGACAGTATGCATTATGGGTGATGTTGGTTTAATATGACTATTTTTTGTCATCCATGTTTAAATTTTGTTCGGACTTTTTAATAATTATTTATTATTAATTATTAAAAGAAAATATTACAATTATTGCTGTATTTTTGTGCAATGTATTTTAAAACAGGGGATAATAAAGCATTGTAGAAAATAAGCTATGAAATAAATTGATGGCATCCTTCAGCAGCCAATGAATCAGGTCCTCCTATAATGACATCGGTTATAAGCACTTGAATGATATAAAGTGCATTATTCATGTTTTACATGAAAGACTAAAGATTAGACGAAGGATTATTTATCTTTTAGACTTTTCTCGTAAGATATAAGATTTTTACTTCATTTTGTATGAAAATATTTGTAGCCGAACGGTTACTGTATTTTCATAAATTTAAAATTACTATTTGTGACCTAAATCCTCGGTAATCACTAGGTCTGGTGTATATAAAAGGTAAGTGTACACTGTCACCAATACATGATGTTTGTAAAATGAATATATATATAATTGTTAACGACTTTAGGGACCCCGAGCTCAATATAAATAATGGCATCTCAGCGGGTATAAGTCAGTTTATTTTAAAATATCGAAGCGATCTCTCTGAAGTTCTATCGGCCAATTTACATTGTGACAGTGTTCATGACAATGCAGCGTGCGTTAGGAGACTAGTGTAAACCGATATGCTTGAATTTATTTCAACTTACCTTTCATCTTGAATCAGAATAGAATCGGTTTCTATTTGCAAGTCATGTGACACATCCAGCACGTTTATATATTAGCCAGGCTGTAGAACACACTTCAGGTTAGTCAATTTCATAGGTGAATGACGGAAGGAAGCGCTCGTGGCGTGATAATTACGTTGAAGTGATCGGAAGACATGACCATTAAATATTGAGGGTGAACATCGAATGTATGAATGTTTATAGATCGTTAAATGTCCATTAAATAAAATTAATAACGGCGCATATTTTATAATGTCATCTATCCAACTTGACGATCGAATGACCTTCCACTGAACAGGCATAAACAGTAATTAATTAGACGACAACTACTGCCAACCGTATCATGCTCCATTTGCTTTTAGTTTTAGTTACTCCATCTGCCATTCAGCTGATCAATATTCCAATGTAAATGGGTAGAAGTATAATAAGTTACTCTAGTGGATTTAATCTTTCTTGTCACTTTTCATTCATCTACTCGCAATCACACCCAAGTTCCGAACCTAATCGTAAAATTTCACCTAATAATAATTAATATAAATATATAACAGAATTAATACATATATATATATATATATATACATACATACATATATATATATATATATACACATACATATATATATATATATATATATATATATATATATAAACGCAATTTTATTTAACAGCCAGTAAACTACTAACAATAAAATTGTACAATTTATTTGAGTGAAATGATATCCATCACCATTCACTTTATATCCTAAAATAGACAGAATTTCCTTTTAGGGACAAAACAATGAAACAAAAGTTTTGCGAACTGAATTTCCCTGGCGTATTAAATTTCGAGCTTACCATTTAGTTCCATTTTCCAAAAGTTGTTAGCTCTGCACCGAGTTTAACGTAATTGCTAATGAAATTGCTGATGCAGTAAAAAGTTAGTGTTGATAAATGATTGCTAAGATTATATGTATTTAATTCCTGCTTTATTTTCTGGTTAACTTTGAAGCAAATTTAGCTTTGTTTGATTTATTTACACGAAATGTTCCCCTTGTTTCGTAGATAGATGTTAGTTAAATATTTCCTCGAAAATGATTTATTATATATTACTAGGATTACATTTCTAAAAAAGGAAAAAGTATTATTAGAACACTTAAGTGTCTATCCATAGGTCATAACGGTTTTTCTCACAAGATATTCGACTTAGAAACTTTAAATTAGGTTTAATCATAAAACATATTTATCCATGTGTATAGTTTATTTATTAAAATTAATGAAATTAAGAATTAAAATAAATATTCGATTTTGTTTTTAATTTCATTAGCCTGGTGTTTTTAAAAGAATGCAAATAAAAATTTCCCTTCCCCCTGTTTCCGAAACAATAGGACTGAAAAATCATGAAAATCACGGTCTTTCTAGACGCTTACGTAAAATTTCTAGGGAAATTGTAGTTGCAATTATAGATCTCTTAGACCTTAAAAAGTAATGATATTTTTATGCCCGAATAAAGAAAAATATTTGAATGATAAAAGTAGTATTGATATTTCTAAATACTGTAATACAAATACTATTTGCCATTAAACCTTTATGCATAACTAAATATTTACCTAGCCTTCGAAGTACAAATGTTATTAGTACTTTGCTGATTTATTCAATACGTTTTAAATATATAGTAAATATTGAATTACATAATTATGCTGTATAATTTTAAAAACTATTAAAAACAGTGTATAGTTAAACATATAACAAATGATAGAAATATGATTAAAACATGGACAGGTGCAACTGAATTATTGCACTTTAGGTGTTTTATGCATATTCTTTATTTACCATTCACTAGGGCAATACAACGACAAAAACTGGAATAACATTATGACCATAAATAAAGGAAGTGAACAATCTGGGAGAGTTATTTAATGGAAGATGATGTGATATTTTACACACAGACCTAACGCAGATGAAATTATTAAAAACTTCATTCTTTTAAAAAATGTTCATAACATACAAAAGCTATGATAAAATTTTATGCATGGGATAAAATTTTATGTATTTTATTTTCAGATATAAACTCAGAAATATAAAAAAAACATATAATCTCTCACCTTCCCGTCATTGACTCCATTGACGTCACTGACCCTTCCCGTCATTATTATTTCTATGATAACTGTAAAAGATTTCGCAAAGATAAAGCGATTTTATATTGTAAGAAAATACATGAATGTTCCTTGTTTTCGAGATATTCATGATATATAAGACCACACCCCCTCTCACTTAATCATCCTTGAGGCATTTAATTTTTAAAATGTTTCATAAGGAAAAAGTCGGTGTTGAAATCTTGCTAGCCAACCCAATAGCTGCTTTCAAATGGCATGCAATTCACATTATATAACACGAATTTATATCCGCTAAAAAAATTAAACGTTTTTATTGAAAATATTAATATATTAAGCCAGAAACAAGAATTAGGACGAAGTTTAATTTATTCCGCGATGCTAAAAGTTTAAATAAGCTAACAAGCTTCAACTTACGACAGATTCTGCAATGGACATAAGCTTGGTTTGATATTTTAATTAATACGCCCCTTTAATATATAAGCAAATCTGTAAAAATTATCGTATTAAACAATTTCTGTTTTATTCAGCAGTAAAATTTTCCCCCATTCTTTTACAATATAAAAACGAGTGTAAAATATTACCCTGTTTTTATTCCAAAAATAAAAATCTCCGAAAAAAGTAGGCTTTAAAGGAGAGAATAATACCATTTTGTACATATAACCACCTAAGAGCCAAAGAAATGTATGCGCCAACTGCAAGTTTATAAGATTTTTCCTTCATTGCTTGTAAATAATTAAAATAACGACATAAAAAAGCAAAAGCGAAAACACATCTCTCCGTAATCATTAATTCTCATTTAGTCCTCCACATACTAAAACACAATATTTTTTTTTGTGTAAATTTATAGTAACAATCTCATCGATTCGCAGAGATTTGCTTTGATGAAACAACAATTTTATTAAGAAAAAAAATTATGTTGATATCCCCAAATAATTTTTTTTTGGAAATATGAGTTATCTCGTCATGGCTCTGCATAGTTAAAAATATTTCATGAATACGAGTATCTTTACAAAATATAGAAATATTGAACACAAACGAACTTAATAATAATAGTTCAAATATACTACGAAATAAAATAAAATGTTATTCAAATCACATCCGCAGTCATATTAATGCTTTCACCTGAAGAATGGAACACATAAATTAGACATCAAAATTATAACGCCTGAGTTACATAATTTTAAAAATTTACATCTCTGTTAAAGAAATTTCGTTTCTCCGTGAATGCATACCGTCAAGGATGTCGCTAAACCTTCATAAAACCAATACGAAATGCTCAAGGGTACAGAAAAAAAAAATTAATTAAAACTGGTGAACGAATCTGACTGGTGCACTTTGACCAATATATATGGAATTAAGACACATTCGGGGCAGAAAATGTTTATTTAGAACTCTGCTATTGACATCTATACCGAGATGAAAATCATAAAACAAGAAATTATTATATAGTTTACAGTCCAATTGAAAGTATTTTAGTCATAGCAAATTACTTTTTGCAGACTTTCTAAATACCTTTCAATACTTATAGAATATTAAAATTTAATTTAGTTATCTGCACCTTTGCAACATTCTTTAATAAGGCTGAGTGACGCATTACCTATTGCATGACACCTAATGGGAAAATAAACTAGGCGATTCATATTTAATTTGAAAAAAAAATTGTTGTTTATATATTACGTACTTAAACTGGAAAAAAGAATATTTGAGGAATCAATCTAGTTTCCGTCTGTTCAACCATTCTGTTATATTTTACTTTTTCAAAGACCATACGCACTAAATTCATGAAATAATTAAAAGAAATGAAAAAAAAGGAGATGCACATATTTTGTAATTTTACGATCAGAATAAATATAAAATTCTACAGGATTTTCGCTATTGAAAATAGAAAATCGTGAAGTATCAAATTAGTTTATGTCATTATTTGTTTGAATATAGGAGTTAAAGAAAATTTCCTTCAGAAAAATAATTATTTCGAATGAACTAACTCGTATGCATACTTGCAAGAGGGATTGATTTCTTTTTTGCGTGTAGTGCCATCACTCATCAAAACTTAAGATTAAAACAAAGTGTCACATAAAACCATTTGTTAACAAATTTTACATTTTTTTCTTAAAATTCAGTCTAATGTACAATTTATAATTCGTCTCTGTCACTTAACTTTAAGAAAGTTCTATCTTTGTCACAAGAAGTTTCGATTGCATTCTTCTATATCAGGGTTTCCAACCTTTTTTTTGTTGAGGCTCACCGGACTATAAATTATATTTTCGTGAACCCTCCCCCTTTGCCTCCCCCCCCCCTTTGATTTAGTAAATTAAATAAAATTAGTGACTGAAGTTTGTAAATACACAAACTTACCTTTTAACAGTGAGACACAATAATTTTTCACACTCAAACTGATTTCTCAACAAAAAATGTACACCAAAACGTAAAATTTTTCGCAATTTAGTGGTAATAATAGTGAATATGATATTTAATTTCATTAATTTTATGCATGTAAATTAAATATTACATTGTAATGTTGTTTGCATATTTTTTTCTTTTTTCTTTCTAAAATGCAAACGCTTTCCGCCCTCCTTGACATCTCTCTAGCCTTGGGAGGCGCGCCCCCCTGGTTGGGAACTCCTGTTATATATTGATATTTTCTACGAACCACTTTTAGAAACTTTTAAAACTTTAAAAATGTTGTTAATTCTTGGCTATTGCACTATATTCATGAACTTATAGTGAGTTATTTTCATTAGTTGCGATGAATCATAGATTCTAAAAGGTTTGCTGGTAGTTTTTACACTACGCTAAATCCTGTTTTAATTTCTTTCATCTGTCTTAGTCGCAGAGAGAAAAAGCGTTTTTAACAAATGCGCCGTTTTTTAAATTTCGAACAATACCAGATCCAATATGTTATTAACAAAGACTTATTTTTTTTTATTCCTGAGCTGTTCAAAAATCATTATGTTTTTTGTTTACTTAATTTTGAATAAAAATGATAGAATATCTCAAAATCAAGAATCCTCTACTATGTTTACTTAGTTCAGACATCGCATTTTTGGTAATATTTTTATATAAAAATACCAACGTACGGTGAAGGATGAATGAATTCGAGAGGTATATAACAGGGTTCTTAATTTGTTTCCATAACGAAAGAAATATTCATTTAAAGATAAAACACCTTACTCCTTATTTATTTGGCCTTCAACGATTTTTGACTGTCACTGCCACGGAAAAGTCCTGCTAGGGCTAATTATAAATTGCACTGTAACAAATATTTTTAAAACCCAGCTTGAGGAAATTTATCACAAGTAAGTAAGCAATTAATCTTTCTTACGTTTTCAACCCCATTATTACG
This sequence comes from Druceiella hillmani, assembly GCA_039881145.1. Taxonomy (NCBI): domain Eukaryota; kingdom Metazoa; phylum Arthropoda; class Insecta; order Lepidoptera; family Hepialidae; genus Druceiella; species Druceiella hillmani. The sequence goes on along the minus strand of JAYKKI010000115.1, from coordinate 3,165,779 downwards.
TAATTCTTCCATTATTCTCTTTGACTTACCCTAATCTCTATTTTTCCACTTTTTCCAAGAGATTTGCTTTAATTAAATGAGAGTAATTGATCTCGGGGTGCTGTTAAATTAGATTATTTATGGTCCCATTTACGTCATTACAAAACTCTTTAGTTATATCAATTTACGAAATATATCTTCATATTTATCTACGTTTTTTTGGCAATCAAATTATTTCGTTTAAACTGTTTATAGTGACAACTGTCCTAGTTATTATTTGAACGGCATACAATTGAACTTTTGTACTTAATTATAGGTTTATTTGTTTTTGAAAAATATAAAAATCTACCAAATAAAATGCTTAGCTCGCGCCTTGAAGGGTTCCTACATTGTTGGAAAAGGTATTACTTCATTTATCACTAGGCATCACTTAGATCTACGACTTACTACAATATGAAGTCTACGACTCTACAATATGAAGAATAATAAATATTATATTTCATAATTCTAATATAATTAGGTACATACGTCTCAAAACTCTAAGGTCTACAAGCATTATTATAATTTTCCAAAAACCGAATGTTTCTTTTACAATTTTTTATTTTTTTAAATATTATATTAATATACATATTTTTTTAATATACATATTTTTTTAATATGTTTCTGAATGCAAATTGCTTAATATTATGAAAGCGATATATTTTTGAAATTCGTCAGTTTTTTCAAACAATATCCCATACTATATATTAAGTTTGGAAAACTTTTTTTCAATGCTTACTTGCCTTTTTTTAAATTTATTTAAATGTAGTTTTTGAGCTTTATACGAGTTAATATGATATAATAATTACAGGTTTCTGCATTAGATGATTTCTGAGAAAAACATCTCTAAGCGACGGAATTGAGAATGATCTTATAAAGGTTCTGTTTTTCCTTTTCAGGTATGTTACCCCAAAAACTTTAGATTTATTACTTTATAATGAAAAAGTTATATTTTGTGTTATAAATAAAATAAGAATTGTATTTTTCCGGAATCATACTATCTAATTGCTTTTTAGTAAAATTTGAAACAATTTGTTTCAAACATATTTTATTATCTTTTGGACTTCCCGACCGAAAGTGAAAACCGACAACTTTTTCTGGTAGTCCATTCATCTGCTACGACCCTCTAAAATGTAAATATTGCAAGTTATAAAGCTGAACTTTGATATAATTACACAGTTTGGTAATACAAATTTATTTTGGAAGTATTAGTTGTGATATTTTATTTTTTCTTTTCCTGACCAGAAGGGTCCCATCAAAACCCTATGGCTTTAGCAACGCCGTCTTCCAGTTCTTCTATCCATTTATCTGTTAGATACTTACAACTTCTAAAGGAATAGAAGCTTTCAATGCAAAAATAATACAGACCATGGCCCAAGGTTGAAACGGTATTTAGAAACGCTTAAAATATTTTTTTGTGGGAATACGTAAATATATTTGTATAAGAATGTAAATCTAAAAGACCTATTGAACATGGTATAAATCTGTTTTTAATTGTTTTTTTTACCGCAAAATAATAATTTGGTAGAAAATCAAAATTACCATTTTTAGATTCGTTTTGTCGCCTCGTCTATATAATAAGCTCCATTATGTTATTCAGCTTTAGTATTTCCCCTATTGTATATCTATACAATGTAAGATAAACTAAACTAATAATAAAATAATTTTTTTTAGAAATTCACAAATTTTTTTGTTTATAAAATACATAGTGAAAAATAACAAATATTTTTAAACAGTTTAATGTAAATATTATGTGCGCCTAAACATTAAATTTTTGTAAATAAATAAGTGTTCACTAAACCATGAGTTCTCCTTGTAGTTAACAGGTTTATTTAATGTCATTTAAGGTGGGATAATTGAGCCGCAATTTTTTTATACCTGTGTGGCATATATCAAATGAAAACTTATATAATACAAAATTCATAACTATATAACAATTCTCAAACGTTTATGAAAAATTCGTTGGCAATGTTACGATAAAAATAAAATTACACATTTGCGATAAAAAAAAATTACTTCGTACTGAAACGCGCTTCAGGTATAATCTACAAAATATCCCAAATTATGTTTGCAATGAAAATAAAATAATAGTTTACAAAACTAAAAAAGAAAACACTTTGTTGAAGTTTTCTAGTTTTAACCATTTCATTTTTTTTTCGATCCTACTGACGTTTTTTTCCATGTAAGTAATTCAGAAATAAAGTCAAATGGTAAATTTAGTAAAATCTTTATTGGCAGGTTTTCTCTGTTTTTTAGTGACAATATTCTTTATTTATCTATTTCGATTAACATTTGAATATTTGGTATATGCCTTCATAAAGCACTAGCTAAATTAATGTAACATTTTTTTGCACTTTTTTTAGTTATACTTTTTCCTCAACAACTTCTTACCTGTTCATTTTACATATAGTACCATACTTAAAACATTTCAAATCGAAATAAAAAAGTAGTACAGTGGAAAATTTTCATGGATTGAAAATTAATACATTTTCAGTTGATCGTAAATACAGTAATTTAATTATTGGTACTGAAAAAAATCAGCTAGGGAAATCTAAAAAGCATTCAATTAGTGATCAACAAAATAGGATCCTTAAATGTTATTTAAACAATGTATTCCGTCGGTCATAACGTATCGTCACATAACAAACTACTTTTAACTCAACTTCAAGAGACTCAGTTAGCCACATAGAGTGATATATTGGGCATCTTATTTAGAAACTGAATGCAAAATACTGAAATAGATAGGGGTAGAAAGTAATTATTGTATGCTATATATGCCAAAAAAGGACATTCTGTCATGCTATATATGCCAAAAAGAAGGTCCTTCGGTTTTAATTTTTTTTTTGGAATAGAGACCGGAAATCAGATGCAGAAACGTAGGTCGGATAATCAGCACGTTGTTTGGATATAATTTCTAAATTGATAGCCAAAAGAGAAAAACAGGACTGAAAAGGAATGCGCTGACGAAGAGACCAACTCTCATATGTAGTTGAATATGGATAGAGGAAAAATATTATGTAAGGAAATTTTAGGAAATGAAAAATATTCAACTAAATGAGAGCACTTTCTCCAAAATGGCGAACAGTATGACTCCTGCTGAAAAGTGAATTGGTCACAATTAATTTGATAAGTTGTTTCAGTGAGTACTTTGAATTTGGGAATTTTTTATTTTTATCCTATGGGAAAAAAAGATATACAGTTTTCTAATAAAATAAATACATAAAGAACGGCGAAGTTCTTGATTTATTTTGTTTAAGTAGTAAGTATTAATATAGAAATAAATTACGAAGGTAAATAAAGAATAATATTTGCATATTTCGTATTGAGGATACATGTAATCATACATAATATCGAGTTTTATGTTTCTCCATCTACGACATTCCTAAAAACATCCAGAAATTTTTCAGAATTTTTAAAATTTCTGAATATTCAATTTTGCAAAATAACCCATTAAATGAAATTAAGGTGTTATTTTGCAAAATTGAATATTCAGTCAAAAATCATAAAAATCAGTCATCATAAAAATCATAGTTAGTCAAAAATCATAAAAATCAGTCATGATAAATCAGTCAAAAGCCTAAATTTTTTCTGAATTTTTTATAACAGCATCTAGACCAGTTTTATTGTCTTATAATGAGGTTGTTAGGCCGTTTCAAAATTTATGTAATTTAGTTCGGCTTATTTACGCTAAATACTTATTTAAAAGATCGTTGACTCCATTCTTTAGTTTTAAGACATCTAGTTGATTAATTACCTGAGAAATAAATAATTACCTCAGGAACATTAAGAGTATGATAGGCGCGTGACTTGAGTATATATGTATTTTTGTAACCGACAAAGCTACAGATGTATTAGAATTGAAATTGTTCCTAAAGCCAAAGCTTTTTAATATACATCGTAATATTATGCTCATGATAATTAAATCATATTAAAATATTAACTACACTAGCTGATATATAAAAATATATTTCTATGGCGTAAGTTAAAAGATTATAATATTATATTGTAATGGAATTTCGCCAATCCGTATTGAATTTCAACAAATATATTTTATAAGACAACATTGTAAATCTTTGAATAATATATACTTCTATTCTTAGTATATATTTGGTACTTACATAAATTCAGATCAGATAATTGGAAAAATAATTTAATTTATCGTTCACGTTCGTTTTCAACTTTTTCGACAAAATTAATTTTTCAGTCTCGGTAAAAGTTTGATTGGAAATTCAATATCCGCTTTGATTTATGGAGACAATGATATAAATTGTTGTTCATCATAAAACGAACTATCTATCAAGGCTGTAATGTATCGCTAAAAAATTGTTTAACCCATTTCTTTTAACAAGATTTTATTACTTTCACTCGTAAATAAGTGTATGTATAACAAATCTAGCAAGTCAAATTCCATGAATTTCTAATTGCTGTATCATTTTTAAACTTTATGAACATAAGCAATTCTTAAGACCGGGTAATAATATGATGTCATCCAGCTGACAGGATTGTGGAACAGAGAGATAGTCATAAGAATTTCCCAATGGCTAACAATAAATATACCCAGTTGTTGCTCATTTTATTTGTCTTTATGAGCCTTTGGTTACGGATCATAACTGGAAGCAACTGTTCACCAAAGAGGAAGGTGGTTATGGGAACCTCTCAATAGCCAACAGTAAACCCATCGAGTTTGGGCTAATTTGATTTGTCTCAATGAGTTACTTGACTTCATATTGTAATGAAAGCATCTGATCTCATTAGGATCATAGATCATCTGAACTCATGGAGTTTGGGTTTATGCCACTAGACTACAACTGCAGGTTGATAAAAGACCTTGAATAATGCTAGATGTAAATTTATAAATATTAAAATTATAAGTAAGAGGTCACTCGCTACAAATTTTAACAAAAAAGCTCCTTACGTAACAGGATACCGCAAGATCAGAGCTTAATTCTGTGAAAGGCCGAAAAAAGTATTTAGCGCGATGAAAAGTCTGTAATGTTTATATAACGTAAAGTGAGAAATAACCGCCAAATTGTAAAAAATTGCATTTTTTTAAATTTTACATAATTTAAATATTTTATTTTCTAATCTCGTAATTCTTTTTCACGATTTTCTAAACAACATATATTTAATCTTTGTGGTAGAAGTCGTTTTTTTAGTTTCAAACATTCTTCGATTACGTGTCACATGTGACAAAATTGCTGTCTTCTTTTCTAGTCAGTCCTTCACAGCCAAGTATTGTGGCTCTCTCTTGAGAACACCTTTTCTTTAAAGATATTCCGCCATACATTAGTATTCTTGCAATGGTGAAGGGAATCATTTAAAATTCCCGAAGGTAATAAAATGAATTTAAACTGGAGAAATCCGACATGTAATAAGATGTTTTTCCATTACGCACGGTCTATAAACAGACTTAAATCCAATTATTTAGAAAATTTTATTCGAAATATTATTGAATATATTTGTTGTTAATTTTGTAGAAATTCATTATTCACAATTAAATGAAACTACGTGATGTAGTATTATTTCTACTTTCTTTAATTTCTTTACTACGACCTAGGTTTTGATGTATTACAACATCTTCAGGTGGGATATTAGCAAAGAACTTCAATCAACGAAATTTTTGCTAATATCCCACCTGAAGATATTGTAATACAACGAAACCTAAGTCGTGGTAAACAAATTAAAGAAAGTAGAAATAATACTACATCACGTAGTTTCATTTAATTGCGAAATATTATTATTTTAATCAGTGTATTTACTTTAAGTCAAATTATAAATATAAAGATAAATCGATTACATTATTCTGTACAAAACACGTTTTCAGTGTTTGCTTCATAAAATTAGTTTTCCCAAATCCATCTGAAATAATATAAATACATAATATACAATAATATACACGTTCATAGATTACGACAAAATTTCTATCAAATATGTGTATATATATATATATATATATATATATATACATATATATACATACATACATATGCATATTTCTTCTTTTAAAAACTCTTTAATGATCTAACCCCAAAGCGCCCATATACAAGGCTTCTCACAAAACGCTTCATACAAAAGTTCGTTAGTAAAAAGACAGCAATACCCGAGAGATTAGCGTGAAGTAAAAGTTTCCTTTGTAAAACGTTGTGCCCTTAATCCCTTTCAATATGTTTACCCTATAAACTTATAAAATTAATTTTGTTTAGGAATTTGTTCGTTTATTTGGGTTATCATTAAAGCTCAATTGCAAGTTCTCTTATGGTTTTGTAGGTAAAGGTTAAAGTCATATGTGGTACATATGTACGCAGGCAATAAAAAATTAAGACGGCCATAATCATATTGGAAAAATTATTTCATTTCAACAGAAGAAAACTTGTAGAAATAAAGGTAATGTAATACATTGATTTTTTGTATGGTTATTTATTATAAAGGAGAGAAAAATATATAAATAATGATATGCTTTAAATAATGCTTTACTAATGAATAATAACAAGATTTTAGTCTTCTGTAAGCTGAATATATAATATTCTTTTGTTTTTAACTCAATAAAAAGAGTACCGTAATCAACTTATGTCTTATATTATAGGCTATATTATAATCTTATAGCCACAAATAATGTCAGAAAGAAAACATTTTACAGCAGCTATGCATTTATGTTTGTTATATAATTTTCAATTTGATATTCAAAATCTTTAAAATCTCAATTTGCTATTTCTTGAAGTATTTTTGCTATTTATTACACAATGAATATCGTGTGATATTTCAAAAATTTGATTTTAAAGTAAATAATAATTTAAAAAAAATGTATATTAAAAAAAGGGTGCGTGTACTTATGTACGCGCGTGAGAAGTTATACTTCTTTGGCATCATTAAAAAGTAGTTTTTAATTGTATGCAAATAATAAATTACAATAAAATAATAAAAGGACTGGAAAAGGATAGTCAACACAGTCAATAAAGTTCAGTTTATATTTGAAAAATTAAATAAATAAACATTTATTTTCTTACATTAAGGGTAACATAAATTCTCTTATTATCCGAATGTTATTTTTAAATTATGTCCACTGCCATAGCATCTTTCGGTAATGACTGAATCGGAACTTCAGTTATCAGTGGCTTATGATAACTAAAATATGATACAAAAAGTCTATAAACACAATTTTTTCACTAATATTTACGAATAGTAAATAAATTAATCAAAATATTGAATTTAAATCACTACTAAATATAATTTATCAGCACATATATAAATCGCACTTATATGAAACTAAAACACGTGTGTGAATGTAGGCACTAGAAACATGTGGAAAATAAATACTATGAATATGAAAACAGTGAACAGAGGCGACGACGATGCCAACTTGCGCGACTAACAGAGGTTCTATTTCCATTTTGTTGGTAGGTTTTGTTTCCAGACTGCAACCGCTGCAACTTCATATTGTAACTTGTGTGACGAATCTTAAAATTTCACTCTCATAATTTTTTCATAACGCGCCTAAAGAAGTGTAACTTCATTAATATCCTAAATTAAGTATTTAAATGTCATAATTATTTACTTTTTTAATACCTTTTGTTTTTCTCTGGTTTAGTTATTTTTATTCTCTCATTTTTTTAGTACGCTATTTTTATATTGCGTTAGCACTTTTGCTGTACTGAACTAGTACTTAATATTTCATATATCACTGTATGTTATTTGGGTTTTTAATAGTGAAATTTTCAGTGATGCCGATAAATGCATTCATAATTAAAAAAAATTACGAACTTAAAACTGATGTATTTTTTAAATTGGCACAATTATATGTTTTCTTTAATATTACGTAAATGTGAAGTTTTTAAAATTTTCAAAGTGTTTGTTAATCTCTTCTTTAACTTATTATTTTATTATCACTAATTCATATTTCCATGTTTGTTAAATATGTGATATTTAAATGTCAGTTTAAAGCAAAAACAGTGAAACAAATTGCAATACAAAAAATGGGGGTAATATTGCGAATATTTTTTTATCCAGCCAGTATTTCATAATGAAATAATCGCAACCAATATGTGTTTTGCTAAAATACTTCTTTTTTACGCATATTATTTCATTAACAAAATCAATGAAAATGCATTTTATCTAAACTGCACCGGTTCAAAAATAAATATGTCTATATGTAAGTAAATTATATTATCCGTGACAATATTTAACACGCGCTTTTAGATATTTTCATTTCTGCTAAAGCGAGCGCTGCGGTCGATTTCGTTCACCTAACTCTGTAGCCCGCACCAGACAGATAAGGCATCCTCTTCCGTTTACTCACAACAACGATGAAATTGTCTTCACTCGATGTTATTGTTCTGAATCTCCTTGAGTCAAAGCAATATTGATAACCGCCAGAATACTTAAATTAAACAATATGGTTGGGTGAACAACAATTCTGGAAAACTTAGGTTGAGAGGTAACAACACACTCGGATTTGTCTTTATTATGAATAATGAAAATAATGAATCACGTTGTCAACTCTGCATTACATTTATCATTCTGAGGACATTTAACTGAAAAAAAAAACAATAAGCTAAGCTATTAATAATGGACGCAATTTTACTTAAATCGCTTTACACAAAATTTAACATTTGTTCTAGCAAATAAAATCAATCGCTGACGCCGAGTTCAGTAAAAGAAAAACAAAAGAAAATGCTAGAAAGAAGTATTTATTAACTAAGAGGTAGTGCTCTTATATAATAATGCACAAATTGTCTGCAAACATATTTAATTTTTTTTATTTGCTTGTTAAGTATTATATGCCACTCATGGAATCAAAACGAATTTAATAACACCCCTTACATTACAATTTTTTAAGGTCTTTAAGATCTACGAGGGAATAAACAATCCATCATACGTACACATATAATACATGTGTATATATGTATGCAGATTTTTTTATTCCTTCTTAGATTGCATGAAAAACTTGTCGAGCAGAGTAAAGCAGTTAATGCATTTTTTTCTGAAAAGACTTATAAAAGTCATAAGCATTTATTTATTTATAAAACGCATAAGCGTTTATTTATTTATATTTGCTTCTTTATGTTAATTATTTCGTAACAACTGTAAGTAATAAAACGAACATATTTTGAAATACGAGACGTGTTTTTATAATAAGTACCGTTTTTAAATAACGCCACCGCAGCACTGCGATCAGAGTTTAGCGCATGTGTACTGTGTACCTATATATGTTGGGAAGTCATAGACATCAATACGGAGCCATTTGACTGTGTTCACTCTTGTTTGTGTGTTATTAAAATGGCGCCACCGATTGAGAATCTTGCTGACTGCGAAGTACGTGCTGTTATTCGTTTTTGGAGTGCTAAAGTCTTGAAAGCGGCTGAAATTCATCGTCAATCAGTGACGTTTATGGTGAAAGCATTATGAGTGATGGAATGGTACGGAAATGGGTTGGGGCCTTTATAAACTGCCGCACTAATATTCACGATGAGGAACGAAGTGGGCGACCTTCAATAATTACCGACAATTTCACTCAAAAATTGGACGGTAAAGTGAAAGAGAATAGGTGATTTACGATTTCATCTTTATCTGAAGAGTTTCATGCAGTCTCAAGAAGTATCAGTCACACCATAGATGCGTCAGTTAAATCATGGCAGCCTTGCCCATTTGGGTTCATTTTTTGATTCCTTGTCCGTTTCTGGTCAGTCCATAAGATCCAACGTAGAGAAACTACTGACAACGTCGAGCGGCGAGAGCTTTCCAGCCCTAAAGATTTGACCGGTTCTGACCACGACCATGACTTATCTGCATATAGAAAAGTATACTAACGTCTTAAGGCAAAAATAATAAGCAAATACGTCAAATTACCAAACGAAACTAATAGGTATATGACTTTTTATACTGATTCCGCTTAGATTTGATGTCTCTTGACCAATTAATTTATATAAAAGTGTTCGCACAATTCATTTCTACTTTAAATTTTTTAAACGTAATCAATGCTCATCTGATATCTAAAGCGGTTCCTTTTGTTTTAAAAAAATGTATAACACGTATTTAAAAAATATATCTAAACACTTTATACACCGGGATTACACTTTATACATTTCGGATTTCTATATATATTTGTTCGAAATTATTTTAGATTGTTATATCAGCATATTTTCCGAAAAAAATTCTTATCTCTTCAACCGTTTTTCCTTTACACTGTTAAATTAAAATTTTTATTTATTAAGAATATTGTCAGACAAAAGGCCTGATATACAGATATAAAATATTATTTTTACAAAACTGGTATATCTCAGAATATAAAAAAGCAAGCAGTTCAACGATTTACATTCAGAAAGAAGAAAAATATGAAATAAAATTTGTTATCATAATACCTTCATTAATATGGATATATCCTATTTATAGTACATAGAGAAAGGTCGAAAACTATATAAATTAAAACACAAACTAAACAAAGTAACGTCTTTTGAGAAACGGTACCATAAAATAATGAATTGCTACCGCTTTTTTCAATGCGTGCCCTAAATGACATTCATTCAGTGTTGTCGAAATAAATATCTCTGTCGCTCTTTTTAAATTTTACATAGATTTTTAATTTTACATTTTTCGACGACTCTGTCAGACTTGTATGTTTAATGGGTTGGTATGTCACATTAGTCTACAATAGCTACACTGTGACATACAACAACACTTTGCAACATGCACTGTGTTTCATTTTGTTGGTCCAAATAGATCCGTAGAAATAGCATTTACAAAGAAATGCGAAAAATAACATGATTTTTTATAAATATACAAGAATTCTTATTAGTTTCCTTTATCATAAAGAATTAACGGTTTATTTTTCATTTTCTACATAAGAATGACATTTTCATTCTTGTGATACATGGGATCTGCGCTAGGTGCACTTTTGCCGGTTTCTCTTGAATTATAAACGTACCAAAAATAACTGTTTGCATTTTAAACCAAATTTATCAAAACAAAGAACTGAGATATACATTTTCCATACACTATTTAAATAAATAAATGGACGGGTATAAACTTGCCATACTATGACACCGCTTATCTCACTCGGTCGTAATTTCTGTTGAGTGTAAACAGAAATTTCCCTCGGGTTCTTGTAGAATAGGGATCCTAGTTATTCGAAGAGAAACAAAAGGATTTACATTTTAGTATTTCGTTGCATAGTTTCCCTAGAAATAAATAATATATGTGAAGAATATTTTCTTAATTGTATACGTATTTCACTTGTAAATTTTGCACAAGACGGCAGTCATATGCACAAGACGGCAGTCACAAAAAGCTCTATACTTTCTAAACTTGTAAATGGTTTTCAATACTTTCATTGTATGATATTTCATAAGTAATAAATTTTATGAAACTTTTATAAAATTGACTGTAATAGTTTAAATAAGCAACAAAAAAACAGACGGCTTATTATGACGTAATAGAAAAATACAAATCTTTTAATAAAGAAAATTTTATATTATTATCCATATTATTCAAGTGTAAAACGTATTGCAGGTTAATTTCTGGAGTAAATAAAATCAGCCAACGGCCAATTCCATAATAATTTAAATATAATTACTGAAAATCTCCAAAAAAATTAAAATGTCTTAATTCCGATGCTTATTCTATTTTATAAGACTTATTCAACGATATTCCACTCAGTGGGAAAAATAAAACGTTTTTGATTTTCCATTTCATTGTGTGAGTGGGATGGGGAAGCAAACATTTTTGTCTATGTAATTTGTAATTTTGGGTTACAAATATCTATCTCTAAATATCTAAAATTATAAGTGTTCCTTCGTTGACTATGGAAATATTATAACGACAATTGAAAATAATTTTGTGACGAGTTAAAAAAATATTTATAAGTCGAGAGCTTTAACGGGAGAAAACTACGAAAGATAATTTCCAAAAATAATTTAGTGAGAATATTAAACAATAAATAGGAAAGCAATAAGAATAGGCAAAGTTTGACAAGTAGCTAGAGAGAATTTAGAGGGCAATAATAAAGCTTTTACACCACGCCGCAAAACACTTTGTAATTAGAATGAAATGTGTGGAATTGTTTGACTTAATTGAAAAATTCCGTTATAATTATTCAATTATAACAAGTATAAAAAATAAAAAAAAATTTTTTTAAGGACTACGACTTCAAATATTTGCAAAGTACATTTTAAAAAGAAATTAATCACTGATCAGAATATTTAATTATTATTAATCATCGAGAGATGTGTGATATCAGATTAGATCCGCAACTAAAATTTCGTTATCATGTAACATTACGCGTTATAATAATCCTATTTGTGTTATTCGGATTTGGCTGCAAAGAATTAGGACCGACAATTGCATCGAAGCCGTCGGCGTAAGAGGTATGGTTCATAAGGGTATCAAATATGCGGATAAAACAGCTCCCTACACCATAGTCAGTTGTTTTTTGGGATACTCCATATTAAAAATACGTAGTGTATTTTTAGGTTTCAAGGTTGATTTTGAAATACTTGACCATTTCTTTTAAAACAACCTCTAAATTTGAATAACGGTTTCATGGTTCATGGTTCAACGGTAACATGTAAGTTGCCAATGAATGTTCCTGCGCCAATTTTGATCAGTTTCTCGTATAGTCCAGAAATATTTTATAAAATATAGGCATCTTTCCCGACTTTCCTAATTTCAACACCATTATCAGCAATCCAATTTTGCTGATAAAAATTACATCCCACATACTATTACACACCGTGAACTGTTTTGAAATAATTGACCGAAATGATGCTCAAAGTGTAGGGGTAGTTACCCCTAAACTTTGATTAACGATTGCCTGAGTTATTTTTCAATTTAAATTATTTTTCAAAACTACTGTGAATTTCAACTTATTAAGTCATTTAGTCCAGTAATACTCTATCAAAATATATGCTTCCTTCTCGGTCTTTTCATCATTTTCAAATTTATTTAATACATACCGAATAAAACGTAGCTCATTAGCACGGTGTGTATCACCTGACCATGAGTGAAATTATTTAAAAAATTGCGGGATTGCTTTCTGAAACTACCTTTAAATAACATTATCAAAAATTTTACTTTATTACATTAGTATAAATTTCTATATATCGATCAAATATCAAATGGATAGGAGTTTAAGATTAATGTCTTCTATATAACTTAGATTTTTATGTTATTTTGGACAAGCTAAATATTCTAACCTAGATTAGAAGCAGCTTTATTCATTTGTCCCTTCGTGGACTAGAATCAGGATTTGAAAATCTACTGAAACTTTCTTTTCGCAAATATTTTACTATATTCTCTGAAAAATATTTTGGTGTCAAAGCTATCAACACTTCAGTAAACTGAATGCTAAACCTACAAAAAACTCGTTCTCTATAAATACATAAAAGGGTTTACTGGAAAAGTTTTACATCTCACAATCTCTTGTTTTTACCGATCCATAAATACACATTACTTTCTCAGAAATAAACATGATAAACGTCAGAGAAATTTTCGCTTCTTACTGGCATCAATTTTTTTTCCTTTTCATTCGAAATATTTTTTATATTATTCTATTTTCCTGCTTGAGAGAGTGGTTGAGCAAAACACCGAGTCATAATTGGTAGAGTATTAGAAATGTGCTCTATTTTAAAAATCCATTTCTAATTGTAATTATATTGCAATTAGTGTGCTTACTCTTATATTTTCTTTTGAACTTATTTCTTCAAAGAAGAATGAGTCTCTATTTCTTAAAACTAGTAAATAACGCTTTCTATATCTGATTTTGTGTTTTTATAATATTTACTAATACCTGTTCGTAAAACTCCTGCTTTGCTATAGAACGTAGATAGCTATAGCAATTTATTTAATATTTTATCTTGGTGTATGTAACAACTTGTTCGGTAAAAGAGGTGTATGTAACAACTTGTTCGGTAAAAGAGGTGTATGTAATAACTTGTTCGGTAAAAGAGGTGTATGTAACAACTTGTTCGTAAAACTCCTGCTTTGCTATAGAACGTAGATAGCTATAGCAATTTATTTACTGTTTTTTCGTGGTCTATGTAACAACTTGTTCGGTAAAAAGCAAAGAATAAAGCGGGTGGAAATTATAAAAATAACAACAGCTATTCTACTTCTTAGCATTTTTCCACTTTATTTACCCTTTCAAAATGATGGCAAAAGAAATTAATTCACAAATATACTTACAACTAAAATGGTTGGAAGTTTGTGATTTTCAATAAAGAAAAAAAGTTACTGCATTTGCTCATCCACCAAATAGGAATAAATTATGCTTTCTTCAACCACAAAATTACCAGTCATCCTCATAATAATTCAAACTAACCGATGTAGTTTTATTAACGCTAACTGAAAATAAGTTAATTGAAATACGTCACTCCACCGGTAATTTAGTTACCGTTGCTAACTTATGTAAATAATTACATTTAAATACAATACTAAGCGACACTAGTATTTAATTTTTAATGTTTTGACTTAGCAGCAAAAATATTTTGCTAAGCCCTCATTGACTTCGGAATTTTGTTTATTACCACTTTTTGAAATAATTTACAAAAGCCAACCAAAATGGTAGATTTAGAAATTTTTCATTTTCTCGTCCCTTATTTATCCTCTCACTTATTGAGGAAGAAATATTGGCGAAGAGAAGGAAATAAAGAAAATATTGTAAAACCCTCAGGGATTTTACATTCTTGAATTTTATCATAGTAGCCAATAAAGTTTACTGTCAATGGAAATATGACATATATTTATCTGTATTGTCAAACGACATTTTTTTATATTAAAAGTAAATATATATATATACGATCGTAAAGGTTTGAAAGTAACAATATAATGAAATCAATTAGGTAATTATTAAATTATAATCACGATCAAGGAGAAAGTACTTCAAATTTCGAAACAGATTTATGAAGAGCCTTAGTAAGAAGAAAACATTAACAAAAAATTGGAATTATCATGGGATATAATCTGTATTTAAATTTTTTTATTAGACCAATTCAGGGTAATATAGCCATATATTTAAAGAGCCATTTTATAGTTTGAAATAAAAATATACAAAATATTGCTTTAATTTTTTATTAAACTTAATAATTAATCATCATTAGAAATTGAGATATTTTGTAATTATAGAATTGATTACTAAAGTAAAATTTAAGTGAAATAGTAAGACCTTGCTATTTACTGTCTTACCCCATGTGGGCAGATAAGATTACCACTAAAGTAGCATACCAATTTATTCGAATCTTTTCCCAATTGTGCTGAACTGTTTTGGTACCGGACACATATGGTTTTTCGTTTCGCTTATAATTTTTATATAACATATACCGACCGAAAGGAAACACGTCCGTTTTTATACCGTAAAATGAAATCATATTAATTTTTAATTACAATTTAAAAGTAAGCACAGAACATTTGTAAATATATAGTCATAAAACATTAAGAAACAATCGGTCTTGTTTAACCGTGTTCACTCCACTTGTACAAATTTGGCGTCACTTCCTAATTTGTATTCACTTTTAGATTATATTACCAGCAGATAATTACATTAAAAGAAGGAGGAGACATGAAAACATTTTTAAAACAACATCACCACAACCTGATTATTATTAATATTTAAACTTTACTTCCTAGCAGTGCTTTTAAGCTCTTCATAATGATACCCAAAATCCTAGCTAAACGTGTTTTTATGAAACACTGTTAACTTTACATAATGCCAATTCGCGACAGTCATGTGGATGCATAAACATTAGTTCAATAACGTCGCTTACATCCGATGACGCAAAACAAATGCTACACGACAATTACAGAGAGATATATCGGTTGTGGGTTCAATCGTTATTAACGCATTAATAGAAATCTGCACATATTTTGTAAAATTTGATCGGCTATCACATACTTCTATCACGCTATCACGTAAAACATTCGAAATTTCTACGACGAGCAGTTTTTGAGAATAGAAATAATGATGATTACATAAATAGGCGTTTTAAAGAGGGAATATGGGTATACGTTTTTTTTCTTTGGAAGTATAGAATCATAGAAAAAACCATAGCTCTGATAACTATTAAGTAAATAAACCATATAATAATATATGAATGTTCAAATTACCAGAATAGGCTGTCCTCATGTCGCTGAAATTTGTAATTTATACGCATGAATTCGATATTTTTACGTCGGACGTTTACATAAATGCGTTTCCTCAGTAATAATTAACAAGCAACATTCGTCAAAATGCGAGCTTCATTTGACAAATTCACAATCGAACACATCAAATGGAAAGTAAGACATTAACAAACGTTTATTTGGTTCTCAAATTACGATCTGATGTGAATATAAAGTAAACCAACAATAAAATTACATCTAGTTCAGAGGTTTTTGCTATAAGCTTTCCTATGATATTTTCGTTTTTATTGCGTTATGTTAAGAAGTGTCACAATCGTAATTTCTTGTTTATAATGTGGACTCCTATACTGAGAATAAATTATTAATTTATATTTAAAATCCGTCTACGTAACCGCAAAAATGTATTACCATTTGCTGTCAATTAAAACCCGTTCATCCGACTGTAAGACTCCGCCCTTAATTTTCTATTCAAACAACATAAAATGTTTGTTAACCCAGATTACATTTAGATTCCCAGATTACGATTAGTTTTAAAATGATTCAATTAATTAAACATTCAATTTTAGCGGACAATTTAAAATATTCTCTGTCCTTGGACATTGATTTTTATATTTATATTTTAATATTTTTTTCACTTTTTCTACGTTCAGTTTTAAATATAAAAAAATTAATTTAAGAGAAAAAAATGTCGATATATACAACACAAAAACACTTGATGATTCAATACAAATGGAATATAAACAGGGCTGATATATTCTGAATATTGATCATGAAAAATTATTATTCAATAACTCATTAACAACATGGGAAACGATATATCACAGCTAACCTTTTCGAATGACAAACAAGTAAATACATAGTCCTACTTCAATTTCCACATACATTATAAAAATAAATTCATAAATCTAATAGAGATGTAAAAAAAATAAAAACACAACTGAACGTATAACATATGAAAATTATAAAGGATAATGACAACACGAAATAAAAAAGCAAATCCCGTAAAATAGATATGTGTAGAAATTAAGTTGGTAGAAATTAGTTTGTTTGTTTATGTATATTATTCATAAATTAAATATGTATAATTTGGTTTAACTCAAATATTTATTTAAGATACTCAAACACGGTTACAGCATAGGTAACTTCAATCATGACTCGCACCAGTGGGAAAACAATAAAAACAAAATTAACAAATCGTTACGAACTAAGCATAATACAACTCACAAACAAAACACTGATTAAACGATTTTCCTTTAACAAACAATTCGTTAGTGTGCGACGAAAGTTGTGTAATTTCAAAGTATTGGACCGACAAAATAAAAATAAATTTAGCCAGTGCAAAAACAAGTACCTTGACATAACTGCAAAAACAAGTACCTTGTTTGCTAAATAGAAAACACATTATTTCTGCGGAATAAAATGTGTTCTACATTTTTTTTCATTTGGTTTATAATATGAGGACAGGAAGAATTTTTTGGCATACGCCAATAAAGTACTTTTGAATTTTTAACTGAACTTCATTTCATATAATTTTGTGGAAACCATCTATAGAACATATTTATAAGCAGAGAATATATATTCATATTGCATTGAAAATAACAATGTGAATAACAAACCATGGCAATTGCATTAAAAACTAGATATATCCAGAATTTTTTTCATATTTTGAAAAAAATAGCACGGAAATATATTGCACGTCACTTTAAAGCTTATTATTTTGTAAAATAGGCTTAAAATTAAAAAAAAGGGTAATAATACCTTTTGTCGAGAATTTCGAAAAAATTTACATCCTTTTCCATATATGAGGAGACATGGTAACATTTTTTTAAATTTTGTCATAATTTTATTTACATAAAGTCTCTATCTGCAATATTTCAAACCCACCTAAAAAACTGAATTATCTTATATAATAAACCTTTCAGTTTACATATGTAACTTTTGTAATGGGAAACTAAATTTTCCTTTAATAAAACAACACACAAAAATATTTGGAAAAACAAGTAAAAAATATTTCCCAGCTTTTTTAAATAACGAATAGGAAATTTCAAAAGATATCATTACATTTATTACATCAAAGACTTCACATTTGTCTTAAAAATAAAAAGTTACAGTAAAAATACTACAAATTTAATAATAAAACAAATAATAGCTTTGTTCATTGTAATGAAATATTAACCAACGGGGATGTTTAAAAAAAATTAAAATGTCTTTCTGAATTTTTTGGTTTATCCTTTATATACTAGACGCTCAAACCTGAAACTCTTTCACACAAAATGTTACATCTATCGTATTGCTTAACTAGTTATATTGTTGAATTACATTATGTAATATCAATCTGTGATCCTATCAAAACAATTGTCTCACAATGAATCATTGCTAATGTCTTAAAAACAAGACGTAATAATTATACTCATGAAAGTACCACAGTTTCATTGAAGTGACATTCATGATAATAACGATCAGTTATTTTAACAAAATGTTTCAACTTCAAACTAGCTCAAGTATAGTTCACCTCCTTAAGTAATTAGAAAGTTTAGTTACGTTAAAAGCAAGCGTTCCCATAAAGTGGAATAACGAGGCTATGCTCCGCTTAGTGGAACATCGTTTGGTAACATTCGGAGCAGATAGCACCGTTCCATTAAATTCCGTTACCGTTTGACCTGGAAACTTCAATAGAAAATTATAATGGAGTTCAAAAGATATTTTATCCTTATATAAGGAAACCTTTATATTTATAATGTGATTTGCAGATGAAATGGATACATAAACACCCTACTCATATTTTAATATTAAAAACACAGTAACAAATATTTTTGACATCACAATGAAAATTTTCAGTATTGTTTTATTTTTAGGCCAATAAAATATAAATTACTATGGCGCCGCGCAACCTGCAAGACGAATATTCCATTGAGCGCCATTTCATTCAAATCATAATTGTATATCAAAGGGGGGGGGGCAATATTTAAGTAGGAATATGTTATCATTGCACATTTACTCATATTGAAATGTAGCTTATTGCTAATGCTCTATATTAATTCTAAGTCGATATTATTTTGCATCAGCGCGCAATAAAATTAGTAGCAAAAGGCAACGAGTAGTTCTGATAATTGGGAGGCAAGCCATTCATTTATTTATTTTGTTTTTTTTATCAAAAAAACGTACTATGCCCCTCATTCTTCAATATACGTAAAGGGAAGTTTATTAAAATTTTATATGAGAGATACCCTAAACAAATATTTAGACGATAAAATTAATTATGATATATTATTGTTTTTATAAAGTACAGAACATATGAACCATGAAAAAAATTGTTAAGAAAAGACTATTTTCCAAAAAAACTGTACTTTAATTTTTTTTTGTGTAAACTACCTTAAATTTTAATGCCGAAAATATAGCTTGATATATTTATGAGAAACTACCAAATATCAAATTACAAATAAATTGGCTCACTAGTTTAGTTCACGTAGCACTGAATACGCACGCATGTATGCTTCCGAGTGCCCACACACGGACGCACGCATGCCTGTATGTGCGCACATAACCACACAAGTACACGTATATGTACTTGTGTGGTTATGTGCGCACATACAGGCATGCGTGCGCACATACAGGCATGCGCGTATATACGCGTAAGCATGGATATATGTTTAGTACAAAAGCAGCTTACATGAAAGCTCTTTGACATGAAATTTTGACTATACACATATAAGTTTATTATGTTCAAGTGGATATATGGTATATTATAGGTCAGCTATAGCCCGCGGCCTCACTCACCGGCATTTTCAGTTAAGAGGTCCGGATTTGTTTCTGATGTGATGCAACATATCTTTGTAAATTTCTCCGTGATCACATAGGAACCTGTATGTATTAGGTTCCATAATATTCTAAAATAATTATTCACGATAGCAAAGTTTACAAAATGTTCTAATATTTATAAGGCAATTTTTACAGATTAGTTATTAAAATGGTTTATATTTTATAAAATTCCTTAGACTCTTTTACTCGATTAACCCACAAAATAAGTAACTAAATTATTGAAAGCACTGTTAATGAATTAATTGTGAATTATTATTATTTAAACAAGTAGTTAAAACAAAATGCAATCATGATCCTTTTTCACGAGCAAAACCTGGACAGCGAGTTAGTAAGTTTATAATTTGAATCGACAAAACTTCAAAATAAATATTAAAAATATGAATATTTAATTGATATTTTTCTCGTAAAATATCGATTGCGAATATCAATTTTACAAAATATTGCTACTTTTAAGGATTTATTATTATGAGTATTTAGGTGAAACACAAAGACAGGTCATTTCTGCACATTGAGAACACGAAAGGGTATCAAGAAGAGAATAACAATAATAATGAGTCATTGAGATGGCCTCTTTAACAGGAGTAAGACAAATATCAGGCAGAATGCTTTAATCAGTTTTTTATTATCCAATATAAAAGTGAAATTTATTGGCATATACAAGAAGAGAGGAAAAAGATTGGAGTCAGAAAAAACGAATCAATTATCTATGAAATATGGATGGTTTCTAAAGAAAACTTATTTATTTATCCGTACAAGATTGTGGAAACTAAAAAGTATACTTTTTGTGGTATAATATTATTATTTTGAATAGGATTGCCTCCAAATATGATATTAAGAAAAGATCGCTGGTGCTTTGAACACTCGAGTACCATAGTTTCCTTTCACTTAACTCATTCGGATACTAAGTTTTTGTTTTTGAAAAAAAACTTGGACAAAATGATTTTTTTCCAATAATGATGTTTTCTATCACATTCCAAACTAATAATTCTTACGAGTATGTTAAAAGAAGGAAATTTCGGTTAATTTTAAGTTAGGTTGCCACCATCCACAAACTTCAGGTTATCTGTCTAGACAGATTGATCTACAAAGAAGTAACTTGTTAAAGAAAAAATGAATATTAAAAAATGAATTTAAGACGACAAAAACTTTAGAAGGTATTGTTTTGTTTGATTTAGCAGCAAAAAAAATGTTATAGAAGCCACTTGATAACGAAGCATTAGTGGAAGTGGAGACAAAGAAAACTTAAGGGAATTACGTAATTTTTCCTTATAATTTACCTATCGAATCTTATCAATTAATGCCGTCATATCGATTAGTATATAGATTTGGAACGACCTTATACTCTCTTCTATTGAGGAGTTCCTTTTTATATCTCTGAAGTCTATTATAATATTCAATTCACATAAACATAAAAACGAAAATATTTCCTTTCAAACAGTAAAGTACCATGAAATTTAATTAATGCGCCTCCGAGTTATGATTATACATAGATACATGAACAAATTTATACGCATCGAATTAACATTCTCCATTTTTTTGAAGTAGGATAAAAACATATATGTATACCTACATGCTGTGTGAATAAGTATTCTAACTTTTAAAAAGACTTCATTAACTTAACAGTCGTTTAATTCATTTCGCGCGAACCTTACTGGAAATGGTAATTTGTTTAAAGACCACCCGAAAATTTTATGGCTTCCCCAGTTTGCAACATACGTTCGTATTCGACCGCAGTTTTCGTTTACGAAAGACTGATTGTATCGTGTGAACCCCTTGCGAGCGAGAATAAGCGTGGTAAGAGAAGTATGCGAAGCGTAAAATGTAAATAGATACAAGCTGAAAATGTGCTTAGGTAGAAAAAGTTATTTGTGCGTAATATGTTACGTAAGGCTTATGTATTTATATGCACACATACCTGTGTGTGTGTGTATATACATATATATATATATATATATATATATATATATATTATATATATATATATATATGTATATATATATGTATATATATATATATATATATGTATATATATGTATATATATATATATATATATACATATATGTGTGTGTGTGTGTGTCTGTGTGTATGTGATAAATCATTTAGTGTATTGAATCTTCCACGTTCCAAATGTGATCGTTCAATTAAAACTACGAGCACGCAGATTCACAATATGTCTGCACTTTTATCATAATATTATGACATGTGTCCCGTAAGGTTTAACTATGTCAGAATAAAAACTCAGTGCTCAATAAAGTTAAAAATAACCTTAAAATATTAAACTTCTGTCAAATAACAATTTTAAAAGTAAAGAAAATCAGTTTTTGCTATAATATATTGGTTCTTCATGTATTTAATAACATAGACTTTTTTTTTGTTCTTAATAACATAGTTTTGTTCTTAATAACATAGTTGTATTTAATAACATAGTTTTGGCTATAATATATTGGTTCTTAATGTATTTAATAACATAGATTAAACGAGTTTGAAATTTGTAAACTTCCAGGGCGCTTATGAATTTCCAAAGATTTATAAACGAATACTGGCTATACATACGATGAATAATAACTTTTGGCACTTTTAAATATTTATACACATTTAATATTCAGCATTCTAAATGTCTCCCAAAGTATCGAACGTATATGTCTTTTGTAGCATACGTCATTTTACAACGATCAGATTTAACGTTAATTTTTTATGGTACAGTAATCCATGGAACTACCATACTCTCAATTCCAATTGGCTTGAGAATAACACGATAAATAGAATAACAGATAACACAAACAATTTAATTATACAGTTGTTGAATTCATTTAATGAACAGGGCATTTTAAACAAATATGGCAAATCGCACAATTGAAGTGAAAATAGTTAACTGTTTTGAAGTTTCGCAACTTTTAGGATAAGTAGATTAAATCATGGTAGAAAAATCATAAGCAGGAAATAGATAGTAGGAAGGTACACTTTTTGGAGAGGCCTTAAAAATGATTAGGAAGAGGATGATTATATATATGTATATATATATATATATATATATATAGCTTTCTTATTCAGTTTCAAAATTCCAATACCTAAACAATTCTCTTAATCATAAATGCAATAAAACTAAGTACACTTAAATATTGAAAAAATAAAAGTTGTCAAAAGAACAGAGGGTATTGGAAATATTCAAACCCACTTAAATCAATTTGCACCGATAAATATTAACCGTCTTCTATAACTAGCTACCTGGAATAAATACCCCAATCTCCTAAAATATATCTTTTCTAGATTTCGCCTGCACACATCAACAAAATTGCTGTGTTAAATGGAATTATAAAACCAGGGTATATTTCATTCCCTATTAATCTGCGCTAAAATTTTAAAGAGTTATTTATCCGAATTCATCATTAAAGAAATTGAGGCAGCGGATTTAAAAAAAAATTCCTAAATACCTCTATAAAATACCCAGAAAAAAATAGGAGAATCATGACATGTGACAAAATGTCAAACTTGCTTATACTTATGAAATTGATTCGAAATATTTTTTCCATGCTTTTCCCTTTGAACAGCATAACTTAGAAAAATAGGGAATATTCTCATTATATTCATAAGAACATGTGATTATTCAATGGGATCCTGTCAAATATTGGTTTAAAGTACAATGTTCTTCTATGTATAAAATTGTATTTATCATATTTTGAAATTATTCCTAAATATAGAATATTATAGTTTAAATTGGCCGAAAAAACCTATTAAATTGGATATGGACATTAAGTTTGGTTCAAAATATATTTGGCTAAAAAGGTCTATCACGTTCATCACCTAGGATGTCAATGTAGGTACAATCTCAGAAACACAGGGTATCTACACCATTAATATTAAAAGGTCGACAGGATTAAATAACAGTTTACCTCTAGATACATTCCTTCCATTTATTGTAACATTCTTTAGATTTAACTTTGATTGCCTGTAGACAGTTTAATATTATAAACATTAAAATGTTTTGCATGGCATTCAAAATAATAAATATAATAATAACTTTGATCAAAATACCGTTTTGTTTCACTATATTTAGACAACAAATTGCACACATCTCACAAGATGACCTTTCATTGAGTTAGCTTAGTGAACTCTATTACCCTGAATTGCTATTTATTGACCCTGTACAGTACTTTTCACCATAAATCTATTTGCGCAGCGTGCGTACTTGCCGTTTCTTTTATTTACTCACCAAATAGCATCTAAAGACGAAATGTTGTCAATGTGTTCTTACAAAGAAGGACCCTAAAGAAATATCCGGATAAGGTTTTTATGGAACAGTTATAGGAGTAGACAAAACTAGAGATATCGCATATTACTTACAAAAATAACACACACTTGCGCTACCGTTATACTCGGCATTGTAATATCCGAATGTGAATATAATAAAAATAACATTTTTGGATAACTAATCAAGGCGTATAAAATTGAATACATGTATGTATCAGGCTGTTCTTGTAGTTTCTTAAATGCGTATTTACTATTTATATCACGTCTTCGGAGTTTATATTCTTCATTTCTCGTTGAGGCTCTAGAAAAATTATTGAATTTTCTGTCTATTCGTTAGTATGCGCTCACACAAAAACTTCTAAATATATTTGATTAAATTCTTCTTTATTATCGGGTAAGTACTAAAAATAGTTTACAGACAAAAGAATAATGGACGACTTTACTTAATAATGTATGGAAACCAAACCTATATCATGTTGTAATACAACGAAACCTAGGTCGTGGTAAAGAAATTAAATAAAGTAGAAATATTACTACGTCACGTAGTTTCAATTAACTGTGATTTTATGTATTTCATAAAACTTTCATGTGTAATTATCGTGATATTTTTTTTTAGCTACGGAAAATTGAGACATTTTTATTTTCAAGATATCTTAAAATGCATTTATTTTTATTGGTCATATTTATTTAACCCATTAAGCACGAGCGGGACTCGTACTATGCAAATTCCGTACAAATTTAAGCACCAATAAAAATTAAAAAGTACATAGTACTTATATTAAACTATTTAGAAATAATAATTTTTTACAACGTAATTATATTGGCTACTGTAATTTTACAGGTCTAAAGACGTAGTGAAATTTCAAAACACATGAGATTGAGAATAAATACTATAACTTTCCTATATCTTTGCATAGGCTTCCAAAACATCGATTCTTTTTCAAGATTATAAGGAGTAATTCAGAGATAAGGATATATAACTTTTGCATATTTTAGTTTATATTTGAAACTCCAAACAATATGTATGAATAAAACAAAACGAGTACTTAGTTTGCCTTCTCCAAAAATTAATTACAATACAATGTTAGATGATAACTCGACGCAATAATACTTCGTCGTTAGAGACCTTTTAGTGTAGTCGAGTAGAAATAACTTGAGTATTCCATCAAAGAAACAAAAGGCCAATGCCGTAGTTATTTTTGTGAAAGCGTCAATCGTGTAAAGTATATTGACGTTAAATAAAATCTTTGTTTTGAGTCGGTTAATTTACTTACAACTTATACTTATCAAATAGAATGAAAAGTAGAATGGAATAAAGGGTATATAATTACTCATATACAAATTACAAACCCTTCAGTTGAAATAGTGTATCATGTTGTGCGGACACGATTTCAATTGATTGTATCGATTTTAAAAAGTTTTCCAGGTCAAAAATACAGTAATTCAAAAGAGAGCAACAAAACCAAATCCTAATAAAAACCTTGAATGTGTTTAAGACTTAAAAGAAGAAAAAACACAAGCATCGAGATTCAAACTCAGACTTCCGTTGTAATCTACACATAATCCAGCGTTTTATCGTTATGCCAATAACTCACTGCAAAGTGACGAAATAAAAATGTACTTGTTAATTCAGCTTCTCTCGTTTGGTCGCATTCAGCCTAACCGAATATGCTCGAAGTACTGATGTTGCAAATCTTTCCCCATCAAATAAATTTTAACAAGGCGAGCCAAAACAATATTTTCACGTCAAAAATGAAGCTCTCTTCCACTTCATATTTCTAATCAATTTTCAATGAATATTATAACTAACAACGATAAAATGTGCAGCCTTTTGAGAACTTTTGAGTTTGTGTCCTCATTTTACTTTTGTTAAGTCATTTTTGTGAAGCAATTAAACAGTTTATTCGGTCTGAAATTTATTAATCTGAAGAAGAGTTCCACGTGTGATCAAATTTTGAGAGTAACTGAGAATTGGTTTTGTTATAAGGACATGTACTCTTCTAATTAAAAAAAAGTAATTAAGCTTTCATTACAATCCGCTTTTTATGAAACTGCATTAGGGTATTACGTGCGACTTATGGAGATTTGCTTATGTAAATTACTTGGCTTGAAAAATTTAAAAAAATTATTACTCATGGACTGCCATGGAGATTGACTTTTGACTGTATATTTCTTGAGTAATAAATTTTATCATACACTAGCTGTGCCTGCGGCTTCACCCCCGTATAATTTTGATCGTTACTATAAGAGCAAGATAGAGAATAATATTAATATAAATACTAACTATAAGAGTTACTATAAAAGTAAGAGTTAGCAAAAGACTTTACGTAGGTCGACTTCAACCAAAGAGGAGGTTTGTCCTTGGGACTTATTAACGGTCATCGCGAACGATGTTTTCACTGGAAATTGTAACTATTTGAAGGATATGGATAAGTCCATGGGAATCTTGGGGATGTTTGCTAGCTGGCTGGCTGCAGAATCAGTGAGGATCGTCGCCACAAACAAGTTGTTTTTTAAGACATTAAATTGTAGACTTGTGCCCTCGCACATATTCGAAGAGCTTACATTTCTTAAAAGTATGATAATCGTAACGATTTTTAATGATAGTTGGTGGGATTGCTATCCCAAGAAGGTAGCCAGAAGGATTAAGCGAATTTAAAAATTCTTGTGGATAGCGGACTGCATCCTCGATATTGATAACTGTGTATCCTCGATATTAGTGTCGTTCCTAGGTGATACTGGTGCCCTTGAACACAGTCAATGAAAGTATATTTTGAGTAAATTTGGAGGCCAGGATATACTGCATCTAAAATATGCTGCAGAATGTCGACTATCCCCAAGTTTGAGCAGCGGTTGTGGGAAGTCGTTATGAGTGTCTCCACTGAGATAGGCATTCATGTTGGTTTCTAAGCTGAGGGTTTGAATGAAACTCCATAAGGGAGGTGATTAAAAGCATGCTTTGATGATATTTGCACGTGTCCCTATTGTAATTACAGGAGTGTCTACTGAAAATTACCAGCATACACAAGTGTAATTTCCCCCAAACCGACGCTCGAGTTTCTAAGGTCACTGATGTTGTATTGAGGTACAAGAATTATACTCATCGCATTATTTCGTGAACAAATGGGTGAGGGTAATTCAGAATTATTTAAACTTTTGTCATTCAAATCCAATAGCTTATTTCTTCTTTATATCAACCCATCGTTGTACACATCGTTCTTGAAAAGTCAAGTAAATTCCCGATTTTGTTGTCGAATTCTGCGTCATATCTTCACAAAAATCCTTTTTGAAGTTATCCCATAATTTTAGTGGTTTAGGTAGCTGACAAAATAGTAAAATGCATACAACTCTCTCAAATTTAATGGGAATTATGAAATTGAAATTTCTTTTAAAATATTTTCCCAATCATTTTAAGTTTGGAGCAAACTTCTATCTTGGCAAGCTGCTTGATACGTTTCTTTTACAATTTCACTTACAATTTTTAAGTCCGCGAACGAGATTGAACTGTGAAAGCATTATAGCAACATTTTGGGATAAAAGTATTCAGATTGAGGAGGATGTATACCATATATTCTTCCCAAATCAGCGTCTTTCTTTGTGCCTGGATACCCGTCTATATTTTGCTCTTTTTTTTTTAAAAGTTGTTATTAGTCCACATATAATAATATTCTATATAAATATATATAAAAATATAATTCGTCCGTGATGCCAAGCTCAAAAAAAGCAAAAATTGTGATTTTGCGTGGTTTTCCTGGTGTAATTTTAGCCACCATGTCGACCCAATATTGACTAAAAAAATCTTTGTAATAATATAAGGAATTAAAAAGTCAGTCTGATTATCATCCTATATAAAACTGCATGTATGATATAACATTATTTCTTACTGAATTATATTGATGGAATGTCGAATAATAGCCATCTTCGCTTTAACAAACATTAAAGGCTAAGGAACCATGAGTACGGTGTAATTCAGATAATCTTTTTAGATAACCACTTTCATAATGAATCATTTTATCCCTATGTCCTTTGTCTTTATTGACTGATAAGACTGCAACTTCATTTACTGTAGGTATATTATAGCTCCCTTGATATTGGTGTTATATAGTTCGATCGGTGTGAATTATTAATTTTAAATTGTCTGGTGAAAAGTTATGCCTTAAGTTGTATTTGAAACTGCGAATGAATGTCTTATGTCTATTTAATACATACTGCGACTCGTTGATTAAATATATTTTTAGGTTGGGAGAAATATTATTTCGCAACGATAATTGATCGACATTGAATACGAAATAAATTTGTAGAAACTTGCAAACCTTAACCCAAAGATGGGAGAAGACTACCAACCGAATGGTACACTTGCTCTTCTACTTTAAATATAGGCATTGAGTTTTTTTACGATTTTTTAGCACCGAATGGTGTCATCTGGAATAGTGTATAATACCAGCGTACGTTATTTATAAAAATGCGCAGATAATAGATGAATACTTGAAAAAATATCTTTTACTGGTGTGGTGGTTCTTGTATATTAGGGACAAACACTTTGCCTAGTTTTTGTATTGTAAATTTTCGTTTTTTGCTACAGTATTATACCACACTTTGGCTCCAGTATAAGCACAATCAATCTTGTATTTTTATGGCTTTTCAGCCAGAAAGTAAAACGTTAATATTTTCGTTAATATTCAAAACTAATTTCAATTTTTATCGATAGTATAATAGAATGATTATTTTTTCTTAAATGGTATTTCGTTTAAAACAGTATATTTGGTTGTAAAAGATTAGTCAATTCTCTTAAAATATAGGCTAAAAAACAAAAAAAAACTAGAGTCAACAAGGGATCAAAGGGGAAATTTTAAATTATTTAAATTCGTTTAACTGTATTCAATATGATATCCAGAATTTTGAAAGTAAATTTCATTTTTTTGCTTCCATTCTCCAGAGTATATTAAATTTTTTTATATTCCGTTGTAAATGTTACCACTTGGCAGAATCAACTTGCCATATTACGGAAATGTCAGCGTACAAATGTCGCAGAAAATATCAGTAAGAAAATGAAAATTAAATTATGAACACGTGTCTTATTTAATTATGTTATATATATATATATATATATATATATATATATATATATATATATATATATAAATATATATATGTATATATATATTTTTTTTTTCCTATTTCCTATGTGCCTAATTTTACCTTTTATACGGAAAAGTGGTTTGAATGCAAATTTTATGGCCACACTTAAGTACTAAAGTACTAAAGTCTCTCAAAATAACTATTGTGTCTTTAAGGTAATACTCAATTCCAAAATTTTCCAAAAAAAAAATTTTTTTTTCTTATTTCATTATGAAAGAACTACACTAAAATATGCATATTTGGTATAGCTGATATCCAAAGAGAGATCATATGAAATCCTTTCGAGATCTCTTTGTAAATAACACCTTCAAAACTAAAGTGATTCAACTTAAAAATTCATAAATTTTGGGAAACGGCGGACTTGATGGAGAGGGCATCGTGATAGATGAAGATCTATAGTCAGTTATTTAATATTATTTTATAATCTGCGGTTTATGATTAGGATAAGCAAACATACACATTCACAATCTTACCTTTTCTAACAATTAATCTTTGAAAGTCTTGTACTGTGCCGACTGTTTTTCAATTGAAAAATAAGGACACTTATTTTGCATAATTAGGTTTTCATTAAAAATGAAGTGCATCATATTCCTAATACAATTAATTCGTTACTTTAGCTGATTACATGCTGTTCACGTTTCATTTTTATACTCGTTGCATACTCGGTATGTATTTGAGATTTCAACAACCTTACAACCGACCTGAATCACATCGTTACAGCAAAGCTATTTGTCCGTACGTCGTTCATTAAAAACCTGTAACTCCTAAACAAAGTAAAGTGTAATTCTAACTTTAAAACACGTCTTACAAATAAAATCTAGGAACCAAAACAAATATTTTTTGTGCATATCCGAGAGAACAACGAAATTGTCATTTAAAATCAACCTGGCTGTGCAGTTTAATCTTATAAACTTGATACCTGGGTACTAAAAATTCATGATCTACATATGTATATCCGGTGAGCAACTAACACTAAAAAGAAGTTCCACAATGGTATATAATAATAAAGTAATATAACAAAATTTCAAAGTATGATCGCACAATACATAAAGTTCTGAATGATTATGAATCAAGTTCGTTTAATTAATGTTGCCAAACTGAATACTTATAAAAATATATAGGTATTTAGTTTGATAATATGAAATAAAAGCTCTTGCTGAATATATATATATATATATATATATACATATATATATATTTATATATATATATATATATATATATATATATATATATATATATATATATATATTTATACATATATATATATATATATATATATATATATAAATATATATAAGTATAATATTAGTACTTACAAAAACATAAGACAAACCTACAAATTGAAAATTCATTATCAGCTATAAGTGTTCAAAAACGATCGTCCCAATTATCTTCTAATCAACTGTATACAGTTTTAAATGCTGCATAATCTAACACTTATCAATACTGTATGGATGTTTAATCTTTGCTTGAGTTTACGCGGCTTTCTAAATGTCTCTTCTCGGTAATCTTTAAACTAAAGGTCGCCCTGAGCAGAAGCATGAATGTGTCTAAGTTAATTTTAACACCGGAAAAGTTTTCCACATTATCTAAACAGATTTTTATCAATATAATTGCCAAATATATATAAAATATTTGTTTATTTATCAAAAACCCCATGCCCAATTTACAGGACGTGTAAAAACAATAAATGTACAAAAATTTACAATACACAAATGACATAAATATTAATTAATGGAAGAGAAAAAAACACATTAATTAAAATTGAACATAAAACTAATTGTCAAACGTGAAATACTAAGCAACTTCATTATCGCATTCCTTAAGCTGTCAATTTGGCACGCCTCGCGATGATAACTCGTAGATTAATATGAGTGCGGGAAAAAGTGGTGAACCCTGGAAGATATTCCTACGTGCTCTAGATAGATGAAATAAACTGTCATTTCTTCATCTAACGTAACAGTTAGGAGAATAAAGCGTTACCAAATCCAGGATTCAGGACTTATCCATATAATGATTTAATAACCTATAAAATGTTTATGATCAAAAGCGATTCCCGTCGGAGTTGAAGTAAATTAAATCCGTCCCCATGCCTGTCACGAAATGTCAGGAAATCGGTAATTTTTTACATGATAACCATTAATATTTTTAATAATTCCTCCAATATAACAATATAAGTTACTTCATGTGGAAACTATATAACCGCATTGGTTTTAAGGACACTACAGACTTAAGAATTAAACAAAGTCACAATACAACCATTGTCATAAATATCGTTGGATATCGCATGAAAAATCCTAGAACCCAGTTGGCTTGCTGCTCAGTTTCAATGATATATTCGTGAAATATTAGATGCTTGTACATAATTACACCGAGATCCTGCACCAAT
Organism: Druceiella hillmani; assembly: GCA_039881145.1. NCBI lineage: Eukaryota > Metazoa > Arthropoda > Insecta > Lepidoptera > Hepialidae > Druceiella > Druceiella hillmani. Next base: position 3,134,058 of record JAYKKI010000115.1, on the reverse strand, counting down.
GATACTATTCCGAGCGCCATTCCATTTAACTCGTAGCTCTAAATCAAGGCTAAAAGGGAACACGTCATCATTTTCTCACAATCAATTGTAGCTTTTTACTCAGATTCTATTGAAATATGTTATATAAATATACTACCACTGAGAATAATTGCAAAATAATCAACGAAGAGAAGTCAACGAACAGTGCTGATAAACTGAAGTCGAATCATTAATCATAATATGAAAAAAAGGTCCTAAATCACTGTCTTGCTGACACCATATTGAATAATATATGATCTTGATTTGAATTTCCGAATTAAACATTTTGCTTTCGAGGCCGAAAGTAACTGCCGAAAACTTTTACTAGAGTGGAAGACTCATCATTTTCAACTCAGTAAAATGCCTTCTTAAAATCAAAATAAGCCACATCTGCCTGCCTTCAAATATACAACAGTAGTAAATAAGGATATGCTAGTATTTCATGAAATTTAATGTAGTATGGCCAAATTTAATGTAGTATCTACATATTTTTTGTACCTTATTTCTGTATTACATTTTAATTGCGACTGGCCAATCCACATAGTTGAAATAGTTTACATGACACATATTTATGAGTAAACAAGAGAAAGGGTATTCATCCTTTCTAAAAAAAATGCAATGCTTCGTGTTTATGCTACATACCAGTAAAATTTGAGACCTTAAAATACACGATGTATAGGAAATTTCTACGCAATATAGACATTTGCACATGTGGTTCTCGAAAGCTATAGTGTAGACTTTACGTAAGAGAAAAATAATAAAATTGTAAAATGCTTAGGGGATACAGCAAGTAAAATAGATACAATTAATATAAATCACATCATAAATAGAAAAATTTATATAAAATATTAATAGAATTTAAGAAGGAACAATATTATATAGTTTCGTTAACACTATCTTCAATATCGGATACTATTTAAAAAACTTCTTTGGTTTGGGCATAGTTTCAATTACAAGGGTGGGCTCCCTTGTACATGAAACTACACATTTAAATACAAATTAAAAATTTCAATATAAATAGTACATGGTATCTTTGTAACACTATCACAAATATTATTATTCCTTTTCACTATATGAAAATATTGTTTAGTATATCTTTCACGAACAATAAAAAGTAACTTGACTGCATTTTTATCAAGTTGTGTTCAAACATTGTTTCCTTAAAATTATTATAACGAAATACATATATTTCCATATAACGAAAGACATACATGTCGGCCGTTCGTGAAACGGGGCTGAACTGGTGTTGTGGTTGGCTGTAAGAAATTGTTCTCGTAGCAATAAGTCCGCCATATGTATAAATTAAAGTGGATAAATAAATAAATATAGAAACTGGTTTTACGGATTCATTTGATAACAAAGACATTATAATTAATTCAGCTGTATTGGGTTAGCAGAAAAGCATTGAGCACTATACCTGCAAACAATTTTTTTTTGGGAAAACCGTAGTTATAATCATCATTGTTATCCATAATCCATTTCCAATGTGCAGATAAAGCATGGATTCCTTCTGCGTAAAACTTTGGGGCTGTGACTAAAAAAACTTATTAAGGAAATCTGACAGCTCTGCTTTATCATTAAATTTTTATCTGTATGTGATTATTTAAAAACATATATAGGGTATAAATAAAAATATTTTGGTTTTGAATCAGTTGAATGCGGTAGATGTGGCAGAATCTCTCAATATAAATACAATAGCTTTTATTTAGACGATTTTAACTACGTGCCACCAGGCGTCTACCTAAAAGAAATACACTTTTGAGTATTCTTTGCAATTGTTTTATATTTGTGTGCGTTTTATAGTTGTTTTGTTTTCAGTATATTATTGAGTTTACTACGATATTTTATGGCCATAACTTCCAATAAGAAATTCCTTTTGATTTCAACGAAACAGATAAGATAAAATAATTTTAATGAAATTCAGTTTTTGGAGTCGGTGGCGGCTTTCTGTATAAACTTAGCTTTTGCGTTTATGTACATAATGGTATAGGTTACGTGCATAATCAGCTTTTTGTCTCCAGTTATCAATTAGACAAGACAGTGTTAGGCGCGTGTCAAGGAAAGAAGACTCTTACATTTATTTGTATATGTGTCTATTTGAGCGGTGGTCAGGGTATGTGGTATCCATACTCCTAGTTTACACACTTTATCCAGGTAATGCCAGTGTTCTAATACGTGTACATGACTGCAACCGATCTCTGCTACCAGGCAACGTTAGGTAAAGCGGGAATCATTTTCAATTTATTGTTTTAATGTATGTGTTAGCTTCCATTGGACGTTCGCGATGGAAAAAATCCTTTAAATCATAATTCCTATTTCTGAGCCCCTGGAACCAATGTCTTGCAGTTACATCAGAGACCGTATCTTCACCTTCTGCATCACGTATATTTCGAGGAGTTAGAGCTGCTGAGAAATCTAAACTAAACTTGTACAACAGACAATTACGTATATGCTCTCTTGACGCTTCATCTCTCGTCTCTTTGCTTTCCATTAAACACTGACGCAATTTGTAGCAATTGACAAATATTTATATAGTTTACCCACAACAATATACGTTATTTTACTCTTAATAGTTCTATCACTTTACAAAAAAATAGAAACTCTAAAAATGCTCATTTCTTTCCTATCAACCCAATATATTTGACGTAACCCTGGTGTGATGTAGTGACCCTGATGTACACCGCTAATATCGTAATTGTGAAAATTTTGACATTTTTTATCTAATATCTCTGCAACAAAGCAACGAATCTCTGCCAAGTTTTGCATGCATATATTTCATGTAGCAAAATTACTTATAGGTTACGTATTATTCAAGGCTTCCCACACGTGGAATGTAAATACCCCGAAGTGACACTTCAAAAATTATGAAAGAGTATCTTACTGTAAAATTTAAAAAATCGTATTGTAAGAATTTCAATGTTGATCCTATTTCAAATTAAAAAATCGAATTGTAAGAATTTCAATGTTGATCCGTTTGAATTTCATTTTTTATCATGATCAAAATATAAAGTTCTCATTTTAGTTGTGATGAAATTGTAAGAGTTTCGTTTTTATCATGATGAAATTATCAGGGTTCCATTTGAATACGAAGCCCTAAAATTGTATTAATTACTAGTAGAACTGGCTTAATTAGGGTACCGTATATAAAAGAAAATGGAATATATTTAATTCTTTAATAATTGAAAGGGGCACAGATTTTCTCTTAAACTATGTATTTATAATATTACTTATAATTCTTTCATATGTAAGTGAACTGCTTAGTACATATTTCACAGACCTAGAGAAACAATTAGGAAGGTGATTTTTTACCTTTCTAAGAAATAAAGGTAGGAAGAAGTATTTTTGGATGTCTTGACTACCCTGAAAGGCTCTTTTTTACGACGTACTGCGTGCGTGTATGTTCAGAATTTTTTCATACATAAATAATTGCGGATCAATGAGGAAAAATATCCCAAAATATTTATTATCCAAAATTATCCTTAATCATTACAATAAGTGGAAACTAGTTTAAAAAAAAATATCATCAAATATGGTCCAACATGTAACAGCGATAATATAAATTGTATAAATTACAAAAAATCTGGAATAACCTAATACTGTCAAAAATTTCACATAACCATCATATTAATTACGAGTTAAATCAAAAAAATATCCTCAAACAAATCTACTCATATTATGTAACAGCCTTTTTGTTTATTACGTTAACTATATTGAACCTGAAATCACATTCAGACATTATGTACGAATATTTGAAATATGTTTTACATTATGAAAATTCACAATTAAATGAAACTATGTGATGTAGTATTATTTCTACTTTCTTTAATTTCTTTACCACGACCTAGGTTTCGTTGTATTACAACATCTTCAGGTGGGATATTAGCAAAGATTATTATCTATTATTATATGGGATATTATCTTTGCTAATATCCCACCTGAAGATGTTGTAATACAACGAAACCTAGGTTGTGGTAAAGAAATTAAAGAAAGTAAAAATAATACTACATCACGTAGTTTCATTTAATTGTGAATGATGAATTTCTACAAAATTAATGCCAAATATATTCAATTATGAAAATTATTTCTTTATGGATATAATCACCTAGGGCGCTTTCTGGAATGTCATATTTGCACAACTATTAGGAACATGACAACTCCATATTAAAGAAATAAACGAGAAGTGTTCATTCCAAACGCGACATGTCCATGTGAACTTGACTTTATACATGTTTAATCTAACATCTGGTGTAAACTCTTCTTATCCGGTATATAACGGAAATGGTATATGCGTCCAAAGTCGGAGTGTTTGTTTACCTGTTTTATCTTATTTTTCATAATGTATGGAAAATGAGATAAAACAGGTAAACAAACGCGGTCTTTTTTGTAAATGTTTTACGATACTACAAAAGGTTTAGTATGTACTTATAGGATCTGTGACCTCAAGCAAGATTTTGGATAGGTTTCAATTCACAAGTTTTTAGATAGTTTTCAACTCAAATGTTTTTAGATAGGTTTGAACTTACAAGTTTTTGAATAGGTTTGAACTCACCAAGTGTAAATAAGTTTCAACTTACAATGTTTTTGATAGCTTTCAATTCAAAGTGTTTTCTATAGATTAGACAGTTTAAACTCACAAAGGGAGTATATAGTAACAATGTTTGTTATTTAGTGCCTTGTTATATCCATTAACATTTAAATTTAACTCATTAATTCTTGAATGCGTAATGCAATAATTCTGGTATATGATTTTAAGTTATTCCTATCAGGTTTGAATTTCTCCATGACTAATAATTTCACATTTCTCAAGTTTTCCTTTATGTAACATTTTCAGAATTTTTACTTTTTATTAGCTGAAATAAAGTAGAAAAGGTAAACAAAACTTTTGTTATCATTTTGGCTTTCGACCTTTAAGATAAACGAATTATTAAACTGAAAATGAATACAAAAATTATGCATTTCAGGGTTTTTTGGAAGTGACAGTTTACATTTATGATTAGGTTTTCCATATACTGGGCTTAATATTTCAATCTGCTAGATGGCTTATAGTATAGAAAAGTGTTCTTTAATAATAATGAGGTTTTCTGTAAGTAAAACACTTGTAATCGGGTTTTCAATATGTTCATTTACAACGGTGCGCAATGTCACAATCTCTGTTTAAGTGGGTATCGAATACTATAGAAATTTATGTGCCCATATCGCAAGAGCTAGATGTGTTTTTTTTTATTTCGCCGCATCTTTTCCCTTTATTAATAATTTGAATGTAAAGTAATTATGTTATGTACTTACATGATGAAAATCCTTTATACTTTGTACTTGTATCATGAATTAAATATGAGAAGAATAAAAGTATCGTGAATAGAAAACAAAATATTACCATATCTGTGAACTAATAATACAAAACTTATTGCAAATGTGTTGTATCACGACAAATCATTTGAATAAAACAATTGAAGAAAAATATGTAAAAGACGAAAAATGATTACATTTCCATTGAAAGAAAAAAGTGAATATATAAGACTGTATAATGTGGAAGTGGAAGTGGATAAGAAAATTGTTCCTGTACTTGAGACATCACCAATGTTCCATGCTATACTATACTTTTACCAGTTTATTTTTAACATAACCTGGTGAATAATCCGAGCATTAAATATAAACTCCACCTCTTCCCTTATAATTATTTGAATAGAAGAGACTGTATAATGTGGAAGTTAACTCTAATATATATTGTTTTACCCAATACACTAAAAGGACACCATGCACAAATATTATGAACCTTAAGGTGGTCAATCGATGATTTATATTGAGTAACTTATCCACGTTGATCGATTAATGTTCTTTAAAAATGTTAATTTCATTAGGTTTAATGTCATTATGGTTTTGTGTTGGTACATGTAAAGATTTGTGTAGCAGGAAAGTTTCTTAAATTTTTTTTGTATAGTACTTTTATTATTTTATTAGTACTTTTTCCTATTCTGCAATAGCTGTTTGTTATTTGCGATATTGTGGACACAACCAGTGATTTGGATTTTTTTTATTGGATCCAACATAAAATAATTCAGCCTAACAGAACTTTTCATGCCCTTCAAATCATCAGGATTATATAACGCAAGAGCGTAGTACGTATGCATGGCTACAACTGACTGTAATCTTACCGTCAGCCAAGCATGTTATATTGACTTTTACTTTATGTTGCTGTGATGATTATCCAAACGATTTTCATGTGATAGAAGCCCTTTTTTATTTCACATATCTTTTATTCTATTCCTTGTACGTCTTGAGAAACAAACTACCTTTTTTACGGATTAAAATTCTCTTTAATGTCAAGAGCTCTCAATAATCATGACCTATCAGACCTTACCTGCCTTACTACAATTCTTCAGAATAAATTCAAGCAAAGCTTCCACTCTAAATTCCTAAGATACTTTTTTTACTCAATTTTCAAATGAATTTTAACAAAAGTTACAAAATGTAACGATACAAGGTGTTGTTAGTAAGTTTGTATACTCTCTAGCCGTAAACCAGTCTAAACTTAATACCATACATTTTTATTTTCTTCGCTTTTTTTTAAACATTTTTAAATGAAATAATCCTTTAACGAAGTTTTCATAATATTCTTATATTTGTCCAACATTCTTGCAACAGAAAACTCTCGCTTGCGCTTGCAAAACTAGGAAAATAGGAGTTTTTGGTCATTTTACCTAAAACTCCAAAGACTTATACGTCTATATCCTCAAGTATTCCTGGTTTTGAATGTTTTTTGAATTTATAGGTCTTCTTTAAGTTTTGTTTTTATAGGTCTTTTTTAGTTGTTTTTGAGATTGAAGATAAAATAATTGAGTCTCTTTAGTTTCAACAGTTTCTTTAGGAGTATGACCTTCTTCTACAGATTCCAAAAAGTCTTCTACAGATTCCAAAAAGTCAAAATGAGACGTCATTTTAATATTTTACGAGTAATTTAGGAATAAAATTGGTTTTAACTTTTTTAAACTAATCTAAATTTATTTTTCTAACTTCTTTCTATTTTGGATATATGTACCATTAATTAAAAATATGTATATTAGATATTTTATAAACTAATCTAGCACAAAACAAAAATAAACAAAATAATCCTTATGAAACATAGAAAAAATGCTAAAACGTATAAAAGAACCTTCCTAAGAAAATAAAATTATTTGTGAGTTACTCCTCGTGAAAAAGACCGATAGCAAAATATTCATTTTTAATGCATTATTTGATCTCAGAAACAGTGTTCTTCGATTTTAAAACGTTTTTTTTTTAAATAGGCTCGCCATCCAATTGGTACATTTTTTATATTCCTTTAATCGAAATTGATATATTTTTATTATTTTTTCTCTAAAAAATAAAATATATTTTCATTAAAGCTTAAAAAAATTGTTATTTAATAATCACCACTGTAATAATAAAATCTTTACAAAACAATTTTCAAAAAGCGATCAAAAAATGGCTGAAAAATTACTGAAAGAAATTTTATAAAATCAAAAATATCACACCAGGGAAGGAATTTGTATTCCCAAATATTGGCAATTTTTAACTAAATTTACCTGTCTCCTTTTCCTCCTTCATTTCCTCTCAACTTCTTGAAAGGTCACATTTTCATTCGAGAATAATAAGCACGTTGCAAATACTAATAGCGGTGTCGACTTACGGTCTAGACGAAGCAATTATGTACACGTAATTACTTCGTCTAGACCGTTTGTGGAGAAAAATGTTATTTACAATGCTCATGGGCTAGCGTAATATACACAATATATTTGTTAAGGGTTGTCGCATGACATAATTAAAAATCATACATCATTTTCGTACAATTTTTTTCAGTTCACTTTTTACCAAGTACAAAAGAAATATATAACAATGTTTCACAAAAAAAATACTGTATTAATGAAACGGCAATCCAATCAACAGTTCTTTACATAATAGTTTAAGTTTTTGTATTAAAAATTTTTGAAGTAATTATCATACGGGTCAAAAAAAAGCCAAATTCCTTGGTGTATTTATATGATAATATTTTTGAATACGACATGGAAACTGCATATTAAACTTGCATAGAATTTATTGTTATAAAATAAACCTTGCATAAAAGTTTACTAACTTCACATTTTAGTAAATTTATTGTGCGGTGACAACCCTACCTAATAGACAATAACGCGATAATCTTCTAAGAGCGTTGACATTTACAGGATAAAGGAGTTGAATGACCATATGATTTATTGAACTGTGGTAAAAATAGTGGGACTAAGAGCATTTTATAGTAAGAGATAAGTTTTTTCATATTAAAAAAACCTACGACGTAATTAAGATATAGATACATAATGCTACTTCTACATTTTATTTTATAGGGCTCCGTAGCTAAACTAGGAATTGTCCATTTGTATGATACAGCTGTATCACTTGAAGACTATTAAGTGTTATAAGGCTAAAGTTTGACATGGTTAAAAATATATGTGTACGAGTACATATATATATATATATATATATATATATATATATATACATACATATATATATATATATATATATATATATGTATATATATATATATATATATATATATATATATATATATATATATATATATATATATATATATATATATACATACATGAATGTTTAAATGCATTTAACGCCTACAGTTATTAAAAAAATTATTTAAATTTGTTTTCTTTTCGCACACTCTATTTAATTTCGTCCCCTAAAGTAAAAAAAAACGGAACTCATATAGAATGACTTAGTTGTCCGTCTGTCCATCCCTTTGTTGAAACTCTTTTCCTCAAAAACAGATTGAGATATCAAGTTAAATTTAATATCGTATACTGCGGCCTAGTGCCTCAGATTCCCGTAATTTGTTTTTCGTTCACGCAACAAAAAGATATTGCCATTGAAATTGTATTTTTACTCGTACTCAGTGTCATCTTCGTTGACAGCATGATCATTGTCATGGACTACAAGAATGAAATCGTGATTTCGAGAACAACAATTGGGATCTTCTAAAACACAAAAATTTTGAATGATAGTCCTCAGGTTCTTCATCGCAAGCATTTTCATAAGCAGTTCCTTCTTGTCTGAATCTCGTTTTAGAATAGCGGCTATATCATCATCACCTGGTCACGACTACGAGCAAAGTCGTATAGCTGTTATTGAAAAAAATAAAATTGAAGAGATTTCTCTTTCTTTCATTATATTAAAATACTTTTTATTATTTGTAATTAGTGTATACGAGGCTTTTACGTTAAATTAAGTAGTATTTCATGAACAATACTAATAAAACTTACCAATACACAACAAAATTTCAATTATTTTCAAATGTATAAAACCTTGGAGTGCTAATATCGTGGGGTTATAGAGTACCTCGGAACAGTTGCATAAACAACTGTATTTACACGATGTCAGCGCACGACTAACGGAATTACGCGGGAACTATTAATTAAAGATTAGCACGAGCACCATTGGTGTGGGTGCAATAGTTTTTGAAATATTGTAATTTATAAATGGTGTGGGTGGCTCCAGTACCCATGATAGTATTTAAGAGGTAAATCATATCAGTCATCGATTCGATCGATCAATGCAGGATGAACTCTTAAAAATATCTCCCACGATTCATTGTCTTTAAAATTAACGTCGAGTTACTTCAAACTTTTTTTAATATGTTTATGCATGTTTGTGATATCCAGTTGTTACTAATCGATTACTTAAGGATACACTTTAAAAATATTTGTATCCGTTATATTTTTGGCTTCAAAAAATATGATCACACATTTGAGTTTAAGTCTCCCTTCAAATAGGTGGCGATTCGTGATCTGTACAACTTTCATATTCTCTCTCTACAATATAATATTTGAAATTATTCACACAGATCTTCATATTTCTGTTGCAGATTGCGAAATTATATGCCTACTATCTTAATTTACGTAGCGAAACTAATGAGTGCTTCCCATTTCTCAGCATTGTCCGTTCTCTTGTGAATTTTCTTTTACTTTTTACAGTAGCTAAGTTATCAAATTCATTGGCTCCTAACGCCAGGAATATACTATCCATATACACTTTCAAGTTGAACCTCTCTTAATTCACGACATTTTTCTTCCGTTTGCATTTCGTTTTCTGTCATACCTCATACTTTTTATTTTTCTTACTGACATGTAAAATATAGGCCCTTTTTCTTATTAATATTAATTTTTATTATCTATCCTTTTTTATTTTTTTTGGAAAAATTATAATGAGAATCAAAATAATGTCGAACAATCGTCATATTTAAAAAAGCCAATCGAAGTAACATTTGGTGTGAACGATTTTGTAAAATCGCCGATATTAACATCGCTAACCGATTGCTCTCATAATCGCTTACCGCTATTTAGAATGAATTTGTATACGTTTAGTAATTAAATTATATAAGATTAGAAAAAAAGTCATTATTCTTTCTCACATAATCCTGAAATTTTTTTTTCACTTTAATTGATATTAAATCGCCAGTTTGTAGGGTTTCATAGCTAAAGAGAAATAAAATACCCATGTAATTTAAGTGATGCATGTATAATAAGTAATGTATATTCTAGGTAGAACTGAATTTTATTAGAGTCTATTATGTAAAGTATAATTATGTTTAGCAAAAAATTATGCCATTGTACCAAAAATTGGATTGGCTGTGATTAAAGTAATTTTTTAAAATTATAATTTTATTAATAAGGCATATTAAATGTAGCATGATATGCAATAATTTTGGATTAATTATTGCATTGAATTTTAGTGATTAATGTATATAAGTAATGTATGTTCTAGGTTGAACTGAATTTTAATAGAGCCCATTAAGTGATGCATGTACATAAGTAATGTATGTTCCAGGTTGAACTGAATTTTAATAAAGAGTCTATTATGTAAAGGGTTTAGTATAATTATACTTCATAAAAGTCAGCAAAAAATTATGGCCATGTACCAAAAATTGGATGGACTGTGATTAAAGTAATTTTTTAAAATTATAATTTTATTAATAAGGCATATTAAATGCATCATGATATGAAATAATTTTGGATTAATTATTGCATGGAATTTTAGACGATACTGCTATCATATAATTTACGCGGCACTTCGCACTGCACCACAACAAATGTAAAGTCATATCTGCCTCGAACCACGTAACTGACCTCATTCAAGTCAACTTTCTGAAAAAAAATTCATATTTTCCTGACACCATGAGTTCAAAGCCGCAGGTAAAAGTTATTAGACGATAAAACTCTAAGCATTTAATAGTAAACATATTATATATGATAAAAGCGAATAACATTGTGGTAGCAATGAAAAAACAATTTAAAAAGTAGCTATATAATTGAAATGTTTTTTTTTAATGTTCTCACAAAATGTGAAATTTCAGTTGCAATGCCCCTAATAAATTGTAAAGTATTTATCTGTTAAAATGGGAAGTACTTTCTTGCAATTTTATGACAAAAAAATCAATCATGCTAAAATAATAAATAATATGTATAGTACCTATTTAAACGACATTTTCGTTTTGACCGAATCGTACTTATTACTAATTAATTTCAAAAAAACATATAAAACATTCACGTTACAGAAAGTGTCCACTTTATAATTTTACGCTTTATTCCAACCGCATAAATTTTAAATATATTCATACACAGCACAAGACTTAAAAACTGACGTCTATATTATTGGCTTCTCTAACACGTGACATGCCAGCAAACCTTTTCAGTGAAAGTGCTTTAAGTGTGTCCTCGTACTTCACGTATCGACTTTGATGTCAGCTCGTTGTTCACCTTCACCGCAGCCTAAAAAGGAAGCAAAAGGAATGTTTTCGGTTCCTTTTATAAATTAAAATAATACAGCCTGCTTCGTTTTATTTTTTTTTTGCTCTGAAATGTGGAAATATTGAATCTACATAAAATTTAAATAATCATCATTAAACTACTTCTGCTAATGTACATTTGCTTATTACCTTATAATTTAGCAACTACTTGAAAAAAAAATTACTTAATTTTGAGCATCTATATACTTACAAGTATATAAAGATATATTAAAAAAAATTGTCAGGTTTGGAAAATAATTTTATTCGAAAAAGCGAGGAGTCGAGTTTTTACTGCACACTAAAAAGAAAACGCTACATTAAATCTAATTATCTTTTTATATTATACTTCTTTTTGGTTAATTTTTAATAAAATTCCAAAAAGACTATAATTTTCGTGAAAATAAAATGATAAAATATACAAGAAAAAGCGAAGAATTTTTTCTTCATATATTGCCGTAGTGTTTTCTACAATCGATTAAGTATTTACCACCAGAATTATATACTTCCATTTATACGTACATAGTTTCCAAAGCATATATAAAAATATAAGATTGCGTTTATGTAATAAGTAAAAGTATTTTAAAATTAATAACGAACTTTTTAATCCACTTCTTTCGTTATATTTTTTATTAATTCGCAAACAAATACTTGAATACATGTACGAGTACTAGAATTTTGGGTATGGTATCAACTATTATATAAAATAATAAAGATAATTATTTGCCATCTCTAAGAAATATATTTCATTTTGACATATAATTATATTTATTTTCCAAAAAAATACCACGTTACTTTTTCCACTTTCTTTATAAATATCACAAAACCTACTTCACAACTCACGAACAGACATTGTCTGAAGTCAATTATTTATTTCGAAAATGTAGTAACATAAAACATACTTTTTATTATTTTATCACAAAGTACTTAATATACCAAATCTAGAAGATTTGTTTTGCTATCAGTAACTAATTTTATAATTTTAATAATTCGGAAACTAACACCAACGCAAATTTGCACCAACGTGCACCAACACAACGCTTACACTAACTCGTGGACGCGTCCTCGAAATCAAGATATTCAAATCTCCATAATTGTTAGATTTTTTTTTCAATTCCGATATATATATATATATATATATATATATATATATATATATATATATATATATATATTTAAACAAACACACACACACATATATATATATATATATATATGTATATATATATATATATATATATATATATACATATAAATATATATATAAACTCATTTGAAACTTTAGCGCGCGCCACCTGTAATTTCCTTCCGATAACGAACCCTGGCACAGACAGCGTAAATTATATCACTGGTCCGGTGATGGACACTGCGACCGCCTAGGGATTAAGCAGTTTTTAGACAATAACCAACAATTATTTTTTCCTTCCCATAGACCCTTAGCCATTAATTCTTTGCCACCTAATACTGCAAGATTATGGAATCAACTGAACATAAATATACGAAATGCACCCTCAATACCTGTAGTTAAAAGTCGTCTAGGATAATAATACCTACCGTAGTGTGTAGATCGAAATTCGTTCTATAGCCGATCCATAAATAGCCTTTCCCACACATATGTCGCTCTCTGTTTTTTGTTTTATTTAATTCTGTGTCTTTCATACTTATAATTATGTAAATGTACCACCCTCTGTTTTTTGTCGCTCTCTGTCCATAAATAGCCTTTCCCATAAATAGCCTTTCCATAAAATAGCCTTTAAAAAAATAGCCTTTTCCATACATATGTCGCTCTCTGTCGATCCATAAATAGCCTTTCCCATACATATGTCGCTCTCTGTTTTTTGTTTTATTTAATTCTGTGTCTTTCATACTTATAATTATGTAATGTACCACTCTCTGTTTTTTGTCGCTCTTTGTCGCTCTCTGTTGTAAATGTACCACTCTCTGTTTTTTTGTTTTATTTAATTCTGTGTCTTTCATACTTATAATTATGTAAATGTACCACTCACTGTTTTTTGTCGCTCTTTGTCTCTCTCTTTTCCCATACATATGTCGCTCTCTGTTTTTTGTGTTATTTAATTCTGTGTCTTTCATGCTTATAATTATGTAAATGTACCACTCTGTTTTTTGTCGCTCTCTGTTTTTTGTTTTATTTAATTCTGTGTCTTTCATACTTATAATTATGTAATGTATGTAAATATACCACTTTTGCCATGTATCATTAATTTGCCTTTTCGATCATTTGCAATCTACCAAAGTACTTGTTTCTTTTTAATTGAATTTTTTCCTTTCACTGTAGAAATGAGTCTACCTATATACTTAGTTTTCCAAATATTAAATAAAGTTTTATGATTAAAGAAATGACGTTGTTACGCAACTAAATGCATAAATATTTTATTATTCGTAGCGGAAGTTACGAAGGCTTCTCTGCAATCAAGATTCCCCAAAATCTCAACCTAAATCCCAAGTATCGATGTAGGCCCCCGAACATAAATGATATGCACCTTTTTTACATTATTTCAAAAAAGGCAAATTCAAAATCGATCTAATTTACCTTTAAAGATTTGATGTATTATAAATACACTTACAGTGTGTAGTATGCTGCCTATCTGTGCTACTTCTCGGGATGATTTACATATGACACGCGAGTGATCAGATTTCGGTATTGCAAAATTTATTAAAATATAAATGGATATTGCATATTTAAGACTACCTATGTTATTCATTATCGATTAACCCTTCAGGGACTCGTGCTACTTGTACTTGCAACATACTCGTGTACTTGCGACATACAGACATATATATTTTTGTTAAAATTACGTAAACTTATAGACAACTATATATCAAAATAAAGGGAACGTTAATATAGTCGTTTATAGCGTACAGTTATTTTTGCCGTTATAATTTTTTGGAAAATAGTGTGTTATTTGGTTTTTTTTTAAGTATGTGATTATGGAACTAATGTAAGTTTTCAGGGCCAACTCGCTAACTTAGCAAAGATATCGCGGCAGTAAAATATACGTTTGAAATAAATTATACATTACATTTTTCAATGATATATTTATATCATTGAAAAATGTAATATGAACAAAGTGATACGAAATAGTAATATTATTCGATACTAATTCAATTAATTAAATACGCAATTAAATGTAACTACGTGATATGGTATTATTTCTACTTTCTTTAAGTTCTTTACCACGATCTAGGTTTTGTTGTATTACAACATCTTCAGGTGGGCTTCTTTGCTAATAATGTCGTAATACACCGAAACCTAGGTCGTGGTAAAGTACTTAAACGAAGTAGACATAATACTACTTCACGTAGTTTCTTTTAATTGCAATAATATGAAGTTTACATTGGCATATACGTACGATAAATTCATTTAGATTACTTTAAAGAAAAGCTATACAATTGGAAAAAAGAAGTAGATATGATTATAGACCCACGAAGCTAGAAGTAAAAAGTAGTAATACAGAAGAAGTTAAGAATCTAGAAGTAAGAAGTAGCCACAAAAAAGTAGCTGTGGAACGAGAGCTATTAGCTAGATGTATGAAATAATAATAAAGAAGTGTATGGTAGCAACAAATAATAAATTGTAAAAGACGAGTTTGTTCTAGACAAAGCTGGAGGCAAGACACAGCAATAACAAAGTAGCTATAAAACTAATATACAATAGACAAAATGTAATAACGTGTCTTGTGCTTTTGAAATTATTACGTCCCATTATTACAAAATGTCCTATCCTCTTATTCCTAGGCAGGATAAGCAAAGATATTAAATTGTCGTACTTTGCCATCCTTCTGCTTTTGTGGTTTTTTAATTTACTTCTTCTAGATTTTTGTCAATTCGCTTATTATATACGAGATATAGCAAATATCCAGATATCTCAACTATTTGGACAATTTAATAAAATTCAGTTTCTAATATATTGCTCTTCCGTGTCTGCCGTTGTTTTGTGGATGTATAATTATATTAAACATAATACAATTATTGAAGCTATAAAAAGGTGAAATAATAGGTAATGTTTACTACGATGTGTTTTTTTTTCAATTAAAAAACACATCGTAATAAACGGTTCACTAATTATTCTGTCGCAGTCGAGAGATGTAAATGTGAAAAGAAGTAAGTCTTAAAATGGATAAACTGGGAGATAGGGTAATAAATGAAAAGAAAAAAGAAATAAACTGGCCAATTCCACAAAGTCGGGTTTCCTAGTTCTTTTTCTTCTCTTAAATGTTGACGCAATTTAAATCAAATAATTTCATTTTCAAACTTCTAATCAAATTGAAACTTAATATTTTGGGACGAAATTTAAAATAAAAAATTATAAACGGGACATTAATTTGATTTTACAAGACCGATTCAATGATATCTCACTTGACGAAACGCGTGAGAAAATGTTTAATCAATACTTTACAAGTATAGTGTGGTTCCTAAAACATGTTTTTAATATTATGCTACAAAGTCTGCAAAAATATTTTGTTACATAAATGTAATATTTGATTCATGTAGATCTAAATCTGAATGGAACGAAACCTTAAAATCGATAAAGTGAAAGTAACTTGTGCCTACAATTTACTATAATATAAAACAAAAGCTTTTCGTCGCTCAGAAAGTTCGGGTTACTAATGGGGTTGCTGGCACAGATCAGTCGCTTCTGAAGTTGCAAACAATGGCGCCGCGAATCTAATATGGATGGTAACGTACTTGTGTAACATCGCTCACTGCTCAAATTATGATACAGGACACTTACTTATAGAATTTACGAATCCATTTCCTTTTTAGTTTTAATATAAGTTGCTTATGCAAAAAATATTATCAAATAATTATATTTCTATCTTTCGATGATAATTTATTTATTTATCATATAAGAGAGAAACCGCGATTAGAATTACGTGTTAAATAAAAAAAAACTTCTTGACAAAGTACAGAAAAAATATACTATAAATGGACAAAATTGAAAGAAAATTAGTACTGTAAAAAAGAAAGTTAATAATCAATTTTAGGCGGAGTAAAATAACTATATTTAAATGGAAATAAGCCATTAAAAGAGTAAAATCGAAGACAAAATTGTTAATGAAGTTCATGAGGTATAAAGAACATTTAAGTTAAATAACCAAGTGATGATACAAACTTGTTGATGAAAACGTTGTCAACAAATTTACTTTTAAACAAAAAGTTAAGCATCCATTTATCCATTATTATTCGGATGTAAGTCAGTATTAACATGAAGGAATAAGAGACTACGTCCTACAAGTATTTGTGATTCTACTAACGTTTTGAGTTTACTTTCCATGTTATCCCTTAAATACTTGAAACAAAATGTATATTGTCTCGCTTGTCTTGCGATTTAGTAACAGCGTTAGCAAAATTAACCCTAACCAAAAAGTATCTTATTTCAAATCAAAATGTTGCCAAATGTATTTTATCCAAATTAATGTTAATAATGCAAAAGTTTGTATGAATGGATGGATGGATGTTTCCTTCCCCATAGTTATGTAATTTCTAAACATAGTTACACACATTCTAAACATAGTTTATAAATTTGGCACTAGAATAGAATGTGTCTTGATATTATGTAGTTTATATTTTATCTCGAAAGCTAAGCAACCGAGCACTGGTATAGCTTTCGAGATAAAATGTAAACTACAAATATTTATGATTCTATTAACGTTTTGAGTTTACTTTTCATGTTACACCTTAAACACTTAAAATCAAATGTGCAGTGCTTTGCAATTTATTAACAGTATTAGTAAAATTAACCCTAACCAAAAATATATTATTTCAAATTAAATTGTTGCCAAATATATTTTGTCAATGTTTTTCAAAATTAGCTCATGTTCAACAGTAACATCGTAACTGATTTATAAATTGTAAACCATTTTGAAGGCTCTCCACGAAAACCAAACTAAGAAATTTAGAATTCGGATTATACATGCAAAAATCCAACTTGCAGAATTTTTTTTTCCTCTGATCCAGAAGTTGATGAAATAGGGACATAATAAATATTATAATCGGTAAATGCTATCCGTAAGAAATTACTTCTGGAAGAAAAACTAATTTGTTTACTAATCCAGGCTATAGTCGATTTCTGTACCAAATATCGTGTAAATCTATTCATAAGTTGCGGAGTTATAGTCTAACAAGAATGCTGTAGTCCATTCAATTTTTCATCCAAATCTATTTAAAAAATTTGCATTAATGATATTAGTTGGATGAAAGTACTCTCAATATATTTTTATTCATTTTAAAATTTCTAAATGAGATGAATGAATGAACAATCACGCAAGCATATATAAAACTATAACAATTAAATCATTAGCGTCAATTATTGAGAATAATTGGGGGGATATTGAAGGTTCTTAATAACTAATATAATAGGTATATACACGTAAATAATTCTTAATTAAATAGCTAAGAAAATATTCACAACTTCACAAGCGCTGTGTAAATCCATTCGCGGACAAGTTAGTACAATATTTGGTCTGAAAATTATAATTCGAAAAGTTAGCTATGGATGATATTAGGACATATTAGGTCATAGATCATGTAACTAAATCTTCGGCTTCGAACATAAACTAATCAGTACTTTTGACACTTTTATTTGTGGGATTGTGAAAATATAACACCTTTTTTCATGAAAACATAAGACTTATGTACTTATATGCATGTAGAGCACGAAAACATAAGAGTTACGTACTTATTATGTATGTAGAGTACTTCGCAGAGTTATTTAAATTTGCATTTACTTAAAACCAATATGTATCAAAGAGATAAATAAATGAACTATACCATAAACGCCACCTAAAAATTATGTTGAAAATTGATGACAATTGTCTTTTTACATGAAAATTGAAAGACGTATATCTAATACTGATATTAATATAAATTAAAAACTGTTCATTATAATTGAGTAAGTTTAAAAATATTCTCTCCACCGATGTATTATTTATCAAATACAATTACTTAAATGATTTTATAGATTAAAATAAAACTAATATAATTTATTACCTACTAAATGTAAGTGGCATTAGTATTATTCACGTCGTTAGTAATGCAAAATAATTGTGGTATTGACAGGAAGAATAAAAAAAATGTTGTTCTAAATATTTTGTTCTCTATTTTCTAAATAATCCCGGTAATAATAATTACGAGACCCGTATAATTGTCAGTACTCCATTCTTTCTTCCTTCATTGTGAAAATTTTAAATCCTTAAGAAATTATATGATATTTTCGTGAGATATCCTCCGTAAACAAAAAACCTGTAAGGTTTTCGTCACATCCATCTAACTGCCTGTCTATGCGTCAAACCCATTTATAATATTTTCTGCATTTTGGAGCTCTGTGGTGGATTTTAGACATCTCAATAATATGTCAAAATTTCACTCTTTTTAAATGTGGAGTAAAATTAGAAGCTAATTTTTTTCACACATGCCATCAAGGGAATGAGTTTTTTTAAATAATATTGAGGTTTCATTTAGCATTTTTCGTTTTTAAGCTATGAATGTCATGTGAAACTACGTCATTCCTGCATACATACTATTCAAATACAACGCTGCTTTTCGCAATATGTAATTTTTTAAGATAATGTACACATAAAACATGTACTATCAGATAGTATACATATAAAACTTGTTCTAACCAACTAAAACAGAAATAGCACCCGCGCTTTGTCTAACAATACGTAAATGAATAAAGACCACTTCGGTGGCGGATGGAGTGGAAGGAAATTTATGAGCGGAAAAGAGGAAGAAAACATGGAGATGATGTTAACCGTCTACTAGTTGCACAATAAAATATATACGTAATTCATATGTAAAAATACATTTGGATCAAAATTATCACCTCAGATAAAAATTTTGAGAATGCTGGAAAAATGATAAAATGTTGTAATTTTCTATATTATAATTAGGCAGTTGTGACCGTGATAATAATAAATAAAATCCAGTTTTTTTTGTTTAAATTAATGAGCCATTAGAGCAAGAAATTAAATAATATAGCAATTATATGGTTTCTGGATCTAGATAATTTAAGTTTAAATTAATCCCATTAATCTCGAAGTATGAATTATCAAACATAATAATCTTTAATACGTGTTTATATATTCCTAGGAAATAAAATAAATATTTATAGGCATTTCAGTACGAAGTAAATAGAATCGTGAATCGTGGCAGTAAACCGTTAAATCATATTATCTTTCATATTGCAAATAGTTAATAATTTATTATTTTTACGACAGTTGTTTGCATTGTGCACATTGGTAATCAATAATGTGAGGGCAGTCAACGATCCCCAGGCGCATTTAATTAATTTTTTAGATACCGTTATTTTATTTTACTTTATCATCCATCTATCCAATCGCCGCAACAAAAGTTTCGTCAAAATGATGTCATTAAGTCAAAATCCACAATTTTTTGTGTTACTTTTTAAGTGGAATTTTGATTTAAAAGCCTAAAAAATCATGATGATGTTGTTTTAGTAGCCCTCTTAATGATTAATGGAAAGATAACAAAGAAATTCCGAGATTATTTTAAAATTAAAAAATACTTAATTCAAAATTTTCTCACTAGATATCGTGGTGGGATTACTTCTAAACTTTGAAATGTTTAACATGTATCAATATAGTCTACACTGAAGTGCATTCAATGTTTATGTCTCAAAGTATAGAAGATTTTGAGAAACTGAGGAAAAATAAATGTGAATTCGACACGGGAAAGGAAAGAATAGCAAATGGCTGAAAAAGTGAGGAAGCACAACATGGTTGACACACAACAATAGTTTACTAAATAAAACCCCCAAGAGGAAGTTGACGTCGTGCTACAAGGGTTTCCTGAATTAATTTGGGTTTAAAGGGCCTGATTGCGGGCCAAGGATTACTTACGTTATATTTTAAAGTAACACTATAATGAAAATAATTAAAATATATAAATATATATTATTTGTAATTTAAAACTTGATATCATCCTATTTTTATTTTGTTTAAATGTAGGAGATTCGCCACATAGACGAAAAATTCTAGGAAATTAAGGTTATTACAACAACAAAGCTGACCTAATTTCGATAACTTTTGTATAGCCCTACATTGTACTTTTTTGAAGTATATTTATGGTCTATCCAAAACGTTTTATTTTCCAACGAAGTTCTACAAATCTAGGCGAATTTTTAGACTAATTTTCTTTGAATTTCAATTGAGCATGTTGAATTGGATTGCAATTGAGTATGTTGCGGAGACGTATGAACAAGTCTTCGAACAATTTAGCATAAAATAGAAGCTTATTGCCGAACGGATATTGTGATGTAAAGGTAAAATTTACTCCAATGAATTTATATTGTATGAGTGTTTTGTTTTTGTTGTGTTACTTAATTTAACCACTTAGAAATATTATATAAGTAAGTTCACTAATCTGCCAGTGC
This sequence comes from Druceiella hillmani, assembly GCA_039881145.1. Taxonomy (NCBI): domain Eukaryota; kingdom Metazoa; phylum Arthropoda; class Insecta; order Lepidoptera; family Hepialidae; genus Druceiella; species Druceiella hillmani. The sequence goes on along the minus strand of JAYKKI010000115.1, from coordinate 3,112,816 downwards.
CCAATGTATATGTATGTTTGTTTTCAATACTTGATGAACAACTAAACACAAGTTCATTATGAAGGTAATAATGGTGAAGTGGTAAAGCGAACTCTATTTGAAGTTCTTGTTCTTTTTTACTTTTTAAAACGTACCATAAAATAAAAAAGGAAACCTTGTAGGTAATATCATCTCTTTAACTGTGCAGTTGTCCGTCTGTTCTTCTGCTACAGCCGTTTTTCTCAAAAGCTGTTAGAGGTAGAAGCTACGAAATATATTTCAATATATTGCGTAGCACATATATCAATAAACACTTAAAAGTATTCATACTGAGATTTTAAAATGGGCAAATAAATAGTTTGAAACATCTCGTTTATTTATTTTATCAAATGGGATATCAGTTAAATGAGCGATTTTTTAAAGATTTCAAAATTAATCATTTTTAATCTTTACGTAAGATAGTTCAGTAGTTTACGTATGATAAAAATGTTCAGAAAAATTTTCTCAGACCCTCTTTGAAGTGACAGTTTGAATTTTAAGCAAAGTGATAGATCATTTTAAAACGCATTTAACCCGATGGTTAGCAGTTAAATGTATTTATATGGATATCTTTGAAGGATGCAAGAAAAACTATTTAAAATTGTAACTTGGGTAGTATCCATTTAAACTGGTTTCCTCTCTTCATCCAACTCTGCAACTTTTAAAGTAAAAATTATGAAACAATAGGCTTATTAATAATCCATACAGATTCAATTTCAAGGTTTTTGATATATACATATATATATATATATATATATACAATATATATATATATATATATATATATATATATATATATATATATATATATATATATATATGTATATCATATTTTCACACGTATGTAAGATTTACTAGACAATACATTTATGTAACGAAAAATAATATTAAAATTTGTAAATAGCTTAAACCGGAGTAATTGATATAAAAACACTCACACTTTAAGATTCTACTTTATTCAATATTTTTAAGAGACCTCTATTTTATTTGGGGTTTAAATACTTATTCATATTGAAATTGTGTTCCAAAGTTAAATAATATGAAAAGAAACAAAAAAATTTCGCATCACGGTAATTTTTAAAGTATATAATTGCAAAAAAGTTATTCTCTCCCATCAAAGATTGAAAATAAAATTTTTAATAGAAAGTATGAATGTATGAATTAATTTTCAAAATAGAATCGAATCGTGCGGAAAACATAAAAATAAAATGAATATAGTCGTAAATAAACCTTAAGTGAATAATAATTATATATTTTCTTTTGTTCTTCACAGAAATAGTTCAGTTCTGAACCATATTGGTGAAAAATTATGGTAGCCAGATATATAAGTGCCAACAAATGCAGTGAAGCGAAAAGAAAATGGCAGTGTACCGTATCGAACATTTTTAACAAGATTATCTTGCTTCTATAACTTTCAATGCTTCGTTCAGCATCGAAAATCATAACTATGACCAACACATAAAGTCATCTCGTTTCAATTCTACATTTTTACATTTTGAGTAATCCTAAAAAGTTAGGCATCACATAATTGCTTATGAACCATAACAGTCTTTAAATAATTTTAAAATATTCCCAAAAAAATAATTCATCTGAAAAAAAAATCATTTTAGGTACTTTGAAGCGTATGGAAAACAATGCGTATGCTTTTAGTAAAGAACTGTGATTTTTTTCATTGAAAGGGATCCCAAAGCTAACGAGACGTCGAAAGATGTGCTTGTGTAAATATGTTTTAAAGCTTTCAACACCTCGTTTGAAATAAATTTATTTGACTTATTGTTACTGGCCAAAACCGGTAAATTTCAATTCGAAGGTAATTGAAAAACTTTCCTTTGTCCAATTTCGACCTCGTTACCTTCATACTTTTCAAACGCACAAGCAGGGACTGAGAGTGGTTATGAAATTACAGTTTGTCTATACAATTAATCTTTTATTCCTCTCCATTGTTTCCGATTATATTTAGATTTTAGAACGAATTTATAATGAATAAAACGTTTGACCTACTGGTATTGTAATTAATGAGGTTGTCATGTTAATTGTTCTATGAAATTTAATAATTCAACAAAGCAATGTTTTCTGTTTTAAATCATTTGTGTACAAAAATTTGAATGACTTTAATGATATTCAACATTGTACTAACACGTACATACGACGCTCCATCTTTTTAGGAAAGGTCTATTTTCAAATGGAATGACAAATAGCAAACTTTTTCATTATTTTTTTATAAGCTTAAGTTTCACAATAATTCTTGTATATAGTTGTACGTTAGGTGATACAAAAAGTATATAAAATATTTAAAATGGACAAAAGTAGCCAACTTATAATTTTATTTTTATTTTTAAAATAATCTCGGTGGAAATTTATGCATCCTTCAGTTTGATGGAGCCACTAAGAGAAGCAGTGGACCCACGTTTCTTCTGATGTCTTTTGCACGATTTTCGGCGTCAGAAATTCTCTTTCATCATTATATTTTATTTTTGATAATATATAGAAATAATTTAGTATAAGATTGAGGTTTTATATATGCTATAATTTCTGTATCCGATGTATCTATAATTTAAGCGTGCTATAATTATTATAATCGACGTAACCAAAATTACGTTGTTCTTCTGACCGAATGTGCTGAGACTTGTCGTGATAAAGGAAAATCCCAGATTGAGGTGGTCGTTCTGATTTTTTTTGAAAACCATAAGCAAAACCATTGCTGGTAACCAGTCTACTAGTTTGCGGTAACCATTCTTTTATTTTTCAAGACAATCGGTAAATAATATTCCTCCACTTACAGAACGAAGCGACCATTTTATTTCCAGCGCTTTTGCCTTTCTTCAATTTTGTGGGCAACTCTTCCCAAGGATACACCCACTGCGCAGACAGACTCTTAGTTTTAGGGTTCATTGCCGTATATCGAGATTTCGTCACCCATGGTGATGTCGAATACAGCATTTATATATCTTTCCTCATATTTTTTAACATTTCGCAAAAGCAATAATGGGAACGGTGTTTTTGAGTTTTAGTCACATCATTGGGTATCCACCTAATACAGAGTTTCCTGATGCCTAAATGTTTTAGTATAATTTTCTTTATTTCATTAAAACCAGTACTGAATCTCCTGTTAGATTTTTATTATTTGTAGCGAGTTGCATAGCATTGATGTTGAGGGCCGTTTTTTATGCAAATCATTACTGAGTTCATTATGACTGAGCTCATTATGACTATACTCGAATTCGTTAAAGTAGATGTAAACAGCATCACAAGATACAAGATTTGATCATATAATATTATTCAAAGTCGAACATAACAATATTGTTGATTATGATTATAAAAAATGTCATAAAAAGTCTCAGAATAGAAATTTTCTCGTGTCCAGTTCATCTTGACGTATTGGGAACATTAAAAGAAAAATTCAGGCAATATATATTATTTTTTCTTACGGTTATTACAGACGGCCAGTTCTCAGAACTTTCTGTGTTACTCTCTTTTATTTTGTTATTTCACGTAACATACATATTTCATAGTTTCAGAAAAAAATTATTATACTTGGCAAAAAAATCAATCCCAAAACAATAATAAACCAAAAAGGAGTTGAAAGTAGGAAAAAGTTACTATGCGGCTATCTTTACGTGTATATTTCATCGTCTGGCATATCAAAATTTTATGTAATTTACATGGGATGGGATTTAAAACGTGAAAATTTCTCAATGCTTATTTTACAAATTTTCAACAAATTCCTTCATTGTTGGGTTTTTATGTCGGACCATTTATCGTTTTTTTTTTAATCTAATAAATATTCCTCTCGTGAGAAGAAAATTGATTACATTTGTAGGATATCTTAAAAAAATTCTAGTTATTTTCCTCGACAGGGCGTGATTAGGAGTGCGTAGCTCTTTTGTATTAAGGGTTTCATCAGTTTAACAACACGAATACTTTATAAACCCAGCAGCAATATAGGTAATACAATTTTATTGCAACGTCACAAAAAATAGACGTCGGCTTGTGTTTTGCGAAAAGGCATGTACCGTTTATCTGCGTTATTTTTTCCTATTATGAATATTACTTCGTAATAACAATAATATGATGATAAGTTTAAGCAAGAAAAATTATACGTTACCTTCTTTTTAATACAATAGTAATATAATTAATATTCATTGATATTCACAACAAACACTCACTCATCACGAAAAATAAAATGTATGGTTTTATAAAAAAAAAATAAAAACACGGTTTACTTGTTGGGATAAATCAACCGGGCTAAAACTCGATACGTATACCGCTAGTCATTAAGATATTCATATGATCACCTCCTATTCTATTGTCAGATCCTTCTTTCACAACAGCTATGTAGTAAAAGAACCTCATTTGACTTTAAATATTGGTTTTCTATCTGGGCTTTATAACTAGGTTTTATTTTAGTTACGATATTAACTTTTATGCAGTGACATTAAAATGAATCATGCAAATTGATATATTATACAGTCTGTCTGTCTATAATAATATATATACCTTTTGCTGGTCAGCATCCGTTTTTTTTCTCACTGTAAAATACTGTAGCGGAAATATAATTTTGCCTTGACTTATTCATAACATATTCCAGTTATACTTAGTTACCTGTACGTGCGTAAGTCTCCCATTACAGTTTTTGTCCTTTTCTTTCTGATGTATCCTTTCTTTTTCTAAAAGCTTTTTCGTATTTCTGCGCCCACACATTCTGTTAAGGTTCGACTTATCCCGGCTATCCTGACTTTATTTGCGTACCACATGTCAGCTCTATGTTGTGGCTAAATCATCTGAGCTCCTCCTTTACCTCTTACTTCTACTTTTCTTCTGACACATAACTCCACAGATGCTTTCGTTAGATGACCAACATTAACCGATGGAGAAAGTCATGTTGTTTGTATTTTTTGCTTTCTTTAAAATTAATTAATGCCATATTTTTGAAATCTGTACCTTTTTATGTACAGTTTGTTATTTAATTTTCAAATATTTTTTTGTAGTTTGTTTTTTTCGTGATCGACTTCTCTGGATTGCTTTTCTTTATCTCAATATTTATTTAAAAAAAACACTTCCATTTTTGTTATTAAATTTGGGTAATTTCTTATCTGTAAAGGTATTTTCAATTTTATTTCTAGTCAAAATTTTGACATCAGTTGGAATTTCTATACATTTATTAAATACATAAAGTAATTTCATGAAACTTTAAGAAATTGGACTAATAAATGAAAAAAATCACGGTAAAGTCGTCCGCTGAAACCCTCGGTAGTCGTAATCAAATACTAGTTCCTTTAGATGTGGACTATACTATTAAAGAAAAATGTCTTTAATAGATATCAAATATCTTAAACATAACATAAACCTTAGAATTAATAAAGTTTTTTTTTAATTTTGGGAACAAAATGTTATTTCAAAAAATAGTCATGAAATTGTATTTTTAATAAGTTTTTAATTTCATGTAAACTTTGTTTTATGTAGTCTACAATAAAATAAATATATTCTTCTTTACCATTATACTTAAATGATTTTTAAAACTTTGTAATTTTATACTAATGAAGAACTACATGAGTATTTTTTTGAAAATGCCAAATTCTGACTGACGACCCTAAAAAGGAAGAAAGCTAATAAAAGAAGAATGTAGTATTTTGTTTAAATGATATTCTCACTTTTTGCGGAATTTAATATTTTCTTAGAATTAGTAACCTAATACAATCTGTTTTCAAATCAAATAACCCCTTGGGCGTGTAAGTCATAATGAGATAATATGTACGTCACATATCATCTAAAGACTTATTAGTAATATGTCGTAAAAATGTAAATTATTTAAAAACCAACTTAAAAAAATATAATAATTTATTACACAGTAAACAAGTTACAAACTCCTCACTTTTATAACAGGAAGAGGGTAACGGTAACTTTCTGTCTCATGCACTCTTGTAGACTATATATTTAAATTATTCTTTATGAAACTAAAAAAAATATCCAATATCCTATTGGGCATGATTTATTATTGGCTATATTTACCATATATAATTATAAGGAATATGTTGTTTATTCAACGTAGTGACCTTGATAATTTCTTTAGTAATTTTAAAATATGAATAAAGCGACGAATACTTTGACAATTTCGTTGGTTTTCTCGTATTACGTCCAAAATTATGAACACCTTTTAATTTTGAAAATTATATGCAGATAGTATGTATGAATAAGAAATCAAATCATTATGAAACGCACCATCATCCTCAGCGGCAATAATCCAGTAAGCACCTTAACACCAAAGTTAAAAAAGCAGGCGTATTCCGTACTAGAACGACCTATGGTACAGAAACGTCACTTGGATTTGGTTTCCATTTCCAACGAGCATAGTCTTCTTAGTATTTTTAGGGTTTTAAACATCAGAAAAAAACTGAAACTTTATGAGATCATTTTGTTATCCGTCAAGACCCTTTTTCTCAGGAACGGCCAGGGGTACAATCAAATAGTCCAGTAAATTTAAAATTCTTACTCAATGCAACAAAAGGATGCGGCTTTATACATATCAATTACTTTGGTACTGGCTCATTCTTAAAATCTACCAAAGATTGGAAACTATTCAATTGGAATCTTAAAACTTATAAATTAGAATATTTGTCTTTACACAGAAGATAGTATGGTACATAGAACTGAATAAATCTAATAGAAATTATAACGTAAGTCTAGGTGATACCTAGGTGATCATTGGTAAGACGCGAACGTCTACAACCTAGACGACCATTGTCAAGACACGAATGGCAATTAGCCTCAATTCCTTCATGAATATAGGTAAAAGGGTATTGTTATTTCGTAGTATAAATCAAGGAAATCGTTAATTCGTAATTATATTTAATAAATTCCTCTTTTATTTTTAAATTTTCATTTTATTTGCACAAAAGTAAAATATTTACTTACTAAACTTTATACCAATCGTCCCCGGGCACGACTTCCATACGCCTCTATTTCCTTATTATATATATATATATATATATATATATATATATATATATATATACATATATATATATATATATACATATATATATGTATATATGTATATATATATATATATATATATATACATTCGATTATGCTGCACATTTTTCAACATAAATAAAAACATGTCCTTGACAATTAATTACATTTTTATTCACAATTAAATGAAACATCAAAAATTAGGTGTTAGAAGCAGGTAATAATCCAACAGTAAACTCGGTATCATAATAATAACTGGACATGAAGTAGCCTAATGTTTTTAGTTAATAAAGATTAATTTTTAATAAACTATCGTATTACAGTAAACATGCAAGTATGATAGTTAAATAATTTTTAAATTTCTCTACAAAATTTTTGTTAAGGTATTTAAAATGACCCTTGCTCACAATTAAATGAATCTACGTGATGTAGTATTATTTCTACTTTCTTTAATTTCTTTACCACGACCTAGGTTTCGTTGTATTACAACATCTTCAGGTGGGATATTAGCAAAAATTGAAAGTAGAAATAATACTACATCACGTAGTTTCATTTAATTGTGAATAATGAATTTCTACAAAATTAACGCCAAATATATTCAGTACATTTTTATTGTTAACCAATCATTTAGCGAAGTACTAGATGTAAATCTCAATAAAACCATTCAAAAACTATATTCAGTATCATTTAATAACGCCATCCTTACAAATTATTCCACAGATTGGATGTAAATATCATCATGAATCACCAACCTCACCAATCATGAATTTTATATCGTGTGCATGGATTAGATGCGTTTTGTTGTAGATTTTAATTTTAAAAACAGATCTTCAAGATAAAACAGAAATTGAATTACTGTCCTAATAGTAGTTCATCAAAATAAATTATTGAACATATTCATCTGAATGAATATAATAAATATCAGATTATTATAAACTTGAACTCGCGGTATTAATGTACCTTATTCTATTCCATAAGAGTATTTTTTTTTTAATATATGGTAATCAATCGAAATCATATGCGGCACCACAGTAATCGAAACAGATAAAAAGTATTTAAAGTTTGACTTTGATAACACAACCTCTGAGGGCTTCAAGGCTGAATAAAAGTTTTCCAAGTTTCATCAACAGTCATTTAAATCACAAAGTCTGCGGGTCCGTTTATTAAAATCCTCATTTTGCTGGCGCGGAAGGCTAACGAGTGAAAGCTCGGGAGGTTGTGGGCGAACAAGAATTGAATTTAGGTTCATTTCATTCTTCGGGGTCGTAAATATTCAACAGCATAATGGATACATAAAATGCTATTTCAATGGAATGGCATTGTTTTTTCTTCTTTATTAACTTGTTCGTGAGCCTGTGATGGTTTTCAAATAATGTTAACAAATTACGCACTTCAACCTAAGGTGGTAACATTATGAATATCTAAATTTTGTGCAAAAATTTATAAAAAGACAAGAGAGCAAAGAGACTAAAATGAAAAGAAAATATTTGCTTTAATCTGAAAAGGATAAGACGTTTGCTGTGTTGAATATTGGATAAATGAAATATAATTATTGCTTTTTAAAAAGTATTACAAAAATGTATTAAAATTTTGCGAGACGTCCATCGAAAGTATTCATCTGACAAGAAAATACTTGGTATTTTACATAGATGAGAACACAATTTAAAGTTGATTTGATACGCAATAAGTTATAATGCCATTATGTTTAAATAGCATCTATAGGTCTACGTAAAAATGTAAAAAAAGTATATTTAAAACCTCACACAATGAAAAATGCAGCAACAGAAATTGATATATAAAAGTAACGATTTTTTTTGTAATTTCATAATGGAATTTAAATTCAATAATTTATTTCAATTAAATTTTAACGTTCTTATTTTTAAAACATTCTTTCTACTTTAAAAGTTGACAGTGAATAAAATATAGGGAGGACGGAGGACGGACGGAGGACGCTTTGAAGTAATGTGTAAAATGTTACTTAAACATGAGGGGGAACCTAATTACACGGCAGTATGCAGACAAATTCTAAATAAGTTAATTTGACGGAATGAGTAAAACTCACACTACGAGAATTCCTTCTCTATAAATCAAAGTTGAAACTATCAACAGTGCAAATTTAACTATTATCTACACTTCTATAATTTTTCCTTGTATAAAAAAATGTCTTAATATATATTTCAAAGGCGTTAGAAAAAATGACTTAGTTGTCTACACAGCTATTTAATTTATTAATGTCCAATGGGTTATAAAAAATTATTTTGCTTTATAGTAATTACTAAATGGATAGTGATTTTTATCACATTTTTATACATAAAATTTTGAGCGAAGGGCATCTTACTATTTGATGTTTTGTGAACTCGTGTCGCAAAGGTATCCGTGACAAAATAATGTATGAAATATTTTTATTGAACTTTGAACACATTTCTATGACACTCCACTTCATTAAGTCTGCGAAGAAAATTTCTTCATCCCGAAATTTCATTTATGATTAGATCTTTAAAAAGAATTACATTGTTTCCCTAGCTTTATTAATTTTTGCAAGAATTCATTACGATTATACTTAATTTAACAAAAATTGCACAGGCAGACACTATATATTTACAAAGTTTCATTTTTCCAGTTTGGCTACGGAAACCTAACAACAGTAACGCACACAGTGCCATATTTAGATTATTTCCAACAATTTTCAACCATCTACCAAGTATTTAATCAATAAACAGTGTTTTAAATTCAACAGATATAGTATTAGTAAGTCCTGTGATGAAGAGATATGGATTCCGAAAAGTCATTACTATCAATACTTACTCATCAAGTCACTAACAAAAGTATTAGAAATTTAAGACTCGAAAATTCGTGAAAACGAAAAACAGAAAATATTGTACATGGGTAGCATTGTAATATCCCTTGAATGCTTTGGGAAAACTATTATTGCACACAATTTCTCTATATATGGACGTATTTTCCTAAAGTTTCTTTAAAAACTAATGGATTTATAACCTTTGTTTCGCATTCAATTTTATTTAATATATTCGCAGAATTATTTATTACGGATTAGATGAAACGTTGCGTGGACTAATCTATTCTTTCATTTCTTCTGATATAAAAACACTAATATTTTACATTTAGAAATCAATTCCTCTACAGAGGAAGTAATATTGTACAACGCATAAAGTCACGGTTAAAAGCTCGTAAATTAATAAATCTGGTCAGGAGCGTTTAAATTAACGGAGTTATCTCGCCTCCATTAATTTTAGAACTATAATGCCCTGACCACTGGATCAATTCATCACTAAACTCGTCATTTTATAACAAATAGCTCTTATGGTATATTTTGAATAAGAATCTGATTTATCCTAGTATGAAGGCTGTCACTATATATAATTATATTTTAATTATAATCCAATAAATTGACATGTAAAATGAAATAACATTTTTGGATTTTCTAACCAAATGGCGAAAAACGGAGGCCATGTAATGTCGTTTTGTCCTTATGTCAAAACATGATGATCTTCTAAGTTAAGTCCGATCGTAAAAAAAATTTAGGGGAACTTAACGTCTCTATAACAATTTCTGTATATTTAACCTCCTAAGAACCACGATATTTATTTTCAGGAATTTCAATAAAGATTATCTGGATTGATTTAATAGGTAACTAAATGTTTTCAAAAAATAGATAAAAATCTTTGTTGAAAAATCTAGATTTTCTCATAGTAGTATATATACGACGTCAGTTCTATACGCCTAATATGTAAGGTATAGTACATTTATAACATAAAAAATATTTTATCAAATGAGGGTATTATTTCTTTATATTTGCTGAAAAAGAGTCTTTTGCAATTAGAATTTCCACATATCTTTTGTATATCAGAATAAACAACTAAATGTTTTGCTTTGTGGTAGCGAGAATGTTTAGCTAGTATTGGTCGAATTATAACCTTGCTTTTCTTATGTTTCGGCTGCAGTTATTCGATGTTATCGCAGGATTCAGAATCAGAGGACAGTATGTTTTTAGTAATCATAGATTCTCCGAGCGTTAATCTGAATGCCTTTGGATGAAAAACATTTTTTGCGGGTGTATTACTTTTTGTTTCACGATCTTTGAATCAATATTTTTTTTTGAGTCAAGAGTTACATACTGCTAAATCCACCAAAGTTCATGCCATGAGTGCAGTTCATCTGCGAGTTAGCCTCGCCACTTCCATACGTTATCGCATGTTTATCCAGTTTTATGAAAAACGTGTTGATTTTTGCCATGTCCACGAATGTTCTGAAATCCGATATGTCGATGTCTTGCAGGTTCTGTGTTTCGTGACCTTGTCCACCGTGTACTCTTTGATGGCAGAATGAAGAGTTTAAAATGTAGTCATTAAGGTTCCCCGCAATATATTCAGACTAATTAGATGGGTGTGGTTAAAACAGGTCATTTAAATTATCTCGGAAATACTATTTTGCCGGTCACTGCTTCCAACTTTTAGGATGTAGACCAATATTATTTTCATACCTGGCTATTTATCTATTGTAAATTTTATAGCTAAGATAAGGTCGCTAATGAACTGATTTCTACGCTTCGCACCCGTAAGTCGGTATTGGTCACTATACTTATTCTGTTCTGTATTATATTTGGACTATGCTGTATGAGTTAATATCCATTTCCGATGTTTATAATTTTTGTTCCCTTACATTTGGTTTCCTATAAACATAATATATTAAACTTGCAAAAACTTCACTTAGTTTGCTGAGTACAGTGATGAAACATACATTTCAGGTTTCGTCGCGCATAGTTTGGTGGATTCACTTTGGAACTGCCCTAATATTAAACCTCGAATTTGTATCTTTACTTTTCATTATTATGAAGAAGTCGCATTGACAGGTGGTTGCCGTGTAATGCGAAAGTGGCCCCTTCATGCTAATTGTGGCTTAGGGTGTTACCGTTGGCTTGTGCTCTTCTGGCCCTGAGTCGAAATATGCCTGAGTGGCCCAATGAAGAGTGTCTGTTGTACCGCGGGAAACAGTTTATTTTTTCCTTACTCTTCAGCACTCTGTACAAAACACTATTGAGCTTTTCCCTACATGCGAACTTGGAGACGCGTTCTCTAGAGTCCAAGCTCTTCCCATAACAGTTTGCTCAAACACCTAAGAATAATAATTAGGTAAAAGTCTGACACAATTTTGCTTTTGATGTTCCCGAATGATTTACATCAAATGCGGTACTTTTTGTGACGAAAAACAAAATAGAGAATGATTGTAATACTTTCAAAAGTAATTTAGTCCATAATTTGAAGTGACACGATAGCATAATTTTTATTTTATCCGAATCCCACAACCAATTTCTTCAAGATTGAAATATCAAAAATCGAAATAGGACATAATATATTATAATATTCTTGATGGTTCCAATATTCTTAATAATCTTTGTATAGTTTTCCATCTTTTATAGTAATCAAATAATTAAATAATTTTTTGGTCCCATAACTGCTGAAATTTTAGTTATTCATAAGTTTGGTTGTGTTTACCGGGCCAAAATAAAATTATATACACTCTGGATAAAATTATGCAATTATAATAAAGCAGCAAAACAAATTTTGGGTGGTTTTTGTAACGATAAGGTGATAACATAACTCATATATAAATTTAGTTGTTTTTTATGTAGCTCAAACTATTGAAATAAATGTTAAAAATCATTAGTAAAATCAGATAAAAATTTAAACTTTTAGCTTTATATTTCTTTTAAACAAATTTCTATTTTTATTTGAATCCTTATTTTTTCCTGAGATATGGATGTATTAAGTAAAAGCTATGCGTTTTTATGAAAAAGTTATAAATCATTTAAAAAGCATAAGAAACTCAAACATCAATTATTGAAGGCTATAAATGAATTTGAGCTTTTTTGATATAAAAAATACAAATTAAAAGATAGTTTCTTCTTATAATATTTATTTTTTCTTTCGTGACACTTTTTAGATACTTTTAAGTTTGTAGTATTTCAAGTTTAAAAAAATTTAAAGTAATTTTTTTATTTAAACGATTTTAAATATGAAAAATAACTGAATTTTTTTATGAAAAAATATTTAGCATATCTGACTTTTTCGGCTATTTTAAACCACGATGAATCTCAGGAATAAGTTTCTATAATTAGTTCTTTAAATTAATGTTAATCAATTGATGGATTTTGAAACTTTTTAACCAACTAATTTTTATTTTATTCAACTGATATTTTGTCTGCTATACATTGACATAAACATTATTTTATTATTTATTTATTTCGTGCTATTTATCACCCCTTTTAATATAAATATATAAATAAATCGAATTTGCTGACATATTGAAATTTGGGTGTAAAATCAAAAGTGAATATAAACTTCTTTTTCAATAATTGTATTTCCGTAACTGAGTACCATAACAACCAAAAAGTACAATAATGAGTTTAATTTTAATCCAAATCTCTACACCGTTTACACCCATCTCTTCACTATTTATGCCCTAACACCATTTTACACGAAGGTTAGCTACTTTAGAATTTTGTAAAAATTATGTTTAATGTTTTTGAACTTTTCATCTACGCAATAATATATTTTAATATTGTAGTAGAAATATCACGAAAAGGCGAGTAGCCTTTTCGTGATATTTCTACTACATTTGTATATATTTATATTTCAATTTTAAAAAAAAATTCCGAACTCCATTGTTTGCTTATCATATAAAAGACAAATGTAAACATTCTGATTGTATATGCGTAATAGAGAAATTATACTTATGTAGTAAAGCGTGAATATTATTACACAAAAACGACGTTTTTAAATAATTCTTGATTCTTGACAAATCTTTTTTTAAATGTGTTATGATCCTTAAAAAGTTTTTTTAATATATTTTTATGCACATTTCAATTACATAAAAATTATATGTAGCTAAAAATGTGTTTATAGCTTCCTCAATCAACCAAATAATTTTAAAATACTAATTACATCACTAAATTAAGTTTTGTTCCAAATAGTTTTTGTAAATGCATGCGTTTCATAGTCCTGGTTCTAAGCTCAGATTTAATTTCCTAAGTAATTTTTTATTTGAAAATAGACTGTGTGCCAACATTAATAGCTAAAATCAGTTTTATATTTAATGTTCACAAGATTCATAATATATAGGTGCAGCAAATATATGCAAACGATCAAATAAACTTGTTTGCATGTTTATGTAGTAAATATACCAATCGTAACTCCTACCGAAGCTGAATAAATGGGTACAGCAAAACACTTTGATCTACAAAATTTTAACTTTATTCTGAAAATAAAGATTTTATATCTCAGTACATGGAAATGTAAACAATGCAACTCTTCAAACTTTTTCTAATGTAAAATAACTCTTTTGTGCGAAAGAAAATATTTTTTAATGAATGTATTCATTGATACCCAATGACATAATGTTTTGTTTTTTTTTTGTCCCTGATCCATGTGCTTGACGATTTTATTCATATTACCTTAGCTTATGGTTAAATCAGTCAGTAAACCACATGAAATAATTTTGTACGGCTAGCTTGCTATATATGATTCACTTTATGATGCGGTGAACATTAATTAATTGCATTGGTAATTCATTCATTTCCCAATAATTGATATTTTGTTCGGTGAAAGTATTTATACACTTCCATATCCCAAACTTGTTAAATTTTATTAACTAGCCAAAATTTTCTGCGACAAAGTTACATTGAAACCAAATTAATAAATATGTTTAGGAAAGTTTCAAAAACAAATTAACATATAAAGGTATAAGTTACTCATCTTGTATTATGTATTGAACAAGCAAGATTATAAACTAGGTATTTGAAAAGAGCTACCTTATTTCTTCGTTTGTTATTTTACGCAAAACTATTATCACTTGCAAATAATTCAAGACTTCACCTCTGATATATCCTATTCATTTTATCTACTGATATTATTCATATTATGATTTATGCCAGAAGTAACAAATGAAGACGCATTTACCTTCAGAACTAACGTTTAGATCACAGTAGCTAATGAGATGCTGAATATATAAGAGTTGATCGAAATTATCGTATTTATAGTTGGTTGAAAGTTTTTTATTACGAGACCGCCTTTTCCAATTATATCGGAAAATTGAAACATTAGCTTGCGCCATGAATATTAAGTGATTTGTTTTGGAAATAAGAGATAAAAGCAAAGGTAATTGGACAAGGTTTAGCAAATAAAATTCAATGTCATCCCTTTAAAAACTGTCGTCATATATTCTGCAATAAGTGTTGTAAGTCACAACGCTTTATTTATACGAGCATGTCGGAAAATAAAAATATGTTTGACATCTTGATAGTTTGTTGGCTGCCAACTGGCTGGAGGCAAATAAATGAGTTTTTGATTGATGTAACCGACTGGGCTTTTTATTTAGTGTACTAATTTTGACTCGTTTTTTTTTATTCGGTAAAGACATTCTCCAACAGTCATCACCAGTTTTTTAAACAAAGCTGAACGACCTAGCTAATATTGATACTTAGCTAAGTTAAATATAGTGCATTCATACTAATGAGGTTACTCATTAGTATGTGTGCAGTGTATTTTTAATTAAAAATACAAGAAAATATAAGTCAGGACTTAAAAATCAAGAGTATAAAACATGTGCTTGAAACTCATTTTAGAAATTTCTTACAACAAAACTTAATTCATAGACATGGTATTTATATTTGAAGCAACAATTATTATTGTTGAGTCATTGACTGAGGCATTTGTTTCTCTTTAAAATACATTAACAACTCTTTTTAATTGTTGTGCTTCCAAAGTTAAAAGATGACGACACACATGCATTTTTCATTTTTTTTCTTTATTATTTTAGGAGAAACAATTTTTTTAAATTACTAAACATTTCAACGTATGTCTGATATACGTTTAACCATTTTTCAATATTGATTTAATGAATTGGTATACGGGTGACCATAGCGAAAATTCAATCAAGTTTCCAATTTGTTTCTTCAAACGAAATAATACATTTATTTACCAAGCATATACTACCTCTCGATTGGAAAATTCATTCAATATCAAGAAAAATATTTTGATAAATATTAATACCGCTTTGCACACATTTAAAAATAACAATCAATTGCAATCGTTCGAAAGGTGATTTAGCTCATTTAATGATTTTAGATTTCTTGCAGTACGGTGGTTCCGTACGAATTTAGGTAATTTTGGTGTTTAATGGTACTTAGTGTTTTAATTAAACTATTTTCAAATGCATAAATTACACAAAAAAAATTATGACACAGGCACGATTTAATGCTAAATTAACAAAACTCTTATATGTCATAAGCATGGTTGGATAATTTTGCCTCAAGACGAGTAGACTTATTTGAGTTTTAACAGAAAATAATGACCTCTTATATATGAGCTGTCAAACAATGTAATAAAGACCTTAACATGGCAATCATATTTCTTTACGGAACGCGCGGGGTCTGTCAGTAAACTTTTAATGTATGGAAAACAATCGTTTTTTTTTTACTTTTTTCTCCCGAAGAAGCGATGCACGTTAGAAATAAAGGTTCCATTTATTGGTTACGAAAACGAAAAAAAATTTCATTAAATAACAGTCCGAAAAATAGTGAATAAAACTTATAAAAAATAGAAAATTGACCAAGACACTCGCAGAAATTATAAATTCAACAACTACTAAGGTACGTTCGAAAGTCGGATGACATAAACCTATTAAAATGAATAAATTTAATCACCATGACATTCTAAAATATTATTCCCAGGCCATCAGTGTTTCCAAATTTTATTAAAATAGAAAGTTAATCTGTTAATAAAAAAACTAATTATGTAAATAAAAAAAAATTTAATGGACAAATATATCTCTTAGACTTAAAAATAGAAAGAAATATAAAAATATCTCGACAACATACGCGTAAATTGAGATCGAATCGATTTCCAAAAAATATTTTATTCCTCCCACGTAGCTATAAACTTCCATTAATATCGACACTCTTTACAGTATAGCGACCTAAACCATCATAGCTCTGAACACAAACTATTTTATAGCTTTTCCTTTCCTACATATAAGATTTTATTATTATGTAATATCTTGAGATTAAAGTCATAAAAGTGTTTGTTTTATTTATTTGGTTGCCAACTGATAAACCCGCTATCTCAGCTTGCAGCAATATTTTGTTTTCGATATATAAACAATAATATCCACTTTCATTTATATAAGTGCTACCGTTATTTATAACTTGTTATCAGCATGTACGCAGATATAAAAGTCTTTGAAATTTGAGATGAAAAATTAGGTAACTTAAAATGGTCCGCATCTCTATTTTTTATGGCTTAAATAATCAATACAAATGATAATCAGAAAGCTGAAAGTTCGGAGAGTGTTATGGATGATAAAAATTGAATTCATCTATATTTCATTCAATTTGAAAACATAATGCTTATAAACAATGAGATTTGACAGTTCAGGTATTATAAACCTTTGTCTTACATTCATGTTAGTAATTTAATGTGGATTTGTTTAGTATGAGTGATGAAAAATATATTTTTTCTTAGTGTGCATATTTGCACTGTATACATAAGTAACTTATATTTTATATTTAAGAGAAATTCAGATAAGTAAGATCAAGTGTTTCGAACAATTTAAAAGTATTACTCTTACATAAAAAAAGACATGTAATAAAATAATACCAAAAAATTCAATAGAAATAGTCGTTTAATTAAATGTTAAGTTACACAGAAAATTATTACAAAGTAATCACAAATACTTTGTACTAATACTTAATTTTTGAGTAATCATTAAAATATGTTCTTTTAAATCGAACTAATATGTAAAAATACACGGAGTACAATAATATTTCGAAGAAAAAATACACTGCATGCATATACAATTACATCACTATGAATCTGGGCTTAACATCGATATTCAAAGATGATTGTGCTTCATGCTAGTGCGAGGCCGACCTTTTGGCTATATCACCGAGAAATTGTACTACAGAACAAATAATATCTACTAAGGAAGATATTGGCAAAATATATTCATCGTAAAACGATCTATTACATCGGATATCAACGTTAATAATGTTTGTTCAGCCATGCCCGGGGCTTATTAAATGTAATTGCTCCAAGTAGAAATCTTTTTACATCTTTTAACATAAAAGCAGTGTTTTCTTTCGCTACACATCGTTTCTTTTGTGTCCAGATCATTTTGATTGTGTTTATTCTACAGTGATATGAAGGTAATCTTAGTATTTTACAGTGATATGTATTCTCTGACAGCTGTATAGGTACTCTCCTTACAACAATATTCGCCATTTAATTACACTCATACTTAAAAATATTACGCAATTAAAACAACGAATTTAGTATTATAAAACACATAATAATATAATAAACTTAATATAATACAAAATAATTTTATGAAACTCCAAAAATTTCGAGGGCAATATTGGTAAATCATAATAAGTGTGGCAAGAAAGCAAGCGTTGTAAATAGGTGGTATTTATAAGTTGCCATTCGTGGGCATACTGTAACCAAAAAAAATATAATTGATCTCCTGAATCTAAATACCTTTGGACAAGAAGTGTGTCCCTTGTGAACATATAAATAATGAATGTCGTAAATAATTATACTAGCTGTGCGCTCAGATTAATTGAGATTTGTTAGTCCTATGTATATTTATATCTGGTCACTTTAAAACAATTATTAGGTTTCGTGTTTATAGATACATAATCATATAAATCCGCATCAGTTGTCTTCAAACAAAAATTAATAATTTAGTTTTACCAGACGTATATATTCGAAAGGAGAATAAAATTTTATTCTTCCTCATAACTCAAAAGCACAAATCGGTAATTTTATCTCATAAACTGATGATTTCATAAAAGTCGAACGAAAGTACGTTTTTAAAATAGTATTATGAACTAAGTCTCAAGGTTTATTGACCATAAAAAAGGTATTATATTTCTTCTCTTTCTAATATCTATTCAAATATTTTTCAGAATATTCAAGTTGTATAAAAATTAATATAGTTATGTAAATTTGAAATAAATATTTTATAAGGTAAACATTACGTTTTCCGCAGCAATTGAGACACACATATTACTTTTTAAACTACATTTACGAAACTACAAACGTAGATATATGTTTAGTTTCTAGAATAATATAATATAATATATTCTATTATTATATTATTTTCCACTACTAACTACGCCGCTCATAAAGCATTTTGATTTTTAAGAATATCAAAATGCGTCGTAATGATTCACTGCGAATGTATTATAATATATATTAATGCAATCAAGGCTGCGTTTCCGGGTATTACCGTAGGTTAATTCAGTATGATATGGCTAGTTTGATGAAACGACTAACCAAAAAATTTTACTATCTGCTCTAGACGTCGTGAGCTAAGATTGGTGAGCGATTGTTACTCGAACGTACTCGTATACGTTGCTGTAAACATTGTTTTATTGAAAAAAAAAATTAAAAGACAGGTTTTCCTAAACTACAAAGTTTAAATTTACCTAAGATATTTTTGATACGTTGATATTTGATATTGTATTGTTAATATTCTTAAAATTTATTATGTACAATACAATAACCTGTCGATACCATAACCTCAAATCGAATAACAAATTCATAAGTGGCGCTTAATTTAGATTCCAGATTATTCTTTCCAGATTATACTTACATATCTGATAATGGAAAAATGACCAAGTTATTGTAGAGATTTCAATGATACTTGAGGATCCCACATCTGAACGGGTTCAAAAAGAACTATCACCAACAGTGTCTTTAACATAAAGATCTAATGAGGATAACTAAGACACGCCTTCAAAGTACCTGACTGACATGTACCCAGTTGTAGAACTGCTTACTACCGTTCAAAAACTGTCCAAGCAAATAGTAAATGTACTCGTATCCCTGGATTATATTATTGAAAAAAGGAAAGAGAAAGTAAACCTAATAAGATTATGAAGAAAACCTTAATATTAAAAACCAAAAAATGATATCACATTGAAGTTCTGAGGGAAAAGAATCAATAGAATTAGATGTTGAAAATTCCGGTCCCGAAGATAATATATATGATGCAAGAAATGCGGTGAAAATAACTACGAGACTGAAAAAATAGGAGATTAGCTGCAATGAAATGTTTGTAAATTACGGCCGCATGTAAATTGCACTCCATTCAACAATTATTGTAATCCTTGAGGCAAGAGAATGAATAAACAAGAAACGAAATAGAGAAACTTACACGTGAAAAAAGAAAAAAGTAACGGAAAAGGCAAAGGGAGAGGAAAAATGACCCGGAAATGAAATGGCCATCTTATCCTTGCGCGAGTGGATAAGATGGCCATCTTATACTTCCGACGGATTTTAATATTAAAGCTTTTTCTAATGTTTTTAAAATAAATATGTCTAATTTTAAGAATAATCATTAAAAATACACATCAAAATAAGCCTAAAATTTCAGTTATAATAAAAATATTATCCTGAAGTACGTATATAATTTGTAGGATACAGTGGAAAATATTTTAATAACAACACTTATTTGAATAGAAAATAACACATGCCACAATGTTTGATTAATTAACTATACGCCAAATATATCACAATTATATCTGTATATAAGGTAATAAAATCTAGAAATACAGCAGCGTAAACTGACACATTGTGGCTATCTCCCTCTAACACCTTATAAAATTAATGAACAGCATATATGGTCTAAGCTTTTTCAGCGTCGAGATTTCGAATATTTTCACAAAATGTTTGAAACGTTTTCCATTTTTAACGAGTAAAATTTTGCAATTCGTATCAGTAAAGTAATGGTGTAATACTTGTAACATTTTTTATAGTGAAACTTTCTGAAGTTAATATTTTGATTATGTTTATGGTTTTAAAATGCTCTAGATATAATACAATAAATTTTATAAATAGTCGTCAGCTGATCGAAATAAAAATAATTCATCATTATTAATCAATTTTCTGAAGTTGGGGTGACGTTATTTCATGTAAGAGATATTGTGTAAGAGCGTACATATTCGCCCATTGTTCTGAATATATTGCGTATTTCTTAGCTCGCTTTTCATCATAAAAAAAGAAACGAAGTTCTCTTCGGGAAATTTCCACGTTTTGTTTCTTCTTTAGTCGTCAAGACTCAGTTGGTAACTGAACAGAATATGAAACGCTGCGCTTTATATACCCTAAAAGAGATATTTGACAACTTTTTAAACATTCTAGAAATATTTAAAATGGTGACGGATTCAGTTGTCAACTTGTAGAACTAAATATCTTCAACTTCCAACGAAAGCTAATATACGAAAGTAGGAGTAAATATAGAATTCATACAGAGTTCTATGCTGTTTAAATAAACATAGGTTTAGTATCCAGAATATCCTTTTATCCTAATTACTTTTAATTTTAATTGTAAATTAATTTGAAACTTTCTTCACCCTATCCAACATATTTGCATGTTCCGTTTTTTCTTAACATTTTCTAAAATTTCCGTTGATGAAATTATTCTTAATAGTTTAGAAAATTTCAAATGAAAAAAGAAGAAATTCAAAACAGAAATATGGTTTCTAAAATAAAAAAATAATGGTACTTACATCGTTTGTATTTTAGTTGCATAATTATTGGGAATCTAATCATATCATGCCTATGTTATACACATAAGTTTTAGGTCAGTTTCTACAAACCCTAATATCTTTATAATTTTATTTATATTTATATAATATCTTTTTAATTTTCTTTCACATGTTTTTCATATTCCACACGACATACGAGACTTAAAAATATACCGAATAACTGCTTTGTACCTTATAAAAGTAATATACACATATTTTGAAATGTTAACTAATCTTAATATGAGCATGCCGGTCTATATATTTTATTACTATTCCAAATTATAAGTTTCTAACTGACGGGTTAATAAAAACGTCTTCGGCAAACAGAAAGATAGACACGTGTGTGATCTTATAAGGATTTCGTTTTATCCTTTCAAAGTAAGGAAATTTAACATTTTTCGTTAGCAATACTTTTTTTAAAAATTATCTCCAGTTTTGTTTTCTCATCATCATAAATGATGTAAACATAATGTTGGTCTTTACAAAACTTATTTATTCGTGCTATAGAATATATTAATTCATTCAAAATTCACATTTATAATGCGACTGAAAAAACTCTTTCTATTACTGTTAATTCATTCAAAATTCACATTTATAATGCGACTGTAAAAACTTTTTCTATATTAATTCATTCAAAATTCACATTTATAATGCGACTGTAAAAACTCTTTCTATATTAATTCATTCAAAATTCACATTTATAATGCGACTGTAAAAACTCTTTCTATTACTGTTTAAAAAAGTTTTCTTTTTGCTTCTGCAAACTTCTTTTTTCAATGATATAACAAATCAAATATTTACAGATTATTATTTTGGAAGATTTTTTTATAAGCCAGGTCTTTCCGAGAAGGATAAGCTGTGGTGATGAGTGCCAAATGCCAAAACTACTGAAACTACACTCGATTACTCCATCTATATACAGATGATCGTATGTTATGACGGCTTTTAATAGTACCACTCACATTTAATAAGTCCTGAACAGATCTTATTCTTTCACAAGAAATTTTTTTCCCTTTGCTTGGTATTTCATATTCAAATGACCTAATTCCAGACTGTAAAGATTACTTTCAATGTAATTGTTAAAAAACTATGCTCATCAAACGACTTAAGAACGATATATGAAAGCTCAATTAATTTTGGGGTGATTTAGTGATTTGGAGTACAAGAATAAAAAGTAGCCAAATTTTTTTATTTTCTTCTATTTTATATCGCTGCCACTCTACCTCCAAAAATATTAATAAGTGTAAAGATAAATCAAATCTGCATTGATATTGATAACTGCAAATATTATTAATAGATTACAATTTGAAACGGTGAATAATGTTTTCATAAAGGTAATAAAAAGAAATTGTATCAAAGCAAGCTTCCCACAACAATACTTGTATATATATATATATATATATAATCGTCAATACTACCTGTATACAGACACGATTTAGTCATGTATAGCGTACGAAATAGCTAAAACCAGAAATAATGGGATTTCTTACTTATTCCAAATTAGTGTAATCCCGATTCTTAGTCGGAAATCGCAATCTAATCCAAAAAAATATATTTCCAGAATGCTGGTTTTTACACGAAGTGACTGCCGTCTCATCTTTGAAACCCATAAGGGAATACAGACACTTCTCATATTAATTTATTTGATTTTTTTTATTAATTATAACTGCCATGAATTCAGCAACGTACTAAGGCTAATGTTATAAATTACCTTCCGAAGCACGAATGAGTTCCTAAGTGCATTATTAGGATATGTGATTGATGATCACGTACTCAATCAATGATCTGTAAGCGCATCTCTTAGGCTGGTTTTCTTCTCACGCTGATCATCGACCCTGGCCACCGGCGTATAATTAATCATCGTTGATCGAGTCGCTTTGGTATCGTGCTGAATACCGTGAAGTACAGACGCGAACAAGGCCTAATATAATGGTAGTAAAAATTATTGCCGCTTTCTATCCTCCATATCTACAAACATGTTATACCATCCATCCATTTTACATAACTATAAATATATTATTTCATAATTATCCTAGCTATGTGTAATACACATTATTTTTTAGTTACAAAAACATTGAAGCATTTAGGGAAAACTCAGATTCATCTATACTCAGAGATAATATGGAAGCCTAGAATATAATACTTTTAATATACTAGGACCTAAACCTTTGCCCAGAAGAAATTATCCAGTTCGACATCTCATTGTTGGTGATGGTGCTTTTTGGAATATTTAAGAAATTAATGAAGCCGTTTGCAAGAAGCAATATAATCCAGAAAAATATGTTTAATATAGATTAAACCACAGCAGAAGATGCATAGTATCGGCATTTGGTGTGGTGTTAGAAAAGTTCAAAATATTTCATGCACCTATGAATGTAAATTTCAGTGTTGTAAAGAGTATTGCAAAAGCATACTGCGTGTTATAAAAGTTCATGATGGACACAGATTTGAAGGAATACTTACAATTGAGTGTATAGTAGATACACAAAATAATGTGCTACTAACCGACACTACTTTGTGCTACTAACAAACGCATTGCGATACATTTCGCCGAGTACTTTTTGAGCCATACCGAAATGAAAACGGTCATTGGCTTTGGATCACTACTACTACCGCGTACAGCACAGCGCTTTCGCTCGTCAGCGCTGACCGGTCAGCACCATTTACGAACGTTTTATAGCAATACTTATATATGGACCAGTCAATTCCGATGACCAGCATGGGAAGAAAACCAGGCATTGATCGAATAAAATCAACAAGCACTACTCGGATATGAGTCCCTCAAAAGAAATGGGACTCAAATAAGATTGTTTTATTTCTACATCGAAGCCAACTATAAGTAAGATTATACCCTCTTAACATGAAAACACTTGACTATGTTAACACGAGGCACAACGATATTACAATAATAAGCTATACGGTACAAAATGGATATCAGTATTCCGCCATATTAAAATTGTAGTGACCTCATCCGGGATGACATTATCCGGTCGTATTACGAATCAAATGACAACTGTAATATCAAGTTCAGCATATGGTACGTATATATTCTCAATTGTACGTACAACCGGAAATAATTGTACTCCCTCGCTCGTGCAATTAAGTAAATATTTTAATCCGATATTTTTAGTTGATTTCTAAGTTATTTGCTGTTTTAAAAGTTTTTTTATTTCGTAATTGTATTCAAAATCAGATGCAGTTTCCCATAATATATTTCATTACGTAATAACGTAATACTTTGGTTCACTGGGAAATATTGCTCCAATAGCCATAAGAACTCTTATTTACTTTGAAAAGCAATGACAATAAATAAAGAAATAATGTAAATAAATTAGCTTTTAAGATATTTTTGTGCTGCTTATGACATTAAGCAGTACAAAAATATCTTGACTATCATGACTAAAAATACTTACCATTTATTATATTAATTTTTGAGAATTTACCAAGATGTACTGATTTGAAACAATACCTCACAAGTTCGACGGATTAAATTTTATAACATTTATGAGGCAGAACACAATAATTATTATAACAATGGACTATAAACAAATTAATTTTTTTTCTAATATTTTGTTATAATTTCTGGATGTTTAAACTTAATCAGTTCTAAATGAACAATAATTGCATAAACGTTTAATCTTTGCTAAAGCGCAAAAGTTCTCTGGAAATATTAAGAGATAAAAAATGTGACATATGTTAATAAATAAAGTTATAAGAAAAGATATAATATACAGATATATGAGAGATCACCTTATTCATTTACTTATCATCTCGAGTATTCCTGCTGATATGCTCCCAACGATGTCGTTTGGACACAATTAAATGAAACTACTTGATGTAGCATTATTTCTATTTTCTTTAAGTTCTTTACCACGACCTAGGTTTTGTTGTGTTAAAGCATCTTCAGGTGGGCTATTGGCAAAGATGTAGTTTGGCAAAGGAGCATAAGTGTTTAGTGACTACGGAGGGATGGAAGGAGGAGAGTGAAGCCGCGGGGTACAGCTTGTAAAAAATAAAAGTCGTTGGCAATTAGTTTGTGACCTTCGCAAAATTATTAACTTTACTATTTTATGGGCAATAAAAGAACAAAGAGTTTGAATTGAATTTTCGGCAGGAGCCAAAATATCATTAAATAAGATATTTCTTAAGGATGATAAAATGTAATGAGTGAAAATAGAAACTCTTTGGGACATAATATTTTCTTTAGCCATAAGGATGTTGTTTTGATTAACTAAAATCTGCTTACATTGTCTATATACACATGTGTATTAATAATATAATGTTAAATTATAGATTTTTTCACTTTATGGTCTTAACTTTTTATACAGAAGCCAAAACCTTTATTCTTTCACTTAATGTTGAAATTCCCGGCACATTTTATAAATGGCGTCGAAGTAATTCTTACGTATTTTTTCCTCAAAATATTACTTTAATATTGTTTATCTTACAGCGGTCGGAATATTTCTTGTCTGTTTTTCTCATAGACTCTTTAACATTTATAGCATATTTTAAAGACTTTATTATCCCTTATAAAATATTTGACAAAAAACATAGATACCATTTTAATATTGAATATTGCCGAATGCAATATTATATTACAGATAGATCGATATTCATATAATTTCACAAACTCTTTCACGCCATAGCTCTTGAACTATGGCACAATCTTAATGATACAAAAAAGTACATTTATTTACATAAAACTAAACGCAAAGTATGAAAATGATTAACCCGGAGAGAAAAAATTTGCTTTTAATATGGGGCAATGACAATATTACGCAAACATAATTATGAAAAATCTGGATATACATGGACTTTTCAGGTATCTTTATTGTCTTCGCTACTTTCCGTAACGTGAGATGGGCTTTTTTAATTTTAAGACGCCATCTGCTTTTCGTGTAAGTGTCGTCTTCGCATAATCCCATCCTCTTCTTGTGATGCTTGACATTTGTCAGCCAGTTAGTAGTAAGTTTTGTTCTTCCCTTTTTTCTCGAAGCCATAAGAATTCGCGATTGTACGGTGTAATTTTCTGGCTACCACCACAGTCTCGCTTCTTGGACTTTATCGGTAATTAGAGAAATTTTTAAACTCCGCCTCTTATATTTATTAAAAAAGTACTTGGCTTTTTATCGTCGCTTCATCCGCCCAGCGCACCGTAAGTATCATGGAAACATGGAGTTTATCTATTTGGGTTTTTCTTGTAGCCCAAACATCACTACCATATAATGTAACTGGCCTGACTGTCGTTTTGTAAATTATGCCCTTAGTCCTGATAAGTATTGTTACATTGCATAGAACGCAAGTCAGCATACTCCATTTATTCCACTCTGAAGTTGTTCTATTGGTAACGCCTAATTCATAAGGATCTTCTTCGGAAATGACTGATTTTGGATATTTAAATTACTTTTTCCGTGGAATAATAATAATAATAATAATAATAAGCCTCTTTATTTTTCATGACATACTTTTGCAATTAAATTATATAACTTAGACTATGAAAAAACAACTATAATGTGTATTAGAGAAATATACTATATTTTAACAAGTTGACTATAACCTGTCATGGCCCCTTTCGGGTATAGGCCTCCTCCAACTGCCTCCATCTTGCTTTATCCTTCGCGACTTCCATCCAGTTTCTTCCTGCAAATTTAATTATTTCGTCGTTCCAGCGAGCTCTTGGTCTACCCTTCTGACGTTTTCCTTCTGGTCCGTGCCATTTGGTGACGCGATTTGGCCATCTGTCCTCAGAGTAGCGAGCCATATGACCGGCCCATCTCCACTTCAGACGACGTGTGTGTTGCAATGCATCTAGAACTTGGGTTTTTTGGCGAATCTTATTGCTATTTTTTTTATCAGAGATCTTTATACCGAGGATGCTTCTCTCCATAGCCCTCTGGCACGAACGAATTTTAGTCATGTTTTTATTATTGAAGATGCAGGTTTGAGCTCCATACGATTTCCGTGGAATACAGGGTCCTAATTATTTCCGTTTTTGTACTACTTATATTTATAATATTTGATTCTAATGATTCTCTTCACTGTCTGTATCTTGCCTGTTCTCTGAGATGAGCACCGCATCAGATTAAAAACTTAATCGGTTTGCTATAAACTCACATAATTGAAGTTATACTTCTTTAGGCGCGTTATGAAAAAATGATGAGAGTGAAATTTTAAGATTCGTCACACAAAAGTTACAGTATGAAGTTGCAGCGGTTGCAGTCTCGAAACAAAAGCTATCGGCACCATCGTCGCCTCTGTTCATTGTTTTCATATTCATAGTATTTATCCACATGTTTCTAGTGTCTACATTCACACACGTGTTTTAGTTTCATATAAGTGCGATTTATATATGTGCTGATAAATTATATTCAGTAGTGATTTAAATTCAATATTTTGATTAATATATTTACTATTCGTAAATATTAGTAAAAAAATTGTGTTTATAGACTTTTTCAAGTGCTCCAATATATTTGGGGTTATCTATCCGTATGTATTATTTAATGATGCCAAAGAAGTATAACTTCTCACGCGCGTACATAAGTACCGCACCCTTTTTTTCTGATATGTTACGTTATCAAATATAAATATTTGAAAAAATATTTGAAAAGAAACTGTGTAATTGAATATTAAAAAAAATAAACAAATTTTTTGAATAAAAATCATAACTTTATCAGGATACAAGATTAAAAGAAAGATAAAAATAGGGGATAAATACAAAAGCTGAATAATTTGTCTTATAAATTATGACTTATAAGTTTTAGCATCGAAGCCGGACTTTTTTGCAATGATTGTTGAAACTTCCAGAAAAATTTATTATATTTAAATGGGCTCAAATACACTCCGTTAATGACCATTAGCGCCAAAATTTTAAGTACATAACATTAAAAGAAAAATTAAGTTAAATCAACGTCAAACGCAGACAGTAGTATTTTGTTAGTTCCAACTGAATACTATGCAAAACTGCCACAAATAATATAAATCATGCCAAAAGTGAGTTGATAGTACCCTACGACATTGTAAAATTTATTTCCGAAAGCTCAAGAATGAAGATCTTGAAAACGAATGCTTGAACCTCGTTATGAATGCAATGAAGAATTATGTGTACAAAGATTATGACATATAATTAAAGAGGATCTTCTACCGATTATGCGTTGATTGACTAAGAAGCTCAGTTGCAGTCTTGTTACAATATAGACCAATTTGAATTAGGAAAGTTCTAAAATACAGTATTTGGGTAACTTAGAAGACCACTTCGGTGTTCTTCTAAGTTACCCGAGAACTTATAAGACGAATACCGTCTCAATATAGCAAAGATTTAATAAAAATTTAATATTATAAGTTTAAAAGGTCACGCAGATAGAGGTACGACCGTCTCGCTGATGCACGGCAGACTTACTGGAGACGCGCAAGACAATAATTTTACGTTGACAGTTCAGAGAAGGAGGTGAATTTAACGGGGAGCAGAAAGCCTTGATTAAAATAATATTTATTTTAGTATTTTACAGATAAATACTTTTATACGTTTTGTGTAGAATTGTATTTACACGAGTATTAAATGTGTTTTTAAAATTACGGATGGACAGAAGTTGATAAAATATATATTGTGCGTTGGAAAATATTAACAAATTTGGTAGAGAGGAAATAGCTTGTAGGAAATATACATAACATTCAAAAAAATTATCGATATGATATGTTTATGTTTGATATTTTTCCATTTCTACTCATGAATATGGAATCAATACTTTGATTAGATGTCGTATCCTAAGCATAACACGAATAAAAGCTGCAACTAATATACAACAAGTAAAGACATGCGTACTACTTATATAAAAATGTGAAAAAACAATTTTGACACCCTGAAACCAAACCAGCCCCTTCAAATGGTAAAGCACTATATACAGAATATATAAAAAAATTTCGAGTAATTAATTTTCTTCTAATTACGTATAATTTTTTTGAGTGTAAACTAGTAAGGTACATGTGGGTTAATGTGCTTTATTACTATGAAGAGTTGGAAAAACGTGATATGCAGCCCGCCATAATATGACAAAGACATACACGAGTATGTATATAATGTATCTACATGTATTGTTCTGTGTTTGTTAGGTAATTTGATATTCTTTACAATTTTGTGTACATACAGTTAAATTACCATTTCTAAATCAAATAGTTGCTGAGAAAAACGGATGTGATAGACAAACACATAAGTGATCTTATAAAGATATATATACACATATTATAACCGAATTTTGTAAACAAAAATGCAGATAAAATGATTTATATCAGTACTGTAGGTAGCACAAACCATCTGTTGAGAGAGACACGGATATAACGACTTATCCCAAAAGTGTTACAAATACTTTTCATCTCACACTTTAAACTTTGACACGTTCTTCATTTGCATTGACAAATCCACGGCCATTAATATGTTTAGACAAAATTAGATAGATGCATTACATGGCTCCTAAAGGTTTTTATAAAATATCTATTTAATATCTTGTATCAATTAAAATCACTTTACGGTTAGCAACACCTATATTATTCTTTTTAAACGTATCCGAGGCTCTTGGCATAATAATTCTCAGGATCCTGGAAAGTTTCAAAAGAGAATTACGAGAAAATTTGTTGTTATTTTCCATTTGTTGGTTTGAGCTTTTACAAGACTTTCGTAGGATTAAAATTATCTGTTGTTCTCGCTACGTAGAAGTTAAGATAATAACGTGTGTAATAAAGTCTGAAGTCTTCAATATTTTTAGTTGTTCGTACCTTATTCGTTAAATATCTTTATTAGAGGAGACTGCTTTCTTTTTCATCTTTAAGTAACGTCGTAATTGCGAATCTTAATAGTTTTCAATTTGAACAAAATTAAGACAAATTAATATTATTCTAGTATAAATTTATGATAAAAGAAGTTATTACATACAGGGAGTTTACATGTGATCATAATTCAGCTATGTTTATTCAATATTTAAAAAAAAAAGATCGTAAGTAACATTTACTTGGATATTTTTGTACCAAAATTATTAATATTTAAAAAGGAAATACAAAATATATTATTTGTAAATTAAAACCAAATACGATAAAATTTATGTTTTGTTTAGTATGTAGGAAATAATAAAATTCAAAGTTAATATTAACATTAAAAATTGAATAATTTCATAAGTAATAACATAAGAAACCTTTGAAAATGTATACATAAATATTCTAAACCACTTTGTGTACACGTAATAGCGTTATAGCCTAATTTTATACCGTGTTATTTTTATTATGCACTTACGTGACTGTAACTTGTTTTGTGAGCCTTTATAGCAATGAATAAATTTAGTAATTACTCTGAAAGCCACGTTTCGATCATTGGGAATAAAATTGGCAAAAAATAGCTGAAATAAAAATTTATGTTGAGTTCGTCTCATAGATAAAATTTGTCCAATAGTTTAAAAATTACGACGTTTCGAAACATAAATTTATCCCTTATTGGAAAGAAAAAAAACGCCCCCGACTAGATATTTACACCCATGATTTTAGCGGCATCTCCGTAAAATGTCATTTTATTTCGGTAAAGATTTTGTTAGGGAATTGTACATTTGTTTATATATTTTAGTGCAATCATTCATCAACTACTCGCTCATTAATCAACTAATATTTATTTTGTCTCGTTTGATGTAGGAAGATGTTAAACTTACTACCTTAGTAAACAATTTTTCCTCTCTTCTATTAAAATAGAGAAAATGCCCTGAACTGAATTTCAGTATTTACGTCCAAGAAACTAAAGGGTCACTCACTATATAACGTCATTTCATTTTGGCAAATTTTCATTTGAGAAATGGTTCACTTGATTTTCCATTTTACTGCATTCTTTCATCAAAACTCGCTAATGAATCAATTAATATTTATGTTGCCTTGTCTGATGAAGGTAGGTAAACTATTTAAACTAGATACATACATAACGTAGTAAAACAAAGTCAACCGCTGGTCAAATGCAAGTATGTAATCCTCTTATATATATTTTAACCTTGATAGCGTTGATTATTTGCAAAACTTTACAGTAAATAATTAGGTCCGTTACAAGAAATATTTAATATATTTAATTTTAAAAAACAGTTATCCACCCATATCCTTAACCGTATCCGTTTAGCTCGTGGAGTTACAAAGACTTGTGCGCAATACATCTATGCAACCGGGAATGGATATCTGTGAACGCAATTAATTATTCATGTTGCTCGTAGCGCAATCAGCGTACGTAGGTTTTAAACATAAGATGGAAAAAGTGAAGCCATATTGAAGTATCCACATCAAAAGCTCCTTCACTTTAAATAGTAAAATTGATCAACAAAAAAATAATATAAGAATGAGAGGATTTCCCTGTCTACAGTATGTTAGTGTAGATTTCATTAGCAGCTTGCAAGTTTATACACTTGATATAAATAGGTAAGGTTTCGGCATGCAATAAAATAATTAATATCATACACATAAGACACATTTTCCTAAATCGATTAAACCACTTGCACACTTACAGAATTATTTTTTGCCCCCCTTTTGACACTTTATCACAACTGTTTTGAAATTGATCAACAAAAAAATAATATAAGAATGGGAGGATTTCCCTGTCTACAGTATGTTAGTGTAGATTTCATTAGCAGCTTGCAAGTTTATACACTTGATATAAATAGGTAAGGTTTCGGCATGCAATAAAATAATTAATATCATACACATAAGACACATTTTCCTAAATCTATTAAACCACTTGCACACTTACAGAATTATTTTTTGCCCCCCTTTTGACACTTTATCACTACTGTTTTGAAATTGATCAACAAAAAAATAATATAAGAATGGGAGGATTTCCCTGTCTACAGTATGTTAGTGTAGATTTCATTAGCAGCTTGCAAGTTTATACACTTGATATAAATAGGTAAGGTTTCGGCATGCAATAAAATAATTAATATCATACACATAAGACACATTTTCCTAAATCTATTAAACCACTTGCACACTTACAGAATTATTTTTGCCCCCCTTTTGACACTTTATCACTACTGTTTTGAAATTGATCAACAAAAAAATAATATAAGAATGGGAGGATTTCCCTGTCTACAGTATGTTGGTGTAGATTTCATTATCAGCTTGCAAGTTTATACACTCGAAATAAATAGGTAAGGTTTCGACATGCAATAAAATAATTAATATCATACACATAAGACACATTTTCCTAAATCTATTAAACCACTTTCACACTTACAGAATTATTTTTTGCCCCCCTTTTGACACTTTATCACTACTGTTTTGAAATTGATCAACAAAAAAATAATATAAGAATGGGAGGATTTACCTGTCTACAGTATGTTAGTGTAGATTTCATTAGCAGCTTGCAAGTTTATACACTCGATATAAATAGGTAAGGTTTCGACATGCAATAAAATAATTAATATCATACACATAAGACACATTTTCCTAAATCTATTAAACCACTTGCACACTTACAGAATTATTTTTGCCCCCTTTTGACACTTTATCACTACTGTTTTGAAATTGATCAACAAAAAAATAATATAAGAATGGGAGGATTTCCCTGTCTACAGTATGTTAGTGTAGATTTCATTAGCAGCTTGCAAGTTTATACACTCGATATAAATAGGTAAGGTTTCGACATGCAATAAAATAATTAATATCATACACATAAGACACATTTTCCTAAATCTATTAAACCACTTTCACACTTACAGAATTATTTTTGCCCCCCTTTTGACACTTTATCACTGTTTTGAAATTGATCAACAAAAAAATAATATAAGAATTGGAGGATTTCCCTGTCTACAGTATGTTAGTGTAGATTTCATTAGCAGCTTGCAAGTTTATACACTCGATATAAATAGGTAAGGTTTCGACATGCAATAAAATAATTAATATCATACACATAAGACACATTTTCCTAAATCTATTAAACCACTTTCACACTTACAGAATTATTTTTTGCCCCCCTTTTGACACTTTATCACTACTGTTTTGAAATTGATCAACAAAAAAATAATATAAGAATGGGAGGATTTCCCTGTCTACAGTATGTTAGTGTAGATTTCATTAGCAGCTTGCAAGTTTATACACTCGATATAAATAGGTAAGGTTTCGACATGCAATAAAATAATTAATATCATACACATAAGACACATTTTCCTAAATCTATTAAACCACTTGCACACTTACAGAATTATTTTTGCCCCCCTTTTGACACTTTATCACTACTGTTTTGAAATTGATCAACAAAAAAATAATATAAGAATGGGAGGATTTCCCTGTCTACAGTATGTTAGTGTAGATTTCATTAGCAGCTTGCAAGTTTATACACTCGATATAAATAGGTAAGGTTTCGACATGCAATAAAATAATTAATATCATACACATAAGACACATTTTCCTAAATCTATTAAACCACTTGCACACTTACAGAATTATTTTTTGCCCCCCTTTTGACACTTTATCACTACTGTTTTGAAATTGATCAACAAAAAAATAATATAAGAATGGGAGGATTTCCCTGTCTACAGTATGTTAGTGTAGATTTCATTGGCAGCTTGCAAGTTTATACACTTGATATAAATAGGTAAGGTTTCGACATGCAATAAAATAATTAATATCATACACATGAGACACATTTTCCTAAATCTATTAAACCACTTGCACACTTACAGAATTATTTTTTGCCCCCCTTTTGACACTTTATCACTACTGTTTTGATACCGTTCCAATATAGTTTAAAATATATTGTAGTGTAACTATTAAAATCTCTATCAACTTTATGGAATAGGCCAAACTCATTGAATAGTTATAGGATTTCCAAATATTAAATATCTCTCAAAAGTTTGGTTCGATTACAATTGTCCAATTCAGGGCGAACTATTGCTAAAGTTATTGTAACAAATGAGATAAATATTATTAGTAAAAATAATAATAAATTGATATAATATATATGATAACCATATTTTCATTATAAGCCAAATAAAAACAGAAAATTCCGAAAAATGCAGTTCGGCTCCTGCCATAGATTTTTTTGTGGAAACATCAAGATGACAAATGTTTCTTATTAATATGTAATTTATATTCTGATATCATTAAAAATGCTTACCACTCAGAAAAAAAATATCGTTACATCTACTCAGTTACTTGATACCATAGTACGTATGTATCATAGCATTTATATATGCACGAAATTATGTAATTAATTTTGTTGTAATTAGTAAAGCACATCTCAGGGGTTATATGGTTAAATTCTAATAATTGTAATACAATCATGAAAATACAAGTTTGAATTATTTCTTTATTACTTATTCCATTATATATATCATATTTGTTGTAATTTCTGTGTCAAGAGTGATTATTATTAACATTACGTCTTTGTGATTAAACACAAAATATATTTGTAATACACATAATAACATTAAAATTATTTCAAAAGTTTAGTACGATAAAAGTTTAGATTAATTCCCGTTTAATAATACCTAGTATAATTAATTAAGCGGGATATATACATTATAATAAATATCTCAAAAACAACAACATAATTTCGATAGGCTTGTAACATTTTTCGCAATTTTAGGTGGAGTAGTTTTGAAAATGAACTGATCTTCTATTTGGCATATTTTTCAGTATAGTATCTAAAGTTTTGAAAAAAATTAAACCCTTATGAAATATCTTATGTAGCTCGTACCCTTATGTAGCTGTAGCAAAAAAGCAGAGAGTTTTATGTATTTATATATATATATATATATATATATATATATATATATATGGGTAATTTCAAGAAAAAATGTTAAAATACTCAATTCACTCTACTTGAATTTTTTGCCTCAATAGTTTTAAATGATACTTATTTATATACATGTGGTTTAACAGACTTTATTATAAAACAAAGTTTCATATTTTTATGTGAAGAGGTTTCTGAAAAAATGTCTATGGCAGACTGATACAAGTATGTAAGTGATCTTTTCAAGGATTCCGTTTTTCCTGTTGAGGTACAAAGCCCAAAATGTAACTAGAGGGTGAAAATAATCTCAACACTGGAAAAACCCCAAAATATTTTGCAGTCATTTCGGCATTTTCCCAAGAAGGAAAATTTATAAAGTTTATAACGTATTAACAATTTCTTATCAAAATTTTTATCATATTGACAGATATAATTCATAAAAATTCGTGACAAAAATTAACATGAGCTTGATTAATTAAAGGACAAAAAATATTTGTCTGAAGCAATAACAGCTGACGGGCTAAATATATATAGGCGAGATGATAAAATTTTCAATTTACCATGTTACTTACCAGAACAATGACGACTCATATTCCGATAGATACCAACTCAACACAGACTTGACAACACTTATGTACGTATTTGCTTCCAGCAAAGCAAATTAAAACTAAAGCAGCTCCATCATAGCCTTTTGCAGAAACTTCAAAATATATACTCCCATAGCTTATATATATATATATATATATAAATATATATATACATATATATATATATATATATATATATATATACATATATATATATATATATATATATTTAGTATATAACGTACAGGAACACCCCGACTCCAAAGTATACAACACTTCTTCAATAATGAAATTAGTATTCAACCCTTACTCGCGAACACTTTGCAGTTTCCTAAACAGGTTGTGTTTACAAGTCATCGAGTAGCCCAAGGCTGGGCTTTTGCGATGTTAGAAAACAGGCATGAAAAGTAATCGATTTCATTAGAAATTTTGTTATTATGGTCTGTGATAGCAACATAAATTGCACTTTGTGCTATTGAATTATAGTGATTAATGTTTGTATATTTATATATATATATATATATATATATATATATATATATATATATATACATAAAAGGGTAGAATTCTTAAAGATAACGTAAATATTATTAACGAAAAAAATAATTTACCGACATTTAACTAGATTATTTAAATCAAATTAACAATATGTACTCCATGGACTGAAAAAGCTCTATTTTATTACTTTCTATATTTAAAAAGCCAGTGGGAGTCTGGTCCACACAAGCAAGTGGGAGTCTGGTCCACACATCGAAGTTTCTGTATTTTGTTTGAAGTGAAATTAATTTATTTATTGTAAATAAACATATAAACTTCCTAGCAAAATAATGATTTAAAAATATCGAATATTATTACCTTACCGAAAATAAACCGGCTTCCGACCAAATTCGGGATCAGGATAAAACAAATAAAATGTTTCGTTATTTTTAACAAACTTTAATTAGGTCGCCATATTAATGTGTTAATTTTCATCTAATCATTGTATTATCCTAAAATTTGGCAATTGTGTATAATAATGTAGAAGTTTTTTTAATAAATCGTTAAAATCGGTGGTTGTAATTCTAAATATAATATAAAGCAAGTTCAACAAAATATTCTATCTTTCAACACAAGATCGAAAAAGAATAAAAATAAATGAATATTTAAAAAAATAAAAAACGCACTGTTATAAATACTGTATTAAAAAGCTAAAAATAATTATCGGCTTGTTTTCTGTCTAGCCTGCAAGGATTTTATTGTAGGCCATGTTTGTTATTGACTAAAATATTTGTGTTTAAGCGTGGGACATTTTTTCTCAAAAATAAATGATTTCGCTTTTTAAACTGATATGTGAATTAATACATAATATTTCAATTGGGTTTCAAAAAAGAGCGCCTCACACTTTAATACTCAAATATTATACTCAATGACAAACATGACTTATGCTAAAGTTTTACATGGTAGACAGAGAAAACAGGTTATTGCTCATGCCAAAGTTTTTACATGGTATACAGAGAAGACAGGTTCCATAATTATTTTAGCTTTTTAGTTCAGTATTTATAAAAGTGTGTTCTTTTTTAGATCTATGAATCTCTTTTTTTATCTGGGAATCTCTTTGCTTTATTCCCTATTATAGAAAAAGTACCGCTAGTTAGAGTTGCTTTAGGCAAAACGTGTTACAAGCCAGTTCGAATTAGTTGTAATTTGCATATATATTATAACCACGAGATTGTGAGAATAACATACTGTAAAATTTACATCTACAGATACGAAATTAATTGTAAGCCAGCAGTAAATAGTAACAGCAGAAGTTCAAATATTTAGAAACAATGCTCATCATTAAGATATACCAAGTTTTGCACATTAAGAGTTTGCACATTAGATATATAATCTATATATATATATATATATATATATATATATATATATATATATATATATATATATACGTTTCTTTGTGTTATTAGCAAAACAACTATAAAAATTGCAATTATGAATATATCGAGCGCCACATTACATTTGCTCCTCAAAAGAGGTATCCACGCCCAGAAACATCCTATTAAATAAAAACCAACAACATTTTGATTCGTTTAATTTATAATATTAGATATTTTATGGGTTATAAAATTCACCGAAATTAACAGAAAATATTTCGCCGTAAACAAAGAAAAAATATGGATTTGAAATCCTGTAGTAAGTTTTTCGTCATAACAATAGAAAGTTAAGGCAATAAAAAAAAGAATCGATCGCCAAAAATTGGTCGAAATATTTTCTGACTAATATCACATTTTTGCCAAAATTAGACTACTTCGATTTGAAAAGTGAATCTTCTTTAATTAATAGACGAAAAGCTGAAAGGCAGTTTTACAGCTTTCCACTCATATACAATGTTATTCTAAGGCCATCAGTCGGTCAAATTATGCACATATTAATAATATTACCCTTCACTCATATGTAATGTTATTCTAATACCATTATTCAATGAATTTGTACAAGTATTGATAACATTTGTTTCCGCACGTATATAATGCCACTCTAATGACATTAGTCAAATAAATTCCTTGATGTTTTGATAATAATTACTATTCACTAATATATATTATTATTTGAATCCCATTAGTAGATAAATTTATGCAAGTACTGATAATATTCGCTTTTAACTCATACCTACATAATATTATTCTAATGCCATTAGTCGATCAATTTGGGCAAATTTTGATAATTTTTACTTTTAATTTAAATATGACGTTATTCTAATGTTAATATTCAATAAAATTAAAGTATTGATAATATTTGCTTTTCACTCATGTATAATGACATTAGTAAAATCAATTCCTTGATGTTTTGATAATAATTACTATTCACTCATATATATTATTATTTGAATCCCATTAGTAGATAAATTTATGCAAGTACTGATAATATTCGCTTTTAACTCATACCTACATAATATTATTCTAATGCCATTAGTCAATCAATTTGGCAAATGTTGATAATTTTTGCTTTTAATTTAAATACGACGTTATTCTAATGTTAATATTCAATAAAATTAAAGTATTGATAATATTTGCTTTCCACTCATGTATAATGTCATTCTAATGCCATTTTATGAAGGTGGTTATTATATTCGGTTTTCGCTCATTTATAATGTCATTTTAATACCATCGATCAGTCATTCTGTGCAAGTATTGACAATCATTTTCTAAGAACAAGCCTGCCGAAACTTGGTCTTTATTTTTTCTTGTGCTATACGCGTCTTGAATGAAAACTTGATCCATGGAATTTCCGAAATATTTACAAAAATAAATATTATACATTTAATAAAAATTCTATTTAAATAACTTCCTGTTACTACTAAATCTTGACAAAACGACTGTAAATATTATACTAATATAATTATCAAGAGACATCGCTACTGGACCTAACTTGGATAACCGATAACAATCGGTGAAAATCGAACATTTGAAATTTAGTAATTAAACGCAACGAACCAAAAAAAAGTGTCCTACAAAAAGAAAAACGAAACAACCCCGGCCGTTTTTCATCGATTAATAAAGGAAGTAGAACTTATGAGTTAGCATGCGGTTATGGAAAGAAGATATACTCGTGGGTAGGCGTTAACGGAGACGGCAGATATTTAGTCAGCAAACCTCCAAACAGATCCTCCACCAATTCAATGTGTTCACTGAGTCAGTCGACAATCAATTACCGTTCTTCTCTAACAAAAGTCGACTGTCGGTTCACCACCTGCAAAAGTCGGCTCACCACCTGCAAAAGGTGCAACACAGGCGTGTTGCACCTTAATTGCAGAACCTCTTACAGATATTATATTTTATTTTTCATACAACTGTCTTGTATAAAATCGTGTGTTTCAATTACAAATTAAGTTATGTTTGAAGTTTAGAATTAAGTTCACTGAAAGTACCAAAATAAAACATATTGTACTGTAAAATCAGTCATTTTCATTCATCACAGACATACATTTTCACACTCATAATTCCGGCGCACGTATGTGATCCAACTTACGTCGTTTTTTATGTAAAACTATTGTTAGCGCAATCCGTAGGGAACAAATATCCGAAGGACGTTCTGAAAATTAGTGTCCGTTTCTTTGTTCGAATATATGTTTTTGTTTACTTCGTGTCACGCAAAAAGTTATAGGAATTTTGAAATGACTTTCATCGTAAAGTAGCTAAATCTTCTAGCTAAAACGTGTTTGATACGAGTCATCACATTATGATATTAGAATTAATATATTATTAATCTCTAATAGATAATTTTTTGAAGTTAGTTTATCCATAATGCATAATCAGTTGTAGTTAGATATTCGATCTATATGACATAAACTTTCGACATTAAATAATTGATCCAAATTGTCTCTACTTTTTGAATTTTTTAGTTGATCTGTAATGCCTCAATTTTGAAGTCAGATACTTAATTGGTGATACATAAATTTTCAAACACCCTCATATCTTTTATGCAATTTTATTAATAGAATATTTTATACACGTAATAAAAAGGGAGGTTTTTAAATTGCACACTTTTTCCGAATGCATAATCAGTTGTAGTTAGGTATTCGATCTATATGACATAAACTTTCGACATTAAATAATTGATCCAAATTGTATCTACTTTTTGAATTTTTTAGTTGATCTGTAATACCTCAATTTTGAAGTTAGATACTTAATTAGTAATACATAAATTTTCAAACACCCTCATATCCTTTATGCAATTTTATTAATAGAATATTTTATACACGTAATAGAAAGGGAGGTTTTTAAATGGCACACTTTTTCCGAATTCCTCTCAGAATATAAAGAAAAAATTTAATTTATTGAGGCTTTTTAGGAACAATTTTTCATTTATAATTAAAGTTAAACCTTTCCTTATTAAAAAAAAACCTCCATGTGATAAAACTCGTAGTAACACCGATTTTCCTTTCTGCAAAATTATACTCACATAACTTACTATTCAAGTGATATGTGAAAATGAAGACAGTATCTCTAGGACACGATAAGATATAATATTCTCATGTTTTTCTCTGGTACCCATAAAAGCTGGTTTGCTATGCCAATTTAACAACACAATGCAAAAGTTTCGTCAACACCGTTCCACGTGTCGTGATATTCAATTTATTCGTGATGCGTATCTAATTCGTTATATGATGTATCAGTTTACGATCCCACGAATACTGCTCATAACTGTGAATTTAACGTCTGTCTATACGTCGTAGGTTGATTCAGGATAAACCCGTTTACTGCCGACTCTGGTGGCATATTTTATGGCGCACTTACAGCGCTCGAATCTGCCTTTAATATACCTCCCAATCTTATAAATAACACTTTATTCAATAATAAATTTATTTCTTTCTTTTAGCAGGAAAATAAATTGATACGAAACACTTAGCTGTAAAATAGTTTTGATTACGATTTCACTTGCTTAGATTATTTATTAATGTGACGGAGTTTTAATTAAGTACATTAATACTAGTATTAGACAAACATCGTTTGCGGGAATTGAATGAATTGATACATTACTTTGCACTTTAATCTTAATCCATGTTTATCAGTTCTTAAGCCTGCGCTTTATGTTCTAATTGGATGAATATTGATAATTGAATTTCAAAATCCTTAAGATAAGCTTGATTAAAAAGAATGTTATATTTTCACGTCCCAGAGCTCAGCGAAAATTGCATCCTTGTTAATTTTTTTCTCGACTTTTATTCCATTCTCCTAATAGACTTTTCCATTTTACTGCAAGGGTTGAGGGTCCTGTGGTACACGTACACCGAGTGCCTTGCGGTGTCATCTAAGCTATATACCATGCAATGCACCTAACACGTTATTCTGCCATGAATAGTGATTGAAAAGTAAATTTTTTCTCCCTAATATACACTCAAATCAAACAATATCACAGGTTATTTTCATCTTACATTTTCGAGAGTTATTAAAAAAATCTCGCTACAGCAATTAACCATACATGATAGTATGCCAGTATGATAAACAATCGATGATGACTTCAGATTCTATCGCTTGTTCTTTTAAGACCTTTGTGTATATTTGTGTTATTTCTTAAGATGTCACGTAACGTTCTCATATTTTGTATTTTTACCTTTTTGCGTGTTATTTTAATGATCTTTAAAATTCAAGTTTTTTCTAAATTAAAGTAACTTCATAAAAATTCGGTCTAAAGATTTTAAAGAAACTGTGACACTCAACTAAATGGATCTTGGTTATATTTTATTAACGATTATAGTTATAGGTTTATGATACCAATTCATGTTGAAATTAAAATTATATTCTAATGAGAAGCAAAATGGTATAGAATTATTTCGTAAGATTTTACCGACATATAAAACTGTGGCAATTTATATATATATATTTATTTATATATATATATATATATATTTATATATATACATAATAAACTCTAATATTTAAGTACCTACCTGCTATCAATAAATTTATGGCATCTTTTTATTACTTTTATAATTTTTTTAGCAAAATTCCACGTGACTTATAACTATAAAGATGATATTGCAACAATGTTCATGTAAAATATGACAGAAGGCAAAGATCTTTGCTAATAACCCACCTGAAGATATTGTAATACAAAGAAACCTAGGTCGTGGTAAAGAACTTAAAGAAAGTAGAAATAATA
Organism: Druceiella hillmani; assembly: GCA_039881145.1. NCBI lineage: Eukaryota > Metazoa > Arthropoda > Insecta > Lepidoptera > Hepialidae > Druceiella > Druceiella hillmani. The sequence goes on along the minus strand of JAYKKI010000115.1, from coordinate 3,070,254 downwards.
CTACATCACGTAGTTTCATTTAATTGTGAATAATGAATTTCTACAAAATTAACGCCAAATATATTCAAAAGTTATTTTAAGTTTGTTTTATTAGAATCTTTCGAACTTTTACCTATCTATTAGCCTTTATTTAAATTAATTTTATCTTATTAACAGTTATCCTACACTAGAAGTTTCATATTTTGATAATTTTTAAAATTTAATTAATATTTATTGATCTTTAAGCCGAGTTTTTAATTAAATTTATCAGCATACACCGACCTATTACTGACTGCTACCAAAAATTATCGTGAAAGCAGGTATCATTACCATTATCGATATGTATAAAATACACTTCCGTTTTTCTGAAACAATGTATAGTGATCTGGTACACAATGTAAAGTTTAAGTCTTAAAAAATATTTATGTTTAAAATTTTCTTGCCAAACCTTACGAAAAATTCAATACTAATATTTAGTTAGTAAGATCATACTGTTGGACAAAATTTCGTTTTCGAAATGTCAATGTATAAATAGACAATAACAATTAGAAAGCTACAATTATTTTTTAAAAAAATTATTTTTTACTTTCTAATAAGTAATATTAAATATAAAATGAATATACAACCGAGTGCAAGCCATACGTAACATACTTCAATCTCTTTTACCTTTAGCATAAGATTTTAACTCAAGAAAACACCCCATTCGATTTTCTTACCTTTGAACAGGAATTGAAACCTCAAATATTATAGAAATATATATGTCAGTTCTTTCCAAGATATCTGAAAGTACCAAACTCAGTACCTTTCACGCTTAACTTCCGCCCTACATCCGTCCATTCAACAAGTTGTCAAGCGACGTGTCGATAAGAAACAAATGTCAAAGAACTCAGCCAGTCGGAAACACCTATAGCTTATTTCACGATATAATGCGACTACCATATCGCAAAACGACAGTCGTATCGAGGTACTCATGGAGAAAATTGTTACAGTGTATAGACTAAATAAAATTTCTCGCATTGGGTGGTACAACAAATATGGCACAGGGCAAAATACCCAAATAAAATATATTGACAGTAGTCTGTTAGGTCTAAACGTATTTCGTTTAGCAAGAGAAGCGCCATGTTAATTGGGTAGATTAAATTTTTTGCCACATGTTTACCATATTCGAACAGAAATAAAAGACCCTGGGTCACGCCTAGTTATTGTTGGATTCGACTTTTGTGTAGTATTTGTTGCGTTTGGGTGTAAATATAGGTCTAATGTCTATAGTCGTTGGTGTTTTGAACTATCACAATTCTGGCCTCAATTTCGAATTCGACATTTTATATGTTTTTTCCTTAAACTATAAGGCAATGTATTTTTCTACATTCTTCATTAAAATTTTGTTTTAATATTAAAATACTTTTAGATATTTATATGTACACATAATAATAAATAAAACGTAACATTAATCAGATTTAAAACTTTTTGCATTGGTTTTGATATCAACGTTTACCATTTCATAAATCTTATTAATTATTTTTAATTAATTTTACACATGTAAGGATGAATATCTCATATCTACACAGCGAAATATTTTCTCTTTACTAATTATTGAGATCTATTTTTAAAAATAGATAGTGTCGACGACGGTAAACTATTTGCTATATCTTTCTACTATTCGATGATGGAGTCTGAACAATAAATTGCATTTTAATATCAGTAATTGAAGTATGATTCGGCGTATCTCCTATTATTCTGTATTATTTCGTGGTTATTTCAGTATTAGCTGGAATAAAATTATGTGAAATCTTTACATAACCTTACGTTCGACAATCAAATTATAGCTACTATACACGCAGTCCAGACATATGACTTTTGAATATGTTGAGTTGGTTAACGAATTTCGTTTCAGAAAGTGGATGGACGACTTTTCACTAATTTCCCACCGATTTACCATACAAGTCAAGACGTGTTTACACACCAACATTCAATAAAAAATTATCTCAATTATCCAAACTATACAACAGTAGCCGATAATAAACCAACACTAAACTTGATTTCGTAATAATAATTAAAATTCTATAGTTCAATACTAAATAATTTCAATTTTATTAATTGAAATAAAATTGTCGTCACTCAATTCAACTTTAAACCTAATTTTATTAAAAATTAAGGGTGAATTCAATGAGACGATTTATCCTTAATAGGGTATTAAAAAACAGAGTGTGTACTATACAAAAACACGACACTTGTAGAAATTATTGAAATTTGCAAAGCACATAAGCATAATTAGTTATAAATATTTTATTTTCATTTCGAGCTATAGTGGGAGTGAAGTTTATGTGCGAGTATTGTAATCGCCAAAAAAATTAAATTTTAATTTTAATAGAAATTCAAGTTGTTAGTTCTTTAATTTTCTTTGTTAGCGCGTTATAACTCATAACGTCTAAACTCGGCCAGTGTTGTTACAATTTTTTGTTGGATCGGCTATTATAGAACGCGTGAGTTAAAGTATGAAATATTTTGTGTTCTATTTTCTCCGATTGTTGTCGGACGAATAATGTGCGAAAGATTTGCTCAATATTTTTACCGATAACCTTCCAGTGTTGGAAATTATTTAATTTAACGGTCCTGAATCATATATTTTAAAATAAAGGCATGTGTCATTTTAAATGCCTTAACTAGAAATTAGTTCTGAAAAATGATTAATTATTTAGGTACCGTATTTATGTGTTTACTGCAGCACGCTAATTTATCAAAAATTAATCATTATCGACAATAAAAAATTGGGTAATTCATGTCCACTTATTATTACGAGACCAAGTTTACTGTTTATTATTATCCGCTACTAACACCTAAATTTTGACTAAATAGTACAGTATTGTATTATTGATATTAATGGTACTAATAGTACAAATGTTAACTCAATTGTTTAACTCTAGTGCTACTAACATTAGTGTATTCATTTCTTCTCAATTGTTTAACTCATTAGTGAAATCACTTTACGAACTGAAAAACAATTAAAATTTCCCAATATTTCAAAATTTAATTTTATTAATTTATCATTTTAACGTCTTATCAAAAATTACTTACTCAAAAAGAGAATATATAGGTCACTCTTTATATACTTGCCTGTACATTTTTTACATATCTATTACTTTAATTTCAAATGGTCGAATTTCAATGGCCGATATTTTTACCAACATCGGGCTGACATCGAATTAGATGTCAATATGATCGATCTTTTGCCAATCGAGAAGTTTTAGGATAATTTCATTGTTAAACTGCATGGTAACTAATAAAAAATTCAAATCGAATTTTTTAAAAGATCTAATTTGGTAAAAACTTGTTTTTATGCATACATTTGGTTACATGCAGGTTCATAAATTAAGCCTGCATTGTCGAAAACTTCATTCTTATCAATAGCGAGCGAGTGTATGAAAACTTGCGGGAAGCAGTTGAAGAACCATTATGTTTATGGGATGATTACTATCAGTTGAATTATCTGAAAAACGTCATGATTAACAAGAAATATAGATTTGAAAGATTGGTTTAATTTCATCAGCTAAGGGTATTTTATTTTTTTAGTTAGAACAATGCCGTAATCAGAATAAACGTGGTACCTTAGCAAATTAAAAGAACTCATCCATAAATTTATCCTTCACGCTTAGTTTAAACAGTATATTTATTTAGTTGCCAAATTTAATGTCATATCTATAAAAATTAATATTGAAAAATTAGTCGGCTGGGTGTGAGAGATGTTATAATTCAAAATATGAAAAACACACGTAATAAAGACAAAAAAATATACATAATACAAAATATTGACGGGATTGTGATTCGTGATTCCAATGTTTTGTTACTTGGACGTTTAAGGTTTACGTAACCCAAGGCCGTGGGAAAATAAATCTTTAAATCCACCAATAAGAAAATTTGGACACTGGGAATATATGTTTGTAACTTGGAACCGTCAAATGATTTGATGGAGCGGATACCAAATTGTTCGTCTTTATCACAAAATTTACATCAACTTCATTTTTAATAACTGTCACAATATATATTGTACAGTGTTGACATTACTGGTATCCGACTTACACTGCATATAAAGAAATTGATTCTAAAAACATTTTTACCAGCTTTTATCTGCGGTTTTTCCGCGGCATAATAGACAAATTCAGACCACCTTTCTGTAGTGTCGGTGTCACATGTTATTTTGAGCAAATCTTACTTCACTCTTTTTACTTCACCTCATACAATTATACAATTGCCCCATTCGACATAGTTTCTCACCAAATCAAATTACGTAGGTACGGCGTAAATATACGTATTACCCTCATATGTAATTCAGTACATAAGTACTGAATTACAAATGATAAATATATGGTGTCACAGAAATTCTTATACATATACACACACAAACACCAACACGTACATATAAACATATATGTGTCGTGTCACGTACGTCATAGACTAACGTGAAAAGGGTGACACATCAAGCTATTTTTTAATTCATTAGATTGTTAATATTTTCTGTTAAGCATAGTTAAGTAATATGCTTTTTTAATTAATTCAAAAATTTTGCAACTAAAACGGTCCTATTAAAAAAAATTCACAAACCTGCTAATACTCGTATACTACTCAGAACTGGCAAACCACTTAAAAAGTTATCATATATAATATAAAACTTGTAGTAATTAAAATCTTACCGCCATTAACTATCAAACCAGAGGATGTACTCATTATGAGGTAATTACTCTGCGTTTGAATTTCCATGTAAATATATTTTTAAATATATAAACAAACTAATCAGTGTATGGTAATGTCATAATTTACTTATTTATATTACAATTATAAGAATGTTTTAGGACCTTTAAATAAAAACAGTGTTGCTTTTCAATATTTTGATACAATTTGGAAATAAATTTCGAAGATTAAACCTTAGTTAAAAGATATTTATACGTTCATAAATACAGTAAATATTTACAGTAAGAATTAAAATTTGAAATTTAATTATCAGCAATAGAATGAAATATTTGGAAATTATTCAGAAGCATAGTATAAGTATTCATCCCTAATTAAAATATCTTTAAATGACCACAAATAAATTGGATCAGTATGGCAAGAAATTGTATTTTGGTTTTATTCGTGAATCCTATCCGTTTAATATTTATATCGTTAATATAATAATAGCATATATATATTCGAAAGAGTAAAGTTTTGTTACAATACACTTTATGCCCGACAGTTGGAAGAGTGCTTGAGTCGAAATTTCACAAGTTTGTTATTCACAATTGCAGAATATTATGCCAGCGGTAGGGAGAAAATTGTCTGCGCAACTCATTTATTTACGGATGCTACAACGTTACTCCCATTTGTTGGATATCCAATGTATTACGAACAGAGCGAGGTGAATGACTTAAGGTTTTACACAGACCGACGTTTAATTTCGAGCTAAGATGTTAGTTTCAGTTAACAGTATTAACTGTACATTATATATATAGAAACAATGAAATTAATAATATCTGAATGACTTTTATTGAAGTAAATTTTATTTAAGTCTTGAAAATTACTTATTTTATGTAGATTCTTTGCAATGACATATCTCAACAGACTTACAACTGTAATTCACCTAAATTTTTGACAACCATGGGATGTTCCCAATTTCTCTTTATTCTTACCATTAAAAATGTTCAAGATTTACTTAAAAAACTTCCCATGATTACACGGTATTCTCGGTCATTACTGGCTATTCATAAATAGGAACCTCTTTCAAGTATTTCGAATGTTTTTGAATGGTTATGGCCGGTTGCTCTCACATCGTTCAACCGTATTTTACCTGTTGACAAAGATGGATTGGACACATGTTGCTGGTTGTTTGCAGTTTGTTTTTCCTTTCTTATATTTCGACTTCTTGTGCAGTTATCACAGTTATACACAGTATCTTAGTGTTAGCTTTGTCTCTTGCCCATTCTAATTGGTGGATTTGAGTTTAATTTAGGAAGAATAGAAGTACATTACTATTTGTCTTTGGTTTCTTGTTGTTTTTTTTTATGTTTTGTTGTTTATATTCTTAATTCGTTATATTTTTTAAAGTGGAGATGACATAGAAAGAACTAAAAGGGAACATTAAATGGACCTAGCACAGAACAGAGAAAATGAAACTGATTGAAGGAGGCCTTCATCATGAAAATGAACTTTTAAGCAATATAAAAATCTGTTATGTGAATACATATTGTTTCCTTAAAGAAACATAAATTCTGTATAAGAATAAATATAATATAATATTAATTATGAATGATGCATAATAAAGTAATGTTGTAAACGGGAGGATACGGAAAGGAATTTTTTTAAAGTAAAAGGGTATACAGGTACATAGTTTATGCATAAACACTTTACGTCTTACGAAGGCCTTGAGTAAAAGTGATCCATCAACGTAACACGTGTTGTGAATAGCGTCGAATTAACGTAACATGTGGCAAGAATGTGTTAAGTTTCTCGTTATGTGCTCAAAATGTAATTTTCGTAACAACCTAAGTTTAAGTTAAGTTAGTAAGTATAATCATATACATGCACATCGTAATGTAGAAGTATAAGTATCGTACAAGTATAGATACAATAATCGCGTTCAAAATATTGTATATTATTTTAAATACAGCTTTATAGTGCCGTGGAAGAGTATCATATCTGTATTTCCATTTGTTTATATTAATGATGAGCACTATAATATGATATAGACTATAATTGCTTTTATACATTTCCCTTTAACGAATAAGTTATTTTATTGCTAAGTTTAGTGAATAAAATTTTTTATATAATTTATGTCATTTATGAGCTTAAAAGCTTCAGTTAAAAGATACTCTATCTTTTAACTGAGTTTATTTATTTAGATATTGTTATGCAGAGTTTCATCACGTACAAAATATAGTTTTCGCATTGTTACGCAAAAGAAATGACGAAATCGTTATTCTTATACGAGGGAGCGTCAGATCCGAAGTGATTTGTCTTGTTCACGCTACGTGAACACCGCTTCCTCATACCCTGTACTACTAGTGCTTTTCCATTTGTCGACCGGAAGCTAAGAGGAAAAATACATTTTCTCATTTTTTTTCTCATTTATAAACTTACACGTTTGACATGTTACATACCCCGGTTGCAAGGATACAATATTTTTCATAACCGCATGTAATCAGTTTCGGCAAACGGGTCGTAAAAGAGAGAGAGATGGTGATAAACTTTTCAGATTATAAAAAGCTTTTCTTTAGGGTTTTGTAGTACAAACATACAACTTATTTTACGAATATCACCTAGCGAACTTTAATTAATCAACGTTTTAAAACTAAAATGATATAATGTTGGGGTCTCAGTTATTATATTTCGTTTTAAGCTCCGAACAATTACATCAGAGTTCCTGTTTTTGCTATTCGGCTGCAAAATCTTAAAAAGTATACAGAATCATTTTAATGTAAATAAAACCACATAAACGAGTTCCAAGGTTTGTGTTGCTTCAAAAACTTTAATTATGGTATTTCACAATGTTCCAGCCGTTGTGGACAAAATCTTTAAAACCAACTTAGTGAACACACTCCCTAAATACATTAATAAGCTCAGATATGTGCATGTATCTCAGGTTTTATCCGTAAGTCAATTATCTGTCTCCTAAAATATGGTTTTCATTTAAAAAGGCCTTTTAAATTATTTCACAATTAATATAAAATGATAAAAGTTGGCAAATGTGGTTCAAATTTTTATGGAAATAGGCAATGTTTTTTTTTCCTGGAATATTTCTAATCTAAGTTATATTTTAATACAATAAATAGTATGTAAAATGAGTTGCGCATTCATACCTGCAAAGTTATGTACGCCGTCAAAAATTCGATGCATTTGACTGTTAGTAGGGAATAATAAGGTTGCAAAATACTGTTCACTTGCTTCGGTCAATGCGTAAAGGAGAACAATTTTAAATTTCATGCACATATAATTATATATACGAAGGCCTCATTTCTAAATATGTCTAAGTCCAAAAAACTTATCCTGGATTATTTTTTTATAAATATTGATAGAAACGGAGAAATACTGTTAATCAAAAATAAATTTCCTTGCGTTATCTCCAAGCGTCTCTTTTTTGGAATCATTATGATTTCACTTTTGTCATGTATAATTTCTTTAGGCATAAAATTCGTTATATTTATTTCCTTTTACTTACCTGCTAGGACAAGAATTATTTAATATAGCTATATATTAATATTAAGTCTCCCAAATATGATAATTGTTGTCCATAATGTATTTTCTATACCTCTTAAAAATACGGGCATCTCTATTGTATTACCTAAATTCAAATATGCAAATTGTGGATATTGTTACAAATAATAGAGTATTGGAATAAAATTGTGTTTTTTATTTTCAGATATATTGTATCATTTTCAGTCATTATTCATAGTTTTACATAAATAGTCGACTTTTCATTTTAATTTGGTAAACTGAAACACGATTGGTAATATAGAAATCTTCATTGAAGAACCATAAGATCTAGAAATTTTGGGGAAAAATTTCACACATATATTTTGGTTTTCGGAAAAAATCAACTAAGATCATGTAATAAAATAAATCAACATTTTCATTATGGAATTTTAGCCCCCTATATTTTAAGTTCAGTTACACTCCAATTTTTCTTTCTCCAAGCGTGCTCATTAGCAAACGTAATGGAAATGTTCCATAGACTAAGTAGCTAACAGAAAACGGAAGTTTGCTGCATCAACAATTAACTTTGACACAAACTTCGAAAGTTGCTTCAACTCGCCATCCTTAAACATTTGCTTCGGCTAACAAGTTAACTTTTCAATATAAAACTTTTGTTCAACTTACGCTCTTCATGTATGATGTGTACAAAAACTATATTTAAAAAGTCATCAAATTCCATACTTCTCATTGTTGTGAAAGGCGAAGTTCGTGAGTGTTGTTCTTTTGCCGTATTTAAAGAAAGTTGTGACACGGTTCCGCTGTATATTCATAACTGACTTGCGTTAATCAAATAACACATTTAATAATGACAGAATGTATTAACATTTTTTTTGTAATAAATAACCGATAAATTATAAATTAATGATTTATGACAAGTTACTGAAATTAACAAAAATTAACATGTATATTAACAAAATCCATCTATATTGTGTTACGCTCAAATGTTAGGTGTGTTTTTATTCAGATATTTATTTATTTCTTTGTTTATTATTCTTTTGACGATACAAATATTTTAGACTTATATAATTGTTTGAAAAATGTAGCAAAACGATGTTTATAGTGTTACAAAACTCTTTTCTGTAATCATAAAAAGAAGCAAAATTCAGGCTAGATCAATTGTTTCAAGTTCATATATTATTTTTACACATACTTTATTTTTATACATTTATTACCTTATTTACATATTTTAATATGCATTTTTATTATGCAATTTTCTTGCATTTTTGACCCAAAATTGACTGCTTTAAATATTTTATATATCCACGTGATTCGGGAAGTGGTTAAAGTAATCCATTTTAGTCACAAAATGCAAGAAAGATCGATTATTAGATTAGACCCATGCTATGAGTCTTAGATAACTTATTGAAATAATTAGCAAGAGGTTATTAAAAGTTTTATTAGAAGAATTTATTAAAAGTTTATTTAAAGAAGAATTTACAAGAGTTTATTAATTAGTTTATTAAAATATAGCTCCCTTGTATGTTTCCCCCTAATAAAACTTTTATGTTTATTTCTTTGGTTATTTATCTATTTCATTAAACTTTCATCAACGTAAAACAAAAACGTAAAAAAAAACATAAAAAAAAACGTAAAAAAAATATTTCAGTTTAACCTTTTTGAGCCACTTGACGTAATCAGTAGCAAGATGCTGAGTGCAATTCGCTGCCTGCATATTAAGCGGTAATTTAATTTAGTTATTTACTTTTCAATTAATTTTTTTAAAATTATCTTTATCGATACACTGTACAAAATTAACAAAGAAATTTTTTTCATATTGCAAAATGCAAGAGGTTTTTTGTTATTGTATTTGAAATAATGATTAGCAAGAAATAGATAACTGTATACTGTGTGTCTTTTTTCAATATTTTTATTTTATTATTATGTTTACACCGATATAATGCAGAAAATATTGAAGGGACATTTTTTCGTTTCACTAATCATAATACATTTTAGATTTATGCCATTAAATATCTCTCTGTAGTCGTAGCAATGAATAAATAAGAAGGAAATTTTACTATATGAAGATCAAGCATCATTGATATATGTATTTACCTATTTGATTAATCATTACACTTAAACCGATATATTATGGGTTATCAGTGAACAATATTAAAGACAAATAGTTGGAACGACTTCCTTATCGCGCGTTGCGAAAGGGGGCTAGACGGAAAAAATTAAGACCAAAAGTTGTAACGACACTTTGCTAGCTATAGTTGCTAGCGGGCGCGCTGCAAGCCGTGCGGCGTGCGCGTGTTTCTCTGTCTGTCTCTCTCTCTCTCATAGAAAGCAAGCCAGTTATTCTCGTTTCGTCTTTCTATTTCGCATTGAACTGTGTGGTGTCGCGACGTTTATTTTTGTTGAGCGTATACAGGTTTTTCGTACATAATAAATAATAGAAAATAATAACAATAGTTATTATTATAACTTAAAAGAAATACAATTTTATTACAATTCCTTCACTAATTAATCGAAAGGAACTTCGTTCCATCCGGATGTCCCTTGACACCTCTGAAGTTTTTTATTAAATAAGGGATGTATTTGTAATCACCCTCTATCTGAATTGAACAGGAAATTAATTTAATCCTGACTATATTCTCATTTAATAGAAATATCACAAATTCAGTTATTATATTGACAATGCAGTTTGCTATTGCCCAAAATAAATATTCTGTCTATCTGTGCTTTTGTATTATTAGGGGTAGATATTCTAATTGATGATTCAGTTTTATATATCAATAACATATCAAGATAGAGGAATTACTATCTTTGCATGCTATCTACCAATATGAAGGCAAATCACTCATTGCCTATCCGACGTGGTGTGGAAATGACAGAAGTTGCTTTGATGGATTAGGTTATCAACGTAAGCGAATTTCTATAATTTTTGAGGGATAGACATCTATCAACGGTCTGTTTTATGTAAAATTATCAATTGTTTATTGTAAAAAGTTTTCGATAATCAGTAGCAAGCATATCTTCCTATAACTAAAGCAATTTAAACAATTTGCTATCGTTTTCACCTGGGATGTTGATTTTCATAATGAAAGTAATAGAGCCCGGCGTATAAAAAATAAATATATCCGCCACTTAACAATTACACGTATATTTTTAATTTCGAACTATTTCATATGTATTAACGAAACGCGTCACTTGTACGGGAAGGATAAAAAGCTATCTACGACTATCGATAGACAGTTAAAACATCAAAATACTTGTGGAAAGCAAACTAAAGATAGACAGAAAGTTACCAACTAACATGGATAGCTATCTTCGTCGAAATATGGTTAGAATTTAGGTTTTTAGGTCTATATCTAGATAATTTATGGGAAGCTTCCACGTTGAGCAGTTCGGGCCAGAGTAACACGTAAATCGCACATTTTAGTTCAACAACATAAATTTTATATAAATAAGTTCCATTTTTGTGTGACTATCAAACATCTACGTGAATTATGTATTTTATATAGTCAGGAAGAGAATGAAGAAAATCTCATCAAATGGCTTCTATTTTTGCACGTTGAGGTAGGAAAGGACAATAAATTAAGGAAAATTTTGAAGTATAAAATAACGATTTTTCTTATTATAAGTATAGCAGGATATGTATCCTGCTATATTTCCTTCAGATTTTATAGATGTAATAATGATAACAATAATAGTTATAATGCCTTTCTATTCTCAGTTGGGTTCCGTTTCCATGCTTTGTTAGACTATATTTCTAGCTTCAGCATGCCTCTTAGCAAGAAACTCCTCTAGCTGTTGTAATGTTTTCGTATTCAATGTTGCAATATTCAGAGATTGCATGGAAACTGGCACAAAAAACGCCACGTTCCTGTAAAAACTCTAAGGTACTATAATTACTATTTAGCCAGGTCTTATGCAATCGTTCTGGTAAATCAGAAAAGAACAGTTTTGTTCTTTTATATTTAGAATCGGAGGAAACCCAGTTTGACTATAAGTCAGCAGAGATAATCTTTAAGATATATCAATTTCTAATCAAAAGTGTTCTTGTACTAACACGACTTGGCGGTAAAAAATAGACTTAGTCCGTGATAAGATGAAATTAGTCACGACTTCCACAATCAAAAGACTGGTATGCAGAATATCCACCAAAATATGTTCTGTGAACTTCGATCAGAGAAGTAAGTGGCGTGTGATAATATTTTAGCATAACCTTTCTGACTTGTTGGACCTCAAGGTACTACGGAGTCTAAACCGATGGCAAATAGGCCGAAGTATATTTTCGTAGACTAACGAGTAAGTCTACTCGTTAGTCTACTCTTGAAGAAGACAGTCTCATAATTTTGAGGGGCAAACTAAGCATATTTTTAATGCCCCAGTCAAGTATCCGGGCAAAAAATTCTGCTGCAGATACTAGAATTTCCTACGGTGTAAGCAATAATTAAATATGAGGATAAGATATTGCATGTACCACATCAAATATCACATTTCACAGAATAAGATGGAGTACTGAACAATGTGGGTAGCACCCAGTCAGGGCTTTTTTATCTTTGGTCGCTTCTTTTTATTTGTTCTGTTGATATACCTCTTGATTTCTCAAGCAACCACTAATCAGCCAGCGAAAGCATGAACCATACACTCCTTTTAACTCAAGTGGGGACAAAGTGGCCAGGCACCACAGACTGTAAGCTGGTATTGGGGTTCAGTTAACTGAAATTTTTAAAGTAATTGTATAAATACTTAAAAAAATTTTAAAGTATTTATATAGCAATTTCTATGTCGACTACATATCACGGGGAATAAAAATTCGTCGACAAAGCAATGCTGTGTGGACTACATGCCACACGGAAGGAGAATGCGTCGACAAACAAAATGAATGACAATGCGTTGACAAAGTAAATATTTTGTCGATTACTTGTCACACGGAATGAAAATACGTCGACAAAGCAAATTCTGTGTCAACTACAATGACATGGAATGAAAATGCCTCAACAAAGCAAATGCTATGTTGATTACATAGCACAGGTTTTGTTGACCCATTCCATACGGTATGGTACTATGGACGGGTTGAAACTGTATCGCATGGAATCAAGATATAACGCTTCGGGACGGTATAACACGGAATAAGAATGCATTAATATAACAAGTGCTATGTCGACTAGGTTCACAAAAAATGTGAATGCCTAGACAAAACAAATGCTATGCTGACTACACACCACGCGGAATGAGAATGCATCGACAATGCAAATGTTATATTAACTATACATCACACGGAATGAGAACGCGTCCATAAAACAAATGCTATGTCGACTACACATCATAAAACTAATACTATGTTTTTATAAGATCTATTAAGATTGAATTTTTTTTAAATTAAACCCGTAAAGGCGCAAAATAAGGAATGATTTATTTCAATGTTACAGGCATACTTTGGCTATTACAAACAAATAGATACATAACATAGGTTATGGATTTTCCAAAATAATCCCTTAAGAAGTTGAAAATTGGATGATCTAATCTCTATGCTTACTCTATTCAATAATACGGTAAGACTTTTTTCATATAAAATTTTTGTCACATTCGAAATCTACGATATTATATACGTAAAACGATATATAATTAACCAACGCTTGTAGTTTATTCCATTTAGAACTTGATCATTTTTTGTTCTTTCCTGGTTTTCGACAAATTAACCTTTGATGACTAAACTGTATAATTTATACCGTAAATAGAGTACACCCTAAAAATGTACCATTAAGTAACCACGTACTCTTTCTATTGTACCATGGCGCTGCAGTGTAAACTGGCGTAGCGATGCATAGGATACTTAGGTACATAAAGGAGTTAGTTACCCAAAGGCGTGCAGACGCGTGAGGGCTGACGTCGTTGACGGTTGTCTCTGTTAGGAATTTGTGACGGTTCTGCATGCAACTTCTTATGCGGTGGACGAATATTTTTATGCGGTATTCAAGAATATTGTGTGTGTGTGTATTTTTATAATATTTGTAAGATGCCGGATATCATAAAATATTTCCTTTTTCAAAAATATTTTTTATAAATATAAAATAAATACACCGTGACGTGTATCTCTACGTACCGATATAAAAATATGAGTAATCCATTATGCATTAGTGGACGAAATTCAAATCAAAGTCGATTATCAAAGTGATTTTAGTTTTATTGGTTGTTTTTGAACTAAAATCTTTTTGTTACTAAAATTTGTCCTTCCCTTTATTTGCCTCCATTTAACTAATTTCATCATTTAGAGGCCTTAAGGTGCAAAGGTATTCCCTTACATTTTAAAATTATTTTTTTTAAATACTGAAAAATGGAAGTTAATTCAATTAATGTAATGCAAATTATCTGTCTTTTGACATAAATATGGTTTTATATACATCCTGTACAACAGGCAATATTCAGAGCCCCTCCGTATTTGCAGTACTTTATTTTGACGAATTCGATTTTCATCAGATCTGTTGCTAGAGAAAGCTTGCTGGTTCAATTTTACATTAGTACAAATTGTCGAATATACGCTTATCGGTTTTATTAACAGTGAATCTTTGCAATGTAAATAATGTTTAATTTTATCAAACCATTGAACTGAACGGATTGGATAAGTATCATATACTAATTGATCCCTTTGTGCGCCCGCCGGTACCCTCGCCAAACGATATTAACCCGCAGCAAAATAACATTCATATTGACTTAAATAATATATATTCAGAGGGATTTAACGTATTTAAAACAAACATTTATTGAACCGGTAAACTATTTTTGGATATTTTTTGGGTACTGTAGTATAATAAGGGATCTTTATAACTTTGTCATTTGCTATTATCTATGCTTTTGTTACAGCTTTGTAGTTCAGTATAAAAAAACATTGGAGCAACATAATTAGTAGGTAGCCAAATATTGTATGAAAAAAACTTATCAACCATAAATAGAACTCGCACCACGAGGGTTATATGTCAGTTTAGTCACTCATACATAACATCATTATATTATGTAGTATTAGTATTCAAATAATTAGGAATATTAATTTTTTATAAATTAAATATATTGCCTACTCAATCTTTCGCATTCATGAAAACTTGAAGCACTTTTAAAAAATTATAAGATACATGAATATTATTATAATTTTCCTGTAAACATTTAATTAGATTTTATCACTCCTGTGGCATTCTGAATCATCACTTTAATTTTCCTACAACCTTTGCGTGAGCTTCTAAAATCTTATATTTTTAGGTCGAGTAGTTTCGGAAATAAAAATCTACTGACAGTAGAATATAATAGTTGGCATATTTTTAACTATCATAGAAGTTCCATGAAAAACGATATTTGTTGAGAATAATTAACAGTGTTAGCACTGAGTAGTATGTTATAACGGTCATAGTTATTGGCTAAATTAAACAATGAACTAAATTAAACAATATTTTTAATAGTCCAGATACCTATTCAAGGTAATATTCGCAAAAGATTAAAAATAGGTTAAGTTTGGCATGCTTTTTGCGGATTATTATTTGCAATAAACAATTGATACTTTTGATATAAACACATTTTTAGAAAATGGTCAATAAGAGGTTTGTAGCGGAGTAAACAACACAGTTTATAGTTATTCCGTTCCCGTTAGAAAATGAAGCCAAAATACTGGATATATGCTTATAATTATATATTATATATTAGAAGCAAGTTAATCTACTAACGTTTAGTTTCCAAAGGATTGAATTTACTTGTGTCATGTTACACGTGGGTGAATAATATAATGCATATTAAAACATTTTACATGAGTTGAGGTATCAATTTAGTTTTTTATAATTGCCATCAAACCCAATTCCAGGTGAAATGGGAAAATTTATTAAATTATCAATTATGAAATGTGAAGTTGTATTTAAAAAATTACATATATTACCTTGCCAGTTATATTTTAAAATAATGAGCATATTACGAAGATTTAAACATAATTTACATATATTTTAAATGAATAAAATAATGAAGCATAATTTACGAAACAAAATATTTACGTTGGAAAAAATTTATAAAATATTCTATGTTTTATTCTTTTTTACTTAGTCTTATGACAGACAATTTTTCATTCAAACACTTACAGCTTACTAAAATATTCAACGACCGTGAAATATTGAATATTAAAGGCAATTTCTAGCAAATTAATGTAAAAATAAATGTATGAATTTTAAACGACTTCTGCATCCATAACGTTTCTTTCAAACTTAACGCTTCAAAGTACAATGAATACCAAAGGTGTTGTTATTGAATTAAATAAGGCTGTTTATTTCTGAAATGTACTTTCTTACGCCTAGGGTATTTTAAAACGCATTATTCCTTTGTTATAATGTTCGGTGTAACATTATATTACTATATGAATAACTCTGGGTCTATAAGACACGTGCGATGAATTTTTACTCAGAACAATGTAATAAGGAATTCATATTATGTAAAGAAAATGTGCTAAAATCCATTAACAGTTAAAATTGAAAAGTATAATGTAGAGTCTATTTTGTGTTTATCTTTAGAGTTTATTTTGTGCTTACAACTTCAAACTTTTATATTTTTTATTTAGACTAATTATTATCTGTTTGTATTATGTAAGTTTATCCATTATTTTGGCTCCTTGACTTTATTTTTATTTATTAATGTAAACTTCGCCCGACATTTTGCGATTTTAAACGCGCCGAAATCTTTTAAAATGTTTACTTTTGTGTTATGTATTGCCAGGAACTTCTGGTGTATTTCCTAAATTAAATAGTCATACTTCATTTTATACAAAGTAAGATAGCGGCTAATTCGTTTATTTGGAGCTAAAATTTGACTAAATACCTTTTAATAATCAAACCTGTCCCAAAATCACTTCTTCGATATTTGTTCATAAGACAATATGGTAATTTCCTTTTGAATTTTCCTTTTATTTTTCTTTTAAAGTTACCATGCATTACAGCATAGAAGAAGAACCAACATCAAAATTACAAACAAATGGAATGGGATTACTAGTTCTATACTTTTTAAAATTCATCACGAATAGTTCTCCAATTCTTTTAAAAATATGACATAACAATTTGTAGACCGTAAAGGCTCTTAATAAATTGAAATATGTATCAATATACTACATACCTCAATTTTTCATTTGTCCATTCGTCTAACCTTCCTCCAATCATAGCCTCATAGATTATACGGACGTATATTTATGTGTAGGAAATTAAGTCAATACAAGTAGACACATTTATTCAAATCTTTTTCGAACATCGTTTACATGGATATTTTAAATAATTTGGAACAAAAAAACAGTTTATTTTACCGTCTTTCTATTTTGTCACCTTTGCAAGACATTTAGCTTTAAAACTGTGTATAGTGTGTGTCCTTCTCGCAAATTTTGCAAATATGCTTTCCAAAAATGTCTAGAAATTCTAGTTAAAAGCGTTTAATCAGAACATTGAAATTAAATTATTTCATTTAAATTGCATCACCAATTTCAGTGAATGTAGAAAACTTGGAAATAGACTTGGAACTAGAAAATTGCGAATCAGCCAAATAATTTTTTTCTCTGCAATTTTCTTAATAGCGGTTCCTCCAAAGGTCACTAAACATCTGCTTTCCGTTCACTAAATAATATTTGCGATCGAGGGGAATACTCGGCATCATTAATCAATAAATATTCCCGTCTCCCTCTCTCTTTCTATTTAAGCAATTTTGACCGATTTTAGTTATCTGTTTTATTACCATTCCGCATCTAAGAAACATAGCGTTATTCTATACAGCCTTAATCTTCCTCCAAATATATGCTTTATGACGCAGAAAGATTTTTTGATAAAAGATGTGTAAACGTAAAATTTAGCGTGAACAAACGAACGAGGTAAACAAACATTTCTGCTTTACATGTTTTACTCGTTTGCAATCGAAAAAACTAAACGCATGTCCTACAGAAATTAAAGAAAACTTACTTGAATTGGAATCGGATAAATTGCCAGCTATTCGTATTCGTAAAGTGTTCCCTCAAGAAAAAGTAACACACCAGAAATTGGCCGCGCCCGTGCAGTGTACAAAAATGAAAACCGGGTTGATGTCGCTACTATGGTTACGTTGTTTCAGAGCTCAAATTCTGTAAGGTTATTTTTATAATATTTTAGTTATAATACAAAAAGTGTTAACATAAGTAAAAGTAACACATCAGAAATTAGTTACACCCGTGCAGTAAACAAAGATAAAAACTTCAATTGCGTTGTTTTAAAGCGCAAATTCCGTATTGTTGTTTTTTCTGTTAAAACTTGGATAATTCTCCTCCTCTTAATGCGACGTCGTCCAAACGTATTTGTAACATAATACGAGTTTGGTTTACTTAGTCATTGCGGTAAAAAATTTTGTTTGGCGCAATGTTCAACAGACTGCTCGTTTGATTCCGTAAGACGAAATTATCCAAATGTTTTGCTCTGTGTTCCCATATTGATCAAGTGTATTAAAAATCTGAAGGAAATTAGATTTTTATTATAAAAGCCTTTTATTATTAAAGTTGTTTAAAATATTTTAAACTATAACTGGGTATACCGTAACTAAAAAAGTTTTAATAATATTTTTTCGTCATTATGAATTAGATGTAAAAATATTGAATCACTATTATAAAAAAATACTTAATATATTTATAGTTGAATCTAAAATGCCAACGAAAGAATAGTTTCGTATATTTGTTTTTAAATTTTACAAAATACCCTCAAAAGAATGATTAGAAACATTAATTTTTGAGGAACGTATAGCACCCTATGGATGGCACTCTATCTAACCGAAAACGTTGAGGCCCGTTTCACGGCCACACTCACTAGACTACGAAACATATTCAAGTCAATATTGCTTCAAGGATTCGTTCCAAAGCTAACATTTGTTTGAATTGCCGTCTTTGGGGTCGTTTGGTAAAAGTTTTCTTCGTGAAAATCGTTGAAAATGGATTTTATTTGATTTGACGTTTTCCCTTTTCGGGAATTTTATTCGAGTTCTCTTTCGAGAGGATTGCCAGTGCGTTTAGAATTTAAATACATGTGCGGAGAATTTTTATGCGTTTCATAAATAAGTGTAAAAAGGTTTTTATTTCTTAACAGGAATATTTATAAGAATATTTAAGAATATTTGTAAATATATTTAATAACAGGAATATTTATAGGAATATTTTTGTAAAACTGTTGTAGTTTTTCAAGCATTTTATCTAATTTGCTTTCATTCTCTAGCTTAATTAAAGCTATGATTTATATAATACAGTATTACAACTTATTCCAAAACTATTTGAAGTAAAAAATTAGAGTTATATTGATTCTAATATATTTCCTTTCGTAAATATTTTTAACAGACTCCAAAAATGGCGGAGGTTCTCAATTTGTTGGAATCTTTTTTTATGTATATTCAGTAATAATTCTTTACCAAGGGGACCGATTTTAATGATTCTGTTTTTTATTTGAAATTGTGATGATGATCTGATAACGTAGTCTGGAAATGAACCATGGAACTCCTTAACTAATGGCGGTAAATCAAATACGATTCGAGATATTTGCTACGCATAGATGTTACTTTGCAAAATAACTACACTACTTAACAGATCAAGGTCTGACGATAAGTTGTGGAGATGAACAATGGAACTCGTTAGCAGATATTAGTGACAATTAAATGAAACTACGTGATGTAGTATTATTTCTACTTTCTTTAATTCCTTTACCACGACCTAGGTTTCGTTTTATTACAACATCTTCAGGTGGGATATATGAAGATGTAATTCAACGAAACCTAGGTCGTGGTAACGAAATTAAAGAAAGTACAAATAATACTACATTACGTAGTTTCATTTAATTGTGAATAATGAATTTCTATAAAATTAACGCCAAATATATTCAAGATATTAGTGAATCAACCGTGATTAAAGATATTTGCTATTAGTAGTTGTGAATTTGCCTAATAACTTGCTGTTGACCAGGTCAGGGTCTGAAGATGAGTTCTGGATATGAACAATGGAACTCCTTAACTGATGGTAATAAATTAAACGTGATTCAAGATATTTGGTACTGGCAATTTTTATTTTACAAAATAAATACATCGACCAGGTCAGAGTCTGATGACGCATTCTGGAGATGAGCAATGGATCTCTTTATCGAACGGTAGTAAATCAAACGTAATTCAAGATATTTGCCACTGGTAGTTTTTACTTTGGAAAATAACTGTACCATCGACCTGGTCAGGGTCTGATTATGATTCCTGATTGTGAATAATAACGGATAGTAGGAAATCAATAGTAATTCAATGTATTTGCCACTGCTTAGTTGTTACTTTGCAAAATCTGATAATGGATTTCGGATATGGGGAATGAAACTCCTCAAGCAGTGTTTGTCACTTTGCAAAATCTGATATAGCACTTTGGAACGGAGAACGGAACTCCTCAACGGCTAACAGCTAAGCACTGGCGGCTACTACTGTTGCTTCGTTTCCGTGTGTTTTTGATAGCCAACTACAAAGAGGAAATTATCTATTTATTAGCTTTTGTCCGTAACTTTTAATAAATATGTAATATTCTAAGAAAGAAAATAATTGAATGTTAGAGTAGGTTGATGATTTAAATAACAATATTATGATATTGATCACTAAAAATTCTAAAATAAAATGTCTTTTAAGAAATCAACTTGAAAAAAACTAGGTACTAAAAAGTAAAGAATAATTAACACAAAATAGATACCTACTTATACACAATAAGAAATTTATTTTTGAAATCGATGTCAGCAACCCCGATCAACTTAATTTTGTCAACATTTCGGACTTTCCACCACATGATTTGAAATAAAAAAGGCCCTCACGTAATTTTTGTTATTTTAGAAAATTTATGATTCAGAACGAGTCTAATTGTGACCACTATGGAAAAATAATAGAAATAGAAAGTCTCGCGGGTAAACAATCCGACATGGAAATGCATGTCGCTAGAACCACTCTTAACTCGACAAAAGGTTAACTGGGATGCACTATGCAGCTGTACTAATTTCGAATAAGACATACATTTATCATTACGGTGCACAACGCGCGGGTCCAAATTTTTGAGTTATTGGTGTGGAACAAAAAATAATTTTTAATATATAGTATTATTGTTCATCAAAATATAATTCAAAATAATTCCGAGTAAAGTATGGTCGGATAATATATAATATTCGAACGCCAATGCGTAATAGATTAAGATACCAATTGATTGGGAAAATATATATTTCTATTGTGGAATATTTTTTATCAAATTAGATATTTTGACACACAAATGTTTACTTATATTTTGTCATATTAAAATGCCAAAATAATTCTAATCCTAATCGATTGCTTTTCTTTTTTCTTGTGTATATACACGACCTAGACCTCAACAATTTTCACGTTGTTCTTTTTCCTTTACCTATGTAATGCCTTTACATATTGAGATGAAAACTGTTTCCTTTAAAATATATAGTCATATGTATGAACCAAACGATATATATACAACATGTTGGAATGGATATTGATTTATTCCAGTTATTAAATCATTCTATGAATTTTAAACTAAAAAAACATCCATAACAGAGTTATATTAAGTATTGTTATATTAAGTATTGTTATATTAAGTATTGTTAGACTTAGACATATTTATTATTACGTTATAAGTTTATTTTATGAGTTTTGATAAACTTTGATCTCAACTCTAAAATACTTTTTAAATTTTCAATCAGTTAGATCATAATATAATTATTATATTAAATTCACTGAATTTTTCCTCATTACTGGTGATTTTCCATCCAAATCGTTCTGTTTCGTCCTTCGTATTGTACACACATCAAACTCCTATTCTGAATTATCTTCTAACCAACTATAGAATAAATCTTGTGACGATACAGCTTCCGAATCTTTAATAATTTACTAATGCAAATTGTGACATTTTTTTCAAATCTATTATCTACATTATGCGCTCATGTACATGACTATCAAGATAACGAGGGAAATACACATTTTAGTATATTATTTGTGTATAACGCTTTAATATTATCTGAAATATATATCTTATTATATAATACATAATATAATTATCATCTAAAGTGGTCTTATTCTTGATCGCTTTATGAACCGAACTCGTTATAAAGGAACTTATTAATCAACCTGATCCATTAATGATTGCCAGTTCTACTAAAATTTACGTATGTTGTTTTATAATAATTTATATTAATTTCTACACCTATTATGTGCAGTCTATTATACACCTACTTAGAAATCAAATAAGGAATTATTTTTAAAGTATAACGGGTGCGATTAATTAAACTTCATTAATTAAAGTAATAATTTAACACCGTTCTCATAAAAAAGGTCACATTTCAATGCGAAATGTAATTTATTTTTATGTCACTCGCTGTTTGCGTGTTATACATGCTATTTATGTAGGAAATGTATTTTATTTGTGTAGCTTGCTATTTACGTGTGATTAAATGTTCTTCAATCTTACGACTATCCAATATTACTTGAAAGCACGATAAATATGGATATTTTTTTATTTTTTATTTTCTGTAAAGGGAAAAAAACAAACACAAACTATTTCAAATATTCTATGAACACTAAATACGAAATAAGTTTGTGTTCTAACATTTCCACAAATTACAAAAAAAATAAAGTATAGTATATCCAATTAAATACAACAATACATAAATGTGACAATGTTAATTGAAGTAAGTGAAACAATATTTTTTTTATAATTAAGATATAAAATTAAAGTGGAAAACACTTGCTATTAACTTATCAATTAAATAAAGCTGCAATTATGGATTACAAGTTATTTATGTAAGGCACTCTATTTAACTAAGTTTGACAAACAATGAATAAAGTAAAATGATAATAACATTACTGATCCGTCTGCTGTGCATAAATTTCACGGAGCCTGTTCTTTACATCTGATCGAAACTGGGGGCGTGGACTTGTAAGGATGTGAAGTGTCAACATCTCTTTATTGAATAAGTCGCACAGCCACCGTAGCGGTGCTCGGACACCGACGTTAGTTCGTGCATTATCGAAATATAATCACAGTAATACTGGATGGTTGCCAAGAACTAACAATGTGAGTCTTCAACATTTCAGTATAGATCAGAAGACAATTGAAGCATTTGAATCCTAGGAGAAGCAACACATAGTGGTTGCACGTCTTCAAAAGACGTTTCTTTGATATATGTACATGAAATATAAGGCCGTGTTACTTTTAATTTTCTACCAATCTTTTTTGATTGTCAAATTTCCCATTTTAGCCAAACAATTTCTATTAATATTTGCTTGTTAAATTGAAAGATTATATGCCATAAATTATTTGAATTATTCAAATCTTTTTTCTTTCTATTCTTCATTCTAATATTTTGCTAAGTTATAATATTATTTAATACTTTCCCAAGTATATTAGCCATATTTTGGAAAATTCGTTATATAAAATCAAATTATATCAAACTTCTTTACTTTTTCACGGTATATAATATATTAGTTACTTAATGGCATTCGTACTAAGAGTAATAAAACGTTAAAATATATGAATAAAAAGGAAAATAAAATCATTCATTTCCGAAACATGTTCGAAAATCTTTACAATAAAACCGAGAACTTTTCCACGTAAAAGGACCGACTGATACAAAAAAACGTATATATCCGCATAATGTTTCCCAAATGACCCTTTAGATTACGCCTATTTATCCCTGAGCATCTCGAGAAGCCATCAAATTAAATAAAGTCCAATGATGAGAGTTTTTCCTCCTTTGAGTGAAACTTTTATTTTTTTAGGATTCCGTAGTCAAAAAATTACTTATATTTACATCAAGACCTTGTGTGTGCCCATCTATCTGTCACATCCTTGTAGATTCTGCAGCTTTAAAAATGTGTAAATAAAATTTACAAGTATATGCTTCTGGTATAGATTTCAATCGATATTCATCAAAAAAATTGTCTTTTAAGTTGCCTACCCTTATTAAGAAACGAGAATGAATCATTTTTTAAAGTACTATATTATACCAATTAATGATAATTGGTATAATATAGAAAGGTCTTTTAAACTGAAATTTAGCTTTCATTTACCAATTTTTTCAGCCCGGTTTCTGAAATATAAACTTCAAGTCCAATTATTACATACCCTCCTCCCTCTCATATCCAACTAAGACTATTTAAACGTTTGGAAAAATTTAGGAAATAGACTTTGGTGAGTACTTTCATATGAAATTAACTTGGAATAATTCAACATAATTAGTTTTGGATCTATAAAAAATCGTCTAGTATGTAGCGCCATCTATTTATGACATAAGTTAAACAACCGTTAAAATGCTACAGATTCAATAGGGTTTGGATTTTTTAAAAATTAACACCAAAGATGGAGACCCTAATTTTTCATTAGATATTTTTGTTCACAAAATAAATATTTTCACATATTTCCTATTTCCGGTATGTTCTGTTTTTTTTAACAAATTCTTAAGTTATACCAAATATCTTTTGAAACATTTGGGTACAAACTGTAAGTTAGACCATTAATAAACAAAAATTAATTAATTAAATTAAAAAAATACAGGCTGTAATTAGCTTTAGACAGACAGTGCAGCCTTTAATAATAAAAAAGCTGTTACCCATTGTTGATAAATAATTTTTTCCGTATATTTCGGATGCCAAACCTAAATAAGAAAAATTGATACATCCACAGATACCTCAAATTTTATAATAAAATAATTTAAAATTCAATTATCTATTAAAGTACGAAATACTTCGGAATTGCTTAGAATATAAAAAAAGTTCTATTGGTATACGTTTTCATTCGTGAATCCTATCTATTTTTTTTACGGTAAACAGAGAAATAAAAGTACGTTTACGTTCTGAGAAACAAATTTATTTCCAAGCGGACGTTACGTCCTACATTCTTAAGTCAAATTTTTGGGTTTTTGTTATTTGGAATCATGTCGGTTTGCGAAGAATATTATTTGCACAACTCATACTCATGCGAATGATATAATATTATTTCTAGTTGCCGGATATCTCGTATACTACCAACAAAGCGAAACGAATGAGTTAAGGTTTACGCAGAGTAACATGTAATTTCAATACGCTTACTTTTGCACACGGCCTAAAATTAATACCAAACGCCATTTCATATCACCGTGGAAATGTTTTTATTTCTAAGAATATAAAATATACCGAGTAAAATAATTAATCCTTATTACTAAATACAGATTATAAACCATTTATTGACTACAAATAATCATCTCGTTCTCTTTTTATGGATCCATATAAGTTACCTATCCACATAAGTTAGAACAACAATTTTACCCTCAATTCATTTCGCTGTTTCAGAGAAATAATGCTTATACGGAGCTTAAATTGATAATGCCTTGTCTTGGTGAGGGATAAAATTACGTATTGAACGCCTCTCCATAAAACTGAAACTAGAAGTTTGACGTGATATCCGATGTCGAAGGAAATATTATTTGGAAGCTCCCTCTTTAAATTGCATAACGAATGTCGCATATCTTGAAATTATTTACGTAATGGAAAATTAAATCTATTTAATATTTAAAATCTTGTAAAATTGAACTTACGGTCTTAAACTACGTTGTTAAAATAAGACGAACCTCCTAATCCAGCAGCACAGAACTACATTTTACTGGGAATCGTAAATGTATGGGCCACAAAACTATTCAACAAACTGAATGTTAATATGCAAAGTGCGCCTTTAGTGTCTGTCCCTATCTCGTTTGAAATTACATTACAAAAAATACTTTATGGATAAAGTAACTAATATTTAATTACCTACCTATTGAAGTTATACTTCTTTAGGCGCGTTATGAAAAAATTATAAGAGTGAAATTTTAAGATTCGTCACATAAAAGTTACAGTATGAAGTTGCAGCGGTTGCAGTCTCGAAAAAAAAGCTATTGGCACCATCGTCGCCTCTGTTCACTGTTTTTATATTCATAGTATTTATCCACATGTTTCTAGTGTCTACATTCACACACGTGTTTCAGTTTCATATAAGTGCGATTTATATATGTGCTGATAAATTATATTCAGTAGTGATTTAAATTAAATATTTTGATTAATATATTTACTATTCGTAAATATTAGTGAAAAATTGTGTTTATAGACTTTTTCAAGTGCTCCAATATAATTGAGGCTTTCTATCCGTATGTATTATTTAATGATGCCAAAGAAGTAACTTCACACGCGCGTACATAAGTACACGCACCGTTTTTTTTTGATGTATCACTTGTGTGATTGTATTTAATTTTGCCTTAACCTTATTTATAACTCCCACGCCAACCTATTTATTTTTCTTTCCTTTCTTCTCTTTAGGTTTTCGAAAATATAAGTTTATTTTCATTGTCTGTATTGCAGTTTATTTGTCATTGCCTATTAATTTTCGTACTTATGGTTTTGTGGTTGGCTATAAAAAACTACTCATGCAACAACATCTTCGTCTGCGTCTTTAGTTTTCTAAGCTTCAATAAATTCTGGTAATAAAATAAATTCATTGTACATCTGAAATCGTTGTCAATTTGTATATAAATAAGGCTATAAAATATCATATGTTTTTTTTAAAACCAGCTATGATGGCAAGTTATCACTATCGAATAATATTCTCTATAATATAAACTATTCAGAAATAGCCCTAGTTCCTGTTTACTTCCTTATTAGCATGCAAATCCTTATATTCATGAAAATATTTATACTTTTTTCTTCTTTCTTTCAACAAAATTTTGAATATAAAGACTAATGCTATAAAAATGTATTAAAACGTAAAGAAACTTAAAGCTAGTTTTAAAAGAAACTTAGTGGCTATTTAAAAAAAGTATTAGGTCATCGTGATCAGAGATAGAAAGTACTTTAACTTTTCAATTTTATTTTAATTGAAAATAATGTAATGAAAATGGGTATAGCGTATATTCAGTTGCTCGTATGTTGCTGCCATCGATACACAAATTTTAATTTACAGTTTCTGATTTAAATATTTTATCAATACAAACAATATTATAATTAGTAATGATGGATACTATATTTTGTGAGCCAAACGTGAATGACTTGAATACTAGATATTTGAAATGCTTTTTGTTTTAACGCCACATACGTAAATAAATCGAAACATAAATCAGTGGTTATATATGACCAAGATATAAAGTTAGTTTTTTCGGGTATGGCTGGAAGGTTATGGAGCCTGTTTACGCGGCAGTCAACCGTACTTTGATTTTGTATCTGTCAGTGTATTTGATTTGTATTTCTTTTTAATGTATAATTCAATCTATTCGTTTTATTTTGTTTGCCACTTTTGTGTTGTTTTGTAATATTTAAATTTTTTGGTTAAATTAAAAAATTCAAGAAGTGACGTAGACATATTTTTTTTTTGGTCCATAGTTTTCTGACCTTTAATTCGAGATGATTATCTCATAATATATTATTAAATCTTTTTTAATGTCCTGGCATACATTTTTTTTCTTCTTTAATATATGAGATGTGTTAATAATAAAAATTTAGTAAACCAATATGGAATATTCCCAAAAAAAATTCAAAATGATAAAAATATTATCGTGCTAAAATAATTTATTTTTGAAACTTTGAGTATGATTATATATCATTATATAATATAATAAATATAAAGAAGAAAAATATTAATATATAATTTATAATAATAATATTTTACTGAATAATTCTTAAAAAATAATTTTTTTTTTCTAATGGTAAATAATTTCACTTTTTTGATACAGGAGAAATATTCATAGATCTACAATTAGTCGAGTAGTTAGTATATAGTATGTTTACAATAAACACCTTCTATCTTTCCGAAGAACCTTGAAAAGACGTAATCCAAGAACATAACAATTGCCACGAATTTATACATAGTTGACCTAATATATTATAATAATGGATTAAAGGAGTATGTTAAGGATAGGCCCACTATTGGAAAAAGAAAAGAAATTATGCATCGTATTTATATATTGAAATAAAATACATTAAACATCTTAATATTTTAGTCTAGTTTTTGTTATCAATGGAAGTTTCTTTTAATTCTACATTCAATTGAAACGTTTTATGACCGGAAAACAAAATAATTACGTTTTGGGATCCATAAGAAAACAGTGAAGATTGGTGATAGCCTCTGTACCGCTTGTCATTGACTTTCATTTAAAAATGGTGTGAACGCTCTTGTATTAATCACCGCATACGCAAAACTAGTGGAAATTATCCTATTATTGGAATTAATTGAATTTAGTAATATGATTCCGATCTGTATATTGTTATAATAAACGAAAATGGCTGTGAAGTGCATCAACCAACGTAACCAAGTAACAGAAAGGCGAAGGACCAAAGGGTGTTTATACTTACAATGACACTTGTATTTGATGTTCCTGTTATAATTGCCGAATATATAGTCCTAGTAGAAATAAAATAATTGAATTGTTTTCTGTGATACGATTCCGATTTTTATATTGTTATAATAAATCAAATGATTGTAAAGTGCATCAACTGTTTATTATCGTAACAGAAAATCATAAAAGGGCTATTGGCTATTTATACACACACTTTTATTTATTGTCATAACTGAATATGTAATCAATCAATATTTTTGGTGTAATTCTTAATGTAAAGTGGAGAACATTAGTAATTATGTAAAAAATGAAAAAAAACTTTGAACTACCAAAAGTGAGTGTTTTTATTATGTTGTGTCTTGATAAGTGTCATTTATGCGTACGAGTGTATGAATAATGAAACGATAGGTAATTTATTTCGTCTTATTATCAATGACTAAATGGGGTTAAAGAAACATGTATGAATTATTGAAAATGGTACTAAATCATATTTAACAGCGTAAAAATTAAAAAGGGTTGTAATATAAGTCACTCGAAAATAGCGTTAAATGATATTAAGTGGCACTAAATATCTTTAATCAAAATCTGCTTTCCAAAATATTTTTACAAAATTCTACAATCATTCATTCTACAATACAATTTACAAGTAATATATACTACTCGAATAATTTTAATCTTTAATATAGTATATTTTTGAATCAGAGAAAATTTTGTTTAGTAATCTGTGATAGCGTAAAACTAACAAATACAAAGATAAAATAGAACAATTGGGATTTGAAACATTGCGTTAGATGGCATTAAACCTTCATAACCCTATATTTATTTTATTGCGTACGTTTTATGTGAGAAAACGTTTTTCAGTAACAGTGACCTATTTTTATAAATGTATAAAACATGCAGCTTATTGAAAACTAAATGCTTATTAAATTTCATTATACTAGTTTTAAGCTTTAACTCTTTGGTCTTTGGGTCTGAGCCCAAGACCACTTTTAAAATAAACATACTCTTTCTGGTTCTGTGCTTAAGTGAATTTCTCAGAAGAAGCTAAGTTTTATCATAAGCAAACATGTTTGTATAGTATTTTCTCATATAGATAGTTAATATAATATAGAGCGTATATTTATGTCAATAGCACAGAATTTAGAGGTTATATTATGAATTGAAAAGATCACAGTCTCAGTGTAGGATTACTTATACGAGCATATAATTTAACATGCATGGATACGATTATCGCATTGGATTATCGCATTGTATTGATATTATACTTAGTACTGCAATGGAAGTGAATCACATGTATATTTCCATTTGTTCATATTAATCACAGTTTCCTGAAGGTTAGAAAATCCACTTAATCCAATAAATTCATAAAATTATTACATATTTTTCTAAATTTCATATATTTTTATTAGGGAGAAGTCTAATATATCCGCAATATACTTAGTTTTAAAATACTGTGGTGTACTAACACAATTTGTTTTAAAGCATTTATTTTAATTGTATTAAAAAGTAAGGAAAACACCCAAAGACTTTATCCAAACAAGTGAAAGTACCTATATGCGATGTTCTGGCACCGTTAACAAGAAACTATTCACACTATCCATTTCTTTTATCCTGATTTCATTATAAGTTTTATATCATTACTTACAAGCAATCTTATTAAGATAAGTCATAGGAGCATGAGCTCCTAGTCGGACTGTTGAGAACTCTTCATCGTTGAGAATATCCTTTCATCTGCAATATTAACTACTGATTCTCGTACGTAATCAATATGTGATCCCAAAAAACTTATCAAGAAAAGTAAAACTAACCCAAACTTGATGAGACCACTAATAATAGTTAAGATAATTTTTGTACGTCATTACTTTCAGCAGATCCCGACTACACCGTTATTATTCGGTTTTATTCCTGGAAACAAGTATGTTTGTCAAGTTTCAGGCGTCCAACCCATTAGTAAGTAGTTAGGATATTAGTTACAAGAATTTGTGGCAAATAGATGTAAACATTACTTTTGTCTTCATTTTGACTATAGTTGATAAGTCTATCCAAGTAAATAAAGTTAGTAGTAACACTTTTAGCAGAGTACAGTTTATAAGCTATATTCAAATTTCATTCCAAAAAAACCTAAAATTCATCTTTGTTTTAACACTTTTACTGTTTTGCTTGTCTATAATAATATTAGATCTTACTGAGAATCGTTTAAATAAATTGTAATAACTTCAAAATTCGTCTTTATTTATCAGACATATTTTCGGCCTCAAAAAATTTATTAAGTTTCTGTTTTTTTGTTTGTTCTTAAATATGTTGATGTATTTCCGTTACCTAGGTTATCTTAATTCTGAGATTTAGTTGCGCATAATCCTGGACTAGAACTTTAATAATCACCTTACTATACTTATCCTCAAATATGTTACTTTTTGTTCACTGTTCATACTGCCAAAGTATATAATAAGTAGTAACCTAACATCCCGAATGCATGGTTAATTCACAAATACAAAGTTGGTTTGCAAAAACATTTCTTTCATAACTAATGATGGGCATCCCCTTTTTGGTTTTTGGGTTAAAAGAAAAAAACAAAACCCTCACTATCATTTTTAAAACTGAACCTGGAGATATGAAAAAATATGGTCCTCCGAAGATTAAACAAAGGTGTAGAAAAACTATAGCGATGATTCTAGTTTCCATAGTTTTATTAAATATTCGTAATCTTTTTACGTTCAGGAAAGGTATGATAGGCAATATATTTATATTTTTCTACGTTATATTTTTCCGAAAAAAAACAACAGAGATATATAGAATTTGAAATTTTGGGCTGGCTAACTTTTTAAAAATATTCCTATGTGGGATAAAGTAGGTTAAAATAAAAGTCAGAATTTCTTTTAAATTTCATGTTCCCTGTTGACTCTGAAAAATATAAACTTTTTTATAATGTAGAGTGCACATTTAAAAACCTTCCTATTTTGTAATGTTTAACGTCTGTGAAAGATACAGTAGGCAAAATATTTAGGTCGTGAAAAATTATTATTTACGTATAGTTTAATATTGAATATATTTGGCGTTAATTTTGTAGAAATTCATTATTCACAATTAAATGAAACTACGTGATGTAGTATTATTTCTACTATCTTTAATTTCTTTACCACGACCTAGGTTTCGTTGTATTACAATATCTTCAGGTGGGATATTAGCAAAGATTCAATCAAAAGAAAGAATCTTTGCTAATATCCCATCTGAAGATGTTGTAATATAACGAAACCTAGGTCGTGGTAAAGAAATTAAAGATAATAGAAATAATACTACATCACGTAGTTTCATTTAATTGTGTATAGTTTAATATAAATACTACTTACGCTCAAATGTCGATAAATACCTTAATGTGTGCGGAATCCTCGTAGTGCTTGTCCTGCTAATGCTTGACATGTTTTTCCTTCTAAGTCCATTCGCTCTCCTTAATTCTGATCGATACATAATATATAGGTACTTATGTGTATAGGTATCGTTTTTTCCCTTTTTGATACATTTTCTTTATTAATAATTTTTTTATTTTCTTGCCAGTTTGATTTTATTTCGCAATTATTTTCACAATCTTTTTTGTCATTTTATATCTCGATCCTTTGGTTCACCACAATATATAGCAAAATCTCCTTATTACGTATGTGTAAATTGAAAACAGTAAGTAATAAAAAAAATACTTTCCTTGTGAAATATTGTCTTTAAAATTTTTAGAAATTTCCTTTTAAAAAGCAAGTTAATTTTATCGGTAAAATTTAGTTTATAAAAATATGTGTATATTTTGTTTTGCTTATTAGCTTAAGCCTGTTTTGTTAGAATTTACCTATTTAACTATATATACGCAAAGTTTAATCAAGTATGAAGCATAGTCCAAACGTTATTAGGTGAAGGAAAACGAAAGGAAAGGAAGGAATGACAAAATCATTATTTTTATAAGAATGAGCGTCAGATGGAAAGCCACTGGTTTTGTTCATGCTACACGTTCATAGCTTCCCCATTTTCTGCACAAGTTGCGCTTTTCCATTAATAGACCGGAAAATACAACTTGTGATTATTTTTTACTTATAGAACTTTTAGGATTATCGTAAACATATTTTTAGCGCTCCAGAGTAAGGAACCCTTTTAACAACAATTAAATGAACCTGCGTGATTTAGTATTATTTCTACTTTCTTTAAGTTCTTTACCACGACCTAGGTTTCATTGTATTACAATATCTTCAGGTGGGCTATTATCAAAGCTATTAAAGAAATCTTTGGTAATAGGACACCTAGGTCGTGGTAAAGAACTTAAAGAAAGTAGAAATAATACTTCACCACGTAATTTCATTTAGTTGTAAATAATGGATTTCTACAAAATTAACGCCAAATATATTCAATATTTAAACAGTTTTAACTTTATTATGTCATATCTATAATTCTAATATAAACATACAATTACAGTTGCAATTAAGAAAACAATTTTCTACGTTTTTCAGAAAACAATTTTCTCAATTTTCTACGTATACCCCCTACTATTCTGATTTCCTCCTACTATCAAAATTTTTCTACGTATACCCCCTACTATTCTGTAGGGGAAAGTCTCATTAAATAGGGCTTTCAAAATAAAAAAAATTGTTTTCAGCTCAGTTTATGGAACCTTAAACTATAATGTGAGGTGCAATGTGTACCTCGCATCGCCTCCTGACTTGCAGCTATTTATTTGAAAAACCTGAAATAATTTTAGATCTAGGTATTTTAATAGAGCTTTCATCTAAAGTTCGCACGTTCGCTCCATTTTTTTTGTTTAAAGTTTAACCATAAAGCTTCTCTTAACTTATATATATATATATATATATATATATATATATATATATATATATATGTGTGTATATATATATATATATATATATATATATATATATATATATATACCCATACAAGTAAGCGTGTCCACATGTTTTTTACACAGTGAAACCAACATGCGTTTTACCTAAAATAATAATTTGCTAAAATAATTTATAAAATCTTTTCATATGTCAAATGATATATGTGTATGAACTGAAATCAAGGAATAATTTTTTCTTTTAAATACATTTTTTAACTTCTTAAAAATCAATATATTTTCTGCCACTGCCTACTACTTTGTAATGAAGCGATACCCCTATAAGATGTCAATTAAATTTCAAAGTTCATGTGGTGTGGAATCTGAATACTTTTAGACATACTTATATTTTCCTTAAAAGTTTTTTTCGTTTATAGTCAGAGGGTTGCTATATAAATATGGTAAGGAAGCTCCTCATAAGGATTCCGGAGATTTCCTAAGAAAATCTCCAACCATGGGAATACAAAAGCTCATTCATAAAATTGGTATCGAGTTTGGAGTCATTTGAAATATCTTTAAAAGTCACTGCAGATTTAATAATGGGGCTGGAATTTTGTAAAAGAGTTCCTCAAATAAGAAGCAGATTCATCTAGTTTGGGCTCACTTAACAACAAAATGTTAACTCAAACTTTTGTATTTAGGGTAATGGATTTTTTAGTATTTTATGTATTCCAATGCGTTTACGCATTGGAATATATAAAATAATTTGGATCATTTGACGGTTAAGTATTGTCGATTAATTTTTTAATGTATGTCTTTTTTACAGACATTCAAAAGTGTAGTTATTTTTATCAAAATAACTACAAAGATGTTACGAACTATTCGGAAGAAAAAGTAATGCAGACCAACCGTCTTTAAATACCATCGCCTCAGTGCATTTCCACACGCGATATATTTTATTTCTGACGCTACTTTTTTGATCCTTTGAAGATATTCTATTCCTTTAAAAATTTTTTGAAGATATTATATTTCGAAGATATTTTTTCGAAAAGGAAACCAAAAACGGCATGAGATATTTTCTTTTGCATTTTGGGAAACCTTTTCCATTGCACATCATTCGATGTTGATCGCCAAAAATACATATTCAATCGCCGTGTTACTTGAAAGGGAAAGTTCTTAAAAGAAATTTAAAATTGTAACTACATAATTTTTTTCTGTATGAATGTTGTATTTAATTTCGATCGAATTTGCATCACAAAAATTATGATGCCATGACCTGTGGAAGAAAAAACGAATACACGGATATAGCAAAATTTTAAAGCTCTTATTTCTGTTATTTGGCTACGGATTTTTGATTAAATTAGGATTAGGAGTTGTAGACTCATTTTCTTATAGATAAAAATAATCAACATTTTTACATAATTATTTGTATGCATCATATATAGAAATTATTTGTGTCGTACAAAATTATCACTGTGTGATGCACAGTAATTGTTAGGAACGATAAATATTATAATTTTATATAATATTTGGTTTATTTCGATGGTTGGTGTAAAATTTATTAATTGTGAATGTTACGCTTTATATGTGGAATTGTGTATGCAGCCTTCATATAACAGTTTATATAACTTAGTTGCTGTAGCCATAGTAGACTGGATGATTGATGATGCTCGCCCGCTTGAAGCATAGCTGACAGCATATCACTCACGAATCTAGTGTTGTAAATTGCATGCAATTTGCGACGCAGGACACATACGTGATCGTGTTTATTATTTACAAACTTAATATAAATAATAATACATTAGTTGTCTAACCTTTGTTTAAAAACAGAAACAAAGAAATAAAATACTAACAAAATATATTGCTGGAATAATATGTAATGTTTACTATGTTTTAGGGACTTATTAATGTCATCGTAAGTTAAATAGATTTCCTTCTATTCGAAATGAATATGCAAAAATGTGGACTGTTTTTTTCAAGACAGATAAAATATTCTCAATAGTTTATCAATAAAGAGTTAAAAATTAAAAAGATGAGTGTTACAATTTTTTATTTCGGTCTAATATTTTTATGTGAAAGAAATATTAACTTTCAATAAGTATATTTTTATAAACTATTATATTCTTCATCAAGTAATTTTAGAAAAATTAGGGACATTGCATATAAAATATTTTACGAAATATATTATCACGGTTTATCAATAATTTCATGGCTGTAGAAACATAACAGTAATGCAGATTTTTAATACGTTATTTCAACTAAATTATATAGTTTTTAAATAAGTAAGTATAAATATTGGAAGAATTATTTTGCATGTACATAATAAAGGAAAATCTTATAGATCTTAATAAATTTTGTTTGATGAATTATATTCGTCTAATGTATTTGTGCTAGTACAAGTTATTCTAGCATCAGGAAGAAATACGGTTGATATAATATATTTTTGAAACATTCTTTATTTACCCTAAAATGCCCCCATGTTTATCCGAACGTGTATCTTTGGAGGTGATTTAGACTGCAGCTTATGGATTCACTTATTTTCAAACTTTCATGAATACCATGATATTTTACATTCTCTCCAATTCATTTTTATTCTGAAACCAAACAAGCATAGACACATCTAAAATGTAACTCGATCTGACCGTAAAAGAAATAAGGAACTGATATCCAATTTAACCCGGGTTAATTTCAAAAGTAAATAATATATCACTAGTAAATTAGCTCGTGTTAGGCTGTTGTTTCTTGTGTATATTAATATATTAGCAACGTTTCAGAAATAATCTCTCCTACAGCGATTACATTGCAAGTAAGGAAATTCAAGGATTTTTTGCGGCACAATTATGATCTCTGTCCCATATTTAATAACGAACTTATGATCCCTAGGAATTCCCGTTCCTTAGATGCAGACATTACCTTTCTGATAATTATCGATTTTCGTCATCGAATTTCTTTGACTATACTTTTTTAATGTATCATAGTTAAATATACAATCTTAATAATTCCATTTTATCCATCTGAAAATTCTTGTGGTTTCATTAGTTTTAGATGAGTACATGAAATTTAGAAAGCATTTGCTTCTTTCATTCTATTTCATACCTTCAACTAATATGTACCAAATTATTTTGTCATATTCTTAGGGTGACTTCCCTTATTAAGAATTGGAAATGAAATAAAAGGTAATTAAAAAAAAACAGAAGACTACTCGTAATAACAGGTTCAGGTGCCATAGCATTAGAAATATTATTTAGTTACCGTAGAAAATATTGGTTCGTATGAGCATGATTCGAAAGTTTATGAAATATATTAATTTTATATTTTGTGATATGACTACGGATCTTTAATTTATATATGCTCCGAAGCGGACTTTACTGGATTCTTTTTTTTCAAATAATTTTTTCACGTATAATGTTAAAACCTAATCGACGAAAGCAAAAAAACAAAATCTTGACCAGTATTTTTTTTCCATTTATCGTAACTACTAGGATTTCTATTATAATTTAATAAAGTATTATTTTTAGACTAAGATAAACTGTATAAACATCTCTTATAAAAAAATATATGGAACACATATGCATTATGTTTTGGCTGTAAAAAGGCCAATAGCTTGATGATATCTATACTATTCTAATACGATTGTTGAAGCTAAAACGGTATTGGTATTTCGAAAAATATCCTCTATATAGAAACAAATAAACACGTAAATCAAGAAACAAATTTTCCTCTTTAAATTGTAAGTATAATGTAGGTTGGTACATGGGCGAAGAGTTAAGTATTTTTAGCTAAATGGGATACGTTCAAATAATAATATTTTCCTTTCGTACTCACAAAACTTTGCTTAGTTCTTATTATTGGAGAAAGTACTCTTATCGTAATAAATTTTGCTGTATATTACTAAATACGTATACATAAAATATATGCATACGTATTTAGTAATATACGGAACATTCATTATATTGGATAAATTAAACTTGACAATTAGATTAATAAAACTTAAATCGACGTTTTATCATATTAATATTGTTCTCACGCCCACACGCTCTGCCGTTCGCTCACTTATTCCCATTAATAAATGTCATATCTGATTTCGTAGTACTGTGATTTAATTAAGTGCGTTTAATCGGTACGAATCTTCATATGATATTCAATTAGCAGTAGGTTAGTTATCTAATACAATGGAAAGATTATGGCACATTTAGAAGTAATTATAATAATCATAATGAAAATAATGAGAGTTCCTCAAATCGTTATTTCTTGTAATTTAATGTTAATTATTTCTTAACAATTTTTAAACCCTGAAATATTTTGATAAAAAAATGTAAATTTAGTCTATTTTCTCTTTAAATTAATTTATTGTCGTATTTAAAAAAAAAATCCTCCTATGAAAATATCGAAATAATATTAGTTGATATTATTTTTATAAACCAGATCGTATGTATAATAACTGTCGACATTTTTGGCGATTTTTAGGTGCCATTACTTTTATATAAACTTTAAAAATTTTCTACCAATAACTATTCCCAATATATTTTAAGATATCTTACTTCAAGTTAATTTTTCATTTCCCTTTCATAAAGTATCTGTGGTTATTTCGATTACTGCTCCCATGATTTGGAAAGTGAAACTGAAGAGTTCGCAGACAGCAAAGTTGTCCCTGAATCATCGGAGCGTAATTATTTTTTATCGAGACGTACTTAAAGAAATGGCCTGAAAGTGAAATGGTCTTAAGTACCAACACTGAAATACAATAAGTACTGATGCAAAAAATAATATTATTCATTTACCGCGAGTCAAACAGTGTGCAAGAAACATAAAATCACCCATAGAATATTTTTGATTATTTTTGACAAATCCATTTACAAATTGAGATATTTCATTTGAAAACAATTGACAAATTGAGATATTTCATTTTAATTCCAATTAACTGTTACTATGATAGATTGATTTCATGTAGATTCTGAAAAAGGCACATACTTTCCTATAAAATATACTGCTTAATACAAAAAACTGCCTGACTAGCATTCTGTACAACGCAGTCAGTGAAAGGAGCACCGTTACTAATTCCACCTACATCATATTGACTATATCAGAGAACGGTGCTCGGTAGTACGGAAGTAATTTCTAGTAACCTATTTTTCAATATGTGAGTATCGAAGATGAAACTCGATATCACTTTTTGACATAAATTTTTCTTTTCTATCAAAATAAAATAAAATTTGTTTATAAAAACTGTTCTATTTTTAGGGGTCATTACAATTTTCTATTTGGTTCATATATGCTATTACGTGGTGTTTTAAGCTCATAAGTAGACCAATTCACGCGCACGTAGGCATATAATACTTTTATAGAAATTTTGAATATTGCGTTGCGTATATTTACCAAAATATTCTATATGCTAACAGCAACATGTATAACACTCAGCATTTCATAGTCATCAATATATTAACATGGTGAGAAGTTGATTAGTGTGAAATGCAGGTTGCTAAAAATAGGTTTCAACTGTTATAGCGTAAGATTTTAATAATTTGCCCAAAGTTATACAGCGGTTGAATTACATTGCTTTTCCAACTGTCGTTAAAAATGTTCTAACTGAAAAGGTATTTTATCGTATTCCCAATTTTTTTTCATTATTCATTCTATAATAAGCGATTCGAATTTTTTTACTTTCATTTATTTAATTTTTTCAGTGAACTTTTTTCAGTTTACGTTAATATTTTTTGTACATATGATGTTTCCATTAAGGCAAATCACACGAAGATCTGGTAATTAATTACATTTATATTTCAATTAATTTTTTTTTATTATGTTGAGGGTATTTTTAACTTTCGCCTATCAATATTATTAATATTATTTTTATTCCTTTAGCGAAACACTTGCACATTGCTTCTAACTTATAGAAACAGAAAAAAAACAACTTGGGTGTTATCGATTAATAGTCAATTAGTAATAGTTACTACTATTATTTTTTTCAATAACTCTATTTTTGTCGTAATAAAATATTTATAAAAATTTACAAAACGTTTCTTTGAAACTTAACAGTAATATTTTATCACAAAATATTCCATGGACAACGTCATGTATTGTAATTCTGTCACCTATACGTTGATATTTATTTTGTATGGTTTTCCCTTTATACCTTAAGATTGGGCGTATATTATTATTGTTTATGTCTTGTAAAAATGAAAAAATAATCAAAGAAATAATTGCATAAATACGTACATACATAGCCAAGCCTTTAAAAAAGTAGTATAAAATAAATCCTACCTCTTCTGACTTTACTAGCTTTATCATCTTTCCTTTTTAGGATTCCACAGCGAAATGGCAAAAACAGAACCCTTATATTTTCATAATATATATGGTTGTTTGTTCGTATGTTTTACTTTATAACTTCTACAATTTTATATATTTGTGCCTGAAATTTGCAAGCAGATGATTTATAACGCGATTTTACTCATTAATAAGTACGTAGTCAAATCTTCAAAGAATTTTTTTCAGTAACAGGCGGACAGGCAAAGTAGAAGAATTTTTTCATACGTATATACCATAAGATAGGACTTTCAAAACGATATTTAGGTTCTATTTATATGATTTTAGATTCTTGAGCTCAATTTAGGTAATATTAAAAACAAGTAAATATCATTTAAGCCTCAAAATTAGACTTACTCCATGTTATTTTTAATCAATGTTTTGGAAAAACTCAAAAATTAAAATTAAATAGATAAAATTTTATTAGAAATGTCAAGTAAAATTGAAATATATAATATATAACATGTATCAACACTGTTATATGATATAAATAACTACGGAACACTACTCTATGTACGTCCCGACTTCCGTAATGTTGAAATTCTATTTTTTTATGAATACTTCTTACGAAATTGTTTCTTTTTTATTCAATAATCATGATATCGGTTGAATGATAAATATATTGTTTTGTCGTTCGCTTCACAATGGATTGTGTAAATTATTTTGATATCTTTGATCAAAAATGATCGTTATTATAACAATAAATTGTATTGTACTCAAACATGTTATATTAAATACGCAATGAAAAAAGATGTGAAATTATTTTTCCACATCAATTTTATAAAGTTATGGAAATTAGTTCAACGAATATTTTTCCAATTTTAACTCTGATTATGTAATAAATTATTAGCTATGCTATAACCATATCAGTAGTTGTCTTACTTTAAAAGAGTATCCCATTACGGTGAAGCGCTATCAAGAAAAATTGTTTTATTTGAGGTACATGTATTCAAGTTCAATCCACTAACCAACTATGTGAGATTGGTGTAAATTACCTGAAAAGAGAAATGTACAATTTTTATAAGTTTCTTCTCGCGTAATTATTAAATTTTCAATGTCTCTTCTCACCTAATATTAATATAATATATATTTCTCACCTAATATTAATTGGTGTAAATTACCTGAAAAGAGAAATGTACAATTTTTATAAGTTTCTTCTCGCGTAATTATTAAATTTTCAACGTCTCTTCTCACCTAATATTAATATAATATATTTTTATAAGTTTCTTCTCGCGTAATTATTAAATTTTCAATGTCTCTTCTCACCTAATATTAATATAATATATATTTCTCACCTAATATTAATTGGTGTAAATTACCTGAAAAGAGAAATGTACAATTTTTATAAGTTTCTTCTCGCGTAATTATTACGTTTTCAATGTCTCTTCTCACCTAATATTAATATATTCCGTGGAATGGTCTACGTCAGTAACATACTGTGTGTTTCTCACTAAGCTGTTAAATATGTTTGTAATGAAAATGAAATGGAATTACGCAACGATGTCTACTTAACGAGAATTACGAGCATAGCTTTTGGTTCTGCGTTATTTATGTTCTCTGATTTAAGCTAATGTTGAAATACGAGCAATAATTTCTAGCTGCCAAATATGTAACATAAATGTAAGTTCATAAACGCGTATGATTATGTATGTGGGCATGCAGATTTATTTAGATAAGTGCTTACCATACTTTAATAGAATCAAATGGTAATGTTAATGGCGAACTATAAATAAACTATTTTAGATATACTAGTAATGTAAGGAGTCGTCAATAGCACTTATTCAATGAACGTGGTATAAAACATGCTTTCGCGTGAGTAATATAGAATTAAATTGCGGAATAACAAACTGCACTTTGAAAAAAATATATTTTGTTTTGGCTTTATATTTATTTATACAAATATTTATATAAAAGTACAGATAAAAAATTACCCTAAAACGATTTCTGAAGAAATACTCTCGTATAGTAAAAGTTCATGTCACCAACACTCTATCTTCTTGTCTTAAATTAATATTTATAATGTCAATGTACAATTAAATGAAACTACGTGATGTAGTATTATTTCTACTATCTTTAATTTCTTTACCACGACCTAGGTTTCGTTGTATTACAACATCTTCAGGTGGGATATAAGCAAAGATTCTTATACTATATTACTATCTTTGCTTATATCCCACCTGAAGATGTAATACAACGAAACCTAGGTCGTGGTAAAGAAATTAAAGAAAGTAGAAATAATACTACATCACGTAGTTTCATTTAATTGTGAATAATGAATTTCTACAAAATTAACGCCAAATATATTCAATGTCAATGTAATAAAAATTCATTATAATCTGTTTGAATGTAAATTTTATTATTGCTGGACAATATATTTTTGCAAGGACAGAATAATTAAAGCCTTAAAAAATTTATAATGAAAACAGAATATCGAAGAAAGGGAGAGTTTTTGAAAGGACATTCTTGTATCCAAAGCATTTCGGGTGAGTAGTATTGTATACAGCAAAGTATAACAAAAAACGGCTAAGTACATGACATAAAGATGCGAACTACAGATTTTTTACCATTTTATTTTAAAATAAAATAAATTCTGGATTATTTGACTCTTAAACATGTATTTTTCTAAAAAATCATCTTAATAAATTATGTTATTTGGGAAAAAAATTAATAATTTGGCCCAAATGGCTTTGAACAGTCTGTTTCGAAATTTTTTTGTTTTCTTTGTAGGTAACAAAAATATGGTATTTTTAAAATAATAAGTTTTTTTAGGTCCCTGAATCCATAGAATTTGACTTTTAAAAGGGGAATATTTTGGAAAAGTTTATAGATAGAATTTTATAGATAAAATCTTTAGTTTATAGATAAAATCCTAAGAGGAAAATATAGTTTTCTAAACACTGAAAGTGTTTTAGGGTTAATCACATATTTAAGTAAAATTTGTTAGGCTGTTTAAAAATTGTTTTATTTTTTGTATGGAAGTTATGATAGAGACACATGAGAAAAACGATTAAGTTACCGGCAGGCCGCATGACATGATTGATTGGTTAAGTGGTTTGGAACTTTAAAGGCGACTTAAGAGTAACTTTTAAAGAACTTTCAAATAAAAGTTTA
This sequence comes from Druceiella hillmani, assembly GCA_039881145.1. Lineage (NCBI taxonomy): Eukaryota > Metazoa > Arthropoda > Insecta > Lepidoptera > Hepialidae > Druceiella > Druceiella hillmani. The sequence continues at coordinate 3,027,528 of JAYKKI010000115.1, read as the reverse complement.
AATTTACTTTTATATTCTTGCACGATGTACGCTGACGGCGATGTTCGTCGAATACGCGCATGGGGATACGTCAAGAAGAAAAGTGATTAGCATTAAATCATATACTATTGTTATCAACCTTTACTGTACATTGCTGCATGTAGGAATTTCCCATTCGCATCACCATATGCAGTTCTGCGTCTTCCATATCCAATCACTTTCTGTCGACTTTTTATGTGAATCCCACACTGCGCTTCGACCTTCATGGGTTTCACTAAAAAACACGTCTATCCTATCAATTGTCAGTTCTTCGGCAAATATGACCTGGAAATTGCCATTACAGTTTGCTTATATTATGGGCTATGTCGGTGAACTTGCTTCTCTATCGGATTTCCACATTTTGAATTTTATCCTTGAGAGACATTCCGAGCATAGCTCTTTCCGTAGCTTGCTGAGCAACTTTAAATTTAAGGATCAGGCCGACCATGAGTGTTCACATTTTAGCAACGTAGATTATTACAGGTATAATACACTGATTCTAACTCTTGATTTTTAGCAACTGCACTTTTGGCGACATAACATTCTGACTGAATCACTTGTCTCAGTAAACATGCTCTTGAATAGCTTCGGTGTTATTATAATTATCAGGTTTATTACGATCTAGAATTAAGGTAACTTTAGTTTTGATAAGGTTCATAAGGAAGCCAACTCCTGCGGCGTATTTATCGTCAGTGAGTCCCAGGTGTGAAATGAACTCGCCATTTTGATTAACACCACGTCCTTTTTGATCTAAAATCTTGAAAACGCCATGATCACACGTTGGTTGGTTGGTGTCTTGTCCACATGAGCTGAAGAAGCAGCTACAAATGTCCACGCACAGAAATGACGCATTTGGCAATACTAATGATATTTTCAGCTGTCCGCTGAATGGAAATTATCCAAGATCAAATAGAGAACAGCTGAAGACAAGGTTTGAGAGAGCCGTCATAGTTTTTACAGGGACAATAGGTTCTAATACAATTTGGATGAATTTTCATGCTTTGAAAGTGCTCAGTTCTAAATTTTGTGATGGTGTTGGTGAGCACACGATTTGCGTTAATTTCACATAGTTGAAAGTTTTTTGATGGCTTTTTCTCGTAAACAGTAATTTGCAAAAGCATTTACATCGCCAAGGGTAGTTATAGTATCGTTAAAATCACTAAAATCACAACCTTCTTTTGCAAGCTTATCAGCTGCTTCATTTCGTGGCAACATGAAATGAAGCATGTGTCGGTAACAATGTGTCGGCATCCATTGCAAAATGCAGACTTCATTTCTTGATTTGCCAATAAGTCCCAGATGACGGTGGATTTCTTGTGTGACTGCAAAGTGGCCTCTATTTATTGTCTCTGAATCTGCAATGGCCTCTATTTATTGTCCCTAAAGCTGCAATGGAGTCGCAGAACATGACTAGTCCATTTGTCGTGTTTTTAAAATCTGGAGAGAGATACTCTTGTAATGCCTTTAGGATTTCTCTCAATTCACTAGTGAAATTTGAGGTAATAATTTGAGGCTGTGATAATTTTTATTTCCCCATAAGGCTTTTAGGGAATGCTGAATGTATGCCAGTAACCCCATTCCGAATATTTTCTTCAGCAGAGTCGTCAGTCTAGTAGTGTACCAAATATCTTTCTTTAAATGAATTGTCTCCATACCCTTTGCCAGGATGGTGGTGGATTAGGTATGTAACTTAATAATGCAGTTTTTATTTAATATCGTAATATAATGAAACAAAACTAATGAAGTAGTTCACTCGTTACTAAATAGTTAAGTGCAACCTAAATATTATGGTAATTAGAGTCTAGGGTAAAACAGTTAAAATTAAATTCTACATATCAACTCATTTATAGGTGTCCATTTTTTTGATTGGTAAGTACGAGGTCATGTAGAAATTTTAAAAACGAACAAGAATTTGTATTATCGCATTAATTGTCTTAATACTATTAACTTAAAAATTTTGATGGAAAAACAGAAATACTCTTAATAAAAAATGAATTTCCTAGTATACTCCTAGAGTATTTTAAAATAGTTACATAATACTTGAATCAGTCAATTATGAAGCAAAACAAGTAATTTTTTTCACACATGGCAATTTTGAGGCATTTAACTTTTTTACTTCATGGTCTATGAAACAGTTGATAAACGGTATACGTCAGCCCTGTCGTTTGAAAGATATATAGCGCCACAGTTACCCATTTAGGTAAGTAATCGAACAAGTTATCCTTAGCACTGGGTTGAAAATTTTAGAATTAATCAGCTGTTATTTTGTGGCATTGATCAACTGTTATTTTGTGGCATTGATCAACTGTTATTTTGTGGCGAGAGTTTTCAATGGTGTTCAATTCTTGTGGTAATATAATTTGATTAAAATATTTGGGTGCAATAGTGACGCAGTACAAGAGTAGTGACGTAGTAAAAGAGTAGTGATGTAGTACAAGAGATTCAACGAAGGAAGAAAGGTGTGAGAAAGGAAATTCTAGCGCAAAAAATAAAATGCAGTCGTAAAAAAGTCTTACCACATGATAGTTACAAAGGAGTATTGATTCCCGGTGAATCACGCGGTAAGTCTTGTCTTTGTGCATTTAAATGTTTCGAAACGATCAATGAACAGTTCCGAATCCAGGCTTTAGCTGATTTACATGCTCTCAATAGTAATAACTTACAGTCTCATCGAGATTGTACGAATCAACCAATCATAAAAAAACGGCCACGGATAAACGATTCCCAAAAGACAAAACCTAAACAAGATTCGTACAAGTTTCATATTAAATTTGCAGATTTCAAAGTTCGGAGCTGTAAAAAAGCTTTTATAAGTTTTTACTCCATAAAAAATAATACCTTATTTCGACTGCAGCGTTTCAGTATAATGGAAACCATTACCTCTGGTCACAGAGGAAAACAAGGTAATCAGAGAACATTACTTGGTCCTAATACCAGTTTTCTTTATGATTTTCTTAATTTTTCCTTACTTTTTAAGTTTTTTCTTTTTTAAACATGGCAAATTACGTATTTTATCCTAATATAACATATATGTAAAAACAAAAGTAACTTCCTGTTCATATTTAAGATTTACACGATTTTTTAGATCTTCCAAAATCCGTTCCCGTGACTTGTTCCTCTTCTTGATTAACCGATTCACTTATAAGTAAGCCAGATATCGTGATCACTTATCGACTTACCCAGAATGTGTTTTCGTACATATACCAAAAAAATATTGCTAAGCTTTTTAACAAATAAATCGACATTAAAGCGCCTTAATAAAAATGATTACCGAATCGATTTCGTAAGAAAGTTCCTTATCCAGCTTAACTCAAGCTAATTAAATTTCTAAACTTCCGTTTGACAAGCACGCTCGTCAGTAAACGGAAAAACGGAAGTGTCCAATGTAGTAAGCAACTACATGCAAACTTACTTTTGACACAATCTTCTAAAGTTGCTTCCATCGACTTTTGTTAAATATTTGATTAGGATATTGAGCAAACTTTCCCATATAAAAGTTTTGCTCAGTTTACATCATTCAAGCATGACTTGTATGAAAACTATTACTTACGAAGTCATTCACATCCATTCTTCTTATTTTTGTGCAGAGATGAAGTTTATTGGTGTTGTTTTTTGCGCTAATTAAAATAACTTGCAATATAATATCGATACATGTAACTGAGAAGAAACAGATTAAAGGAACTTTTTTATATTGACACTTGTAATGAATCGGAAATTATTTATATTAGACATCCCACTTTAGCTATTAAGTAAATGTAGATTAATAAGATAGAGCTGCATCATATAAAACAAAAATCGATGTATGTATGTATATATGTAGGTATACATGTCTTTACTTATCTATTTATCGATGACTGTTTCTGCGACAGAATGCAGGTAATAATCAATGAATCTCATTCAGTGTTGCAAAATGCAAGAAATTTTCGATCGATGCTACGAATTAGCGATCGGTACCTAATTCATTAACAAACGACTTCACGAAGCGTACTTTTCGCGTGAAGTGTAAACATGAGTTATTTTCTCATAGAGTGGGCACTTCAAGTACGCACTTTTGGCACCTTCGTGAATGAAAACTATTCATTTTATTAATATAATCATTCGTTCCAACTGTTCTCACTTCCCTTGAAGTTAAGACATTTTAATTTTAATGAATGTAAATTGTATATCAATTATGACTCAGGGTAAAAGCATAATCTGCATCTAAGAAATTGTATATTAAAACATAATAAAAAAGTTCCTGTATACAACAGAATAAAAATTCATTAGATCTACATTATATATTTGCATTTAGAAAAATAAAAAATTCAGAAACTTTTTTCCTTCGAATCTACGTCTTTTCTCTGTTATAATTTGCCCTATTTTTCAAAAATCCTCGTACTTGGAACAAATGTTTCTACTAAGCAGAACCGTTTTTTTCATAATTTGGAATATTCTTCGATATATGTACATTTTTCCATTCATACTACGAGTGTCAGTAATGATTTAAATTTTTTTTTACTTTTATAAAACTTGTAGTAGTTGGTTGATCATTAGTCAAAACTCGCTCTACATTGCGATCAAAATCTTTTCAAATACTTGATTTATTTATAAAAGAACTCTCTCCATTTGGCAGTGTGGGTTCGGCTGCAATTTCTTCAACAAACGCTGATCGCGCCAGATTTGTTACATTTTCTATTGAATTATTTAAACATGTTTCGCTTGAAAATCCATTTTTTTAAGGCGCGGATCTAATAAGGTTCAATCAGTTAGTAGACGATTATTTTCTACATTTCCAAATCGTTTATTTAGTCTCTCGATTAATTTTGTTTTCGTACTTATTATTTGCGTAGGTAAATATTCACTTTTTAAAATTGAACCCTTTTCTTTTTTAATGCAGTACTCACTCAAATTATCTTCGATGCGGTTACCTGTTCCTCACTGCTCATTCGTTCTGTGGCATCTTTGACCATATTCAAAATTTTGCAAGCAAATTTAAGCAAAATAAAATCATTTTCGTCTAAACTCGATATTTGCGAATAATAAACAGACAATGTGCCGACCAATGATCCTCTCACATCAATAATTTTCCTAAACGTATAATATGTGGAATTCCACTCTGTTATTACATCTTTTTTTTAATGTGAGCGGTGATTCAGACCCAAATCGGATTTGCATTTGTTTAAATTTATCCAACGCTTGAGACTTCTCTTAAAAAATTCCACAATACCTTTTACTTTAATTTACATCTCTTTAGTTTTCAAAATGGCAGTCTATACAATTAAAGATGAATTATGTGCCAAATACTCCCGCCATATTTGCAGAGTTATCGGTAATGACTGCGACAACTCCCTTCTAACTCTCACTCATTCTTGATTGCAGTAGCAATCTTTTCTTAAGATTGTCTCTCCGAATATTTAAGAAATTCTAATAAAATACTTTGTAATTAATGCATTTGCTTCATTTATTAAATGTGCCGTTAGCGCAATGTACAAATCATCCGTAATGGATGTCCTTCCATCTAAAATTATAGATATAGCAAACGCCTCTCCGAGAAAACTCGCCATCTTTCTTTAGTTATATCACACAATTGGGTATTAAAACTTCTGAAACAGTTTTCCGGTGAGACAACACAGAGTACGGACAAAAACTTTTAATGAACTCATTGAATTCTACCGATTCCACTCTCCGAAAAAGTAGGTAAAATTTTACTATTAAACGAACCAAGGAATTATTTAACTCAACATGACTCTGTTTTAACAGAGACACTGTTTCTTATTGTCGTTTGCATTACTGATGTTGATTGAGAGTGGTTGAGTTGAAAATGCTTAGAAAGGTTGTAAGTATTGCCCCTTTTAAAGAAATAAATTTGAAACCAAAGTTAAATTTTCTTTCTTCATCAGGGTGCTCCGTGAAATATGCTCAAAAAATACTTCTTTTAGGTCTTAATACTTTAATAAATGGTTGCTCTCTGGAAGTCATAGAATTCATTTTAAAAAGTTCGTTGTAGGCAGTAGAATTTGATATTAATAATCTTAATTATATTCTATGACCGACAGTTTTTTTTACTACTTCGGTGGAAGTAAATTTGAAAGTACAACGAATTATTTAAAATACATATTTTTTATATATAAATTAATAAAAATAATAAAGAAAGTCTACTTAAAACATATAGCAAACTGACTGACCCTTTAATGATAAGCGCCAAATATTATTAATAATGACAAGAATGAAATATAAACACAAAGTTTTATAAATAACAGGGCCTGTCCGAAATAAAATTTTAGTGATATGTGTCGAATGTTTCTAAGATTACACGGCACCAATCAACGCGATAATTTTTTTAAGTTCCGGTCAAGTCATGGAGTAATCATTTAGTATAAAGCTTCCTGATGTCAAAATTTATGTACTTAACTCATACCGATATCTGAACTTACCCGAATTTGCTGAGAGTTTACTTTCTCGTAAGTCTTTGTCATGAACTGGATACGATTAATGTGATCTTCAGTTGACGCTGTTGAGAGAAATTCCTCACGCAATTTATAAATGTGATTGGTATAACCACCCTTGAACGTGTTAAATAATTGTAAACTGAACCACCAGATAGGTTTCCATCAATTATGACATTTTAATTAAATTTCTTATTATAATTTTTGCAATTAGTTAGTTCTAATAACTTTCAATGCTATCCCCGTAGTTCTATCGTATCCCACGAGTAAAGTAGTAAATTTAATACATGAAAAAGGAAATGGAGACATTGATGTAATATAAAATAATTGCGTATTATTATAAAAGAAATATTTTATTTACAGTGAAACATCATAATTATCCTATCTCGCTCTGTCTAGGCTTATTAAATAATTTAAAAGAAGTGAGGTATCATTTAATCAAAATTATATTTAAGCTTGTACTACGACATGGTTATATCATACTAAGTTAGATTTAAAAAATAGTGAGAATTTTCTTTTTAAAAGCAATACAGTGCTATCGATCTAATTAAGCCAAATTGTAATCAAATATCTTTGTGCATGGATACATATGAAAAATAATACCTTCTTTATCACTTAGTACGTACTTTATGTTATGTTAAACCATTGATACCTTAAAATACGATAAATAAATTAGGGCCTAAAAATAATGTGAAAAAAAACAAATTAATGAAGAAAGAACAATCAATTAAGTTCTTTTATAATAGATTTGAGGACTAATATAGAAAGTTTGACAAAGATAATTAGCGCATTCATAAATAATATGAATGGACTCCGCTATCTACAGAGATAGTGATGTTTTTTGATAGATATTTAATTAGTCACAATAAGGAATTTTATTTTGCAAACCATTTCAGGGAAAAATATCCAACAAGATTTAATCACATATGCTGCTTTATCTAAGACTGCTAACAAGGAGCGGAGAGTGAATGCGTATTTTTACTTTGAAATTTATTTAAACCGTATCAACTTTTTTATTCAATTCACAACATTTTTCATCATTCACGTTACTCAACTAAGGGACAAGTTGAATCCAGATATTCGGAATTAGCCGTCAACCCGCGCATCACTCTTCGATGACGTCTTCGCGATCGCTCTTCAGTGTCTGAATAAAATTAAATTTTTAATTCCAATTCATGGCTCATCATCGTCCCTTCCTAGTTTTTTCTTCTAAACCTTGTCCTTTTTCTTTATTCTCATCAATACATGATATATTTCTTTAAAAGCATACGATTTGTATATAATTTATTTTATTAAATAACATTAATCGTAATTTTTTTCGTTAGCTTACTAGTTCACTTGTTATTGTTTTAATAATTTTTTTTTATTTTGAAATTGTATTCATAACCTATTGCAGTATTCCACAAAATATATCTTAGTTGGTTATTTGATTGGCTGGAAGACATTGCTCTCGTATCAATAAATCTGCCTCGTATATTGGAACTTTAATGAAATAAATAAATAAATATCATTATTTATCACAATTGTTTAATTCTATAAGGATCGGTTCATTCTTAAAAGAATTATTGCATAACAAATAAACGAACAAAAACTTTCAAACTAGGATATGTTACGATTGGTCCATATTTTATTAATGGTAAATTCTCATGTATGCTTCCGTTGTTGTGTAAGGCCAGTTTAAGAAAAATAACATGTCAATGTAACTAATATTGGTGCTTTTGGTCACCAAATTTAAGAAACATTAAATATATTCATTCTTTCTTCTTTCTTCTTCTTTGGAAACATGGCGTAAAGTTGGAATAATTAGGAAAAGTTGCACGACTCTGGAAGCACATGAAGTTATTATATTCGCACACGATATTTTTGATTCACTGCGAATTTGAAATTATTATGGAAATTTTAAATTATAAAAACTGCCAAACTTTGTACATCTACATAACTTTTATTTAAAATGTGAGGAGCTTATCTTACTATCTGATAAATTAGATGAGATACCATATGTACCGTGGGCTTTACATTCGTTTATCAATTTAATTCTTTGTAGTGTATTATAACCTAATAATGTTGCAGATGTAGAAATGTATTTTTTTTGTTCTAAAAACATTTTAATAAATGTAACTTTTGCAATATAGACTTGCACTAACGAAAACATAAGTTAAGCTTTCGGCATACCTGCTAAAGGAAATATAATTCCAACAACTAACGTCCCATTAAGGAAAATATAATTCCAATATAAATTTGTTTGCACTGGTTCCGGCGTATGTATATCGCGTGTTATAGATTTCTCAATTATATCTCAATGTAAATAGCTTCAACTTCGTTGCATTATATCCTCATGTAAGTAGCTTCATAAAGAAACCAGATGACTGCATTTGCTTCAAAAGTGCTACCCGTAAATAGTTGGGTAAAATTACGAAGGTCATGAAAATTGTAGGTATGTCGTATGATAAATCCTAGTACCTTGTAGGCAATTTAACCGGAGCTTGTTTCTTTTCTTATTCTGGTATTATGTTAGGTACTGCTAATGAAATAAAGCAGATAATGATACGACTTTTAAACATCAATGGAAACGTAAAGTCGTCCGTCCCTTCTGTTAGTCAGGGGTTTTAAATTCTAAACGATATAAGATAGAAACTTAAAACTTTCTTATATAGTTCTTTGTCCCAAAATTCAAACTAATATTAAGTTTTGAAGTGCTTGCAAACATAAAAGAGGGTTGAAAAACATTCTTCTATATTGGACAATGGGACATCTATGAGAAGTCTTCTTGTAATAGAGGAAAAATTTAAACTTTCATTTTTTAAATAAAAAATATCGAGTTGTTTCACCATAAAAACTATCATTCTGTACTAATTTTTGACCATATATATGTTTGTCAAATTTACGATATATTAGGTTCCGAAAGGCACGTAAAATGATATTAATATTTACAAATATTTCTGTACAAACAATAGGTTACGGACGTCTGTATCCTTTTGTAACGCCGAAAGCTACTGCAATGAATGCAGTAGTCATATGGTGAGAATTCATATCTCTACCACTCAAACAGTAATCGGGCGGCCGCTAAGTTATATTCCTGTGCGTGTGATCCTATGTGACATCAAAGATCGCTGCAACAAACGCGGTAACGTACGTACGACCATGAATTTACAAATTCTAATGCCGGCGGGCGTCCAAATCGGTGGAATCGTGTATAAGAAACCGTGCAAAAAGTGTAATTCGTGTCAGTGTTAAAATTCAAGCAGCTCGGAAAAGAGTGCCAGTACGTCGTTATCAACGGTGTACCGGACAAGGTAGCTGGCTAGTACAATCAAATATAGTACACAATACACCATTCAGCCTTAATCGTTTAACTGTATATATAAGTCAGTGTATTCGGAACGTTTGTAGTGCGAATACTGTTTGTACTTGATCGATGAATTTTTTTAATTATTTTATTTACGGCTTTCACAGGTGGCTGGGAAATATTGCTTTTGTAGTCCGTCTAATTCTTATATGTGTAATAATAAAAATATGTAAATAAATAAATTGCTTTTAAATATTATTTATATTAGAAATGATTCTGCAACGGTTAATTTGTACATAAATAATACTATATATATATTTATATATATATATATATATATATATATATATATATATATATATATATAAAGACTACTTGAACAACCAATGCACGCAGACGGTCCACGAAATATGTCTATTTTTAAATAAAATTGCTCCTTGCGCTATAGTTTCAAGTCGTAATAGAAATTCTTGCCTCATTCCAAAACAAAATTGGCGCTCTTTTTATGATTACAAGAGCAGCATGCAGAATACTCAACAAACTTGACTGCACATTCGTTGAACCAATCCTAAAAGTTTGGTTCAGAGTAGTAAACAGCTTGCCCTGTAACCTTGGTACAATCTTTCCAGGTACTTTTTAGACGCATCACAAAGGATATACTAATGTATTGTTTCAAACGTTCGTTTAAAAATCGAGGTATTCAGTTCTTAGCCAACCCTGAAAATTTGGTCTATGGCTTGGAAAACCACTCTTGTTCTCTTCCCTATATACGATGGTTGAAATGCAAAGCTTCGCCTTGAATCATTGATTTAATAAATCATGCATTGACACATAACTCTAGTTGACCACAGTCAGCTCTGGGAGCCGACTGTGGCACACTAGGACAGCTCTTGGGTCTGCTCTTCAAGAGGACAGCCTTGGACTTTCTGGGGAAAATGCTAGGACCATTCTTGCTACCCAAATCTATTATCCTACCAAGGGAGTTTATCACACAATTCTCTATCTCTTTAACCAAAAAATAGGCATATTAACTTTTCTTTTTTTTATTCACAACACATATTCCAGGGAGTATTCCTCCCAGATTCACCTATTTACATATAATAGATTGATAGTTCAAAAACCTGCAGAAAAATGAAAGAAATTTTCAAAATGAACAACTTACATTGATTCTAATAACATGTAAAATTTCCTTAAAATATACTTTTTTAAAGAAATTTTAAAAAAGTGCTATTTTACGTAGAAGAATGATTGGCAGTTACGTTAAATTAATAATCATACAACCATATTATATTGAATCAATTTTCCATTATAAGATTTTTACTATCAGTTGATTTTGCTAAAACTTATTTGTAATTTTCCTGCAATTTTCTGATCAAAAACCTTTCTATACACAATAATAATCCATTTTCAGTCTATGCCATGCCTGTTCCTGCATGATGTACTGAATTGCAATTTTTATAGCCTACTGCAAAACTTGTCCTAAGAACCTTTTATTAAAAATTTGCATACATTATTTAACTTTACTAAACAATTAAAATAGATTTCCCCTTTTTGCTCCAAAAAAATTTCATGAATTTTAATCATATCGTCAAATAATCATTAATCTGAAATAAATCATAATAATATTTATAAACAACACATGGGTTACAACTGAGAAAAACATTTTCACTGGTTGTATTTCCCAGATTTGTATTTCCCACATATCTTAGGTTAGCCTAGCATGTTAAGATCTTTTACATATCCCAGTATTGTTTTATGTTTACATTTAGAAAACAGTAAAAAATTAATTCAAAACTAGAAACGCTTTGAAGGAATATTTGAAATGCGACAGATTTTAAGTATTTTGCCTAATTACGAAAGCCTACTCATAGACGAGTAAACAAGATTATAAAGTTCTTGGAAGAGGACACTGCATCTTTTACCCAAAGTATTATCCAGCTATTTTGTTAACCCATGACTAAGTTCTAGCAAATGCTCTATCTCTATCACTAGCAAACTATTATATAATTTGTTTTAAATTTGAATTTGTTTCCACTATATTTTATATATATACATAATATGCGTGTGTGTGTGTGTGTATGTATAATACTTGTGTCTTTTCGATGTTTTCTTAAAAACTGAAATTTCAGTTTCAAAAAAATGGATTTGTTAGGCAAGTAACAAAAAAATTTATATTGAATGGTTTAGTTCGACATAACTAAAAATCTACTTAGACTCTTTTGTATAATCTTAGGATATGAATAAAGTAATACCTCCCTAATATAAGGCGTTTTACCGAGGATGAAGTCGAGTTTTCGATTGTGGAGATTGTCATATATCTATCTAAAGGTAACTCGATACCTGGCGATAAGGTATATTTATTTGATGCTACTTTCTTACACTTCTAGAGTCAAATCCAACATTCACATTATTTAGAAGAAATTCAGGTTTAATTGTAACGAACGCGATAAATATGATCTCAAAAATCTAAAGACTGAGTGATGAAAGGGTAACGCGAGCAACTGTTTAATATGGAAAAAGTCCAGGAATCAGGTACACCCCGACGTATAAAATGCTACCATTATATATACATTTAATAGTTGTCCCAAATAATTATACTAATTTCTATTCTTTTCCATATTCTGTTTCTTACTCCCTCCTTTTGTAAGTTTATGTTTATGAGTATGTACATGTGCTATATAAACACGATTGTTTTTGTGTGTATTTATATGTGTACGTATTTGTATGCGTCGTTGCGTCGCATATGTATGTGCATAGATAAATGTGAATGTGTAGGTAATTGTTAACGTACAAGTTTTCTGTAAATTTTATTTTCCTTTTAATTAATTGCACACTATTTCAGAACACCATTTTTCACTCATCGTTTTACTGGTATTCTGTGGCTGTGAAAGATTGACCTCCTAGCAATAAGGCCGCCATACGAATCAACGGTTTACATAAAATTCTTTAAATGAGTAAAGAAAAGAGGAAAGTGAACCTAGATAAAAGATTAGCAATAATATATTCGATTTCATAGAAACTCGATAAAAGATAGAATATTTAAATTGGCCGTGATACGTTCTTATTTTCCTATCGTTGTTTTATATAACCAGGTTTGTATATCTACCAGATTTTTTTTTCTATAACTGACTGAAAAAGCAATACATATCTGAAAGCTATGCTTTAACATAAGAAATTATTTTCATGCTAAACGCCGGCCTAAATTTAAACTCCCCATAATAGGTATGGGATGCATTGCTTTTTTAAATTTCGTGCCGACTTCGGGCTTCATTAGACTAATATATTTTAATTAAATTCAAAGAAATGTGTATTAAAAATATATTTTATTAATTAAATTAAAGTTTTGTATTTTTTTCTTAATAAACATTTTTATATTTAGACTTCCTGATTTCAAAACAGTAGTTATTCAAAATATTTGGTTTAAAATTAAATTGGCCCTATTTGTTGTCGATGTGTCATTATAATATCATTTAGTCAAATTATCATATCTTGCTAACTATAAAAAATATTAATATTTTCGTAATTCTTTTGCAGGTAAAGGATGTAAATATATAACCACGTATATTAAAATACGGAAACTTAACAAACAATTATGCGAGAAAACGATTTTACGAAAATAAAAAGTTCATTTCGATATCATATTGATAGGACATAAGATTTGGTTGGTAACGAACATTATAACAAATATCGAATAATAGTTTATATATTTCTTGTTTCCCTGATAAAATATTGTTTTACGTTTCAAAAGTAACCTTTGGAGTATCATTCTATATGATATATGAAAAAATGTTAAAACTTCATTTACTTCCTCTGTAATTCATATGAGAATCTTTTTAAAGATTAGTACTAAATGTGTAAGTTAACTGTATGTATTTCTATTCCAAGTTTCATGCATCTACGTAGCACGATTTCTGAGAAAACACTATATCATAAAAGTATGTAAATATATAACCAAGTATGTTAAAATAGAGAAATTTAACAAAAAATTATGCGAGAAAACGATTTTACAAAGTGGAATAGTTCATTTTGGTATGATAATGCTAGCACACCTGATTGCATGGTAATGCACTTTTAACAAGTATCAAATAATAGTTTCTATATTTCTAGTTTCTGTGATAAAATATAGTTTTTTACGACTCAAAAGTAGCCATTTGGAGTTTCATTCTATATGATACATGAAAATAATCTTTGACCTTCATTTACCTCCCCTTTAGTTCATACGAGAATCTTTTAAAAGATTATGACTGACGTAGGTTAACTGTATGTATTACTATTCTAAGTTTTATCTATATATGTTATACGATTTCAGAGAAAAGCGGTTGTGAATATAGACAAATATAAATATATTTCCTACTATACTTTTCGTAAATGTATAAATATGTTGCATCTTTAAATAACTATGACACATAGGATAGTCGTTATAGTTTTACTACCTTTTACTACCTTTGCATGCACTTCTAAAAACCTATATTTCTTTAATAAGTTTAAGTTAAGTAGTTTGGAAATGGGAAATGGAGGGGGGTAATTCAAAAATTATTTGATGTTATGAAGCAATTGTTTATATCAATTTTTATTTAGTCACAACATAATATTTCCACCTGTATATAGCGCAGAAGAAAAACTAACCAGTCACAAAGTATGGGGATATTTAAAATAATTTGTCAATTTTATTGCTTAAGTATCATTTACACATTAATTGTCTTGAATGGATAAATATTTAAATTGAAGCAATATTAACCAATACTACCATTATTTGGTTAACTATAATGAAATGGTGATGTTGTTATAAAAAAGGGATTCAATTTATATAAATGTATAATAAAGAATGTCAATAGCCATTATATTGCGTTATGTGTAAAAATGCAAACTGCTGCATGATTAACAAATATACAATGAAATTGTCCAAACTTTCAAACGACTTTTCTTTTGGATCTTTCCAATTATTTATTAGCCATAAAAACTTTCAGCTCACTAAAAGTTCTACAAAATTTCCAACGGATAGGGTAGATGTGACAAGCACTTTTGTTAGGAACTGAGAAATTTGGTAATATTGTAAGTTTATTTTGAAATATACATGGCTTTATTCCTTTTTTTTTGAATTGTATAATTGTTTTATTGGAAATTATATAAAAAGTATATGCTTCGATGAAAACTTACTTTATGCACCACAATCATTCCTTTGAGTTTCATAGCCTATAAAATATTTAACTATTTTTTAATTATTAATTATTTTTAAAGTTTCGACATTTTGTCCTTTCATCTGATGTATATCTTGTAGTTTACAGTTAAGTCCCTGACATATATTTGTTGAATCGATATAAAGGTTTATGAATACACATTAAAATTATAAGCATATTTACGTGTAAAATGTAAATTTTGTCTGGTAAAATATAATTAAGAGCAGTATATTTCATATAAAAAACCACATACCCAGCAAATTGTTACTGCGTTAAAATAAATATGAAACTACGTGAAGTATTTTCACTTTCTTTAATATCTTTACCACGACCTAGGTTTCATTGTATTATAACATCTTCAGGTGGGCTATTAGCAAAGATAATCTATGCTCGACTCAAAGCGACTCACCCCGATTCGCACGGTCACTTTGTGGTAAATTCATTTTTCAAGAAAAAAATAATTAAGAAAACATAGTAACATCAAATTTAAAAATAATTTATTTCAAATGAATGATTTAAGGTAAATAAACAAAAAAATACATCATAATTTTTTCAATAAATTCAAATATTCTAGATAAGGATTTTCTGTTTTGCAATATGCGCTCTAACATGACAAAGATGATCTTTCATGTATTGCATACTTGCGAAAGTTTAAGATAGGATTGATTAAGTCACATCTCAAAATTTATGAGAATGCTCCACAAGAAATTTATACTGCTTTATATTGCCGTATAACTTATCTCAGATAAAGGAAGTAAAATATGTCAATATTTTAAATTATAGGATTATCTTACATCCTATAGCTATATAAATCGATGAACCCAAAACATTTCACAAAGCCAAACCTTAAGCACTCCATCTTAATCATTTCGCTGCCTGAATTACCAACCGCCAGTAAGTTGTTGTCAATCTTTAATTGTTTCGAGTGTAATC
Source organism: Druceiella hillmani (assembly GCA_039881145.1). Taxonomy (NCBI): domain Eukaryota; kingdom Metazoa; phylum Arthropoda; class Insecta; order Lepidoptera; family Hepialidae; genus Druceiella; species Druceiella hillmani. The sequence goes on along the minus strand of JAYKKI010000115.1, from coordinate 3,011,689 downwards.
AAAAACACACCTCTTTAGATCATTTTCAGTACAATGTTGTGACGTGAAGGTAAAATATTTTGCTCATCTAGGATTTCACTTTTCTAAGCCACTGTACTCGTTTTCATCACTAGCTGTAAAATCAGTTAAAATTTTACTAGCATTTAATTTATTCTTATTAAAAATTTGCTATAAACATTCTAATTTTAGTTATTACTGTTAACAAAACAAACAGATCCGTAGCATCATTATTCTCCGCAATGTATATATATATATATATATATATATATATATATATATATGTATATATATATATATATATACACCGATGAAAACTTTTTCGGTTTTATCGACACTATTTCTCCCAGGTCGGATAATTTTGGCAAGATAAGATATATAAGGTCGTCGCCATGTCGTGCGACGACCACACGGTTGATCACAAGGCATACGGACTTTGACGATGCGGCGCACTGCGGGGACCTGAGTTTGATTCCCGGCCATTTGTCGAGACTGGACTGTCGAGACTGGACTGGTGTTATGGTTGGATGTAAGAGATTGCTCTCGTAGCAATAAGTCCTTAATATGTATCAATTAGATACATGAAAGTAGATAAATAAAAATTAAATATAAGGAAGGTTTAAGTATATAATACGTTTATTATATATTTAAACCTTTTGCTGAAGCTATTAAGTTATTTACAAAGGAGAATACTTATCCAGCAATATCTAATTAATTATCTTATTTTTATTGTCCTATTATTAGAATTTTATTATCATTATTAATTTGAGTTATTATACCTAATAATATAAATTTATTTTTTTTTGTTTAGGTATTTTATTTTCTTTATGTTGTACTAGGATAAGTGTTTATTCTGTAATAATTGCTGGTTGGTCTTCAAATTCAAATTATGCTTTATTGGGGGGATTACGAGTTACGAAACACTTATAATATTTTTGAATTTTAATTTAAATTCCCATAATTTAAATTTATATGTCCTTACAATCTCCTGATGTTTATATTTAGTGTACCACTTCTATTTAGTACTTTTTTGTAAAATGAATTTAAAAATTTACTGTAAAATTTAAACAAGCCGGTTGCCAAGATATAAATTTACATTTTAAAATTCTATCCATAGAATTTAATATACAAAACTTTATAATTTTTAGGAATGAACTTAGATTTAAAGGTTTTTGGCTTGTTTGCTATTTTACTATATTTTATCGAAAAACGAACAAATAATTATGCAAATTTTTGTAATTTGTTTTGTTTATGTAAATAATTTAAGTGGCTAGTTTTCCCAATTCACAAATATTGGTGGGTTAAAAAAGCTGTTATATTTGTCGGAAAACAAAAAAGTGCCATTAAAATGAGGCCGCACGCTTTATATTTTCTTACTTTTACTCAGAAAGAAATCGTCTATAATTTAAAATGAATTTGAAATATTTGCCTTCAGATTTGTTTTTTCCATTAGAATAAACTCTCTACGGAAATCGTGCGTTTTTATAAAGGAAGCCTTACATAAATATTTTCAACCTTGAAAAAAACGTTGGCAGCTGTGAAAACAAAGGAGTGAGGACAATTTTATAGATGACGTCATCCATTATTATTCAATTTCTACGTATCATTTTTTATTGAGGTTCGGTAAATGTTAAAAAGAAATAATTTTCATTGGAAAGTTTCATTTACTTACCTTGCTTTTACTTATTATGTATTTTATATGTAACAAAACCTCAAAATTTGCTTAGCTGTAAATTGAAGTTATTTTCAAAAAAATATTTCAGGGGATTATAAAAGAAAACAAAATATTATTGAAGTTAAACTTCATTAGGCAAAATTTGAGAGTAACTTCGATTTTCATTAGACAGAAATAATTTTCAGTAAAGCCTATAGTTTGTTTAGGCATTTTTCTGTATTTTAAATCTTCGACTGAGTAGAATCTTTCGAGTATGTGAGTTATATACGCATATGCACTTGAATTTATTTCTTTTCTATTTTTAAAATGTTTAATACTAGTAATTAATTTGGTTTAAAGTCTATACAGGCGATGTGGTCTCTTTAAAATATGATGATGATAAAGCATGATGAGATTACTAAATGAAAAATGACAGTGTTTATGGTAGTAAATCAACTGCAAATCTTAATACCAATCTGATTCAAGATATTTTATACTGGTAGTTGTTACTTTGCAAAATAATTACACTATAGAGCAGGTCAGGTCTGAACGGTTCTTAATGGCAAATCAACCGTAATTCAAAATATTTGCTACTGATGATACTTTGCAAAATAATTTCATCATCGACCAGGTTAGGGTCTGATGATGAGTTTGGAGATGAACAATGGTGTTCTATTGTTAATCTCAAAGTTTTTTAAATAATGATATTAAATCAACCATAATTCATTATATTTACTATAAGTAGTGGTTTCTTGAAAAAAAATTCTACACCATTGACCTTATAACACTTGCGACAATCGTCAAAGAATTTTAAATCAACCACGAATAAACGTTACTCGCAATCAGTTCTTTTTTTTAATTTTTCCTTTTGAACTGTTTGTCTGTTTGATCATACATCACGTAAGAACTATTAGACTAATTGATATGTTTTATTTTTGAACAAATATTAATATTATATTTCATCTGAATGAGTTTACTCAATCAGAAGCTATGCTAGTTTAGTACTTTAAAAATTAATTTCTATGGCTTTAGTACAACAACAAAAAGGAAGTGCCTTGTTACTTGATACGTGATAATTACACAAATATATAACGTATCTACGCACGTATATACCACACTAACTGTATTTTAAGTCGCATAATGAACTTTTCAAACCAGCATATTTTGGCGAAATATGTGTTGCCAGTTAAGTGTGGGGTGGTGCAAAAGGGGATATGTTTGAATAAGTACTCTGAAAACGGATAGACAAATGAGGCAGACATAATATAATCCAGTCTAACCTAATATAGCTCAATGCAAAAGAATCAAACCGAACATTACCCAACCCGACCCACTATAACCTATCATAACTCAACTTAACCCAACACAACCCGATATACTCCAACCCAATCCATTATATTCAAATATAACCCCACCCAACCTAAGATAACCTGATATAATCTAACCCAACCCATGATTAGAGGAATATAACAAGCGTCCCCATGCGTGAGTACGTTTGTTCTTAGTTAGCTTCACATAGTGGAATATTGCACTATATTACTACGGTAATTAGCAGTAAAGTAACGAAATGAATTAAGAGAGATGTGCCCATAATTGAATACATTTGCTTCCTTCCCATGGCTTGTTACCCATTTAGTGGTTGTTTAAATTTACATGACTATCATTTCGTGATATTGGAAAATATGTTTGTGTCCACCTACATTGATTTAAATTATAGTATTTTATAATTTATAAAGATAATAAAGCCAAATACAACTTTTTCACATGCACATGTTATATTAGTCTAAAGTTTATTCAATGTAGATTGCACATGGACTCAACTGCCATTTCTATTATGATATGCTTTGCAAACAACAAGTCAGAACGTTTAAATCTTCTGGGACAGAATCAATGGTTCTGATTGATTTATTCACTATGGTCATTTGGTTTTCAAAAAGTGAAACAATCGTTGTAATATTTTTATAAATATGAACATATGTTGAGAGACGCTTGTATTTTATCGGCATTACAAAACATATATAATTTTTGACTTAGTGACGGAAGGTCACGAAGAAATGTCTAATACTTTTTTTTAATTTGTTTGATTAATATTAACTTAAGATAAAGTGTATGAATATCTAAAATGCGCAAATTTATATAAAACAACTTTTTATTACTTTTGTTGCTTACTTTTTGAACTAAAATGATATTACAAAACTTTCAAGCGAATAATTAATACCATCGATAGAAATAATAACTAAAAAAATCGAAATGTTATTTTTAATTTCCTCCTAGGTACGAATGAATCACAATTTATTGGACCACTCTTGATCATATATTGAAAACATTGAAAGTTCCTTGTGCAATTAACACTTTCGTCCTTCAATAAACAATTTTAAACAATTTTCTATGCATATTACACAAATATTAATTAATTTTTAACGAGTCCTTTTAATCCACCAATACTATGAACTGGGACTCAAATTGTACTCATTACCCTAAGACCCATAAGCCATGTCAAGCTAATATTTCATCCTACCGAATAATTCTCTTACATTTCATCTGTAGATATATTTTTTTCATCACCCTCTTGTCTCACCGATATTTCACCGACTTGTATATAATCCGAGACATAAATTTTGTAACCAATTTTTCGTACTTTCCAGTAACCGATTGGCTTGAAATTTTGGAAAATGTACTTGCTGTGTATGACAATGGAATTTTCCAATATCAATTGGAGATAACGGAAGTTTTTGTGCTTCTTGGTGTCTCTGAATAAAAAATAAGGGACTATAAGTGTAAGTTATTAGATTTTTTATGGTAATTTAGAAATGCAACGTGGTCACCTCAAGATAGTGAATGAATGTTTGATTTAAATTGAAATACTAAAAGAAAAACATTAAAAACTTTTAGTTAAAAAAAATGTTCTCTTGAGTGTGAGATAATCCATAAAGTATTAAAATAGGCGATTTATAAAAAGAAGCGAAATGGACTGAGAAAATAGAAAATTGATAAATATGTGCCATTAGTGTATGTCCTTTTCTGTATATCCAGTGTCATTGATGCGAATTATTAATTCCATTCAATGAAGCATATATATTAATACTTATGACTTCTATTTTTAAATATTTTTTGAAACTATTTTTGATTTACTTTAAATTAAAAATTTAAATTTTCAAATGCTATTAGATGTCACTCTGTAGTTATGTTCGATCGTATTATTTTGCCTATATTACCTTATATCTGCGGCATTTATAAACCAATTAATATACTTCTATCTTTATTTGAAAGTACGTAGTTTTGGTATAATTTTAGTATTAAAATTTGATTATAATCTGACCGTCAAAATTAAAGATACACCAGAGACACTTATAAAATTAAATACCACAGGTGCGGTAATCGAGTTTCCATGACACAGATCTAATAATAATCTAATAACAAGTCTAAACTTATGACTCGGCTAAAGACGGCATAAAATGGCTCATTGAAAAAAACCAAGATATAATGATGAGGATGAAAGGTGGTAAAAGGAATTCTTCAGTGATGAGGAGTAAATTCCCAAAGTTTGGTTTCGTTTGACTTGTCTTAACTTAGTAAGAATGTAACAAACTAAGTAAGTAGGTAAACAATAAATGGATACCTACAAGGGATAAAACCACATTCCTAAATACCGTTTAGCGTCATGTTCCGAATTTTGTTGTTGCTATTCAAATTTTGCGATAGGTTTCTCAACGACTTCTACTTATCTGATTCCTATGAAACTTTGCATGCCTATTCCGTCAGCTTGACGACACATTATGGTAATTCTAACTTTTAATCAAAAAATTCTGATGCTTCAGATGCACTATTTGTATAAGCTATGAGACGTGAAAGTCTACTATTTTTAAATTAGTACTATAGGTTTCAACTACAGACTCTTTCACTGAACTTGAGGTTCCAACTCCTCAGTCTTCATGTTGCAGACTTCTATTCTAAACCGTTTTACATGAGGATTTGCTGTTATTCAATTAGTATTGTGGGTCTTAAGCAGAGACTCTTCCATTAAACTTCCGATTACAACTTCTCAGTTCTATTGCTGTATATATGCGGCACATCTAAACCGTGAGATATAAGAATCTGCTGTTTTTAAATTAGAATATTGGGTAAGTAAAGACTCTTAAATTCCGGGTTTCAATTCCTTGACCTAATACTATAGTGATATGGCTTGTTTTATATGTTAACTTAAGAGAAGTCTCCGACATAAATAGTAAAAAAATGTGGATTCCCTTTCATTTAAATGGCTCCAGACTAGAGTCATAAACGTTAGTTAGAATTTGACCATCGAAATTGGAGATACACCACATAATTCTTCAACAATAAATAGAACAGGTACCTTAATCGATTTTCCATAATATAGATCTAATAATTAACATATAAAAAAGTCTCTTAAGTTTTGACATGACTACGGGCGTTATAAATTTGCCCTTAATTAAATAGAGTAAAATGATTAAGCCGGAAGGAAATGATAGGAATTTTTCACTGACGAGGAAAAATCTCATCGAGTTTGGATACGTACCAATTGCCTTGACATAAGCAAGAAAATAATAAAATAAATAGGCTCTTATGTATACAAAAGTACAAACAAAGTCTTGAAAGAACTGATATTTTAGTAGGTAGATTAATAAGTAATTATATACAGGTATGGAAGCGGTTGTGGCTATTGTATTCATGTATGTACGTATTTGTTTTCATAAATAATATATTCCTACTAGGTATCTTAAATGTATTTGGTCGTTGGCGTGCGTGACGTATGGCCATGCAATATTTTGAACGTGGCAGAATCCTTTATAAACCAAATCAAAGTTTCTTTTTCATTCTAATGACATGCGCTCAACAGAAAACACGCTGCATTGCAGGAAAAAAATTTCTATAAATTCTTTACGATCTCTGGTATAATATATTTTATTATTTTTGTAAATTTAAAAATGAAACCGTCATGTTTAAATATTTTTCTTACACTTTTATGAAAATAATTGTCAACCGAACAAATTTTCTTGGTAATTCCTTAATAATCCTTGAAAAGGGATATGATTGAAATTTGGAAAAGGGTTTAAAATATATTGGTTAATAATCCAAAGATATAGTCTAATATGAAAAAGAATTATATTTTTTTCGTAAGATTGTGCTTATATACCGATTTTATATTTTCTCCGCTAACTTAAGAAGCCCTTAAAATAAAATTAATTTGAAGAGATTAACTTAAAATAAAATTAATTTCTTACTTGTTAATTTATTTACTTAATAACGCGGTTGTCTCTGCTTGGTGATTTGTTTATATAAAATAATATTCAAAAACTTGCGTCCTTTAAAATAAATGTTAACGTATTAGGTGCAAATATAAGAAAAACTGGGAATATGATAAGTGTAACCATAAAAATTAAAACGAGTAAAAATGTATTTATAAATGGTCTTAACTTATTAACTAGACCAAAAGTCATGTTAATAAGTTACTCCGGGGGCTCCCACTCCGTTATTTGTGCGTAAAGTGGCTCGTAAACCAAAGAAAACGATGGATAATTCAAGCTACCTACTTTTTGGGTACTCAAGCGAGGCTTTAGCGGATCCAACGGAATAGAAATGATAATACCATTGCAATAGGGATAACATGGCGCGGTTTGCGTTTTTTTGATACCCAAGCAATTAGAGACGTTAGCAAAAAAGTTATCTCTTGAACTGACGTCATTAATCGCTTGTTAGGGGTATAGTCTCGGGGCATATGTGTGCGTGTGTGTGACAGTGTGTATTTGTCATTAAAAAATATAATTTTTTATTAAAAAACACATTTATACTTTATACACACGTAGGTTATTTTATATGTTATATTTAAAATTTAAGAGGCATTTCAAATAAGTAAGATGAAATCTCCCAAATGAATTATTAATATATTTTATTTTTTAATTATTAATATTTGCTCTCATACCAAGCTTGAGATTAGCGTATTTAAAATGTAGTTGGCAGACAAATCTCAACTAGTTTTTCATTCGCAAAGCCTTTATCAATCTATTTAATATACTCTTCTAGCATACTAGCGAACAGTACTTTTCAAATATCAGTGAAACGCTAGTTTAATCAAATATTGTATTTCACAGAAAAAAATAACTACATTGCAACATTAATATAAATTACGTATTAATACATGTAAAAATGAATTAATAATGCATAAATGCATACATTAATATTTGACAGAAAAAACCATTCATCGTAGCGCAACAATCACATCACAATGAACTTAAAAAGCTGCTCGTTTACACTGAATACATATCACACCTTTATGGCTAAGAAATATCCGAATCTGAAGTCGCAAGGCTCGATGTCAATTCCACAATATTAATTATAAATTTATATATTATATGAGGCATTATCCCATCAAGGTATACTCTTCTTTGAGCACATGATTTGTCTACACATTTTTACCACGGCGTAAAACTTATTCATAAAATTGCTTCATGTGGAATTCTTTTGACATGGTACAAATAAAACGTTGTGTTTTCGTTCGCCACATATCCTTTCATTTGAGATCATCTCTATTATGTTTATTTTATAGTGATATAATGGCAAACTAAGAATCTGCATTTTCAAACTCTCTATATACTGTATTTAAAACAACCTCGATAATTTCAACCGTTTGCTTCACATTTTAATTTTTTTTATCAAACTATTTTTTTTGGGCTAATTATTTTCTATATATTTATAAACCTTTATCAAGATGCTTTTCTTCATAGAAGTCAAATAGGTCTTTTTACATTGTTCCTGCTACATCTACCATTTTAACTACACTATTCAGGAGTATTCCAATGCAATGATGGATTCGCGCTTCACGGATTATACGCCGTCATTTTGATGGATCGAGCATATTGGCTTTGTTCAGCCAAACGCATTATGTTGGTATACAAGTGCACAGAGTTAATGAAAATTTATTGTCGATCTCCTGAATGTATAAGCAATTTGACTTGATTAATGTGACAAACGAATGAACATGTAAATAATGAGTGCAGCAAATAATTTTATTAGCTGTGCGCTCGGATTATTTCAGATTATCACTTTGTGGGAACACGTTGTTAGTCCTGCGTATATTATATATATATATATATATATATATATATATATATATATATGACCCTTCCAACGCAATTATTTGGATTAAATTTTAAAGCTTTTCACTACTACTGTCGATAATTATAAGGGTGTGGAAGATACGGGGTTTGAAAGAAATCAACCTCGAAAATGTGTGAATTTCAATATGAAATTTCCAGCTTTTTTTAGAAAATCCTAAACATTTAATGGAGTTTCTACAATATTCTGGTCGATACACTGTCGATATATGTATATATATGGATGAGAAAATCTAAGATAGAAATTGTTCAATGTTTACCATTATAATACAATATTCGTGTTGCTAATAATTATTAATTCAATATATTGAGGTACACTGCAATTTTATAATTTTTGACTAAAGTTATTAAATATATATCGCATTACTCAGTCATTAACAAACTTATTATTGCTATCAAAATGGCTACGCGCTGGAATAGGATCGTGGTTGCATTTTATTTACTAATGTTTTCACATATATGCGGGAAATAAAAAATTACTTACACGATGGCAAGTGTGAGTTTTTAAGTGTTGACCTTCTTAGGAGCCAGACCTTGTTGGTTAATAAATTATAACTTAGTAATTATTATTTTGCTTTTATTATGCAATAAGATTAAACACTAAAATATTATGCTTGAGATATATTTCCATTAAAAATTAAATTAAATTTTACATATTAATGTTTATTGTAACCAAATATTATGTCGGCATTGAACTGAATGATTTTCAGCAAACCAACTAATATCATTAACCTAAAAAATACATATTACGTTTAATAAACTCTGATATTAAAATATATGATTGTCATATGACCGTACATAGCAATAATGTTATTATCTCAAAATTAATGTAATAGCCAATAAATAATGTCAAAATATTTTATTCGGAATAGAGAACTCTAATATATTTTTTAATTTAAATTTATCGATTGGACACATGAAATTCTAATGAAGGTATTTCAAAACAAATAATTGATACAGAAAGTAAATAAAAGTGGCCTTATTTATGAAAAGTGATATTGCTTTTAGTTCAAATGTCTTTCCGCTATAGGTTTTTTACTTTTGGATGACACAAGTCACGATTTTCCAATAAAAAAATATTATTCAGAAAGTGGTAACAATTTTCTCAGCTCGACTGACATTAAAATGAGATTGGACATAATGTACATTTGCTTCAACAATTATGTCAATAATTGAAAAACTCTCTACATGCAGAGTATTGGCATATACCTACTCCTTAGATTCTTAACTCAAAGGTATTTAAAGGAATTTTGAGGAATATTTTTTTATCAGAAATTTGATACAAATGTGTAAAGTTCATGATACAAGTGTAGGAAGAATAAGAGAAAAATTATTGTCTCTGTCTCGCTTCGCCTTAAAATACGATTTTTTTCTTGGGATCCACTAGATTTTTGTTTACATAACGTTGATAGTTAAACCTATAAATATTTATAAATAATAAGCAGCCGTGAATTGTTTTCAGTTATTTTAATGCATAAAATATTCAACAAATCTAGACAAGTTCACCAATTTATATTCTTCTAGATAAATTTGGCTGCAGTTATCTCGCTACTTTTCACGACTATCTTTTGGAATAGGAACTGTACCATTTCAACGATAATGTTTATCATTAGTATGGACTTTCAATGCCTGTTATTAAATTGCTGAAATTGTGATTTTTCTCTGGTTTTAAATTACCGCTACAACATTTTTAATAAAAACAAGTAAAATTATGGTGCATTATATATAAATTTATTAATAAAATAATTTTTTAATTTTTGAGCGAGAGAATATTTGGACAAGACTGGAAATTTAAAAACGTCCTTTGTTTTAAATTTACACTAAGTACACAATTGTAAAAGAATTACGTTTGGAATATTCAAAATCAAATTAATTAATTAATAAATTAAATCAAAAAAATAGCTAATAGTGAAAATCCGTTTTATGTTCATAAATTCACTCATTGTAGCCCAACACGTTCATATTTAAATTATTTTCTGGGAATATATAGCAATAATAATTACGAGAATCAATCTCTACGTGGGTTCCCTACGCGCGTTAAAATTGTATTGATATATATATATATATATATATATATATATATATATATATATATATATATATATATCGTTATCTATATTTCTAAATTTTTTGACGAATATCGTTAAAAGGTTAATAGCCCAAATTTTTTTGAAAATTAATATTTCACAAAGGAGAGGACATATAAAATTCGATTGTAATTTAACCATATGTTCTTTGATATCTGATATTACAGCACTTTAGAAAAAATATTTCATTCTCATACTTTTTATTTCATCACTGTTGGTTTAAAGATGAAAGAGCTATGTTTCTTTTTTACTATACCGTCCCATTGTTAACATTCTGTTTTGGAATTCTAAAAATTTACTAAGGCCCTTTTATGAAATATATCAGAAATTAAACATCTGAAAAATTATAGTTACTAGTTACCACATCATAATAGCCCAAACACATATACCTATAAATTTAAACCTCCCTTCAAAGGAACGGTGATTGCGAAAATAATAATACATCAAACGCTACTTAACGATTCCTAGCATTACTCAAGCGACTATTAAAATATGATTAATAAGATCAAAGGCGTAGATAAGGACGTAACTAAATAATTATAATTATCGTTGTTAATTATATTCCTCCCCTTTTACCCTTCGCTTCTTCATTTTCAATCACTTCGGTCCGTAAACTATATTAACTATACAGAAATTGGCATTTTTTGTATATCACGTCTCTAATGATTGATAACATAGAATCTTAATACGACTTCATCTATATATATATATATATATATATATATATATATATATAAATCGATACATACATTAAATACCAATCAATTATTTATTATCATTAATGGTGCACCATTCTTTCTTACAATCACCGAAATATTTCGCAATTAAATATATGCGACTTATTGTAAATAGCTCAATTTAATACTCATTCCTTTGATTATCGACGTTAATTTTGTAGAAATTCATTATTCAAAATTAATTGAAACTACGTGATGTAGTATTATTCCTACTTTCTTTAAGTTCTTTACTACGACCTAGGTTTCGTTGTATTACAATATTTTCAGAATTTTTTTAATTCAATTTTTAATTCTTCATAGCTTTTTAAAAATGTAATATTTATAAAATAAAATAAAGAGTATTTAAACTTGTTAATTTAGTCATTCAAAATTATTAATAATTGATGGGTTTTGCGCGCAGCCTGTAAAATTCGGTCAGGTTGACTTTAAGTTCTATATTTTTAGACCAAAAACAAATAATAATTATAATAATAATAATAATATCACTTATTTGTGGATATAAAATACAACAGGTAAAGTAATAGACATGTACAAACATTTTCTTAGGGCTAATGACAAAATTAAAGTTAAAAATTAAGTTACACGCCTTAACTATAAATTTTTCAATATTTTATCCACAAAAAGGTTACTAGCCTGGCTTATGCAGTTATGCTATAAACAACAAACGGCATAGTCAAGCACTGGTTTCCTTTTCCTTTTTAAATGATTTATTGTGTATAAATTATTAAAAGGAAAAAAAAATATTTAGAGGGAAACTCTCGTTCATCATATTTTAATTAAGAGAATGAATCAATTTTAAGAAAGTAATACAATAAAATCAAGTAAAATAAAACTTAAGAAAATATTATTTTCTCAAAAGTACATCTACAATATTTTATTACATTTTTTGATTCACCATGAAATATTAATTTGCTTTTGGCTGACAATTGTGGCAAATAATTTAATATATAAGTAGGTATTATAATTTATATAAAATTTAGATTAATTCGAGCATTTTACTAATTCAATAAAAAACTTACTTTACTAGGGATATTTCTATAGCAAGTAATTTTAGCGTACCTGTTCTAAAACCCAATTACTAGATTTAATCCCTCCATCCGGAATCCGAAAATAAAATCAATCCGGTAATAGAAATTCCCGAAAATTCTAACATGTTGACTAAACATATTGGGCGTTCCTCGATAAGTTAGTGAATCTTTCGTGAACTTTTATGAGCAATTTAACTTCGACAGCAAACTTATGGGTCATTCTAATTTTTAGTGTTAAAACTTATGACTAACTTTAAATTTGTTATTTCATTCGTCAAGGATACTGCAGTCGAACTCACAAGAATAAAAATAATATCGTAAGATTAAATTTATGCTATCGCGTTATATATATATATATCGCGATATATATATATATATATATATATATATATATATATATATATAAATATATATATATATAAATATATATATATATATATATATATATATTTATATATATATATATATATATATATATATATATATATATATACATATATATTTATATACATATATAGATCAGTTTTGAAAACGTTTTCATCATCGTGTAGAATATTTATCTTAATAAAACATTAGAAAAATTAAAGTTCCAAGCTATGTTAAGGTTTATGAAGCATATCGTGTGGTTGTTCCAAGCTATGTTAAAGTTTATAAAGTATTTTATTGAAATACTAATTACGTAAACTTACTAAACTTCAACGATATAACTGCGCAAAAATTAAATGTAATTTTTATTAAGTTTTAACCGCTTTGTGACAAAATTATATTTAAGACCTAATGATATTTTGAATACGATGACAAAAAAGTCTTCATCCCGGGGAAAATATTTGTAACTTTATACACTATAAAAAAAACTTATATTAATTATGAGAGCTGAGTAAAATAAATAATAAATATTTTTAATAAATTCCCTGATTATCTTCAGGAAATTATACCTCCCTGACTTTATTACCACTGAAATATAATGGCTTTATTAAAAACAAAGTTATAAAGAATATTTCATACGAAAATGTAATGACTATCTCCTCTTTGATGTATGGAAATTATTATTATTTTGTTATTGGAAAAAGCGAACAATTGATTTTCAATTATATGAAAGGCTCACTTAGTTAATTAAACACGCGGTTAATGACACGTTTTATGAAAATTCTAATTTAGACGTTATGGTGATTCGTATTTCACGAATTCCACTATAAAATAACATCTCGAACGAGACTGAAAATATTTCGCTTACGGTTACATTTAAAAAATGGCTATGATATAAAATATGAGTAAAGGGTTTTGAAATATTTGAAATATGTTTTACACCGCATTCACGATAGTTTTGACGGTAGTCAGTATTCTTAACCGACTATGAAAATGCGTCCAGTTATGAGCGTGCTGCATTATCACAATTAACATTAATTATCAAGGAAATATCTACATATTAAGATTGTTTTAGCATATATAAATAAATCCACTTTGCCAGCCTAGAGGCTGTCATTTACGTGATTATATTATCAGATCATTTCAAATAAATTAATTCTATTTTTTAATTTTTTTTCATCGCCCTCTTAATACTCAATTGGTTAAGTTTTGAATAGATATAACTTGCTTCAAAGAATAAAAGACGCATTTTTACCAAATATTTGTAAAAGAGTAAGTAAAGTAAGTAAATTTTTAATTAAATTTTTATTTGATAAAAAAAAAGATTTTCTTTTATTAGCAAAAATAAATGAGAAACTCAGTTCAGTAATCAGTTTAAAAAAAGAAAGAAAGTTTTCATCCACTAGTATTTTATAAAATTTATTACATTTTAGTTGCATTGTGAACCTATCACACTATAAAGAAGATTTATATATGAATTTTTAATACGTAAAACCATTAAAATAGTTGTTAATTTATAAAAAGCTACTTTCTTTAAATAAGTTTCTGTTCTACAAAAAGCTAACAAATTAGTCAAGAAAAGTAGAGAACAAAGACATTTGAGTTTGCGTCTTAATACTCCATCTAAATCTCAGCCAGAGCTTGTTATAGAGCTTTTTTTGTAGAGATAGTATACTGCTATGTATACTTAGCGTTATTGTGAGGATAAAAACCTGGACTCATACAAAATACCACATAGAAATGGATCTTACGAAATGTAGATACACCACCGTATTTTGAAAATATCTTGGCATACTCATGCAATGGACAACGGGGTGCTATAGAATTTTGGAAAAGGAATGGAGTTTATAAAAGGTATAGAAATTTTAAGATCGGGTACTCCAAAAATTATAATAACTATGGTGTTATCCAACCTTTAAGAAATAATTAAGCTGAATTAAAATACCTGAAAAAATATGTTTCTATTTTAAATTTGTTTCTTCTGTAGGTGTTAAAGATTCTCGAATATGTAAAAAGAAATATGTATTTTGGGATGAATTGACTAATGTATAAAACTTAATATTTTAACACACTCTATTCAAAAATTAAAATCCTTCTTAAGATATGTTTCTGGTATTGGATAAACGATAGAAAGGAAATACTACATCCTTTTATTAGGTTCGTTGAAAAGAAATCTCCTTGTTATTTGAATTGTTTTACTTAATTTTTGGACGGCTCCCTATGTTATGAAAAGCAATCAGAGAAAAAATGTTTCAAACGAGTGAGAAGGTAAATATTTGATTTACGAGTTATGTGTTCATCAGCCTGAAATATATTTAAAACTGTCTATTCTTGAAAGAAAAAGTATCAAGTTATCATTGGAATACCCATAAATTAGAGTTCATAGTGACCCGTATTTCTTGAAACCGTTAATGCAAGTTAACAAATAATTTTTGTAATACTCTAAGTTAAATTAAAAAACGGAAGACAAAGAATATATTGCATATACATTTAGGGATTACAGTATATTAATATTATTAAGCAGCCAATGTTTTGTAAATGGAGTTTCAATTTTATTTCGCAAAATTTGTACTTTTGACAAGACGCAAAAAAAAATTCGTCTTCACCTTACACCTTTTGACTACCTCCGTAAAAATGTATTTTTTAAGTTTTGCAACATTTTATTTGAAATACATTGACTCGTAATATTTGATACACATAAATCTAAAATTGTCAAAACTACGTCAGAAGAATTGAGCTTATGAAATTATTTCATTAAGCTTATTTATTTCATTATGTAGTCCTGAAGAGGTGGGTACAATTCATAAAATCCTACAAAATATGAAAAACACTCTTCAGGATTGAATTTTAAATGACTGAATGATTACTACAGTTGGCCTATATACTACACCAAAAATGCAAAAAAAATAATAAAATGAGTTATGAAAATGTGTTAATTATTTCGGTCCATTTTTGTCTATAAATGTGTAAATAAGTATGAATATTCATACATGGATGTACATAGCATCTCTCTGAGACGTTACTAAGTGAATTTAGAAGTTTCTATTTTATGTGAGGAAAATGAGGCATTTAAGTTCAAACTTTCTAAGCCAGTGTTAGAACTTTCACAGAAATTTAAGTATATATAGTTTTAGTCACCCCTTTGTAAACGACGCATTGTGTATTTTAGTCTATCATAAGAAACACAGTTTTCACGCAATTTAAACTGAGTTTTAACTGATCGATATAGGATCCAATATCATATATTGAACATAATTCGATCTAATATATACTTATACGAGTGAATCTAATTTAATTATATTAAGGCGCCTCTGGCATTTAGTAACGCTATTCTATCCACTCTCTATTTAAATATTCTGTTCCATTTATTTACTGGAAGCAGAAAATAACACGGTAGTTTCAACCCAGATTTGCTCACTCGCACACATGAGCGCGCTCTAAAGTCCTATTTTCTTATCTTCAAAACATTAAATTACTTTATATAAAATATGTTTTTTTAAATATAAAAGTTAAGGAGGGAAATTAATTGACTTGATTTTAATTTAACAAGTCTCCGTTTTGTAAACATAGAAATTAAAAACTCCCCAGCTTATCCAACATAAAACTAAAATTAGTTAATGATATTCTAGCCTTCAACGTATCAATTATTTCATGACTAGATACATAATTAGGGAGTCGCTATACGTGATCATAATAATAGTTATTTGTTACGTCGCGTCATCTCGTTAGTGTCTTATGGCATGCTTGTGAAACATGTCAAAGGATATATGTAGTTAAGCATGCCGTTTATGTGCGCAGTTTTTAATACTCATACCTACATACACTCCGTCTATATTATAAATAAACGAATAATCGAAAGTTAGGGAAGTTATGTTTTATTGGGTTGTAATATATTAGCGAAAAATTTATGAAGTCCGCCATGACGTCTCTCTCTTCGTCGCTGTAGTTATGGCGTACAACCTAAGATGGCGCTACCCAACCTTCTACACGCCGATGTTTTTATTGTTCATCTGTAATATAAGACTATCTGTAAAATGAGTTTAAAATATTTTCTTCTCAATAATGCTAAATAAAACATATTATTACATTTATTATTAAAAAAATTATTAATTATATATCAGTTCACAAACTTTTATTGAACATGATTTATTAAAAATTTGCTTTTTGTTTGATTGCAGCTTAGCTCGAATGAATCTTTGTTAACGCAGTTGTTAGCGATAGTGGTAAGGAGACATTCACTATTTCATGGTAATCAGTGAATTAACATTTGTTTCTTAATTTTTGAGGTCTGGTACTCAAAAAAAACGGAATCCTTGTATGATCACTCATGTGGCTACCCGTCCGTCGATTGCAGTCGTTTTGCTCAGAAACGGAAGGAACTTGCAATTTTACATGTAACTAATATATTAACTTGGATATATATATTCAGAGATATACTCGAAAATATACAAAAGAATGTCTCCATCCTTATTTCAAAAACTAATCAACCTAAAATTATGAAAAATTATGGCTTTTTAAAAACGCATGAAAAGGTTGAAGAGAAACTGTAACGATGATCACAGATGTCATAAATCTTTAAATATTATTCAGTGGTTTTACGCCTACGAAAGATGTGGTAAGCAACATGTGTAATTTTTTCTATGTTGAGAGCCCATTTTCTAGTAACTTGAAATGTGGCATAGTAACATATATTATTGACATACATATTTTGCACTAAGCTTTCTTTTTAAAAATATTTATATTTGAAGTAAAGAGGGGTATATAAAGTCAACTTTTTTTTCCTTTAGAAACCCTATGAATATTATTTCGAAAGGCATGTTAAGAGAAACGGAATTTTCTTTTCACTATTTTAAATTACATATTTTACTGAGACAAAAATCACGGCGAAAGCAGCGCTGACTAGAAGCAGACAGGGAAACTCCCGTAGCGGTTATCCCAGATTTTATTATTTTTCAAATATACTCCATGACTTTATTTATGCTTGCAAAAGATATAGTAGGCAATATATTTATATACTACTATGTTCATAGCGGATTTTCGTTAGTAGAAATTTAATGTAACGATATCTATTATTTACCTACACATTTTACACTAAGATAAGTTTTGTAAATATTCATTCACGAATTAAAGAAGAGGTAAATAAAGATCTTAACATTTTTTTCATATGAATGGCAAAATATACAGATTGTGAAAAATTCATATTTTTGAATACTTTAAAAGGTATATCGCGTACTCTCATATTTTGATATACGTCTTACTATATACAGAAATCTCTTAGTGCAAGTTCTACTCATGTTTGAGAGAATTTTGAAACTTTTAACGTTGTTTAAATGAAAGATAATTGAAAATAACCCAGATCTTATTTTTTAAACTTCAGTGATATTAACATACATATTCCATTGAATATATTTGGCGTTAATTTTGTAGAATTCATTATTCACAATTTAAGATATCTTTGCTAATATCCCACCTGAAGATGTTGTAATACAACGAAACCTAGGTCGTGGTAAAGAAATTAAATATAGTAGAAATAATACTACATCACGTAGTTTCATTTAATTGTGATACATATTCTATTTATATTGAGTCAGGTGTTTATTTGTGATATTATTTATTTATTGTGATGTTATTATTTAACATTTTGACTTAAATTAAGATAAGAGCAATCTTACTTTAAAATTGGACTGATAGTTATCTTGTGAAGCAAGAAAAACAAACAGAAAAAACACAGCAGTTTAAAAAAGGACGATTTTTTTAAATTAGTTTTTAATTCTCATAAATCTTTTTTCAAAAGTGTTTTTAATACGTAGACTACCGTCATAATATTATTATTTTTGTAAATAAATAACGAAGCATAATTGAGATGAATTGAAGAAAATGAATTGAATGCACCCAAACAGAATCAGTTTGCTGCCCTTAGGAAGTTATTACGACCATCTTTCGTCTTCATCGTTAGATCATGAACATCATGCGAGGCCAAAGCTTTTGATAAGGTAAGTTAAATGTGCTTAAATACGATGGGATCAATGATGACCCTTAAAAAGTTACCACGATCACCTTTCTTCACCATCATCAGGCTATGGATATTGTGCCAAACCAAGACAAAATAAACGTGCAGAAACATGACTTGCCTGCTATTTGCTATTATACGGTTACTATGGTTATAGTAACCATAGAATACTTTTTGGCCTTACTATTTTCACCTTACCTTATATTTCGGCATCACCATCATGGAAATCACACAAAGTAATTAAACATGCCCAAATACGAATTTATTACGATTACCTTCTGATTGCTTTATCACATCAGTTACATAATATTGTATAATCAGAATATTGTATCGTCATGTAATCTGTATAATTTTTTTAAATTTTGAGTTCAATTGGATAAAGGGAAGTGGATAACAACTGACCTGTAAGATTTCATCCAAACGTACATTCTGACTTGAAAACGTGTGCAGTTAACTAAAGATTTAAAAAAAATAAGACAAGGACAAAAATAACTGAAATCCATAGAGATATCCGGCCATAAACGGTATGCCAGGACGAACGGGAAGTCGTGGCGCCCTCGCCAGTTTACGCATTTATATTTGTTCGTACTGAGGCGCACCGTAAGAAATTTCGCTTTAAAAACAGCAAAATCGTTGTCTTATTCCTCTGTTTATTAAAATAAGAAAAAAATTAAAAATCAACAAGGCAAGCTATGGGATTTATATTTTCTGGCATCACCAGCAGCATATATATCCACAAAGCACTTAGCTAGTATTTAACTCGCAGTCGATTATAACTTTCTTATATTTCGCACATTTAATATCATTTAATAGCATTGTATTATTACCATATCTTTAATGATGACCTATAATAATTCGGTAAAATTTTCAACAAACTTTCTTTAATTGATTTTCAATGTTTACTCCATTTCATTGTTTGCTATTTATTATTAAACTTTCTCTTTGATGAATTTTTAATCATTCACTGCTTACAGTTTTTATTTTGTGAAGTATTAAAATTAACATTTTTATAAATTTATTTATTAAATTTTGTAATTAGGCCATCACATGAGTTTGTACTATATAATATAATACAAATACACAATCTGTCTATATTTATCCCTCTAAAATTGTTAA
The DNA here is from genome assembly GCA_039881145.1 of Druceiella hillmani. NCBI lineage: Eukaryota > Metazoa > Arthropoda > Insecta > Lepidoptera > Hepialidae > Druceiella > Druceiella hillmani. Next base: position 2,991,564 of record JAYKKI010000115.1, on the reverse strand, counting down.
ACTTTTTCATTTACCTAATTTAAAATTTAATTTTTTATGAAATATACAGTTAAATGCATTTCCAATTGTAACTTTTGTCTTAAATATTTAAAGTGGGCAAAGCCTAGCAAAAGTTTACGATACAGTGTGTAATATTTCCTTTTGGTGTACATTAATACCCTTAAAATAATTTTCATTAAAATTTGCAAAATATGTAAAAATAAATAAATGGTTTTTGTACCTACGTACACAAAAGACAGTGTATTAAGTGTAGCTTTATATATGGGCTTATGGTATTGGAAACTTATTAGTATTGCTATAAGCTATACTGATAAGTTTCCTATACTAACAAGCTTCTATAAGCTTATGGTATTGGAAACTTCACTATACAGCAAACTTTGTGAGCGTCAGTTCACTTCGATATTTTCAAAACCAATCCTCCATAATCCGTAACACTTTTATCAAAATCAAACTTAATTCTCTCCTACTTATTCAGCATTAAAACTTCCCTCGCTTTTCCAAGAATTCGAAAAGAAGCGTAAAGTATGAAGCATTATTACAAGAGAACTTTTATTGAAAGAAAATTTCTTCAAGCGGAAGTTAAGTCAAAGGCAGATAACAATACGCAATTTTGTGGAAGAAATTTTCAGATACTAAATTACGATGATTTCATGTTTAAAAAATGGACGATCCCCATTTACTTTACTTTCAGATATTTAAGATGTTTGTCGTTACATTACCTTTAATGTAAAATTTACTCTCATATTTTGTATTTTATAGTTGATTAAAAATATATTAGGTTTTTTTAGAAAGAAAAGTATATATATATATATATATATATAGATAACTTAATAATATTAAAATAATTTTAATTGGGTAGTACCTACCAGTAAATTTTCTATTTTAAGTTTTATGTCATTAAAATATAAAATATGTTTTCAATTTAAATCCAGTAGTGTAAAAAACTGTGAAATTCAATAAAAAAATAAGGATTAAAAATGAATTTCTTTATGTTTCATTAACACTTGTTAAATTAAATCAGCACCATTAAGTATGATGTCACAATTTTGTATCATCACCATTGTCTAAAAATTAAGCTTAAACCTTTAAACTCGGTTAGTTTTTAAGATTTATAAAAAAAGAAATAAGAAATGAACATGTACCCAATTGTAAAGCAAGGGGAGGCGGGGGTTACATTTTGATTGAAGGATAAAAAGGCACATGAAAAAAAATATGAAATATATAAGCTAATCAAATAAGGATCTAAAATAAGTGAAAGTTGATATAGTCTTGTTATTTTTTTATCCGTTTTGTATATTCTAATAAACATACAAAAATACGTATGTTCGTGTGTTTGTTAAATATACTCTAACAGTTAAATAGATCTTAATACAGTTGGGCGTCCAGGAAACACCAACTACATTACATAATGAGGTTAAGGATGTCTATAAAAGAAACAAAAACTAGTGTATATTAAATTATAACAACTTGGTGATATTTCGTGAAGCGTAATTCATCGAAATGGCTTTTTATCCGTTAACAATCCTGGATAAACCTACAACCTAGCAATTAAAAATTAAATAGACGCGTTTTACTTTAAGGATTTCAATATTTTTTTCAATTTGGTTAGAATTACAAGTCTTACTTCCTTTAACGCACTCCATTTTTGATAACCTGTGTGATCATAAATAATCGCAATTATTCAAATTATAACTTCTTGTGTTATAAACATAAAAAGTTAGACGCCACTTTCACAACCAATTTTTTTAAATCTTTATTTAAATATTGAATTTAGAGAGCTAACAATAATTTAAACTTAAGTGGTATTGTATACCATACGTTGCGAACTTAGTATGCTATCATTTTATTATAATGCTGTCGTTCCTAGCAATCATGAATGTCTTTCATTTGTATTGTATTATTCATCTAGAAATTATATTTCCGCTTAACTAAAAAGTTATCGTTACTAAAAAAGTAACATCCTTAAAAAGGTTTTGTTTTCTGTAAAATGGAATATTTTCCGAAATTTCGGAATCTTATGGGAAAACAGCATTTTGTTTGGAAATAAAGTTATTCAGCGCTTTGTCAAGTGCTGTCATAATTTGAGAAAATATAAACAAAAGTAATGATGTTTGTGTTTCTTCAAATTATTACGGTCAAGGACCAACTACACCATGGGGGTTAATTCTTTTAACTGGCTTTGGTCGACATATTTTTTTCCATATATTCATAGAACATTAGCCTGTGCAAAGGTTTTAAATATTGAAGGTGTTTAAAGTGATGAAAATATTAAAAATTCAACCAGTTTTAAACGTTATCAGTTGTACCATAAATTTAAATGAACTTTAGAATATATGGCCAGCAAAACCACTATGCAATAATATAGGGGAAGGTTAGCTATATTGGTACCGGTTGATATATCGTGCCACTCACATATTTCCTATCAACGTACATTTTTTTTATTGCGGCAATACTAAATTATAGTTGGCAATACTTAGGAAGCCATGACACTTTGGAACATCGCTATGTTTGAGTGTGTTTGCAATAAAGTAAAATAGGTTTTCGTGGAATTTGTTACTAATTTTTGACTGGTGAACCTAAGGTGTAACACGCAAACGGTAAGCTTTCAGAATTTGCTATTTAATTACACTGATTCTTGGTTGTTATCCCTTTTATCTGTAGGAAATACCAAATTGTTTTGTTGTAAAAAAATAACAAATTGTTTTTTGAAAATATACGTGGTCCTATAAATCGTACCGGTACGATTTTACGAACTTTATTTATGTTTTAAAATTATCCAGTATTTTTTAATCGTGAATGTTATATTATTTATTGCCGTGTAGGTACCTAATTATTTGCTGATATTTTTTCTATTTTATATTCTTTATTGCAGATGGGTGAAAAGAAAACGACAAGAAAGTATTATGATTGGAAAGAAGAACACTTGAAGAAAGCTTTAACGTCATTAAAGAACAATGTTTTGGGGCTAAATGAGTATTCAAGAGTGTATGGGATACCAAAACTTACTTTGAAAAGACATCAAGCAATATTTAGTCATGAGATAAATAAAGGAAGACCTACCGTCTTTTCGGAGAGTGAAGAGAATGAGTTAGTCCAACATATTTTGAATATGGAGGAATGTACGGTTTGACACCATCTGATGTTAGGCGTCTCGCATATCAAGTAGCCGAAAAAAATAACATCCAACATAATTTTAACAGAACAAAACAAATGGGAAAATGTTGGCATTAAAAATTCATGGGGCGTCATTCAGAGCTTAGCTTACGACAGCCAGAAGCAACATCCATTAACAGAATAAAGGGATTTAACAAGGAGAATGTCATGAACTTTTACGACATATTTGAAAAGATTCTGAATGACACAAACTTAACCGCCAACGATGTGTTCAATGTAGATGAAACCGGATTCTCTACAGTGCAAAAAAGAACACAGAAAGTGATTGGGCACCTAGGTAAAAAACAAATTAAATCCGTTGCCAGCGGAGAACGGGGCGTCAATACAACAGTTGTTTGCGCAGCTAGTGCTTCTGGGCAGTTCATTCTACTAATGATAATTTTCAAAAGAAAGCGGATGTGCCCTCAGCTAAAAAATGGTGCACCTCCTAGAAGTGTCATTACGATATCAGACACGGTATATATAAACTCAGAATTGTTTGTTGACTGGTTGAAACATTTCATTGACATCGTGAAAGCCACAAAAGATAAAAAGGTTCTGCTTTTATTAGATGGCCACACAACCCATTCTAAAAACATGGAAGCTATAAAAATCACTAGAGAAAATAGGTTGCTGCAACTGCCAGGCCATACTACACACAGGCTGCAGCCACTAGACGTCGCTATATTTGGACCTTTGAGAATATATTACATTCAAGAAGTGGAAACGTGGAAGCGGTCAAATTGCGGGAAGCCTGTGACACAATTTGAGGTTACACAGCTTTTCAACTAAGCCTATCAAAGAGCAGCAACAGTGGGCAATGCTGTCAGTGGCTTCAAAGCTACTGGTATTTGGCCTGTTAACCGCCATACCTTTCAATCATCATTTTCTTGCGGCAGAGACTTTTCAACCGAATGACGTAGGAGACGCCAGTTTTCCAGCTCCAGCCAATAAAGACACTCTAAATCTCATTCAGACACAAAACACGAACAATGTGGAAGAAACCAAATCTGACACATCTGATGTTACCGAATGCCCCCACATTTGGAATATCACAAGTTCCGTCCAAAGTCCAAAATATAAATAACCTGATAGTTTGGTAACTACAGCTTTAAATCATCTTAATGACAATGTTTTAGCTGCTGCTCAATGTAACGAAGTACATCTACTAGAAAACAGGATTGACCATGAACCAAACGACGCATTGACAGTTCAATTAAAATCAAGAAGTTCCATTAATATTGTTAACCTTGGTGCATCTACGTCAACAAAAACAAACACATCAAGCCCAATATTAATAGTTCCGATTAAAGACATTTCACCATTGCCGAAGAATAAACAAATAAATACGAGAAAACGAGGGATACAGAAAACAGTTGATTTAACAGCGAGTCCATAAAAAATGATCTAGAAGAATCCATAAAAAAACGAGAAACAAGAAAGCCGAAGATAAAATTTGAAGAAGATCCTGTTAAGAAGAAAATAAAACGCGCAGATAAAAAACTGATAAAACAAATAAAAATAAAAGGGAGATTAAAAAGCTTAATAAATTTGTATCTAATAAAAACCTAAAGAAAAAAGTATCAACTCAAAATACTACTTAAATACTACTTTGTAATAAAAAAATTAGTTCAGTCTGAAAAAATACTAAAATTTGTATATTTTTGGACGACGCCTGTTTTTGTAAAGCTTAGTAATGCCACTCGTTTACAGTGTTAAATATACAGGCCCATTTTTGTATCGACATTTTATTAAAATTATTAGTAATGTAGTTAGTGGATGTTCAATTAATGCTTAGAAAGTGACGTACAAAAACAAACTGAAACAATATTTTTTCAATTACTCGAATATAAAGAACAGTACGAAAATTAAAAATTTTTTTTTTTCCTTTATTGTGCATATCTCCACAGGCTGCTCCTTTTCCTCACTCCTCTCACCCAACCCGGGCAACACGTTTCTAAATTTTACAGTTATTTCTATTCCAATTAGGGAAGCTTTTGAGATGAAAACATATACCTGAGCAAAACCGCAGGCAGAAGTTAGTAGTTTTAATAATTCAAGCGGACATAAACTAACACAGAACAACGACTTAGGCTCCACTTATGATACAACCTTACCCTTCTAGTATTCACCTAGGAAGGATTACTGTGCTCAAAATGTAGTATCTCCGACAATTACTGGTAAAAATGTGTCCCAAAATATAAGAACATTTTCATCAAGATATTTTAAATTAAGAAGGGGCAGGTACTCAATTTATAAATAATATGCTTCCATTGTGCAGTATTTTAACTGATAAAAATGAGATACTTAGACTACAAAAACTTCTAAGTTGTATTTTTAATTATTGTAATGTGATAGTAAATGTAAAATGTATAACTTCTCATATAAAGACGTATTTCTGAAGAAATGCTTGTGATGAAAACGTAGTAAACGAAAAACAATTATTAATCTGAACTAATAACACAGTCTTACAACTGAACTAATGTCTAAATATCGGTTTTAAGCTTAAAAAAAAGTAACTTGGCCTTAAAGCAATATAATCCCGTTAAAAAAACAGGTGGCAAAATGTGATCACGCTTAATATTATGAGATCAGCGATTTCCGCATTTTCAAATAATTTTTTGCACATTAACAGAACCTAGATATATATTTATGGTATTTACAAAATACTATTTATCAAAATAAAACTCAGAATAAAAAGAAAAGAAAATTAGGTAGAAACTGAAGAGGAAATCATTTTAGACGATGATACTGATTTGGAACTTGAGGAAGAATACGATGAAAATTATTGTTCAATATGCAATGGGTATTACTTTGATAAAAAAGCTCCTAAAGTAGATTGGTTTGAATGTGTTAGATGTCACAAGTGGCTCCATATCACTTTTAGCATAATCCCTGATATTTGTCCTAGATGCCTTAAATAAGTTAAATACAAATTTTATCTCTTATGTGATCACAAATCAGAAGACTGATTTACTAGGTAAGAAAAAGAATTTAGTTAAACTGTTTGCTATTAATATTATTATAAAAAAAGAATGTACGTTTAAATATTTTCGTATAAGTTTCTAATTTGTTACTTTGTCTTGGAGAATTCTAAAACACATTAAGAAACCATATGTACAAATTAAATGATCCTGCTTTTAAATCGTACCAAGAGCTTATATTTAAGAAACTTCATTCATAGTTTTAACTTCATTAATCTCTAATCAGAGGGCTGTAATTAATTGATATGAAAGAGGAGATAAATATACGACACTGTACCTTTTTGTTGATCTCTTACTAAATAAATATGTATGGGAAACCTCAAAGTAAATAATAATATAGTAGATGCAATTAACTCAACTAAACATCAAACAAATAAACATAAGGATACTCTCAACAGTTATCTCGCAATATTGGTTAGAAGTTAAGTGGTACAATATAGCCAACCTTTCGTGGTTGTAAAACTTCATGGAATGAGTGGAAGAAGTATTACAATGAATTTCTGATAAATTCGACGCTTTAGATTTTATTTTTTATAGCACACGTGAAATTTTCAAATTCAAATTTTAATACGTTTACGATATACTATTTCAAGCCAACCGTTAATCAAAAAAATATAATAGTATTTATTTAATTGTATATTGAACGATTCGAACAAATTATATGATTAAGCAACTTTTTCATAAATTGTTCACTGTGCCAAAATGGTGTCTGAAAAAACCTACTAATACAGATAGACGGATATATGACTGACTTTATAACGAAGAAATCTTTTTCTTTTTGTGATAAGGCATACAAAATTACATCATTGGCTAAATCAATTCTTCACACACATTTATGATGAAAGTTATTACCGTTGTTTGAATGCATAATTTGGATATACTGAGGTCCTTTAATGACATCAAGCTATACCCATTTAACAGGACCGCATTTTTATTGGAGTTACCATTTTACCATTACCTGGAAAAACCAAAAGAGTGCAGGTAGATACTACCCACCATCGTTATCTTCGACTTCAATTTAAAAAAAAATCAGTTTATTTTCAAAACGATTCGGAACCATTATTATGCTTGTAAATAATATGAAAGGATTTCATTAAATATTAGGTTTATGACAACTGAATTGAATCACATTTATTAAAAAATTCATATTGACATTTTATTAAAAAATTCATATTGTTTAATGCCTCGAAAAGCTTTTTACCCTATTTGAGAGTACTAATTATGGCATAACCAGTAGGGTTTTTAGTATTTGTATGCCATATATTTTGAAGAAACCAAAATTCTACGGCAGATAAAGATACATTTTTTTGGACCAGTATTTTGATTCTTTTACTATACCAGTATACAATTTATGAATGATACTTCAGCAAAACCTTGAAACAAAATGAAGTAATAAAGTCGATAAAATTATTTGAATATTTCCAATGTTATTCGCTTGATCTTATTTGTTCGATATTATAACTCTTTCGTTACCTGGTCGGATTCCAACGTTGCTTAGTTTCAAGCCTAGGATAAAAAAAATGGGTTATATTGGCGCTATGACCAAAATAATGAAATTTGGAAGCGAGTTACGAAACCAAAGAAAGACGCACATGCTTAACAAGAAGTTCTTCTACTACATCCAAGGTAGATAAAACAACAGCTCTGTAGTCTTAAGCAGCTGATGGGAAGCCATGACTCTAATGAAGATCAAACTCCTTACATCAAAGATCAAAATCAACATTACGGCTTGGATGATGAAAAAGAAATATGCAAATGTAAAATTTCAATTGCAGGTCTATTTGAGCTTCAAATGACTAGTTCTGGAAATATAAAAGTTAAATTACCAAGAATCAGGAAGAAGAAATGTTTTCTTATTCCAGCAGCGAAAAGCACCACGTGGGTGTCGGCTTTATGCAGGACATTCTTTCTACCAAAAGCGTCATCTTCTTCCAGGTAACATCAGACTAGCTGGTAGTTGTATCCTTGAACGCACATCATGTCCGTCTATGTATTTACAAAAAACTGCCTGGATTTTATCACGGGCTTCTGCCTGGATTTTATTGGTACATTGAATTCTATTCCCCAAACAAAGTCGATCACCCTAGCTGTCAATTTTTATTCCCATATTAGCCCAAATAGCATTGGTTGGGATTCGATAATGGATCAATTCTCATGTGGTGAAATCAATGATAACGGATTACGTCTACTCACGTTTTCCTAGACCGACCAAACCAAGCTCCAGATATCGATTTCATTATAGCGGAAACCATCAAGGGTGGTGGTTAAGCCGTTCTCAACCAATTTCATCTTCTTTTCACAATATGGCATATGTAGTAAATTCCACTTAGAAGCATGCGGTAATCATCCCAATCCGCAAAAAGAGAGGAAGTCGGGAAGGCAAAAATTACCATGGCATCAACTTGCGTGATAAATTCTTCATGAAACTTATTAAATCAAACTTCAAAAACATTGAGAGTGAAAAAGTCGAGAGGAACAAACAGGATTCCGAGGCTGTGCAGACAAACAAATCTTCTTTTTGTGCTAGATAATTTTAATTTATGGAAGAATGGATAACGGATGAATAAAACGGCCAGTTATTTTCTTCATAGATTTCAAATTTCGATTGGTTTTTATTCATTGGCTAGTGTTCTGGAAAACAATTAAGATGGAACACATCTCCGGAAAAATGTTATTACTTTTCTTGCAAGCATGCAATTGATTCAATAGCCAAGTGTAGATCCAATAAGTTTTTCATCAAAATTGGAGTCTACTAAGAGGATATGGCCTCACTGGTACTCTTCAGCATTATAATAGATATGAGGAAACCTTTTGAAAATAAGTGAATGCTAATGCAAAAGAAACAAATGTCTCCTCTGCTTATATCTATACCCGAATCAGATGGCACCAACTACGTTAGTCTCATTCAAATTGTGCCCATCGAGGAAAAATAACATCATCCCTCCTACTGCTTTTTTACAGACGTTCATCTTACTATTCTTTCTTTGCGGCTCAGAAACTTGGATTCTTGCCAAAGCCGGTCTCAGCAAAATTGAAGTCTTTTAAATGCAATATCTCTTGCAGTTCCGGAGAGTCTCGGTTTGCAATCGTCTCAAAAACGACAATACCTGATCTTGTTATCAGAATAAACGTATCATAGGAAATCAAATTCAGCAGCGCCATTTAAAATGGTTTGGATGCCAGCTTTTTTAAAGAATTCAGCTCGTAAATGGAAAATCTAGCGAGATGCAGTAAAGGAAATATGATTGAAATAAATCGTAATATACCTCAGAGAGCGATAAATCAGCTTACGTAATGCAAAATCATTCCGACGGAAAGAAGTGGATAGAAGTAATGTCTTTTATATAGTCCCTAACATATAAATATATATATATGTATAAATCCATACGTTTAAAGTCCTAAGTCGTTCATAGTCCAAAAACCTTTACTTTCTTATCCTCTGGCATCAAACTAAAGCAGACTGTTATGAAAGACTCATCTTTTTTATTCGTGGTATTTTTGCAATGCAAATATTTTGCAATATATATTTTTGCAATAAACATTTTATTTACTTTCAAAGACTAGGCCAATGTGATACTACGAATTCGTCTTTACAAACAATACTTATATTCAAATCGAATTATCGCGAAATTTGAACGAAACCACCACATACGGATTTTCCAAAAATAGTAAATTAGGTGAGAAAATATTGTCCCACTTACATGACATGCCATAAGGCGAAAACCTCACTAAATTACGGAATGCCGTATTACCTTGTTAAAGTTTCGTTTGGCCTTCCTAGTTGATATAATTCGCAGACGGTGCGAAAATATAGATAAATATTTTTTCTAAACAAGTAAAAAAAGAAATGAAATATTAAAAATCTGTCCAGCACGATAAGAACTAATATTACGATGATTCTGTGCCCATTTAGGCACTTATAAACATATAAGGGTATGTAATATTTCTATTTAACTATTTATAGATATAGACTTTTTATGACATAATATTGGCCTACTGTGTCATTCACAGGCGTAAAAGAGTGCACATTTAAAAAAAATGAAAATATCTAGCATTATGCTAGACTGAAACGTTATCCAGTATAACTTCATACAATAGCTAATAAAGTCTCTACTGAAAGTCGACTAGATTACGCAATATTTTACCTATAACAGAAGGATAGAATTTTCTTTTCAAATTTGTTTCGCAAAATAAAAATATCAATTTAACAATAGATTTTTCGACAACACCGTTTCTCATAATTATTTTTTCTTTTAAGTTTAAAAGCCTTATAAATTTTTTGGAAACTACCGTGAGACAAAAAAGGACAAAACTGGTTCCGTGAACTTCGTATTTTTTACATAATCGGGGATACTCCCCATATTCTTTTATTCCCTAATTACTGCATACACAAAATTTTTGTACTTTTTAGGAACTGAAAATGAAAGTAGTGATTATTCGACATCTGATTTACTTAAAATTGCGCACGAAATTAACGGCTGACCTGCATGGAACCTTCGAAATGCCATACCGTCGACACATAGACGCAGCGTGCGCGATGTTATCCAATGAGCCGCGCCTCTCTCAGTGTGAATTGTCAGCGACACGCCCTGACAAGGTCTCGCCCATTGTGTGTGCAATAGCTTTTATTAGCCATTAGTTCGGTACTACCTGCATGCATCTCAGCTAACCTAATTAACTGAAGGTGTAAGTCCAACAATTTTTGAAGTAGTAGATGCGACTGAGCCTATGTAGTTTAATAAGCCAATATATAATTTATTGTCAACGTTATGAGTAAAAATTAAATATTGTAGGATTTATCATCTATCCAGTAATAGGTCTACAAAATCATGTACATATATAAATAGAAACATACATCTAAATACAATTTAATTAACATTATTACATATCTAAAAAGACGAAAAATATCCTTCGTCATACTGTCAGCACTATATATTTGAAAAAAATGAAGATAGTGTCATGTTTATAACGCCTCGTCAATGTAACGTAATAAAATTAATATTTCTGTCGAAGAAATTTTATTACTCCAAAGAAATATTATAGTGAAAAGGTCAAACAATATTTCTTAAAGCCTGTATGATATGCTCAACAACGAAGGAATAAGTGGAAATTAAAACAGGCCTTAGAACGTGATCAGCCGCAAAACAAGGCCAAGGTGGTCGTTCACCGTGTAACGGCCTCCAATTTTTAATTAGAAATGATCTCAGCATTAAGCGAAAGGTTGTTTTAAAACAGTGTAGTAAGTGAAAAGTATAAGATATTAATGTTTATAAAGCACATGGTCATACATTCGTATGGTGTCCCATTAGAATTTTGATGTTCGTGCCTCATTTAGAATTTTCAAAAATTTCGTAAGTATCAGACCAAATAAAAATTAAATTCCTACATATTCTAACATCCACTGCTGAAATACTAAAAAAAACCTTGTTTATAATAGCATATTCCGTATGAAATATTTCAATGTTGCTTTTTCAGTGCTATAAGCAAACAATAAATATGTCCTTATATAGTTCATATCTTAGTCTATAAAGATGGTATATTATATATATATATATATATATATATATATATATATATATATATATATATATATATATATATATATTTATTATTATATTATTTTTATCTGAAAAAAAAAGAATATTATTTGGAATTGGAAATAATTGTGTACTTTTCGATTTATAAATCCATTTAATAAAAATTCGGTAATTTTCTCGGACAAATAACTTTTGACTGAAACGTTTCTTTGAAACGCATTAAGAAAAATCATAATTTTTTTACATTTACTTAGGGAATATTATAATATTTCATTAAGTTAGAAACATATCTTTTTCCTGAATCCAATAGTTACTAGCATTCTAAGTTTTAGGTAGTCCCGACTTTTAGTCAATGAACTTGTACTAATAATTGAGAAACCAAAAAAATATATTGATATTCTTACTGGCCATCTTATTGTAAAAACCAAATTATTTTACTGAAAAATATAAAAATATATTTTAAAATCTGCGAAAGTTTTAGAGAGAGATTTTAAAGAAAAATTCCCTTTGTTTTAAGATTAATACAACTTCTGAGTACAAGTAGAAATCATACTAAGAAGATTCCGTACACACATAGTAATATTAAATATTTATGGGTGCATGATATTTTCCTTAAACTATTTAAAAATATCAATAAAACATTTTTTAGTTAGAATCTTAGACTAACAATTATTCTTATAGTTTTTTGGTAAATTTTAAGTAAATTTCTAATAACTTTGTATTTTTATAATGGTGAACATTTTCATTATTAAATTGTAAGGGTAAACATTTATATTACCGCACATAAATTACATCAGACAAAGAGAAGTAAAACTCGATCAACTCAGACAACTATCTTTTTCTATTTCATATTTTTCATTCCTTTGCATTTTCCGTAACTTATGGTTATAAAAAAATTCCCAGTTTGAAAAGGAAATAAAACAATGTAAGCAAAGGTAAATATCGTTATTTTTCAGTGTATAGCTATAATTAAATGCATCATATATTCAATAAAGTGTTGTTACAATGACAAAAATATTAATTTTTTCTGTAGATTGACTATTTAACAATTTCATTATTTTTACTTCAAAATATTCAAACTGTAATATTACAAATGAAAGTCTTTGATTTTTCACGCCAAATTATTAATCTTATTTCGTAAGATCTTCTTAATCGAATATGTTAGTGTTTAATGAAACAAATCTTCTTACATCCTAATGACGACATCAATGATTTTCTAACAGAAACAAAGGGACATCAAAAAGCTATCTGTAAACAACTTGTTATATTGCACTCTGACAATGACTTTAAACGCCTTTGAGGGATTAAAAATCACTGATACAAATAATTGATACATTCTTGTTATAGTCTGCTACACTCAACTAAAACATTTATTATTGCTGAAGACTGTGGATTTTTAGTAAAATCTTACAGAAGTTTTTATAAATAATTGAATAAAATGAAAAAGGATGAGATAGTGCAGGAAAGAATGAAATAGTGATAAGCATGAAGACACTGTGGATAACATAAATCGACCATACGTTTTGGATCGGACTCAAATTTACACAGAGTTTTGGCAATACTGTATTTTCAAAGTTTACACTTTCACATATTAATTATTTCCATTTTCAGATCAACTGATTTTATTTTCGTCTCACTTACGTAGTCTTAGGTGTAATTAATAGAATATCCAAATAACCAAAAGCATTTTTTCCCATATTTGCAGTTATATCTATCTAATATTGTTATTTAAGGATGCTAATTATTAAACACAGAATTCCTTCCACATCTAAGTTTATTAGATATAAAGTCCATGGGTTCTGTAAATATATTACAAGAACCACTGATAATTATGCATATTTAAAATATAATGAGAATAAAAAGAAATTTACTCTTTGATTCCATTACGCGTGGTTAAAATCTACCGACATGAGGCGTAGTACAGAGTTGTTTCATTTCTAGAATCTTAAGAAAATTTTGGAGTAAAACGACCTAAATAGTTCCAAACTCAAGTAAAACCATATCCCCCATAATATATTTCCAAACACAAGTATTACTTTTCCATATATTTACTTCAACTAATATATACTTACCTACAAATATCAAATCACTTAATTCTTACCTACCAATATTTTAAAAGTTTATACCACTTTCGGTGAGATTCGTAGGGATTTATGCATTAGATTAAAATAAATTTTTTAAACGTATTTTTGTTATACCACCCTTATCTTCAATAAAACTTAATTAGTAATTTTATGAGTCGTAATTCTTCATTTTATATTTCCAAAACTGCTAAATTCACAATCATTAAAAAGAAGACCACTCTTTCTAGCCTTTACCCGATAAATAATGTCTCAGCATATTTTATCCATGTAAAAGATGTTTAATTGATGTAACATTGTATAACATAGGGTATTGTAACCTTAATTTTTGTGAAAACTTTTAATATTTACACATATCTTATTGTACACAAAATCTTGTTAATGGAATTATATTAGTTCCTGGCAAATTTCATTTTTAAATATGCCATTTTCTAAAATTTAATTTGAAACAGACTTTTGGGAAAGCTACGGTTTTTATATTTTATTTTCTTTCACAAAGAAATGAACACAAGAAAATATAAAAAGAAAAGTGGGAAAAAAATATATTACATATACGAGGTTGTGAAATATAAATATAGACCACAGGAAAAGAAGATATTTCAGGGAAAACCTACTCGTTAAAATAAAGTAGTGAAATAAATTCTTTGATATTGGTACTTTCAGTACAGCCGTAATAATACTCATTTTCCCCAGTTTTCCGACACTCTTAAGGCAAAATTCCTATTTTGAGATAATAGAAATATCTAAGGAGATATTTTCGCGCAAAGATATTGCTAAGAATATATCAGAAAAATACATTTGCCTTTATATATTATTTATGGAATTTACTACCTGTAGGTTGGTTGTCCCTTATAGTCGCCCCTTTATCACAATATATTTTTTAGAGACTGACATTTAGAGGGCTGAGTTAGGAAACAATTACACTAATAAGTAATTAATTAAAAAACACACGTTTTTGTACGTTATTTAAGATATTAATTCTTTGTATTTCAATCTGTTCTTTTTGTCGGATTATATTCTTTTACGAGATTAAGTGCACTGGATATTGAAATAAATGTATTTATTATTTCAATTGAAAAATATATTACATTTTGTGTTAAAACAAAAATAACTGGCTTTATTTTATTTTCTTCTTTTAGCTGCTTCTTTGCCACAAGATATTTTTTATATATAACGAGATGTAGAGTATAAAATTTTAAATAATTTTTCTTAATAATAATATACCCAAAACTTTGAATTGCCATTTTAAGGGTAAGGTTCAGATATGAATGCATCAAAAAGCATTATTTTATGTATTCAACCTTATTTTATTTCACAAAAAGTAATGTTCATATTATAGTTTGCAAATCAAAAATGTTTTTTAAATTGTGAAATTTACCCACAAATGAAAATTAAAACATTTAAAAATACGAAGAGTTTACATTTAATCATTTTCAAATATTATATCATATGTGTAATTTCTAACTTATTTCATTCAGAAGTTATGTAGAAGTCTGACGAACGCATACATAAGATGTATTAAGTAAGTGTTTCTCATACATATCTACACACACAGGTCACACAGACCAAGTGTCTCTCGAACAAGTGCCTCTTAGATATCAACCAGACATAGGTATGGGTTTCTCGCACGTACCTAGGCACAGACCAAGTTCCTCTCAGACAAGTGCCTTTTAGACATCAACCAGACATAGGTACGGGTTTCTCGTACGTACCTAGGCACAAACCAAGCTCCTCTCAGACAAATGCCTCTTAGACAACAATCAGACATAGGTACGGGTTTCTCGTACGTACCACACTACAGGATATCAATCCTGACTGAAGTTAATGATTATTTTTTCTATTGGTTGGTTAACTACCGGAACAGAAGCGTATTTATTTTCATAAAGATTTGAGAAAAATGTAAAGGAAAAGGGAAAATAAGAAAAATTTCTAGGAAAACTCCCTTTTTCATCGTCGCAGTTATACTTCGGCCTCCAATTTTGTTGATATCCTTGCCCCTTCTTTCTACTTCCTGCTGTGTTCATTCTTTATACTTCTAACTTTTTCTTAGGCTTAGAAAAACATACATTCACCTTTTATTTCATCAACTATTCTTATTTTCATAAACAACGATACAAAAGAAATCATTATAAAAATAGAAAGTTAACATGGGAATATAAAAACGTATTATCGGCAATTTCATTTACCGAAATAAAAAGTTCAAACTTCAAGTGGTACCAAAATCATATATAAATTTTATATTTTCGATTTCCATAAAAGTGTAAATCTATCTCCGTGTTTAGAAGGAAAGTTAAAACCAAACATTTGATAAATATATAAAAGGTCATTTTTGTTAACGCTAAAAAGGATGTTCTTTTCGACTCTTTATTGCAGTTTTCCATTTATAATTAAATTTAGGATTTTTTCTGTAAATAACCATTCGCTTTTTCTTCTTTTGTTATTCGTCAATAATTTAGATTCGCATGTGTTATAATAATATTTCTTAATTTTCTAAAAGAAATTATTTCCGTATTTCAATACGTGCCCAAGTTGGAAGAATTACCAATATTGCACAATAAGAATATAAATAGTATTTATGAGTATAAAAGATAAAATCATACGGGAGTGGTTAAAAATAATGAAAGTAACTTTATATTTAAGGTCAAACATTATTTTTTATATATTCTCTTTCATAATTTATACCTATGTCCTTCCAAATCTCGACCACGTCACAAAAAATATATTTCCTTTAATCTTTCCAAAAGACTCAACTGCAACCACCACCACCGCATTTTCATCTTCGTTTTTTTCTCCTGAGGGTTTTTTAATCGAAAAGAGAAGCGGAAGCCGCTGTGGATCGGATTTATTAAATGATGTAGGTTTTCAAACAGTTTTGAATCAGTTTATATGCGCCGTTTATATTATTTTAGAGGAAGTGAAACCCGTTCGCGACTTTCATCATATTTTTTTCTTGATCGCTTCAATTAATTTTAGTGATAGCTTGGTATAGCAAATCCACTATAATAAAAGTTACAACTAGTTACAGTAAGGTAACAATTAAGGGAAAAGTGAGTTACGAACACGGTTTTATTTATTTCCTAATTAAATATCAGTTCATCTATTGACACTTTAGACAGAGGTAGTTGTTGATGACAGTGAAAAATACACCCATACTTTAACGGTTTATCGCCTCCTTGTACTCTTATATTGCAACAATTTTTTTTGAAGTTTTTTCGTCTTTTTGTTTCAAATATATATAAGTATACATATACATATATTTATGTATATATATGTATATATATATATATATATATATATATATATTTAATTATTTCATATACTTTCAGTTATGTGGAGAAAATACTCGGCTTTAATTTGCTGAAAAACTTTTAGATGGTATAACACAACAAAAAAAACTATTGTTATTGAGTAAACGTAAGTTCAAGATTTTTATTTATACCAAAAACAGATGTATGAGCACAAACTACCAACCATATGTATTAAAACATTTTCTCCTTTTTTCAAAAATAGCTTTGGCCCGCGACTTCGTTAGCTGGATAATGAAAATAAATGAATGGGTTCGTTATGACCTGTCAACGTTTCATAACTCAGTATGAGGGAGTTACATACAGGTAGGAAAACTGACGCGGTTGTTACACGCTACATATCTGGCGGGACAAATCATTGCATAATTGGATGTGCCAATTCAAGGTCTCGAAAAAGCTTCACAAGAACTACGCCACATGGAGTGCTTGAAGTAGAAGAAGGCCAACACGAAACCTGTTTTCGAGCGGGTGTTTGAGTTAGGGCTTCGTATATTGACAATGAGATTAATTATAATAAGATTGGTTCTTTTTATTGAAAATTATCGCAAAATTTTAAAAAAGTTCGCAACATTCATCGTATTTTTTCTTGCACGCTTCCATTAATTTTAGTGTTCCTTTGGTATAAAAATCAAATAAAATTCAAAATTATCAAAGTTACAACTAGTTACAGTAAGGTAACAATTAAGGAAAAAGTGAGTAATGAACACGGTTTTATTTATTTCCTAATTAAATATGAGTAATGAACACGGTTTTATTTATTTAAAAGTGAGTAATAAACACGGTTTTATTTATTTCCTAATTAAATATGAGTAATGAACACGGTTTTATTTATTTAAAAGTGAGTAATGAACACGGTTTTATTGAACACGGTTTATTTATATAAAAGTGAGTAATGAACACGGTTTTATTTATTTCCTAATTAAATATCAGTTCATCTACAACTTTGTTTCTGTTGACTCTTTAGACAGAGGTGGTTGTTGATGACAGTGAAAAATACACACCATACTTTATCGGTTTATAGCCTCCTTTTACTTTTATATTGCAACAATTTTTTTTTAATTTTTTGTCTTTTTTGTTTCAAATATATATATATATATATATATATATATATATATATATATATATATATAAATATATTTATTTCATATACTTTCAGTTATCTGGAGAATACTCGGCTTTAATTTGCTGAATAACTTTTAGATGGTATAAGCACAACTAAGCAGAGATGCCGTTATCATATTTCAACCTCTGACCAATTTTCATTATACTCTTAGCATATTTATAGCCCACGAACTTGTATTTTTAAAATTATCTTTAATTAGCAAGCTTTTATATTTTGCAGTTTAGTAATTTTAAAGTCAGTCTGAGATTGCATTTAAACAAAAAATTAAAAGTTCCTGGAATTTAGTTTGAGATTATAATTACGATACAGCAGTAAACAAATTTATAATTAAATTTCCTTGAACTATTTTGATAAGGCACAATTCTGTTTTTAGTATGTTTTTTTGTGTGTTTTTTAAGTACATACAGTTTTTCGGGGTATGTTTTTGGTTTTAATTAATGTGGTCGAGAACAAGGTACACATCGAATCTTACGCTTTAGCTGTCCATTATTCTGGTTAACAAGTTATGAGACCGCTGAACTAACTACATACTATTTGTTATTTGCTGACGATGTGAAGTTAATTAATGTTTTTTCTAAATTTAATGCAATGCTACGACTATAACATGACATTAATGCTACAATTCGTAGAGTATCGTACGAAGCTTACAGCCTAATAAGAGCAAATGCTTAATCGTGATCTTTAAACACATGCGTTCCGCCGCTGGAGTTCCAGAATATGTAGTCTTCGAGATCTCCCTGTATCGATTTAATGAGGTTACTGAACTGGGTATCAGATGTCTGGTTTTTGCTTATTTGACGGCATTTGCTTACTTGCAGCTCTTTCAAATGATAGTAAGCAACGATTACTATAGATTCTACTACTTGAATACTAAAAATTCTAATGCTTTAAAGAAAATGTATTAATGGTTTTTCATGAATATGCACGTGTTTGAACATCGTTTTACATTCGTGTTCAATAAATTTACTGATCATTATTTTAATCTAATTCCATATAATTTTTTCTAGTCAAATTAATAAAAGAAATGTTTGTCATAGTCTCATGCACGCAATTTTTATTTAAATAATTTTCTATTAGAACCACGATAATAATTGTTACCTATTTTTAAATATTTTAAGTAGTGCTTGATATAAGTTTCTAATAGGTTATACTTATTTCTTAATTTTTCTAAACAGATAAACAGCTTCCTTATATTATATAATAATAACATCAATATTTTTTTTAAATACAGAACAACACAACTAAAAAATGCGATTAAGTTTAATAGCATTTGGATTTAATATTTTATGCATCATGTCTTAATAAACACAGCGAGGGAAGAAAAATAAAAAAAACTATTCTATTGGGTATAAGTAAGTTCTAGATTTATATTTATACCTAAAACGCATGTACGTGCACAAGCTGCCAAACATATGTATTAATATATTTTTTCCTATATTCAAAATTGGGTTTTGCCCCCGACTTCATTAGCTAGACAATGAAAGTAAATGAATGGGTACTTTATGATCTGTCAACGTTTCATAATCCAGCATGAGAGAATTATATACAGGTAGGAAAACTGACGCGGATGTTACACGCCACAAATCATTGCATAATTGGATGTGCCAATTCAAGGTCTCGAAAAAGCTTCATAAGAACTGAGCCACATGGGGTGCTTGAGGTGGAAGAAGGTCGGCATGAAACCTGTTTTCGAGCGCGTGTTTGAGTTAGGACTTACTATGTTGACAACGAGATTAATTATAATAAGTTTGGTTCTTTATATTACAAATTGTCGGAAAATGATCAATTTGATTCCAATTTATCTCAGGGAGGTTTCAATAAATATTTTCGGAAAGAAAATTGATCTCAATTTGTCGGTGCTAAATTTGTAGTATATTTTGCTGTATACCCGAAATAAACCAAATTAAACTGAAGACGTTATTAAGTATGGTAAATAAAAAGTAAAACAACAAAAAAGCAACAGAAAATAAAAGTCGGAGAGAAAATCTTTTCGCCCAATGTAAAGTTGTCTATATATTTGATTACGCCCTACCACAAATAGCGGAGAAGGAAAATGAAACGGGAGTCGTTTTTGCGGCGAGCAGTGTTAGAAAAACTGTAGGTGACTTGGTTATATTGTGAGAAAAAAAATCAAATGTTACCATAGTTAAGGTTTTTTATTAATACTCTCTTGCAATTATGTTATTTAAAAATTGAGAATAATGAAAATCAGGTTGGATTGAATGGAGAGATAGTACGGTAGTAACTGGCTACAAAAGAATTTGTGGGCAGCTATCACCGTTAATTTTGAGGGATCGACCAAAGAGAAAGAAAGAGAACTTCGACGGACTGAGAACATGGAATAGTAAAGTTGTTAATCATTCGACGCCCTCTCTTACGCCCTGCGAGAAAGAGAGTTAAAATAATTTTTCCGCAAATAATTCTTTAGGTTTTGATATAACGATATATTCGTAATTTTTATAATTTGGTTTGAGAGAAGATAATTCATTTAACAATTGAGATTTTAGGAAATAATTTAATGTGTGAAAGACTTCGTAGCTTTTAAATTTAAATAAAAAAAATGTCACTTATTTTCGCATATTCGTTATTTATAAGGAAGAAGAAATATTTTTTGTTCTTCTCTAAATAACTACTCACGTTTCTTTGTTAGTAAAGAAGTCAAAATATTCCATTTCTGTAATCAATTTTAAATTTACATGTCAAACTATTTTTAAGAATATGGTTGTGACAAATGAATGGACGAAAGCTTGTATAATTATATAACGGTTCTATTTTACTTTTTTGAGTTGGGAAACCAAATAATTTTTTTATGTTATTCATATTTGAAAAAAGGCTAGCGGACACATTGATTTTGATATGATTAAACTATTTTGAAAGTAAATATTGAAAACATTAAAAGGCGAAGTTCAGCCATTGGCCAGCAAGGTACTGATGAAACTAAATTCCTCACGGCAAATATGCTTAGTAAAATTAGTGGCCATAATGGAGACAAGAAGGCAGAAATGAATAATATTGGGCAAGAAACTTAATTAAGTATTTATTAAATATTTTTTAGAATATTTGAGATTATTGTTATACAATTTTTACTACGAGTAACAATTGAACATGAAAATAATTTAAGACAGTTTTATGTGAATACCAAGAATAAACACTACGCTAGAACACATTCCTATTTACTACAAATAAATCGTCTTCAAATTTTCTTTTGAAAAATTTGTTAACATAATTTATACATTTTATTGGAGTATTTCAATATTTGTCATTTTGGGGATAAAATAAGGTGAATTCTTTTTACAGAATGGCGTTGTATTAAGAAGATAATTTATTTGCCATATATCGTTGACCTGAAAAGATGAGTTAATTGTTATGTCTTTACTTAACGCTCAGTTAAAATCAATTACCAATTGCGATCTGTAAAGTCTTTTCTGTTGTCAAAGCCACGAAAGCTCAAATATATATCAGAATATTATGAAATATTATTTCAATTATAACAAATAAAATGATAATAATTTTTTAATTATATCGGAGGCACAAGTGAGATTACAATGGTGTAAAAACAATAATTACATGTTCTTCTAGCTATGCGAGTGAGTGTGGCAAGTCTTTGCAAATTTTGTTGTTTCTTTATGTGTTACGACAATATCCGCCATCTTCCAAGTGAAAGGTACCAAGCCGATTTGCTCACCATTTATTTTAAACCTTGCAGTATTTGCACCCGAATAGTACTTGGGACCTACAATATAAACTTCATAAATTTGACAGTTAAAACTATATATTTTTTATTTGTGCTTGCTTGACTCGAAGTTTCATACTTGGGTCCCTGTTATTAAATTTTTGAGTACGTGTGTGAAATTTTTTAGTATTTGTCAAAGCACTATTAGGACTCACATCTTCCGTTAATTTTTAAGAAAGAAAATGGTCTTCTTATATTCATTTACATTCCGTCTATCTTTGAAAAGAATTTAGCTTTGTACCAAAAACTTTCACAGGAAAATAACTTTGAACCTTTGCTTATGACATTATGTGTAAACCGGAAAGAATGATATTATATTAAATATATATGACAATTCATACTATTTTTTTCACATATATTCTATTCACGATTTATGTAGATTAGTAATATTTTGCAAATTACTTTATGTTCGGAAACGATATTGTACAGCAAAAGTTTCAACTAAATATACATATTTTCATTATTCTTTACTTTCAGACGGTTTTTTCCCATGGTTTTTTAAGTCAGTTTAAAATTTTGCAAACAATTTTTTTAAATTTTTTGATATATATACTCCTTTGTCTTTTATGGCGAATGTTACAAAAGATATTTAAATTTTCTAGCAGAACTGCTAGCGAGATATATTGTTTAATTTGTCACTCATTGCTTTATTTATTTATTTACGGGACAACTTTAATATAGAGTTCATAAAGCAGATTTACTGAGAGGGAGAATCTCTTCCAACCAAACATAGTAAGTTTTGAAAATTTGGTTGTTTGATAGCTTGTAAGAATTTTTAAACCGTGAAATATAAAGTGTTTAAAAAAGAAGATAAAGTGTATGTTAGTTAATAATAATAAGAGTAGGTTGTATTATAAAAAAATACAAAAAAATAGACCACAAATATGGACATGAGTTATGATAGAAGGGAAGGACAAGAGCGTCAAGGACTAGGGTGTGAAAAGGTAGTACTTTTCATATAATATATACACTTGAAAAGTTGGAATCGCGCACTCACGAAACATTATAAAAACATGTGAAATTATTTGTTGTCCGGTATGTACACAGTTCTATTTACATGCTTGGATAATATTAACGTTTAATAGATTTTTATTCAAACGCTATTTGGAGAGGAACTAGTAGACTAAAGTAAAAATAACGTCGACCCGTGTTTACGTCAACTGTCAACGTCTTACCTTTCCGCAAGCATCCCAAAGGATTCCTCAGTTAATTTATTTCTAAGGGTTGAAATACGTTTCTGCTTGGTAAGTTTAGGTATGTGTAAGTATTTTGTTATTTTCTCTTACGACTCTTTTATGAAACAGGTTTCACATATTATACACCCTTACGTGTAATAAATACATGTCATGCATTTTACTATCGCTTTTGGCGTATAGAAAATAATTTATTATTACAGAATGATGAGCTTTACTCGCTCGAAAAGCTTCCTGTACACTAATATTTATAGCAGAGCCATAACCTTTCAAAACGGAAAAAGAGATACTTATGGTGTTAATATTGTCATTTTGGGTATTTCGACTGAAACTTGTGGTTTACTATAAGAGAAGGTATTATTTATAGTCAAGATTTT
Organism: Druceiella hillmani; assembly: GCA_039881145.1. Classification (NCBI taxonomy): domain Eukaryota; kingdom Metazoa; phylum Arthropoda; class Insecta; order Lepidoptera; family Hepialidae; genus Druceiella; species Druceiella hillmani. The sequence goes on along the minus strand of JAYKKI010000115.1, from coordinate 2,968,078 downwards.
ACGATTGATTTCTTTACCAACACAATATATATATATATATATATATATATATATATATATATATATATATATATATATATACATATATATATATATATATATATATATATATATATATATATATGTATATATAGTTGTAGTATAAAAGATGAATAAATAAGGATGAATTAAACATTTAAAAAAAAATGTAAGCAATTTTTAGAGTTGTAAGATAAGTAACTATTTCCTTATTAATCTTATGACAAAAAGTGAAAAGCACTTGTCATGTTGGATATTATAACGAATTTATTGTCAAACAGAAATAAAATGGTGGAGACAAATTATTTAAAATAATTGAATAATTATATCAATCTTTATATTATTATAAGTTTATATATATGTCTATATATTAATAATATTTCAAAAAATTAGTAGTCATTGGGGCATTTAAGATTTTAAAACAATAAAATTACGAGACCCCGGTTCGAAATTTTACAGTAAAATATTATTTCCGAACAAATTATTTCCGGCTCGATCATCAAACCTTGACTAACCCCTCTTACAAAAAAACTTGTCAAGAAAAGTCAACAAGCGCAAATATGATTAATCTACTCCTCCTCTGAGGAGTTCCGGTTATCAACTTTGGGTTCCGTCTTCCTACACCTTGTCACCATTTGTGACCAAATCGGTACGATAACCAAACTAATAGCTCGTTCGATTATCCAGTTCAGTGCGTCCGGTTTTATTTCATAGAATTTATCGAATGGTACTATTTTATTGTATGTAAGCCAAGAAGAGCGTGTATCAAAGTGGGCATAACCTAAGAAGAACAAGTATAAAAACTTAAATATGTGCAATGATAGACATAAAAGTTAATAGTTATTTCTTTTAAAATAAGATCTTTAGATCATAGAAAGAAACAATTTTTTATTATATTTACTTATTAGATATTTAACACCGCATTATCACACAAAAATAATTAAGGTTCCGTATCTCAAAAGAAAAGTTAATTTCTGTGTCCGTTTATCCGTTTTTACAGCAATTTTTCTCAGAAAACGCTTGAGGTAGAAACTATGAATTTGGCATATTAATAAACATGGACGTATCCCAAAGGCTAATACTCTAATATATTTATTTGAAAATTTTAGATGGAAATGTAATCATATCAAGTACTCGAAATTTTTCTGTCCAATTTTTTATTTATTTTGGGGTATCGTTTGAAAGTGTCTGTTGTCTTGAGAATTTTTGATATACTGAAAAATACAAAGAAATATATATATTCTCACCTCCATTATTTCTGAAAATGAAAGAAACAGGATTTTAGTCTACGCGAAGGCTATAGGAAAATTGTATCAATAACTCCTAGATATCAAAATTTTTGAAATATTCTCGATAATATTTAAGGCTCGCTCACTTACTACATTAGATAATTTTAATTATTCATCGCGCTAGGAAGTCAATATATGTGACGAATTATGATAATAAAGTAATTTTACTTCGAATGATGAACGTAAACCTCTGTTTTTGATTTTCATTTGCACTTGGCTATTTTTAATTCGTACATATTGTTACATATCAAACATGATATATTAATTTAATCGAATATTGTTGCAAGGTTTGCTCTGTTTCCTAAATGAATAAAATATATTTATATAGCAGTTATAAAAAAAAATTCAATAGGGAAAAATTAGCAAAAATATAAAGACAAAAGAAGTGCATGAGAACAGGGGAAGTCAACAATCTGGCGAAATTGAAGAATGTTGTAAAAACGATGATTTAAGGAGTCATAACAAAAAAGTTTATATCTTTATTGATAATGATAAAAGGAACAGCTTATTTTCGTTTATTTTCCCAAAACGGTACTTAAAATGTTTTTCTCAATTTTTTTCCTATAAAAGATCGAAAGTGATGAAATATTATTTTTAGAACCTTTTTTATTTATCAAGATTATTTTTTAAAAACACAAAAGAATAAACTTTCTTAATTTAACCTAGTGAAATAGGCCTTAACGTAACTAATATAATAAAGGTGTCCCAAAATTCACGCAAGAAGTAATTTTGATAGAAAACACAGGTTTATAATTAAAAATTGTAAATATTGCTCAACTTTTAATAATCCTAAACTGAATTTTGGGACTATAGGCTGTCCTGTGTATAAACTAAATTAATCGATAATTTTCTATGAATAAATGCCAAGATTAAAAGTTTATATTTATATAAAATAAGATAAAAGAGAGAAAACGGAAATGACCTACGGAAATTGGTATACCAAATTGAGGACAATTTAAACTACTGCTAATTAGTCCTTAAAATAGGAGAGAATATATTAAAATATAAGAGTAAGTCAAATGGCGGAATTACTAGTATGTCAGAACTGAAGAATATAATGTTTTGTCATATTTTCTTATAGTGACTCGACGAAAAATATTGTATAGGTGTAGATAAAATAATGATACCTGAAATTTTTCAGGTTATATCAATATTATAATATCGAAAATCACATATTTATGGTAAATTGTTTTAAAGGTTTAAAATATATTAAATTATTTATCTAAAAGCTTCAAATAAAGAATTATGTGATAATATGATTAAATTAAATTATTGGCGTAAAAGGAATGAAAAAATAAAAAAAGGAATAAAATTTAGCTGCATCAACCCTCTCTAAACTTCAATACGACATTAGTTTAAGAGTAGTTAACAATTATATATCGAGATGGAGATCTCGGCCTAAGTTAAATTTTAAGTAATTTTTAATATATATATATATATATATATATATATATATATATATATATATATATATGTATATATGTATATATATATATATATATATATATATATATACATATATATATATATATATATATATATATATCTATATATATATACATATGTGTGTGTGTATATACCGACTATTAGCGTTGTCGATGATCATGAAATATAACGTTGACATGCCCAGTGGCTATACAGGACGAGTAAACGGACATTTTAATTTATCCTCTCTTAAATGTACTTCAGTATCTGATAGTCCATTAATGTAGTAATTAACTGAATATATAGACTATATTGTACCTTGCTATCGTTATCTGGGAATATATACTTATATCCTTAGATAGTGATTCGGCTATAATCAAGCATCGTAAGTAGTAGTTTGCTAAATGGTAGACAAGATGCAAAGCTGGCCGAATGGCAAGGCGTATTTTGCCATAAGCTGTTACTTAAAAAGTTTCGATTCCTTTTCTTTGCTTTCACCCCAAAATACTTGTTTGCACACTTGTTATACCTATTCAGTAGGAAAAGGAGAAAAATAAAAGAAACGATATTATATAGAGTAATAAATTCTAAAGATAAACAGGAAGGAAATATATGGGACGCAATAAATAAACAGAGCGTGACGTCCTCTAAAATTCCCATTATTTATTTGCAGCAAAAGCGCTTTACCCACTTACAGTTTTGGCGTTATCTATAATAAAACTAGCACCTTGGAAAACATGTGTATTCAGTGTGAAAAGCGAAAATGTTATGTTCGTTCGACCTTTTTATATATATATTAATATATATATTAACTTTGTAGTTAATATATATTTTATCTTGAGCAAAGATATTTTACCTTTAACAGCACGAAGTAAAAAATACTTCGTGAAATTTAGTCTTCAAAAACGTATTAACGGTTATATATATCAAATCAGGTCATTTGGAAAATACAAGTGTCATTATGTGGCAAATACTTTTTTTTAAATTTAAGTAATTGAATACAATGATAAAAAGTAATTTATTTTGTTAAGTTAACTTATGATATAAAATTAAGTGTATTGAATTTCACTTTTATTATTTAAGATGTTACTTGAAACTTATGTTTTAATTAAATATTTCCCACGGAGTACTCCAGAATCATAAATGAAAATCCTTTAAATACTGAACTTTGAAAAATGACACTGACGAAATCACCAAATCGGTATTTACGTTGAGTAAAAGAAATGAAAATAAAAGGTAATCCAAAATTTAATTATCGATTTATAACTTGAATGTAATTTTTAAAGATGTAGAATATATTTGGCGTTAATTTTGTTGAAATTTTTCATAATAAAATTTTTCACAACTAAATGAAACTACGTGATGTAGTATTATTTCTACTTGATTTAAATTCTTTACCACGACCTAGGTTTCGTTGTATGACATCTTTAGGTGAGTAATTTGTAAAGATTGACTCTTAGAAACTTCCAACAGCATTTGAATATTTTACAAAACAATAGCGGAAGCGAGGTTTGCGCAGTCCCTCTGTTTACGTTAGTGAGTTTATGGTTGGGGAGGGTGTAGTTTTTATTATATTTTCGAAAGTTATACAATAAAGAAGTATTTTAGTGAAGGAAATTAATCGAATTGAGGTTATAAATTGCAAATTTTCCAGTGTATGTAATAAATTAAATGGATTTTATTCTCACTAATGTATTTATAGCAAGGGCATATAATAGTTGGAACAAGGTTATACAACTAATTATACAAATCTGTATTCTCATACCCTTTTTTGTTTTTATATTTTTCCCAATTGTTTCCTATTGAAAATTTTGTTTATAACCCTTAGATAAATATATTTTATTTATCTAGGAAACAGAGCAAAGCTTGCAACAATTTTCGATTAAATGAAAATATTACGTTTGATATATAACAATATGTACGAAGTAAAAAATAGCCAAGTGCAAATGAGAATCGAAAACCGAGGTTCATCATTTGAAGTAAAATTACTTTATTATCATAATTCATCACATATATCGACTTCCTAGCGAGATGAATTATTAAAATTATCTAACGTAGTTAAGTGAGCAAGACTTACATATTATCGAAAATATCGCAAAAATTTTTAAATCTAGGAGGTATGGATACAATTTTCCTATAGCCTTTGGGTAGACTAAAATCCTATTTCTTTAATTTTCAGAAATAATGGAGGTGGGATACTTTTTTTGTATTTTTCAATATATCAAAAATTCTCAAGATCCTTACAACTGACACTTTCAAACGATACCCCAAAATAAATAAAAAATTGAACAGAAAAATTTCGAGTATTTTATTTGACTACATTTCCATCTAAAATTTTCAAATAAATATATTTGATTATTAGCCGCTGAGATACGTGCATGTTTATTAATATACCAAATTCACAGTTTCTACCTCAAGCGATTTCTGAGAAAAATTGCTGTAATAAACGGACACAGAAATTTATTTATAAGGTTTTCGTCTTTCCTGAGAACCTTAATTATTTTTCTGTGATAATGCGGTGTTTGGTCTAATGAGTAAATATAATAAACAATAGCTTCAATTTTTGCCAGAAAAGAATAAAAAAATATACATTCAATGCTTTAATCAATGCTATTGTAATTAAAACGTTATTTTTGAATTGATTTTTCATTACGAACTAATTAAAAGTCACATTTGGTGTGTTTAATTGTATTTATCGGTAAGTAAAATAAATAAAATATATGATTTGGGTTCCCATAAAAATATTTTCAAAATTCTCCTATTCATTTATTATTTAAAAACAGCTACAATTCCTAAAGTATTTGCCTTAAGTCGAGTCAAATTTTAAAATTAAAAAATAACCAAAAAAACATTGAACAATTGGTCACTTTATTGAAAAAAATGGTAAGGAAATTATTCATCTTAAAAGATCTTATTTTAAAAGAAATAACTGTTAACTGTTCTGTCTATCATTGCACATATTTAAGCTTTTATTCACGTTCTTCTTAGCTTATTCCCACTTTGATACACGCTCTTCTTAGCTTACACACAGTAAAAAAGTACCATCTTCAATTCTATGAAATAAAACCGGACGCACTGAACTGGATAATCGAAAGAGTTATTAGTTTAGTTATCATACTGAGTATTTGATCACAAGTGGTAACAAGGTGTGTGAAGATGGAACCCAAATTGGTAACCGAAACTCTTCAGAGGAGGACTAGAATAATCATATGTGCTCGTTGACTTTTCTTGACAATTATTTTTGTAACAAATGTTAGTCAAGGTTTGATTATCTAGTCGGAAATTATTTTCCATGTTTATTTTTGTTAGGAAATAATATTTTACTGTAAAATTTCGAACCGAATACTTGTATTTTTATTGTTTTAAAATCTTAAATGCTCCAATTATTTTAAAAATTATGTGAAATATTATTAATATATAGACTAAAATTAACGCCAAATATATTCAATATATTACTTTACTTCACAATTTTATTACCATGATATAATATATCATTTGAATTTTGGTGTGTAATGAAATTATTGTTAAAAAATTAAACTTAGGTATTCTATCAATATCAATATTCTTGCAATAATGACAAATTCATACAAGTAAATTACATAGACAACATTAATAATATTTTAAGTTTTTGTGATATTATAAATTATTTTTACACAATAAATTATTTATTATCACATTCAGGCTTCTTTTCATGGTATTTTCATTAACATATATCTTTTTATTTTATTTCACATTGCAAATTCATTTCCAAAAGAGTCATTTGATTTTCAGAGGTTGAATATATAAAATACCGAAAGAAAAATTGCTTGAATAACAGAAAAAAAATTCCTATAAAGACGCAGATGTGGGAGGTCCTATGGAGAATCTGTCGATTGGAGGTAAGTATTATGTTTTGTCTGTGGATTACTATAGTAAGATGGCATTCGTGTATTTTATGAAGACTGAAAGTAAATTGTTATTTTCAATAGCTTATCAGGAAACATCTACAAACCGTTTAGGGGAGGAGTTATTTTAATATGGTAACAAAGCTAATACGTGATTCGTATGTATAATACGTTTAACTGTCAAATATATAACCTTGTCGTTCATTTCTGTCAACAGTGCTTTTATTATTATTTACGCTCTCCGTTATTTCGCAAATTACTACACCTAAAATTATGAAATAAATATAGCGTTTTTATAGTTTTAAGCAGAAGTTCCAGGAACACCATAACGACCTTTTTTCGTACTTTCTGCGATATTCACGATAATATATATGTTTTCAGTCGTGCACTCTTGACAGAGTGATCGTGGTTGCTCCGATGACTTAGGTACTATGCTGAGGGTGCTTGTATGTGTCTATTCTTTATTCGGTTTTCCTGGCCTGAACTTTATATGGCCCTGCACCACCAGTCTTTCGATCGAATGGTCGTTCCCAGATATGTGGCCAAAAAATGTTAGTATTCGTAATTGCACAGTCGATAAAAGTCGTTCCTTAAACTTGCGTTCCTTCTGGATGAAGTTTGTTAGTGCGGAAAGCGGTCCAAGGGAGCTTCAGCATACGCCTCCAACACCACATCTCCAAGGAGTCGATTTTTCGGCCATCCTGTAAGCACATGGACCAAGTTTTAGCTCCATAGCGAAAGATTGGGAAGACATTTCATGACTTGGAGCTTAGTATTTTTGGTTATCCTCTTAACCTTTGTTATCCGCCTGTGTTGGATATATTAGATCCGCGGAATATGTAACTCTGAATAACGTCACAGTTGGCATTAGTATAAAAGTTCGTTTTGTTTTGTTCAGCTCGGTCCACGATCATCATTTGTGTCTTTTCTCTATTGATAGTTAAGCCATAATAAGCCATTATATATATATATATATACATATATATATATATATATACATATATATAGCCCTGGTCGAAGTCGATATTAGTGATGATTTATCTTAAAGTTATTCACTACAAGCGAAGTATGGAAGCACCGACGGGCGGCCCAGGACTGCAATTATTAAGATCAGAATTCAAGAATATCGGCCATCCAAAAATTGTCAAGAATTCTTCATTCAAGAAAGAAAAGTAAATCACTTATTTAGTCAGATCTGTAGAATATATTTGGCGTTAGTTTTGTAGAAATTCATTACTCACAATTAAATGAAACTACGTGATGTAGTATTATTTCTACTTTCTTTAAGTTATTTACCACGACCTAGGTTTCTTTGTATTAGATCTTCAGGTGGGCTATTAGCAAAGAATATTTCTTTGCTGATAATGAAACTACGTGATGTGATATTATTTTTACTCTCTATAAGTTCTTTATCACGACCTATGTTTCTTTGTATTACAATATCTTCAGGTGGGCTATCAGCAAAGAATATTTCTTTGCTTATAATGAAACTACGTGATATGATATTATTTTTACTCTCTATAAGTTCTTTACCACGACCTATGTTTCTTTGTATTAAAATATCTTCAGGTGGGCTATTAGCAAAGATCTTTGCTTATAGCCCACCTGAAGATGTTCTAATACAACGAAACCTGGGTCGTGGTATAGAACTTAAAGAAAGTAGAAATAATACTATATCACGTAGTTTCATTTAATTATGAGTAGTGTAAATTAGAACCAGTATTTTAAATCAATAAAATTGCGAAAAAATAATGAATGATGAAATTTCTTTTATTAGAATACATTAAAAATGTAACAATGTTTTCAAAATTTTTAATTTTTTACAACATTATCATAATACGGTTCACAGGAAAGCTGCGGGTCTAAAAGTTTACATGCAGCACATACAAATATGTGAAGTTCACGCATGATTCAACTCCTATATATTTCCACCAAATATTAACCGTAATCCGATAAGTAAACCTCAGACATGATTTATGTTTTTAGATATAATTTTATATAAAAGTATTTTATACATAAAAACTAATTTAAATTGAAACCTAGCTTTGGCATTTAAATTACTTGAGGATTAATATGCAATTATTAATGTTATATTAACAATTTCTAACTTGTTGACCATTCTATACATATGTCAATTCTTCTATCGCTTATGAAAATATTGTACAAAAGATAAAATTAGTACTTTCGAAAAATTAAATTTACAAGATTAGACTCTTTGCGCAATTTTTTTTAAGTAAATATGGTATCGATAAAATTTAAATAAACACAAAATTTAGTCGTAGTCTCTGTTTTGATAGTTTAAAGATTAAAATTATTATTTTTTGCATTATGTGATAAAGTTACCTTTTATTTCAAATTATTGGTTTGTAACATTTTCAAATAACTTAAAAATGCGTTTCCCTCAAGAGGCGTTAAAGAAAAAGCTAACTCCTCATTTAACCAATTCACAGGATTTAGAGAGTGTAAGGATTAACCACGTAATTACGTCACTAGTGCAGTCAAACTCACATTTTCTTTCCCTGTCATTAACAGGAACTTCAAAGACACTTCAAACGTTGGCCTTAAATTATATATTGGCTGTTTCAATTCAAGTAAATTGCGTGAACTGAGATAAATCGAAAATTAACACCAAGTCAAAGACCCTGATGAAAATTACAACCAAAAAACCCCTTCACTTGAAAATTATTATACATTTTCCTATGATTTTAGTGTACTTTATCGTAAAAATGAATATCTTTTGTCGATCTTGCTGAGTTATGGATTTGTTTCTTTTCCCATATAGGTAAATATGCCAAGGTGTTAACGAAAGTTATAAATAGCATATTGCAGATATTTTGGGGGATGATGCTGCACGTTAGCTGTAATTTATTTATATATTCGCTCTTAAATTATAGAATATATTTTCTCACTCAATTTGGATAAAATATGGGATTGATTTTGACTTTTCATACACGTACATAAACATATATATATATATATATATTTATATATATATATATATATATATATATATATATATATATATTATAATGATGGTGTGTGAATAAGCTAAAGAATAATCAGATAAAAAGATATCTACTGAACAATTTATACTTGATAAAAAGCTATTATTCAAAGTATATAAAGACTTCCTATGCACATATACATGTAAGACTCTACACACACATACATGTCTTAAGTTAATAATTTAAATAGTGGTGTTCTAGTAATTAGCTTTTAAAATATTTGTACATAAGTACATTTTCATTTTAATTTCACATTAATATATATTCACTGAGTTTTTCAAAGAATTTATTTTTGCCCGAAATTGATATATTAAGATATATTATTATTATATTCATGCCTTGAAACTTGATAAAGATATTAAATATTCAAGACAGTTAGTCTGCAGTGGATAATGCGTCTTTCTATACTTATAAATCGATTTAAAAAACTATTAAACCGGATACACAGACATGGATCGTCTGCTAGTATCTATGTTAGGTAGATTGTCAAACATTTTATAATTTTTCGTAATCGAAGAAAACGAAATTGTAGATTCTTCTGTATTTTCTAATTTTCTAACTTTTTCATTCCTTATATCTAATACGCTAGTTATTACGATTTCTTCTATAGATATGCATACAGAAGAATATTCTGTATGCATATCTATAAATCCATACCATCATTTAAGAAAAATGTTCCTTAACATGCAAAAATAGGTCAACAATTCAAATTTGCTTTGGAATTTAACAGTGAATATTTGAACAAATTTATATACTTATATAAAATAAGTACCACAACGGTACTTGGTAGTAATGAAAAAATAGAGATAATTTAATCAAAAATTTATTAAAAAAAATTAAATGTAAAATATAGAAATCATTTTAAAAAAGCTGGCTTAAGTAAATAAATTAATAAAAACTTGAGAAAGCACATAGAAACAAGGATGAACCCATTAGAAAAGAAAATGTCAGGCATATCTATTTGATCTTTATCTTAGTCTTAATTAAATACAATTGATTTAAAATAAAAACTCGGCAGCAATAAGTCAAAATTGTGTTATCCTCCTTAGATTCCTTGTCTTAATAGATGAAGTAAAGATAGCTATATGTGAACTATCAACAATTGCTTCTCATACAAGCACAGGGACCTTTCCATTGAAAATACAAAAAAATACACAATTACCTGCCACATGTAAAGTACCTATGTCACAGAGTGTGCAGTTCAAGACTGTTGATTAGTAATGTAAATGTATCTTACAGTGGTTGCCTTATGGTCACATTGCCACATCGGTTATCTACCTTTTATTTCTGCTAGGAAACAAGTCAGAAAATTTACGTTGAGTATGGTAATGGTAGAGTTTCCTTGTTATCAGTAATTTTCTCAGCTAATTTTGTAATTATAATATTATTTTCAATTAAAGAATTCTATTTTCAAAATAGAAATTACCCAAATTTTCTTTAATTCTTGTTTTTAGACTCAAGTTTATTGATGCAAATTTCAACTAAGCTGTATTATCAGTCTAATTTACTATCATGACCCACACCGTCGTGAACCACACTCATTGTGATATAATTATTATTGCTACACAAATAGTAACTTCGTCACAGCGAGTGTGGTTCAGGATCATCGGTTGCATCGCTCTTTATATTTTATTCAGGAACGAGTTAGAAGACCTACGTTGGGTATAAAAATAACGGAACCGTATTATTCAGTAACTTTTTTGTGGCTATTTTAGTGATTATAATAATATTATTTTCAGTTATAGGATTCCATTTTCGAGATTGAAATTAAGCTTATCTTCTTTAGTTTTTCTTATTCAACTTAAGTTTGTTTATGTGTATAAAATTATATTATGTCCGTAAACTATATAGTCCGTTTTTATTTACTACTTTGAATCAAATTTCTTCTAATAATTTCATTTGTGTACGTGATTCATAACGTTATTATATTTTAGCAAAGCTATCGACGATGTATAAGAGTAATATTAAATCTTCACTTCACATTTTTCTACATTAAGTACATATATAATTGAGAGGCATTTAGGTAAGTTGGTTTTTATTGTAATGTATAATAATATGCATTTCAAGTACAATGTATGTATTTCGAATAGAATCACCGGGAAAACGTTTTCTGCAAAATTTATATAAATAAAAACCTACCGTCAGAAAAATTATTTTTTTTAACACTTTTTAAATTAAAAGTTCTAAACTTAGTTGATTTTTGGAAGTATCGACATGAAATACCTTTAACAATTTCAGCTCTATGATCTATGAACGTAATAAATTTTAAATAAATAAAATGTTTTTAAATTTGAATCTAAGTCTTTGAGATTGAAGCGTAGAAAATATACCGCGGAGGCATAAAAATACCGTGGCTATGCAGAGAAAATAAACCGCTGAGGAAAAGTAAGCTTTAATCTAAATTACGCTGTCGTCAACACTATGAAATAATCGACTTGGAGAAGGAATAAAAATGGCGGGACGGGAAAGATAAACTGTCGCGATAGCAGAACGTTGTTAAATGAGTAACAATGAGATCGAGGTTGACTGTTTAATGAGCTTTGGAGATAAATATGATGTAGCTTTTAAATTCTTGCCTTATTTGATTTATGTTAAAGCTAATGCATTTTTTTGCTCCACTTTTGTTGCAAGTTACTATTTATTTTCAAAAGTGTGTGGCACTTACTTTTGACTATTCAGTAACGTAAATAAATAAACGAAAGGTTTTCCATTGAGATAAACTTACTGTTTACAGCAAAATTGTTATGTATAATATTAGATGAAAAGTAAATTTGATTATGCTGGAAGCACATAATTTACTCCCTTTAATTTAATTAAGGAAAAAAACTTAGTGTTTACAGCAAAATTGTTATGTATAATATTAGATGAAAAGTAAATTTGATTATGCTGGAAGCACATAATTTACTCCCTTTAATTTAATTAAGGAAAAAAACTTAGTGTTTACAGCAAAATTGTTATGTATAATATTAGATGAAAAGTAAATTTGATTATGCTGGAAGCACATAATTTACTCCTTTTAATTTAATTAAAGAAAAAAAGTTGTGTGGCCACTAGGCGGATTTATAAATAAAATTTCGTTACGTAATATGTGTCTAAACAGAGAAAAGGAAACATGCAAAATAGGAATTTTTATGGTACAAATATATCTTGTTCTTCTGATTTATATATGTAATAAAATTATTCAAACGAATATTCTATATTAATGATACCTATAGCTTAATGTACCTTTTATTATGACTAAGAGCATAAAGAAACTTGCTGAGGCAAAACTGATTGAGCGAGTAACAGCAGAGAAAAAATTATACTTTCGGGCTGCAGTCTTTCGTTTTTTTTTGCTATTATCTCACTTTTCAACGTATGGACTCAGAATCGTGGCGAAAGAATTCTGTTTCATAAAAATATATATTCAGTTAATAAATAAATCCTTAAAACGCTAATATTTTTCTTTTTCTGTTTTATTGCTCATATTACATTATTATTTTATTATACAAATCGATTAAAAATTAAAAAAATACAGTAATATTATATTTTTTTTCAAATATCGAGTGTGTCCAATATTTATCGAAACTTTTTGAATGAAAACAATTATTCTTGCGGAGTAATAAACAATTAAATTCTTAATAATTTTTGGCTAAAAATTATTCGAAACCTTCTATTATTCAATTACATAATTCCGATTTGTCAATTATTGACGTTATGTAAGGCACTAGCTTATATAAATTGTTATTAAAATTTTTGGGAAATAAGCACTAGAAAGGAATTATAAACTAGAGAGCGAATACCTATACTTGGCTTCACTGTCTTTAAATTTGCATTAAAATCGCTATGAGGTTAAATCATCGCTAAGGTGCTATCGCTCGCTACTAATATTATCATTGAAACAAATTTATTTATTCAATGGAAAATAAGTACTGATAATATGTATCTATAAATGTGGCGTAACTTTTTTTAAATGTGCACAAAAATTGCTATGGGTTCTTATGGGATTATATAGTGGCTGAGATGATTTGCCACTAATGTTATTTTTCAAATCTATTTATTTATTTAAGAGAAAATAAGTACTTATAATCAATAATAAAATGTATAGCGAATCCGTTCACTTGACATCACCTTCTCTAAATGGGCACTAAATATATATGAGGCGTTATCGTTAACAAGTAATATTATTATTCATATAAATTAACATTAAAAACTTTTTTCGCTGCATGAGATATCAAGTCTTGTGTGTTCCATTCTTTTTAATCATGTACAAATAATAATAAAGCTTTGTTATCGAAAAAAGTCGACTCATTTAACTTACCGCTCATTTTGTAAAGATTTTTTCACGACGTTTCTTCAGCATCACATATATCATGAAAAAGGAAATGAAAATGGAGCTTCGTTACCGGGAAAAGTCGATTCAATTTGTTTACAACATAAAATATTATGTTATATTTTACTACATAAATATTTATATTATATTTTAGTGCTATTGATATATATCTGAAAAACGATATTTTAGTGCTATCCCGTGTGATCACGTTATATTTTAGTGCTATTAAAGCATACTTGAGAACCAGTATTTAGAATTTCTTTTACATTCTTTCAGAATTCGATAAATTTTCACCATTTAACATAAAATTTCACTTTTAATTTTGGGTTTCCTATTTTCTTCACAAAACAAATGTTGAATGGGCACATTGACCTATATTGGGATATTTATAATATAGATAAATAAGTTCCAATTTTAATTATTAGTGTACTTGAGTTTTAGGACTATATCTAGCTACATTAACGTTATTTAACGCAACTAACAAGAAATTAATTTCATGCCCAAATTAAACTTGCTATTTCAACAAATTCATTGAATGATACAACTTACTAGATATTATTATTAGTGGCTTATTTGAGCAATATTTGTTAAAAAACTACATTAAAATATTAAATACAATAAACCACCATATGTCATCACTTTTTGTAAGCTCCATTGCCTGTGAAATATTTGCACGTGAAACAATGACAAAAATTAACTGTAAATTCTTCAAAACTTTAATTGAAAATATACAAAGAGCTTTAGAAGTTGACCATAAACAGCAAGAATTCACGAAACATAAATCAAAATAAATGAAATAAAGAGACACACCCTAAAATAAACAATTAGAAGCTAGCTTGTCACATCTTCCATGGCTAATATAATTATTTTATGTTTACTATTTTTGGCTTAATTAATCTTATTTTTATCTATATTTTTAATTTATAAATGCAATGTAATTAATGCAAATAATAACCAAGATACTTATTGTCATCCAATGTCGATTAGTTGCTAAGAGTTACACTTATTTACATGTCATTCAAGGGTTACACTTAATTATATGGTAGCATGGTAACATGGGATATTTGTGCAAATTGCCATTAATGTCTTCAATAGCAAATGTTTTAAGATCACCGATTCTACCTCGTTTATTATGTTATAAAATAATAAAGTGTTTGTACAATTTATTTTGCCTTTTTTAGCATTTCGTATACGTTCTAAAAACTTTCACTTTATTTTAGCGCTATTGAAAAAAGTAACTGATAATGTTTAGTATTTTTAAAATATTTTCATCTTATTTTTTAATCTTTAATAAATTTCCTCTTGTCGACATGAAATTTTCTTTTAATTTTGAAGGTTTTATATTTTGTTCACTAAAAAAAATTGAAATGGGCACACTGGCATTTATTCGTGTATAACTCAAATGCAGATAAATAAATCTAAATTTCAATCAATATATCATACAGAGTATTAGGTATTGTCTCTAGTTATATTATTATCTAACATAGAAGTAAACAAATTAATTTTTTGTCAAAATTAAACTTATTGTAACAAGATATTTGTTCAGTGTTATGAATTACTGAAATAAACCCCAATATGTTATTATATTTGCAACAAAGAATTTGTTTCCTTTTTTTAATAACATAATAAATTATTTCAGTCTTCAATCTCCTTCAGTTCTATTTAGTATCCGACAATACTTGTATAATATACTTGTATGCAACATTTTCTATAGAACAAAGGCAAAAATTTACCGTAAATTCCCTTGTATATATGTAAATAGCAGACATGTCAGAAATTGACTACTAAAACGAGAATACACGGAACATAAATCAAAACAAATTAAGTAAAGAGACATACCGTAAAATAAAAAATCAGAAACAAACTTGCCGCATCTTCCATTGTCAGATTTGTTATAAGTTTATTATTTTTGTCTCTATTAATTTAATTTTTAACTGGTGAATTTCGTTATATTTAATCTATAAATGTAACAAATAATTCTCAAGTTACTTATTACCATCCCACGTTAATTATTTGTAAAGTGTACATACTCATTTATTATTGTACTTGTTTATATTTCAAAGTTAGCTAGTAACATTTGATAATTATGCAAATTACAATTATCATCTTCCATAACAACTGTCTGAGGACGTCCCGCCCCATCATTTTCACCTCGTTTACTACGTAATAAAACGTTTGTACAGCCTTATCTTGCCTTTGTTAAAATTTTCCGTTTAGTTCTGAAACATTTTGTTCCAAAGAAGAATTTTGATACTTCAATTCTCCGAGGAATTTGAACATTATAACAAACATGTACCACTTTGGAATGAAAGTACTATAAATGATAAATTTTTTAGAAAAAATTTCTGAAATCTAATGGTTTAATACGCTCAAATATTTGATCAGATAAATACTACTATTAGAAAGAGGGGAAAATACGGTTGGCATGGAAAAACGTATTTTTTGTTTTGCAAGTCAGGTATTTTCCATTCAAAGACTAATTACGAATTATATGCGTTTTAGACGTATACAATATTCCTACAATTATATGCGTTTTAATTATATGCGTTTTAGACGTTTACAATTCCTAAAATTAAGATGACACTACTTATTTTAAATCACATAGCACCAAAATTTAATTTTTTTAAATTAGCTGATATAAAACGACAAGATTGCGTTAATAATTGCTACCGAATCAATTAAAATGAAGTTTATGAAATGATTTTGAATTTGTTTTCAAGTCATTATGATCTATAAAGATATTATGAAATCGTAAGTTGAAACATCGGTAATTGATGTAAATAACAAAGAATACATTTCACTCTAAAATGTAATTTTTTGTTTTATATTTTTTACCACACTTACCAATAAAATTGTTATGTATTTATAAAACTAAATAAAATAAAGTATATATAAAATAATAAGACTTTTATGGTTTTAGCTATTTATGTGTGAAACTTAAAGGAAACATCAAGGATAATTTAACAATTGTTATCCATTGAAAATCGTTTATTGTTATTTCTATTTTTGATGAACATGTTAAGTTTTATGTATTTTAAATCCCTCAATTTAAGTTTATTATCGATTAGTGCAATTTTCCATCTGCCATACAAGGCGATAAACGATTCAGATTACCGCATGGGCCATGAATCATGTTTGCTGTAACAATATCAAACAACAATTGATCAGGAGACGGATTTGGAATTTCCGCAGAAATTATACAATTGATTTCGTCAGGACGGGTTTTGTCGATGAACCAAACCAAAATGTGTGCATGAGGTAATCCTCGCTTTTGCTATTCAATCGAATACATCAAAGCAACGTGGGGGATCAAAACATGTCATTTTGTAATAAAAGTATTAAAGACTTTAATTTTTGTCTGAACACACGTGCTGTAATGAGGATGTATTGGATTTTGTCCAGGTAATAGCAACGATGTAATCTCTGGCCATTTCGGATTACATGTGACCGTAATAAATAAAAATGGTCGTCCATATCCTTCTATGTATGTAACGTTCTTTTTTTAATAATACATTTTCTTTAAATTAACAGGAATTAAAAACGGGCGGCAGCACTTTTAATTTTACCATAAGCGCACATACTGCGATTACTTTTAATACCATCAAGTTAAATCATCATGCAGTATTAAAGCACTTGCTTAACTTACTATTTACCATTTCTTTTTGTTGCCTCTTGGAAGTAATTTTTTACATAAATATTTTTTAAATTTTATAAAAAAAAAACTTGCCGTTTATATTTCAGAACATTTTGTCTGC
Source organism: Druceiella hillmani (assembly GCA_039881145.1). Classification (NCBI taxonomy): domain Eukaryota; kingdom Metazoa; phylum Arthropoda; class Insecta; order Lepidoptera; family Hepialidae; genus Druceiella; species Druceiella hillmani. The sequence continues at coordinate 2,950,390 of JAYKKI010000115.1, read as the reverse complement.
TAGTAACTATATTCAGATTGAGTATTATATTCACAGAAACATAAAATGTCACATATCTAAGTATTCAGAAGCAGTATTACGCAATCGGTATATACATACTTTAATAGCATATTTTTTCTTGTAAAATTGAATAATTTGTAAAGAAAAATTTCGGGAAACCAATAAAATTTGTCTATCATAAAAATGTAAAATGATAACTGAAAACTACCAATAGTGTCAAAGTTCAAGTTGAAATATAGCCAGAGAATAGCTTATTATAACAAGAAACAAGTCATTTCACTGCTTACTAGTACTGTTAGAAATATGGAAGAGAAATTGCAGGGCTATTTTACATAGTAAACTGTAATTTGTTTTTTAAATGATTACTAAGATAAAAAAGTTATTTTATGCACTCTATACATACATCACAAGCTATATACTACACCACCAGCAATACAATATTTTTAAATTACGTTGAAATTTAAATTCTACCCTATGAGATATTTATAAACTAAGTTTGAGATACGCTTTTCTGAGTACAAGGAAGAAATAAAAATTCTTTACCATAAAAACGTAAGACGGTAACTGAAAACTACCAATAATGTCTGAGGTAAACATTGTTTTTATTACTGTCTGCTTCAAGTTTGAAATGTAGCTAGGAGATAGATTATCATAACAAGAAACAAACCATTTCACTACGTACCAGTACTAATAGAAATGTGGAATAGAAATTGCAGGACTGTTTTACAGGATAAATTGTAATTTGTTCTTTAAATTATTACTAACATTTATGTAAAAGGTATTTTATGCACTCTACATATGACAAATTATATACTATACCACCAGCAACAAAATACTTTTCAATTACGTTTAAATTTTAATTTTACCCTATGAGATATTTATAAACTATGTTTGAGGTACTCTTTTGTAAATATAAGTTTTGTGAACATTGCAGTGCAGCTTTGATACGCAAATTTAGTGTACTTATTCGAATACTTAAAAAAAATGCTTTATGTTTTATTTCATATGTACGCACATGAAAACAATTAACTTTTTTACACTTTTCATTTTAAAGATCTGAATGGATGAATGTGTGTAGTATACATTCATCGGTTCAGATGTTACATAGTTTCAACCGGAATAGCTTCTGTTATGTCAGTACTTGAATGCCCATCGGTTTCATGTATCCAATATAACGATCAAAGTTTTGAGCTAAATTGTACATATTATGATAAATACGCTCGATTTATTTAAATCAATTAATATGATAACATTTTTACGTAATTTAACGCCTTTTATAGATTAATAATAACGGGACTAATTTTTAATGTTAAAATGCTTTCCTTTATTTCGTCATCATTAAACATAATTTCTTGTTTCAATTTCAGAAGCAGAAATATGTCTGTAGGGACCAGGTCGGAAAAAAAGTCGGATAATCAAAGGTTGTAATGCCGAAGTTTTCGGGAACTTCTATCGATTGTTTCTTTCCTGTTTCCCCACGGGCCTTTAACAAAATTACTGTCGAAAATTTAACAGTATTCAATGTTCATGACTATATCATATTCTTTTCCAATTTTTTTAATTTCTAAGGATTTGGAAAAATGTTTGTGGAATTGACTAAGTTTTTCATGAGCTTTTATGTACTTTGAAAAATATTTTCCTTTTTTTGACATTAGAATTTTGATGTCTTTTCATGGAATCTATTTTGGAAGCTACATCTTAGCCAAGGATTATACTTCATCTTTTGTCACAATTGAATCAACGATAGCCTCGGACTCTTCACGACAGAGCTATAAACAGAAGAAAGGGTCTCCGTAAACAACTTTTATCAGCATTAGCATAGATTCTTTTATCTGTACTGGTTTTAAATCTTGAACCTGGTTTCAAATCGGGGACTTGCGACAGTCCTGTAAGAAATTTCCTACATTTTGGGAAATTATTTTATTTCTGCCAGATTTAAATCTGAACTAATTATTTTAATTTATTCAAATATTAAGACACGACATAATTGGAGACCAATTCAAATAAAGGAAATATTCGCCTTTGTCTTTACGAGGCTAAAAATATTTGAACTGTTTTGACACTCATATTTTAAATCTAAGTACAGATAATGTCGAATTCCAACATCAGTCATGTCATTAATTTATATGATCATACTTAGTATGTATTAAGTCAAAGTCTCCACTTTAATTTCCTGGTGATATGGTAGTAGAATAATAAGCTATGAAGGAAAACGCTGTAAGGTACTGGTGCTGATATGGCACAGTAATGGAGTAAAAATAATTGGATACAATGAACGAGCGCCACTTAGTTAAAACGCGACCAATTTTTTTATTTTAGAATGAAAAACAATTCAAACGAAAATCACTGAGCATCGTTGGAAATTAAAGGTGATTTTTTTAAATATTCAAATATTGAACGGATTGATTTAATTTTAATGAAAACAACTTAGCATAATTCCAATTTAGAAATATATCTTTTGAAGCAATATGACTATTGGAATTAAAATATGTATATATTGCCATATGGCTAGAAAGTAACAACTATGCATTTAAATAAATGTATCAAGAGAGTCTTATACCAGAAACATTTGTTTGCGAAAGCAAAATTTTTAAAATAATAATGGTACGATTAAAACATTGCGAATTTGGAAATATATTTTTATGGAAAATAATTATGTATGGCCTTTTTAAATATATTTAGTCGAATTGGGCAGTTGAATCTCGAAGTTAAATGAGGACTATTTGCTTGAAGATGACAATAATAATTTAAAAACAGTAGACCTTCAATTTTTATTATTTAAACAGACTGCTATCCGTAGTATCTAAACTGTGATGTTGGAATCCGACATTTATTGATGGAGTGTTTGCTTGAGATCCATAATACTGTTTTCATAAGAGTAGACTGGACAAAGCAAATTTATATAACCCGTAGTCTTGTATTATTAGGTTATTATTAAACAAATTTTATTACGATACTTTTATTGCTCAGTGTTGAGGAATCATATAGCGTATTATCAATTTTCATGGTCAAATTCTAATAACATTTTTATGGAATGGAAAATATATTTTTTAAGCTTAAATTTAATAACGTATTTAAAAAAAATTATTGACTTTGTTTATTAATGTTCAATTTCATTATTGTAAAATCAATCGTTCATTGATCTATTTTTCACGTAAATAATTTGTCTTCCAAAATCATTTCTACTTCTCTAACAATTTTACTGCGATAAATTAAGAGTGCTCGTTTTTATGTTAAGGAAATATTTGATATAACATAACATCATTTTTTTACTTACACATTGGCAGTGAGAGTATTTAGTTGAAAAATAAATTTCACAACTTGCCAAAAAAAGGAAAAAAATCACGTAAATTGGTTAATAAATGTCAGAAATATGCGGTAAAATATATAGACAATAAAAACGATTTGAAACCCTGTTTTCCTTTTGAAGTAGTTTAAAAAATGCAATACCCCTCAACCAAAGAATTGAAGATAAGAAGAAAAACATATATATGTATATATATATATATATATATATATATATATATATGTATATATATTTATATATATATATATATATATATATTTATATATATATATATATATATATATATATATTTATATATATATATATATATATATATATATATATATATATATATATATATATATATATATATATATATATATATATATATATATATATATATGCTCGTGGATAGGTTAAAAATCAATTTAAGTACTGAGTTATGTGATATGATATTGGCCGACTTACGATTGGAAAAATTATTTCATTGTAAATTTTTATAATATTTCAATATAAGGAAAAATTTATTTCGAAATATTAATAACTTTTCTTAAACACATTACTTAACCTATTAATGCTTCACTACTGAACATCAATTTCTTCTCGTAAAGAAAGTACATATACACCAATTCAGGGAAGTACATGCATTAACATACTCACATACCAATATTATTCCCAAACATTCAAGTTTCTTCATCAAAATCATTTATACAGTTGGTCAAATGTCCAAATATTTTCAAAGGCTTAATTAAAATATCTGGGTCAGTTACAAACATAATGAAATTCATAACGTACGACCCAAAGTTAAATCCCGATGAGGCGTTCTGGATTTCATTTAATTCGGGGTTTGTTTTTGGCTAGTAAAATTTGCGGAAATGATGTATTATTTACATAAGTAATGATTGATTGGATAAAAAATAAATAATTGATTAATATGCATTGTATTAGAAATAAAAGAAAGTAAAGTGTGACGCCAATAAAAAATTATTCTATAAATGGCATTTTAAATGATTCTGCTTATAATTAAAAAGTTTCTGTTTAAAACAATTATATTAATTAATTTATTTGATCAATAAAATTAGTCTGTTTTTTAAATTTTTTCGATAATTTCACTGTCTATCTCTCATGAACGCATAATTTTTTTCATGTTTCGTTTGTGAGAATCGTTAATATGTTTTTACCTTTCGCGATGTTCATGTTTCAAACGAAAATGTAGAGTACACAAATTACTTTATTGCAAACACGTTAGTAACAAAATATGAAATTACTCAATGTATTTTCCTTTACAATACGCAGTAAAAATTTAGCCTAACCTCGACAATATCCTTTATACGTTAATTTTTTTAAAAACATCTCCGTAACAAAAATGAACATGTATTTCCTAACAATTTGTTAATAACATTTAAATCTGTTGAAAGTTTCATTCCGAAAAATGTTTCACTTAATTCGGGCTCAGACCAAACAAGAAATGGAAATATATTTTCACATAACCGCGAATTTATGGTTTCCGCAATACTCGACGGATAGTTCGTTGTTTATAGTTTCCGGGAGGCTGCACCGCAGAAGGTCTTTGGCAATGAAAATATTTATACAAAGAAAGAAATTTAATACTTATTATGTGAAATTAGATTCGCGGAAAAAAGTTTTAAATTTACGTTTTTCTGACATATGGTGCTAATATTTGTTTAAAATTATTGATAAATGTATTTGGTTTTGAGATTATTTATGATTTTTCTTAAATGCTTAAGATTTCTCGCCTGTATTTTCCACAGATTTATGGAGGTATTTCCTAAAATTTTGAACTACTGCATTCTTCTTTTGGTTGTTTTACTAAAGTCATAGGCTCACATTTTCAATTATAAATGTCCATATATTTTTTCTCACAAACTTTTGATGGTTCAAAAAATAGTATATAAGTTGGAGTAACGGAAAATGTTTTTTTCTATTTGTTATTTAGAAACAGATATTAAAAAACCGCAGAATAAAAATTACCTGAGAATGGAACTCTAATGGCATAACTTTCTTGTCCATCTATTTAAAAAAACTAGCTTCTTAATCTATATAATAAATATATAACTATATATTATATTGTTAGCTGAAATTATAAGTAAACACTCGAATACCAAGATGTATATGAGTACACCACAGAATATTAAGGCGGCCCCCTATTACAGGTGCAGAAATCTTGGAGCCGTCATGCTTGTTATAATGGTCCTGTTGACTATAAAACCGTTAGACAACTCAAACATTATCATCACTATAGAAGGAGCTTCAATTCATCCATAAATTGACACTTGGAATCTCGTATTTAAATAAAAATCAATCTATCTACAAGACACTCTGCTCGACATACAGACACTTTACCTTACGACAGCATCACATGAACAAAACTCTTTACCCTATAATAAAAATCAAGCACGAAGAGAACAGATAGAGTACGTAATTGAGACGATTTAAACAAAAAATTAATACTTAACTAACCGCTATAAATGTAAGAAGTAAAAGAGGGTTAATAAATGGATTAGGCAGTATAGTAAAAATCATAACAGAAAATTTAGATCATGAAAATGCCCAAGATTTTAAGAAGAAAATAGAAATTTACAAACGCAAATTAATCATGTGCGGTCATTTGAGAGAAACTGACTTTAAGACTCACAACTAGTACGACGAAGGAATTTGAAAAATAGTACAGTAGTACGAAATACATAGTACGAACACCGGGAGGAAAACTACAAACGGATCACCCAAGAGACATAGCTTTATCTAGATACCCAAGAATTATCCAAGGCTCAAGATTGCATAATACAGCTTATAAAACATGACAACGCCAAGAATTGCATGTATGCCACTTTGAATCTACAGCGAGGAAAAATACAGCAGATACTGGATAATGCATAAAGAGTTATCCTTACATAGAACGAGGTCGTCAAACCTACTTGCGCAGATCGAGTCGAGTACAAAACAAGCACAGGACATCATCTAGTTACAATCCTAAAAAACTGCCGTATTAACGTCTGGGAAAGGACTCCACAAATCCACAGCAAGGAGATCCTATTTGTCGAGAATATCCCCCTACCTAGAAAAGTCACCAGAAGGAACAATCCCGTTAAAACAAATATCCAAATGTTCAACCATTGGATGGACTACTAATTCTAATAGATAAAATAGAAGATATCAGCACATACTAGTGAAGTCGACTATCTACCAGCTATATCAACGAAACCGAGCTGGTCATAAATCACACCAAACCTCATAATCGTGATTGCAGCATCATAGTAGCTTTACCAACACCATAAAAATAAACGAAATAATCAATTCGAGCCGGAGGAACAAGGGTGTAACACTCCTGGAATCGAGTTAACACAATCGAATTACCTGGAATCGAGTTACCATAAGATAGTAGTTATGGAAGGTAAGTTAAGTAGGCATCCAAGCTACTTACACAATACTGGATGCTACACAGGCGGATGATAAACATTAAATTCTGAGATATGAGGTCATTCCTGAGAAGGATGACCATACTCACCGAGTCAAGATAAGGAGTCATTTTCAGGAATGCTGATTGGTACACAAGTGAAGCCGATGAGTACCTGGGAGCTATGACTATGTCCGAACTCTATGACAGCTCGTAAAAGACTGAAGAGAGAGCAGTCTGTTGTCTGTTTATGTTTCTAATATAGAATTATAACAAAGTTTTTATTGAATATATACATATATATATATATATATATATATATATATATATATATATATATAAATTAATATATATATATATATATAAATATATTTATATACATACATATATATATATATATATATATATATATATATATATATATATATATATATAGACGATAAATCCAAACACTAATTTTACAAAATATAATGACTCCCAAGTCTACAGACGTATATTTATTTTCAGCTAAAGGAAAAACTCAGATACCAACTTTATACCTTTAACCAACTGGTACCAACAGCAACTACAGTATAATTTAACCTATAGCCTTTGCATTTTTTAATATATATTACACTTAGCTTGTCTATATATACATACATACGTAATGATTACTGCCCAATTTTGCCTTAGGCCAAAGGATTAAAATAAACCTAATTTCTTTATTTATCTTGGTTAATATCTTTATCAAAGAATGTTTTAGCAAACTCACAGGTAAATAATTTTATCTGGAATGAACGTCGTAGAAACACTATAGCCATAGGATGTGGGACTTTATTTGAATTACCGTATGTCCACTCATTGCTAAAAATTCCAACCTAATTTAAATGGAATATCCAGTAAAAACGTAATTTCTAGTAACGTTTAGTTTATTTTTCATCGCAATTAATTCACTCAGTCAGGAGATTCGCGAATTAATGTTTTAAAAAATTCATTTAAATTTCATTAATACAAGAACAAGAAAGAAATGCCTAGCTCAAGGATACAAAGTTATTATACAAGTGTACTTAGGTATATCAATAGATGGTACTTTGTGTGTTTTAAATAGTGCAAAGTAGTTTCCCACCCGAAAATAGATTGGCGAAAAGGGCACGGTCAGAGATGAGACGTGGAGTGACGTGGGAGGAGTGAGAGCAAATATCGTTGTTAGTTGCCTATGTATACAATAAAACAGTTAAATTGACATGCATATGCAACGAAAATATTTAGGAAAAAACTATTTTGGGGAATAAGTAATAAAACACAGGAAAAGTAAAAAAACACAATATTGCAATGGGGATTTTTCTGTCTGTTTATTCCTTCATGCATCACGCAATTATAAATAAATATAGAGGACTATACGAATATTTTATTAAAAAAATTCATTTAATATAATTTGATATGTTGTTTGAAAAAGTTTTGTTACATAAAAAATAAATAATCACTACAAAACTATTTATGTTAAAATTTCTTAGTTCTTTCCAAAATCGTGAAATAGGGTTCTTATATTCTTAAAATATACGAACGAGAAAATGTTAAAATTCGTTAAGTCATCGTTTTATTTCTACACATCGCCTAATACTGTCAATGCCGCTACTGTCAATGTCTAATTACCGCTAACTAATATGAAGTAACTTGTCATCGTACATTCGTAAATTAGAACACTCACTATCATTTTAAGGATAATTCATTTATAGATACGGAATAGACCATTATCAAAGGGAATAATATAATTTTTTTAAGAAATTGTCTATGACTACGACAAATTTGAAATAAATATCTCCAGTTCTCATTTTTACAATTTTCTAACTACTTTTTGTCACACAAGTATCTCTACTAATTTATTTTCTATTTTAGACACAATTTATTTCGAACTCGTATTTTCATCCATTGGTGAAAACTTCGTAAGATTATAAGATACATTTAAATATATATATATAGAAATATATATATATATATATATATATATATATATATATATATATATATCTTATAGTATTACGTATATTAATGTGATATATTTGTGACTTGACGAACATGATAATTTTTATTTATTGAAAGATCGCAGCAATGACATCCACAAAATTAAATTTAAAACCGGTAACATGACACCATGCATTTCTTTATGATATTCTATCTAAAAGCGTTAATTAAAGAGACGTCGGCATTAATTTGAACTCAGGTAATTTTACAAGTAATCCATTTTAATATAGTTTTTTTGGGAAAGAGAAAATCTTTCCCTAAAAATGGTGGCCTTTCTTATATTATGGAAAGCTTATTGTGGAGTAAATTTATCATTGAAAAAGGACACACGTCTCTATTTGTTAGTTTGCACGTATGTATGTATGAGGACACACTACATGCCGCAACTTTTGATCGATTTTGATTATTCTTTTCTCTATCTATTGGTTATTTAATAGAATAGAAGTCTATTTCTTTTCTTAAATATTTGATATATACTTCCTTTTTATAAATACTTTTGTATCAAAAACTCCATTTTATTTTACTCGGCGTTTTATAGACAAAATGAAGGCTAATATTTTGTGCGTATCTACTTGTTTACTTTCCGTTGTTTTTTACTTAAAAATATCTTAATTTTCTTCAATTATTTTAATTTTTTTTTGTTTAGTATCTGACCAAATGCGCGGTCGATGATTATGTTTTTCATTGGTTTTTACCTGTTTATTAGTTATCAATATGTTATGTAAATTTATCCTATAACTTCGATATTTAAATATGAAAAAAGATATTCGATATTAAAATTGTATTAATAAATAGAAAAAAAAACCTCTGCGATATGAGAACTTTCTGGCGATTCGTGTTACAAATAAAGTGAATTTTCAAGTCGCTTTCGCAGTAATATTAGCTAATATTATAAACGCAAAAGTTTGGATAGACGAGTGTGATATTACTCTATAACTTGAAAATAAGACCTACATGAACATATTATAGCCGAGTTTAACATGGAAATCGTTTTATCCTAAAATCTGAAGTGGTCCCTAACTGATATGATCTACTTTTTACGATGTACATTAGTTTTCGACTTTAGGAAAACTTTGTGAGTTTCATTTTAATATTTATCGATTCATAGCATGTATCCCAAATTCTCAAATCTGAGTGAGGTTCTCGTAGGAGAGCGTACAAATTTTTCCATCTTTGAGAACTTGGTCACGATGTTATTATTAAACGAGAACTGAGTCAAAACATTGGAATATAAGTAAATTGCAAACCGGATTAATAGATAGGCTTCATTTCTGCAGCCCATGAGGATAAGTAGTGATCAGAAGCCAGTACGACAGTATATAAACAGAAGAATAAAATCACGAAGAATAAATAGAAGACTGAATGTGAAAAGGTTGCAGCATGGATTTGAACTTAAGTATGCCTTGAAATCTTCAATTTTATAAATATATACAGTTAAAATTATAATAAAGTTATACTGCTTTAACAGCCATAAAGTTTTTTTACTTTATTTATCAATGTAAGAAGCTCCATAGTTAATGGCTGTGTAATACATGAATACATATTACAAATGAGAGAATTATAATGGCTCATAATCTAAACCCATTTATATCATCGGCCGCAAAGTTTATATTTTCCCAATAAGTAACTTTGGTCGTATGCAATTTAACTTATATTTGTAGCGATAATAAAATTACATTTAATATATGGAAAAATATGCATAGATAGCAGATACTTCGAATAGTTTGTAAGTCATATCTCTACAGATGATAATGTTGTATGTAAACTTTTCTGACCTTAAGGCTTGTAATTTAAGTGAATATATAGATATTTCTGATCCATATGGTGGCAACTCAAATAATTTCCAAGTGGCAGAATAACTTTTAAATGGAATAGGAAGCTTGAAATTAGAAAAAGTTGCGATAATGTTATAAAACAAACATTTCTACCCGAAAACTATTGAAACGAGTTCATGTTTACACACTACGTTACATATCGCGACTCTAATAAAATATAAATAACACAGTTAAAGATTTTATAGTTTATTACTGAGATAATTTGATTGTGAATTGCTGTTAAACTAAAAATTATCGTTTGGTACTATTTATTAAACTAATATTTCTTAACGGAAAATTCATTTAAAAATGGACAATTAGCTTCTATTTGGTAACAAAGTTTTTTCAATAACCCATTTAGCATGTTTGCGTATCGGTTTTCCGTCATAAAGAGGCCTACATGAATGGAAACCGTAATACAGTAGACTTTGTACAAAAATAATATTACGAACAAAATTAGGTCGCCTTTTATTGTATAAAAGTTTTCCGGATGCAAATCCGTAAAAAAGCCGATAACATAGGTAGAAAATTTCATCCGGTAATCGAACAAACTTATCTCTTCAAGTTCTTTTCACCCCAGAACCATTGTAATATAAAATTCAGTTTACTAGCGACCTGCACCCGACTCAATAGGTAACTGCTTTTGTATGACATGCACGATACGAATCTTGGTTTAGGCTTTAATTTATTCTATAAACTTACAGTGAATATTGGTGTGAAGTTAATTAATTAGGAGGCTATGTGAATTCAATTGCTCAAAATCTTATACTTATATATGTGTTTTAAGTGCCCATTTATTGCTGACTGATAAGTTATAATCAGTTTCTGAAATCGTGGAGCTAATTATATGGTAAATTTAATTATGAGAGAGAAAATTTCCTGACTCAATATAAACGACTAGAGTCTTCCTGAATCATTCACATCATGTTACTTGTTTTATTTGTGGTTTTTAGGTTTCTGTATATCAAAAGGATGTAAAATACCTATATATATCTATGTCCATTTATCTGCCTACCTATTCCAATTAACGATTTATTTATCATAGTGAAACATATTAACTTTTAAACTTTTTAAATAGTTACATTCGAAATGAGGCAAATGACATAATCTAGCGTATTACGGACTACATATGTCATTTGAGGCATCAGTTAAAAAAGCAACTTAGTTCCAAAACTCTCAGTGTCAAAATAATAAAACAAAAGTAGCGAAACGTTTACTTAAAGGTTATCGGAAAATTATAACAATAATTTAAATTCTCATATTTTATGAGAAATTCACAATATCTGTATGCATGTAAAACAAATACCAGGCACTATAGGTTTTTACGTGATGAAAAATGTACAATGTTTGTAAAAAAATATTAAAAGCATTATGAAACCTTAAGTTTTTATATGTACTTGAGCGTGTACGGAAATCTCGTATTGTGTTACTCGTTTTTAATACTTTTTTTATATGTATTATTTTACATACGTGCAATTTAGAATGAAGGAAGAATTTTCTTCGTCAAAAAGTGTTAATAAGCTTTTGATAAAAAGTTGTTATTTTAGATCACAAGAGTTTTAAATATCCGAAGTTAAAAACGTTTAGGTATGTATGTGGATGAGTGCACGATTACTTTCGTGTTTACGGCGATTTAGCGCATGGGCTATGACGAATTATGACATCTGGCTGTTTCATATTAATATTTATTAAAATTTTTTTGTTACCTAGAAATTTGAAGGATACCTTACATTAAAAAAAAAGTTAAGCTAAATTTACTTAACAAAATCTAACATTTTCCTTACATTGTTAGTTCTTTGTAATTTTAACAAAGTTAAATAATTCGTTTTTCCGCATAAAAACTGTTGTATGTGAGTTAGATATATTGTGGTACATTCGGTGGCGCGGTAGCCCGATAACAATTAATGTTTTATTAGTGCTAAATTACAAACATTTTATAAAATAAAGAGATGAAATTTTATTGCGATAAAAATTTAAATCACAATTAAATGAAACTACGTGATGTAGTATTATTTCTACTTTCTTTAAATTCTTTACCACGACTTAGGTTTCGTTGTATCACACCATCTACAGGTAGGTCATCCAACATCATTTATATGTTTCAAAAACAATAGCGGAAGCCGGATTTGTATGGGTTTTCCCACTGCTTACGTTAGTGAGTTTATTCTAGGGGAGCGATGTAGGTTTTATTATATTTCCGAGAGTTATACGATATGCAAGTACTTTAGTGAGGGTAATAAATTAAATTTATGTTATTCTATGAGGTTATACATATGTATATATATATATATATATATATATATATATATATATATATATAAAATTTGTCGATCAAAGAACTTTTCAAACGTCTCCACAAATACTTAAATTATTTAGTTCGATGAAAGTACGTAATATGATGAGGTAATTACGTAATATGATGAGTAAATTAAAAATAAGAGTATAAGATATTTACATACCAATCCATTATAGAAATCTTCTTAAATTAACTTTTTTTTACGTTTAAACATGTACAATATAGTCATGTTTCTTAAAAAAGTAGATCGGCAAAAAAATCTATGTAATCCGTTACATTTGCGGTGATATTTTTGATTCCATAGTGTATTTTAAATGAACGCTATCTAAGTGTCCTTACGCTTCTTTATAATAGTTTATGCAAAGCAAATAATTATGCAAAACAAAAATATTTTGAAACTCTTTTATTCCAAAATTACACACAAAAGCACTTTAAATAAAAAAATGTTCTCAGTCCAATTTGTAAATATTTGGAATCCACTGAATTGCAAACCAGGAACTCACGTTCTACTAACGTTTTCAAGGGTCATCTAATAACTGTCGAACTCTTGTAGAGCTTTATGAGTGCATCGCCTTAATTTCATTTTATTTCCTTTTCTTTACTATGCATTATCAACATTTTGCATTTTTGTATGTATTAAATTTGAATTTTTATTAATTTCAGTGTTTTTATCTATAAATAAATATTTTGTTGACAGGCTTTTTTTAGTTTGACTTGTATATAACTATGTATGCAAAGAAATTTAGTATGACAATTTTCGCCACCTAATTATTGCCTCATCGACCTGATACTTTATGAACTTACGCAATTCTGAAGTTAACGAAATTATATATCATCGAATTGATACAATGTTGGAGGAGGATATTTCTCAAAGAAACTCATCGAGTTTGGGATCGTTGGCTTGTTACAATAAATCCTTTGGTGTTAAATGTGTTTAAGACGGATGAGCGAGGTGATCAGGGAAGCTTCTCAATGGCAAATTATAAACGCATTTAGTTTGGACTCGTTTGAATTATATCAGCGATCACGGATACGTCTCAATTATGAAGCTATCTAGTTCTAGCCCATTTGTTACATCTCAATAAGTTCTTTTGTTACAAAAGCGTGTATTTTTCGAGTAAAAGGATATTTTCTTTCTCATCCATAAATTTTCATAATATGGTAAATCGTCTAATTTTATTTAGTCTTACTCATAACGTAGTTTTGGAATTTACCAGTGTAATTGCCTGCGATTGGAAACTAATAAATCCATCATATGAACGCATGTCTATTGACTTATACCATAAAAATGGAAAGGAATAAATATTCCATATTTTTTGACCTCTGATTTAAACACCTCAGTCTGACCGAATGTTGAAATATGTGGAACGACATATCGGCTTTCTGTTGATCGATTTAAATAGAATAGCAAAATAGACGGGAGCACAATAAGGGACTTTGTTTTTAAAATGAAACTTATTTAAAATATAATACAATTTTAATTGTTTAGTCTGTGCTAATGTAAATAACCTTTTGAGCATCTAGTTTCATTTAATATTTAGTAACTTACCTCAGAGTAGATAAGTTTGTGTAATAATTGTGCATGTAATAGTGATCAGTGAATGATGTAACCGGGTATGTGATCATATTATTATATTTTCCAAACGGTCGGTCTGTTAATTTTACTTGCAAACGAGCAATGATTTTCATTTAACTGTCATTTCTTCTAATCCAACTTTTGCTTTATCGTATACACACACGAATCACACGAATTTATTTTCTTATATGTAATATCTCTTCTATCATTTAGCCAAAACCCTACATGTTGAAACATTAGCACCTTATATTAACTGTGAAAGTTTTTGCATGTTATATTAACTGCAATATATTAATTGGTAAAAAGAGAAAAGGATATAAAAACCGTCAAGTGATATGCATTTGACAATTTTACTCACTTACGTATAAATTAAAATCACGCGCAAATTGAAATTCCGTGGTAATTTCACAATATGTCATAATTTATGTATTTTATAAATTCTTGTACATTGTTGATAGGTGCCCGTTAAGTTAGCCGAATAAGGATTATAATAACTCAACACTTATTTTTTTTAAACAAACGTTGTATTACAAATTTTAAAAGTTTATCTTAAATGCACTAACAAGTTCAGTCATACAATAATTTCCATCTGCGTTATATCCGCGTACTTAAAGTTTTTCTGGTAATTTTAAAATAATAAAATGTTACTCGTAATTTCGAGTATTCTCATAATTTCGTTTCATTTAAAGGTACTAATCGAAACTTCTTTTTGGAACTTTTCCAAATGTTCACCCAGCATTGTTTGGAAATGGAAGGAAGGTGGGAGACTGACTGAGAATTCACTTTAAAATATCTTTCTGAGGAAACCTTACAAAATAGGGGAAACTAAACAGTTTTTTTTAAACCCACTTTTTAACAAGGGTAGATATCCCCGAAAACAGAAATTTTTGTTTAATTGAGACTTTTATCTGCAGCTAAATATCTGGCAAAATTGCATGCAAGGACCTGTAGAACTATGAGGTTATGACAAACTGACAAACACACACACGGACATGATGTGAATACAAAGTTTAGTTTTTGACTACGGAAGAGAAAAAACGACTGAATTTCTTCACATATTATTAATCTAAAAAAAAGTAGAAAATTTTCAAAATATTAGTGTTATAAAAACAAAACAATGTTATTCATAAAAAATACATATGGTATTCTAAAGTGTGCATATAACGCACTAATTGACAAAACTTGCTAAGTTAACTATTAGAATCAGATGTACACGAATATACACTTTAATATGAAAAAAAGCCAGGCTTATTTTGCATACCTGTACTTACTATAGCAGTTTGTGGCTGGATGCCATTCGAAAAGGGAGACCATCCTTAGTTATCTCTACTTATGGTCAATTTGTTTTACTTCTGTTACGACCAAATTTCTCAACATACAAACTTCCACTACCCTTGGAAAAAACTTTCATTTCAAATAACAAAATCAAGCCGAATTCGAGTCTAACATGCGCATCGAGGATTCCGTGCCCGTTTGAAGTAAAATCTCTTCATTTATTATAATTCATCATAAATATAAAATTTCTTGGGCAATAAATAGTTAATAGTATCTAATATAATTAAGTAAGGGGACATATATTTATATTATTGTGGATGTCTGAAAAACTGTGACATTTAGGAACATAGGAAATACCATAATTTCCCTTCATCCTAAGTATAAACTTCCGAAAACCATCTTTTTAATATATATATATATATATATATATGTATATATATGTATGTATATATATATATATATATATATGTATATATATATATATATATATATATATATATATATATATATATATATATATATATAATAATATATATAATAATAATAATAATATAATAATTAAAATTATGAAAATGAATTTGGCGCCCCTATTGCATTGCTCGCCTTTAGGTAATAAATGACCACATTACATACGGAATTTTAAAGAAATTCGAGTACTTTTTCCCCATTTAAATCTTTACAGAAATATTTTTCGGTTTTTTCTGTTGAGACACGGATTAATATGCTTTATTTTTATTCCAACCTTCAAGCTACTATATTCACGGTTTCTGAGAAAAACCACTCTCACAGTACATGTGGATAATCTTATAAGGATACTATTTTTTCCCGGAATCTTGAAAAATATTCCCTAAAATTATTAACAACTAATAAACTCGCCATCTTAGGTTGGTAACAGCTAAATTCACCATTTATTACCACTGTGTTATTTAATTTTTTAAATTGATTACAAAACGAAAACAATCTTCAATTACATAAGTAATATCGTTATCTATACACTTGTCACCGGCGTCTTATGGATAAAATATCATCGTCGTTGGGCTTTTGATCAAGAAATTGATAACGTGACGTTCGAAGAAAATGGTGAGTGAGAAAAAATTTTTCCCATTAATTCACAGGGAAAATACATTGTCGCGTATCACTTTTGACACACGAAACTGATTATTTGCAAGAAGTTTAGCAATGGCTTTATTCAATAAAACAAGGCAAATATTGGCGTTAATTGTGCAATTAGTTCAATAAAAATCAAAATAAATTGTTTCATTTATACCTTACAGGCGGAAAAGACCACTCGAAGCGATGCCATAAAAAAGTTTGTCTCGCTAAAAGTAAATGCTTCACATAGAGTCATAAAAAAATATAATGTACCTCTGCGACATTATATTTGTATTTTTATTAATGCGCTGCTTGATTAAAATTAAGACCTCATCGAAGATTCTACTTTTAAATGTATATACATATGAGTGTAAAACAATGGAGATTGTGGGAATGTTACACAGTGAAGGAAACATGGGTGCACAAAAAGAAGGGCATTATAAGGGTTCCTCGTTTAACTACAGATTCTAAAAACGATCTCTAGGTAAAATTATTATTGAAATTTGCAATGCAATCATGATATTTGTACTGTTCTCCCTACGTGGCAATCTTGTCTATCAGACTAGGCTCTAATGACTAATAAAGGGAATCAGAATTTTACGCTTACTGTGATTTCATCAACCACTTTATATTAGGCTGTTTATGTCAGTAAGTTAAAGTGAGTGTTAAAGTGCTCCAAACTTAAACCAAGGCACTCAAGATTTTACGACTGTACGTCTTGTGTCGAAATTAATTGTGAAGATGCTTCGTGTGTTCTGCGGAAAGCGGAAGCGGCTGCTCCATTACCGTAATATTCGTCTCACGACAGCAGCAACTGTCTCCAGCCGCCTCTCATTGAATATTGGAAATCGATGTCGCACTTATTACTCACGACTCTAAAGTGATCAAGGGAAGCACATGCGATTTTAACATTAAAATGTAATAACTCCATG
Source organism: Druceiella hillmani (assembly GCA_039881145.1). Lineage (NCBI taxonomy): Eukaryota > Metazoa > Arthropoda > Insecta > Lepidoptera > Hepialidae > Druceiella > Druceiella hillmani. The sequence continues at coordinate 2,932,703 of JAYKKI010000115.1, read as the reverse complement.
TAGCTGGAATAAGTTCGCACCTATCGTTAGACGAAATTTGAAACGAGGAAATAAATTTGTCGGTGTTTGATATATAAACAATAACAAGGAAAACTAATTTTCTAGTATTTGTATTTAATTATTAATTTTCTACTCCAGCTTCGTAGTAATACATTCAAGAACAAAGAAAAAAAATATTTCAAAACATTTCTTTGTATTCACCAGGTTGAGCCTCTTTCCCTCAGATGCCATAACGACTTTTACGAAGAATTTGTACTTGTACTATTAAGTTATTCGATGAAGTAATTTTTAATACACATTTTTTATCTTTTAAATATTGTCCTGAGCTTTATTTTAATAAAAAAATGTAACAATATGCCCGTCTCTCTTCACTCGGTTCCTCACCATGTTCGAATATATCGTATCGAAAGTCATGAAAATGCGCACTTGTACTTTTACTTACTTCTGAAAATAATACAATTTCTCATAAATTACTAATTCAAAATATAAAGCTTGAGAAGTCGATATTTAGTTTAAAATTACTATGATATCTACTTTAATAAGAATTGTTAAATTGAGCTAAACGCATCCACTTCAATTTCATGCGCTTTTCAGGGTTCCGTGTTTAAATGGCAAAAGGGAACCTTTATAATTTCGTCCTATTCGTCTGACCGCCTGTCTGTCCATCCGTCTCTTTGTTCGTGTGTCACAACTATTTTACTCGAAGACTATGGGACTATACAGATGAAATTTGGAGACGAAATTAGGTGTCTTCTATGAACCGCTATACGGATTAATTATAAAAAAAACGTAACGTTAGGGATGGTGCTCCATACATGTAATGGAGGGATGAAAAAAACTAGAGCTAATTAAATTTTTAAATGTGCCTAACTATGTGCCCTCGTATTAGTTCTATTCATAGCTAACAAAATTTACTTCATTTGTAATTCTATTTTTCTTTGAATGGCTTAATTTTTTTAGTGATTGTTAACAATCCTAACCTATTTTTCATCTGCGTACTTAATCTCATGGAATATTTTCACTTAAATTAATGAGTAAAATAAATTCTAAGTGTCATGGTTAATATAAATTAATGATTTATTTCTTGTTTAATGATGATAAGTACTATCTTGTTTACGGTATCGGACATAAGGAATATTTAGAAAGTTTTAATTATATAAGGACACGAATATACAAGTATTTTTATATATTTGTATCTGGCTCCAAAATAAATAAAACGTATACATTATTTAATATAATAAATAAGTTCACGCATTCAAAAGTAGTTTCATGGTTTTCCAACGTACTAAAATTCTATAATTGAATGCTAGGTAATAGTAAAATTAGTTGGCTAAAGGTAATAATGGATTGTTGATAGTCTTTTTATTTTGTGAGTGATCTAATATAACATAATGGTAATTATATAAAATTATTTATAATTAAGAACGAATAAAAATATGACGAGATATGCAGTGTCTAAGGTCAAATGGAGAACACAGCGCATTCGGTCGTTCCAACCGTCGGATCGTGTGTTAGAATTTAAATGTACTATCCTCCCCTTAATTATGCCCAAATGCAATATTAGGAGATCTCAAAAAATCCATTAATCATAATTAAGATACCTGTGTTGAGACCAGCTAATGATATTTTTACTTAGAAATAATTCACAACTTCGTCATTATAAAATATTTTTAGGGCCAATCTATTTCCTAAATTTCTAAGTTAATCTTTTGTTCATAAGTGGTATGTTATTTGTACAGGATATACCAATACATCCAATAAGTTGTGCAATATTATACATAATCCCTCCACTTTGATTCGCATTGTGATACCATTATATTTTACCGAGCTTCGATGTCCATAATACTTTCAAAAACGGGAAGATTATCTTTGTTAGATATTTGGATCTGAAACATACAGTCATAAATATTGAAGTATAATTTACTAGGACTACCTATTTTGAACACTACCATGATCATTATCCATGTTGCTATCATCCACAGGCCTCCACTTATTGCTGAAACTTAATTAATAAATTTGTTTGTAGTGCAGATATAATTGTAGTATTTTTCAATATTTTTTTCTTTTTGAATATTTTCAAGTTCTACCCTACTTGAATCTTTTAAAGTACTATAATGTTTTAAAAAAATCGATTATAATCTGAATACATAAAAGGCAATGTCCCAATTGACTGACAAATCAACGCCAACCTCCACATCGCTAATGATAGAAATTTGAAAATTGATGAGAGGATGTTGATTTTATACTATAGGCATCGTTAAAGACAGGATTTCTTAAAATTCATCTCCTAGAGAGGCGGCAAATAATAAAGCACGTATTTCAGCATTTTCCGAGATTCAACCCTTAAGCGAGTGAAAAGGGGAGTCTGAAATATTTTTATGGTAATTTTTACTTGAAACTTAATATTCATGCCCTTCAATAAAAAATTAATGAAACACATATTTAAGCATTTTCCGAGATCCAATTCCTAAGAGGGTGAAAAGTGGTGGCCCAATTTGTATAAGAAAATGTTCATATTGTGAATTTTTACATAAAACTCGGTATTAATGCTCATCAACACAATAAATAAAACACATTTTTTCATTGTTTTTCGAGGTTCAACTCCTATTGGGGTAAATAGTGGTGGCTAACTTTGTATGGGAAAAATATTTCTGTTGTAAATTTTTACTTGGTATTAATGCTCTACAACACAAATAATGAAACTAATTTTTATTTTCATTTTCCGAGATTTAACACCTAAGCAGGTGAACGGGAGCGGCTAAATTTGAACAAGAAAAATATTTTTGTTGTTTTTTTTACGTAAAACTTGATATTAATGCTCTTCAGTATAAACAATAAAATTCGTATTGAAGCATTTCCGAGTTTCAAACTCCTTAGGCGGTGAAAAGGGGTGGCTTAACTCGTGTGAAAAAAAAAATAATTTCTAAAAGTTAGAGCGAGATCGCATTTGTTTGACACGTTTTCTTAAATCGAAACTGTCATCACGTCTTAATTTTGCATGTGGCCAGAACGATTGAAAACGAACAAGCGAAACCTTGGATGAAAAGTAAGTTTCATATGAAAATCTTCGTCTTCAGCTGAAGCGAATTAGTTGAATTGCATTTAAGTTATTTTAAAATAAATTCGCGATAGTGAATAATGGTTAAACGGGCACAAAAATTGACTATATTTACACCAAACTATATTTACAGTCATATGAAAGAAAAAACGAAACTAATTTTATATGAAGGAAAGTTTAGTAGCTCGGTTTTTTATGGTTTTTTACAAAAAAAAGGTTGTTCCACTGATATGTATCATGTATTGTTATTTCATTGCTTTAGCATTATGGTGAATATATGATATGTACTATCTTTTTAAGCTGTTCGTATGATAATCAGTAATAATTTAAGTAAATGTACTTGAGGAACGCTGAATACATTATTGTGTCATAATAATTGTACTTGTAAAACTATATTCAAATGATCTTTGAAACGATTATAAGGTATTATATTAAATAGAAAGATATGCAAGAATAATTTAGTAAACTATTCCCTGTCATCAGAGATGATGTTACGAAATATGTTGAACATAAAAATCTAGACCCATATATAAATTATAATTACTTCCATTTATATGTAATACTACTATACTTGAAATATTTTCCTCGAAATATTGAGTTAATTACAATTCAAAACCCCATGGACAAGACAACAAAAAATGTTTTTATATAATAATTGTTTAACAGTAAATTATATAAATATATTTCAATACATACATGATAAATAAATCACCAAACCATACAAAGGATTGCAAACATATAAATATTCATGTAACCTTTCGCGTGAAAGGTATTCTCTCGAGGGATTTCGGATGCTGTGTTCAAACAATGTGGTTTTGGTAAACGCATTGAAATTTGTATGCTTAACTTTAGCTATATGATGTGCTTTAGATATATGATGTGCTCAATAGAAAGATACCGATATTTCAAGGAAAATTAGTTACCAAGAAACAAACTAATAACGAAACTTCAAATAAACTACAATTTCAATTTAATAAAGGTTTATTTATTTGCTTTAGTGAATATATTACGATGTTTATATTTCCATTTGAAATTTTATAATAACGTATCTGTATACGTATATATTTATTATTCTTTACGTGCCTTCGTACATTCTCCCTTCAGGGTGAACTATGCAGAGATACAGGGTACCCCAATTGACTTCACATTATCACATTATCGTTTTGAATCACATTATCGTTTTGAATCACATTATCTTTTTGAAATTATTTTAGGTTAAAAGTTTTGCACTGCAATATTAGCTCAAAGTTAAAGGTAAAATGATCTATTTTAACATTGGAAATGTTTATTGGGTCATTTTACCAAAAAAAAAATTGCTCAACTTAAAATACATACTAAATGTAACTCTTTTCCGGCACTTCTCTAAGTGAGTTATTAATGCAAAGCTATGCATTCGAACCCAGTATGGGTTGGAATGTCTTTATAAAAATTTTCTCGACCAAAATAAAACAAAAAACCTTTAGTCTGAATTTTATTGCTAATTACAGATAAAAAGAACAAAAAAAACTATTTTCTTTTCCTTTCCTACTAAGAGTACATGTTTACTTCAGCAACCTCTGTAACGCATCGAACGTTAACTATGGAGTACACTATCGAGTCCATTAACTACTGAATACAAGAGTCGCATTTATACTTGTAAAATCTGTAATATATTGGCAAATTTATACAAACACGATAGTGAAATAATAATATTTTTAAATTTTTCTTTATTTTGGAAATGTGGAAGTAAATTTAGCTATGAAAATATTTTTAAAGCGGGAGTGGATTTGCAATGCGTTTTCGCGTATTTACTTGCCACGTAAAGATTTTGAGATACTGCTGCCAAATCCTACATGTAGTTTAGGGTGACCAACACAATTATTTCTTCCAAATTATTAACAAGCGCACCACCTCATTTAATTTTCTACAATAAAAACTTTTCCAGAATTTTTTTATTGTTTTTTTTAATAATATTTAAGAGTTACTACTAGGATTTGAATTTTAATAAAGAAAAATTAAAACACTGTATTAATAATTAACTTTTATTTTTTATTATAAAATATTTACCTGCAAAATTAGTTTTTAGATTACAAATTAGGATATCCTTTAATATTAAAATCGTTTATAGTCAGGATAAAAATGTTGATTTTTTTTTTAATCAGAATATTTCTGTCCGTAATATTTTACCAACAAAATCAAATATTGCTTTTGCTATTCATCAAATAGAAAAATCTTCACGCAATTCATAGTTTTAGCCATCCATCTAATAGAATGAAGCCTAGCATGCATGCTAAATGAATCCGGCTGATTAACTTTGGTATATTAATTAGCCTATTTTGAAGTGAAATAGGATTCAGAAAGGCTCACTATAGCCATTCACGTCCTTTCCCCACTCTCCCCTCCTACTTCTTTCCTGCACTTATGCATTGAGATTGAACATCAGAGCACATTTTGTTATTGAAACTATACGGACGGATACTTGTCACGGCTTTCATAAATAGTGGCGGGAGTTTATTAACTGGAAATAAAAGCCATATTAGTATTATCAAATAATCAACACCAAATCTGGTCAACAAAATTTACTTTCTAACGGTGAAGTATTACGTATATTTTTTACTACAAAGACAAAGATTCTACGACTGCATGTTGCAAGAAAAGTAATGACTTTATGCGAAAAGCTAGCATAATAATGAAATTAAAAAAAACATAATTTATGTAAAATAGAAAAAAATACTTCAAAATGTGACTAAATCAGAAAGAAAATAAAGAGAACAAAAAACTGTTCGAAAGCATTATAGAAAAGAGCTCATTCCGAAATTTTAAGTAACATCACTATAGAAGTGGATAAGTAGTTTTTGTTAGCACAACGACAGAAAGATCGCCGAGGTTTAATATGTCTAGTAAATAAAAAAAGTTTAAGAAAAAGTGAGCAATTGAAAAATAAAGTAAAACACCTGCAAGAATTGCATGAAATTTAAAACAGAGGTATTTAGGTTCTGACAGAAAAGAGCTTATTTTCTTCTTCGACCACCATCTAAGAAAATATCGTATCCGATTTCAAAGTCTATCTATCGGAATCTCCAGAAGCGTAACTGCCACAAGAAAGCAAAAAGACATAATTAATAATCACTTAATAGCTAGCCTTAATGTCCTTAAATTAAGTGATAGAAAGACTGTTGCATTTGTGGCATCTACTTTGAAAAGTATAAGATGTGAACATTTAGAATTAAATATTAATAGATCTTCTAGTCGTCAATAACGTTTAAAAAACCGAAAATCAATTTAAAAGAAAGTTCAAACCTGATTTGCCGGTAACGATTCATTGGGACGGCAAGTTGTTTGGAAGATGTAAGTGGTCAGGAAACTATAGATCGTTTGCCAATTTTGGTGTTACATTCTAATAATCCCAAAATTTTATTATGGAACAGGTGAAACATGTATAAAATGAAATGTTAATATTTTGATAGTATTGATGTCTGAGATGTAGAGTTTGTATTTTTGTGGAATGGAAAATGGAGAAATTTATGATTTGAATAGCTTTTCCACATCATATAATGGAAATTATGATAGTGGGTCAATGGCTCGGTCTATCTAGTGATGATATTTCATCGTTTGAAAGATTTGAGAAGAACTTATACAAAATTACACAAAGGGATTATAAAACACTAATTTATGATATCACGCCCTTAAACATCATAGAAAATGTTGATACAGACTGCATTTCACTGGTTCAAAAACAACTCCAATTATATCAACCTGGAGATGACAACAACGAGTTATTGAATCTTACATTCATTTACTTGGGAAGCATTCCTGAAAAAGAGTTTCATACATTTTTTTTCTGAACATTTGACTTGTGTTAGCGATTTCTGAAAGCTTTCGAAAAATAAATTAAAAATATACGTATTCATTTTTTTAGTGTAGAGAATCATACGACGGGGTGCTTAGCCAAAATTTAAAAAATAAGGACCACACTAATATATTTTTTTACTTATAGGCAAAGATTTTAATTTTGATAGATTTAATCAAATTATTTCGAACTTTTTTATATATTCATATTGTAACGACGAAAAATGCTACTTGAAATAATATTCCTTAAATATATTCTGCAAGTTCATCCCCCAGGTGAAATTAATTATCTCCTAAATTAGAAATAAAAAACACCAAAAAATGACCCTTTAATTTCATAATAATGAAGCCTTTTAATGGTGACATATTTAAATTTATACTACAAATATATACGCACATAGATCAATACAATCCTACACATATATTCTCATATTCTATTAATTATATCGATTTTAATTTGGGTCGATTCATTGCTAAAGCAATAAATTAATTTTTAAAGAATTGCATTAAATATGGTGTCCTTTTGAAGGAACAATTCGGCTTTCTTAGTAAACTTCATATTTTGGTGTGCTTTATACTGATGTCTCGGTAATTGTGACTATTAAATAAAAAAAATTACATGCAGCGCGATGAAATAATAATTTTTTTGACTTTTTCTCCAGCTATATTGACCTTATTATGTATATCTCAAAAATTTTACGACATTTACAACATGTACACACTATACAATTTGGGAATTCTAAGCTTATCTATTACAATAACGCATATTTTTATGTTAGTGGAATTAGATGTTTTTGCAGGAATCCTTAAAAAACGAACAAAACTTTCAATTTAATTATTTTAGTAAGGGTAATGTTTATTAATGTAAGTTATTGTTCATGCAAATATATATAAATTAACTTGTAACTTCCCCGCATTTTTAACTCGCTAAGGAAACTGTACTTCAAATAATCGACAAACAATTTACATAAATAATACGGAGATTACCATTTTCTTTACGACCTTCTCACTTCACACTAGTCTCAGGAAAAAATAGAAATTGGAAAGTGATTCAAAAGTAGTACATCACTAGCCTATTATAGTTCTGTTCCATACTTACTCTTTCATTTATCTAAGTATTTGATACTTTCATACACCCTCTTACAATAGAACCTCTTTTTACAAAGTGCGCGTCATTATCTATCAAAGAACTTCAATAAACCACATTTATTTGGCAATCTGAAGACTGTCTCAAACAAAATGTTAGCAAAGTGAAAACATATGTATCTGTCAAATGAGTTCAGAAACATTAATTCGCGTGCGATCTGGGTTTAAACGTGTTCTTAACCCATGAAGCATAGCGTGATGTGATTTTTTCGAGAAAACTTATTCATCTTTCTTTCGTGTTAACTATGCATTTTTTAGTTTGTTTTTAACATTCCTTCATCTTATTTCACACCAAAATAATTAAATAGTATTGGCCTAATAACGTTATCCTTAAGTTGATTGAAATTTGAAACTATAATTAGAATAATTTTTCACTAGGCTCTCTTCATTTAAAAATATTTTTAAAAAAAATTAAATTACTATTCAACATGCCTTGCTTTCTTTTTCATTATGCCAAAACCATAATTTTTTATTGAAATTTTTTCCAGTGAATACTCTTGTCTTTTCTCCCATACGTCAAGAGAAGAAATAACACATCAAATCCAAACAACACAGTTTGACAACACAGTTTGGCAACACAAATTGACAAATTAGACGGACGAATAAATATGACTCTGCTCTACATTTTTACCAGCGAATTTCTGAACGATGTGAAGATCTATTAGACCATGTCTGATATGAGTTATCCTTTGCCACCTGAGAAACTTGTACATACTCTTCACCTGTTTTTTGATTGATTGACCTGTTGCATTGTGCGTGAACGTGTAGACAGAAGATGGTATTTTTGGGAACTATAAAGGTTTTACAGGTTTTAATATTTTTAAATACTTACATATTAACGTACAAATTAACGTTTCTTTTTTATCACCAACTTGCATCACATGTATATGAATAGTTCGTTCCCTATTACACTTAATGTACATATAGATATGGGTTTTAATAATAAGTGCAGGCTTACACAGAATATTGATATTAAATATTTCCTTTTGTTTTGTGTGATTTTCTGCAAAAGCAGAATATCAGATAAAACAAAAGGAAAGAAAAAGAAATCAGAGAAATAAAATAAATAGGTAGATGATATAAATGGTTACCAAAGACTAAAATCAAAATGAACTAGACAGGTGGGAAATATGAATAATGAGGAATGGCCCAAAAGAGTGAAAATCTAGAATAGCCCAAGAGCCAAAATAGGAAGACCGTTTGAGAGATGCACATATGAAATTATAAAAATAGCTGAATGAGATTGAATAGGTAAGACTGAAGATCAAATGTCGTGAAAAGGAATGAAGGAGACCTATCCTCGTGGAGTAGTTTTTAGTTCAAAAGAAAAATTAAACAAAGGGACATATATAATAATTGGAAGTAATCAAAATATGAAAAATAACACTTTTTTATAGGATTTACAAAAATGAAATATAAACTCACATCAAAAGTAAATTTAATTACATTCAATTTATATTTATCAATGAACTATTAGCGTGACTAAGAAAAATAGAGGTAGCAAAATAATAAAATTAAAAATAGGTTTTATCCCATGATTAACGCTGCATCATCTTCTGATTTATCTTATATAAAAACACTTCACTCGCAATTTTTGTTTTACCACGTTTTTGTTTTACGTATACAATGTATACGTATTTTAATTTAAATGGTTTATCTATCTATGTCAAATAACAAAAACCAAGCTGCCATTTTGAAACTATTGAGCCAATTTCCAATTTCGTCTCTCCACACAGTGATCCCATTTTTTAGGTGGACGAAATTAGTCGTAAACTATTTTATTATATTAGAAGGATAATATATTTTTGAATATTAATATATCCCATGATTTCACAGGTTTAACAAAAACATAGATTATGACAATAACATATAACATAGATCATTATTATCTTAATATATTTCTCACTTCTCACTTATTCCGAAAAAAAATACGTTAAACGTGATTTGACAGTAGTACATTACTAGCATATGCTAGTTGTCTTACATCCTTACTCTTTCGTTGACTAAAAATTCCGAATTTAAGCTGTTTTAGTACCAAGATTCATTTCGATCGAGTGAGAAATATAGCTTCCAGAGTATTCATAAATTTCTTCATATCCAAAACATATATATATATTGTTTGAGATTCGGGGCTTTGATTGATGAAGTTGAAGTGAAATCATCTCGAAGTTAAAAAATTGAGGTCTCCAAAAGAGTACATTTTGGGAAGAATCCTCTAAAAACTGAATTAATGTATATTTATTCAAGCAGAGAAGACAGGAAAATAAAAATACCCTAAATAAAAATACCAGCCACATTTCTTTTAGGGTGACAAAAAACGTGATAAATAAATAGGAATATCACATCGACTTACTTCGAAACATATTTGTAACACTCCGCAATAAAACAAAGCTTTCTCAAGAGTAATGGGTCTTAGGTAAGAGGAAAATTTTCGGCCCACATAATGTCGGTCCTTTCAATGCGCACCATTTTCATCGCACGTATATATTTTTTGGTATCCGTGTTAATTGTATATACGTATATGCAATTAGTGCGGCTAATATGGATTTGCTTGACGAGAAGTACATAACACAAACTACATAGTTAACCTGGTAAAACAAACCAACGCACTTAAATTTTGAGAGAATTTGAGTTACAGAAATATTAATACAAAATAGTTCACAGAAAAGTACACATTTGATCAAAATTTATTTCAATATAGAATTATGCATTTACTAGTCATGTGTTTAATATACTCTACACGGTACTATATTTATTATAAATACAAATTTGTTGCGTATCTATCCAACTTAATATTACCATTTATTACATTACCATAAAAATAGGGAAAATATCCAAAATTTTGATCATGATTCCAAGTTTTTGAATACTCATGCTAGTGGTATGAGGAAAACTTTCATTAATTCCTATACTTAGAGACGGGTTAATGATCGCAGTAATATATTTTTGATAGGCATACGGACTCTGCTTCCCACACTCTGTTTTATTACGTTAGTCACATCGCACGAGGCAACTCATACGATGAAACCGCGGTACGAGGCAGAATGTTTCAATTATAAACTGAGAACGAGATGGCATAGAATAGGACTAGTCAAGTCACTGGTGAGCTGTGGAAAGGACTCTGCTCAGGATCTCTACGAAATTTGGTCCGCAAAGGAACTCAGGTTGGCGATAAAGCTTGTAAGATTGACCATGCCATATAGCGCATAGAACAACAACCGTTTTGAAAGATAAGTTTTCCAACAATGACCGCGTACTAGAGGACGCAAGGTGGAATGACTCTCCGCTAAATGGACGGATGACAAAGTTAGAGGAAGATGTTGAATGCAAACATCATATGATCGATCTTTGTTGAAATCTATGGAAGAAGTCTATGTTCAGCAACAGATGTCTTCCGTCTAATGATAATAAAGTATGAGAAGAAATCAATAATACAAATATTTTGAGAGTTTTATAAGTGCAATGTCGAAGTGAACTCAAAAACGTAAATAAGGTCTGGCAAAGAAATATTCGTGAAAAGCTTATATTTTATAAAATATTCGGGATTAACTTAAAATATACACATGCATATTCAGACGTTTTATTAAATCATCAATGTTACATATTTAATTTAATTTTCAAATATTAGTTACTAAAACAGGTTTATTCTTCTTTAAAGGATTATTAATTAATATATTTGCATTTCATTTCACAATATTTAAATTTTAATATTTACTTCATTGCAAATATATTGAGAGAATAAATGGATTTCAATATAATTAAAAAATCTTATAATTTATACAATATTGGACCCCTCACATGACAAAAGTTGGTTAAAGGATGAATACAAAATTGTTTACGAATTTGTTCTTCGATATTCCAAAATTTGTTCTTTTTTTGAGGAAATCTCTATCCAGACTTATATTCGACAGTAAATTTCCGAAAAAAAAATAAACAATAGGTCAATTTCTAAAAACATTAATAGACTCTACAAATACTATTTAGTTTCAATCGCGAAATTATTTGTGATATGAAAAAATAGTAAAAAGAGTCATATCTTTTCAGTAATATATTTTCAAAATAATAAATTATAATTTCTCATACATATATATATATATATATATATATATATAAATATACTCGACTTCATATTTTAATAGGTTTTAGTTTGATAACGAATATAATATTACACCCACCTGCCAAAACTGTCCACAAAAGCTAAATTCAACGTTTTATATGTAACTTTCTTTGTCAGATAGTTTACAAAGTAAAATGCTTGTGATGAATTATACAGACAGATGTGCAAAAATATCTTCATTAGTTTTCGTCTTGGGTAATTTTTATAACGAGAACTGTAAATAAAACATAATAAGGCCTAATGAATAGAAGATTGTCTAGTAAATTAGATTTTACAATCCAATGTTAAAAAGTATTAAAATTGTTATCCGGTAATAGACAAGAATAGAGACTGACAAAGGTTAATATAACTGGTCAAAACGCACAGTAATTTAAGTCCGCATATTAATCAACGATTTTCAATCAAACTTTCTTCTTCCAAGAAAAGTCTCATGCAACCAAAAGAAAAATGAAGACCAAATGAAAAATGTTTCGTCTTAATATACTCAACAGGAGTGTATTAATTCAATTTGTTTTTAATTTATAATTATATTCGAGTGGAACCGGAAATACCAATTAGTTTTAAAACATTGAAACTAAATATTGCTTGCGACTATGTTGGTGATTTCCTTTTTAATTATATTTTTGTTCTTCAACGTTAATTTTAGTTAATTTATTTTAGAACCTACCAATTTTTTTATTAACATTTCTATGGACCACCAAAAATATTTTCATAAGCAAATTATTTAATTTTAGCATAGAAACGCTTAACAGTTCAACAGTTCTACAAAATGTACAATTAATTTCCGTGCAGCAAATGGAATAGGTTCTGGATGCAAAATATTTTAAAATGTAGATACATAGACAAACTCAATGTTTTAATTTATGCATATATGATATATCTGCAATAATTTTTTTATCTTTATTTTACTGTTCAAAATAATACGTCACTATGATATTATGAACTATTTGACTTAATTTCAACTTAGGACGGAAATATCAAATATCAAAATTTATCCAATAACATATTTAATTATGGAAGTATGTTTCATTATGTAAATTTCTAATATATTTGGCGTTAATTTTGTAGAAATGCATTATTCACAATTAAATGAAACTACGTGATGTAGTATTATTTCTATTTTCTTTAAATTCTTTACCACGACCTAGGTTTCGTGGTGTTACAATATCATCCGGTGAGCTATTGGCAAAGATCTTTGCTAATAGCCCACCTGAAAATATTATAATACAACGAAACTTAGGTCGTGGTAAAGAAGTTAAAGAAAGTAGAAATAATACTACATCACGTAGTTTTATTTAATTGTGATTACTTTTCACAATATTTTAATAGATTAACTGTATTGACAAAGCTTAGTATACTTACACAAAAAAGTACAAGGCAAATTAAAATCATGGTTTGCTCGTTTTTTTCTCGTTTTCAGCTCTTCCTATATTCTCCGTTGTTAGTAGAGCGGATGGTTGGAAATATTTAATGTGAAAAGCGGTTTTTTCCCTTGATAAATATTTTTTGTAATTCGTAATAAAATTAGAATAAATAAAATATTCTAATAAATTTATCAGTTTCATGTAGTTTCAAATAATTATATACAGATGGTTTTTATGGTCGAAAACACCCCGGACAATTTTTTTGCGAACTTTCAATTAATATGCTAATTCTTATATAAAATATTTTCCAAAATTTTACTTTATCTTATTCATTAAATTTTATCTATGCCATAAATAATAGGCAGAGTTCCGAAAACCTAAGAAACATAGAAACTCATTTATGAAAGTAGAAGTAGGAAGAGTGAAATATGATCTTTCTCCAAACTTTCACGCACGCCTTACATTTTCAGACGTAACTAACTCAACCATAAATTAAATATTGTCTCTCGTTGACAGGTTAGTAGGAAAAGAAATCAACTTAAGGAAGATATAGGTAGTAAGATTGGAATAAATTTTGTCAAAAAATTTGTGTTTTGATTTTTGATGATAAATAGCTTTCGGGTCATAAATATTTAACTTTTAATGGTAGTTCAACAGATATTTAAATTGTAAATTGTTTAAGCCTTTTACGTACTATAAACGGCGGAGATATTTAGCAAATTAGCAGATTAGCAAAGTTGAGCTGAACTACGGCAGAATATTCTATATAAGTTTTAGTTCTTTACAGACTAGCTTTATTTTTTATTTCTCCGAAACCGAAGTACCAACCGGGCTTTATTTTTATTCGTCTAACGCGTTGCTTAAGTTAGATGCAATATTATCTAAAATGGGTGCATATACGCAAGTGAAAATAATTTACAATGTTTTAGACTTAAAGAGAAGTTTTAGACTTGGCAATCTCTCCGAAAAAAAATCTTGAGTTGAAAAAGAAGGTATTTTAAGTTTTTTAATCAATATTGTAAATAACTTCTCTTTAAATATTAATACTAAAATTACCTTATTATTATAAGAATTATTTATAAGTCATGAATAGCATGATTATAAATATTTTAAGTATGATGATCATCTAAGGTATCAATATAAAATATAGTATTGAATATATTTGGCGTTAATTTTGTAGAAATTCATTATTCACAATTAAATGAAATTAAAAATTCCGAAATTTTGTGAAAATCTTTAAAAATTCCGACCTGGAGATGTTGTAATACAACGAAACCTAGATCGAGGTAAAGAATTTAAATAAAGTAGAAGTAATACTACATCACGTAGTTTCATTTAGTGGAGAAACATTTTAATGAATATCTACAAAATTAACGCAAGGTATATTTCATTCTTTTATTTAAAATATTTAGTTGATAATATTAAAGTTAAATGAAAACTGGTTTCACCATTGCTATGAAAATAGATTATGATAATATTTAATATCAATTTAAAATTATTTATTTTACAAATATATATGATGTAAATACTTAACTTTACTAGAAATAGTAAGTCGGAGACTGCGAGTACTTGAATCTTAATTAACTGAAATAAAATTGAACTGGAACTGGAACTGACTGAACTGAGTCCACGTATACAGTTTAAATAAACAGTTAACTGCTGGCTCAGCAGTGAAGCATCCTATGAACTGGTTGTATCAGGGCAATACAGTATGAGTATAACAAAGCGTTTTTCTTGAAAGTACTAGCTCAGCAGTGGAGTATTCTAATAAAAAATTTCGTCAGGACGACATTAGCATTGCTGCTACCAGAGCAGGGATATAACAGTACGCGTAGATACCACAGCCTCCAAAAGTAAGTGCAATACAAGAATATCTACATGCTTCAAATAATCCAATACAAACATCATCATAATGGCGGAAACGTTTAATATATTACGATAAAATACAATCGATCCAAGGTTTACTATTTATCACCTGTGCAAAGTTTGTTTATAGCGTTAGCAGTTTACAAGTAAAATCATTTCGTACAGATACACGATTTTATTAAAATTGAATTCTTTCAAGCAATCAAATAAGTAAACGTAGAAGTATTTAATAGCTCAAAATTTAAAAGTCACAGGCAGAGACCATAGTTTTATTTATCTGTGCTGATTATACTTATTGAAATAGGCCGCAATAAATTATTTTATCGCTCTATTGCTTTGCTAAGATAAAAAATATAAAAACCATTAGAATTTTCTTTAGATGTAAATTGTATTATTAAAGCGCTAAACACTTGAAAATTAATCAAGTTAAGTGTTGTAAGGGATATAATATTTATAGTATTTAACTTGATTTTATCTTTTAGTGGTAAATAAATCAATTTAGACTTTTAAACTGGTTATCATAATATTCAAATAATCTTCTAAATATTCACAAGGCGAAATTCGATAAATGTGGATCTCTAATATCCATTGATCTCTTATGCCCTAGACCAACTACTTCTGGAATTTAACATATATTGTTCAATTTAGATTACATTTTGTTTCCCGAAAATTGACCAATTCACTAAACTACTTCGACCTCAAATCGAAAACTCTTGCAAGTCCAGTTAATAAACAAGTAAGAGAATAATATTTATTATGTATAACTGACCCTGTACTTGGCAATATTATCCGTGGCTTGTGTCCACGATCATTGACAATTTAGTTCAAAAATATTTTTTTTTATTTTGAATTGATTTTTCTACTATTCATGAGAAAGGACGTTTTATTTCGCCGTTTGCGCATTTACCTTCAGAGACTACTTACACCTATATGTCTAATGATAATTCTTGTTACGAATTGTATTCTTAAAAATATTTCAAATTTACAAAACGTACCTGCCACATGTAAAACTCTCTCGGTAAACTGCATTTGTAAACAGGTGGGAAAACCCTACTGCCCCTAATATCTGTGCAGACAACAGTATCTAAACCACATTATTATTTTTGCTGTTTCCAAAAAGGAAGATTAAAAGAAATAAGTGGGAATACTTGAATTAAACTATGCGACTTTTGGACAGCACCTTATGTCAAGTAAAGACTTTTAAGATACTTTCTAAATTCGTTCGGTTTTGAAATCAACATTTATTAATTTTTTGAAATATCGATACTTAATTATAATTTATTATTTGTAAAAAAGGTTTAAAAAACCATGTTTTAAAATGACGAGCCATTTTAGAATTACTATGTTGATGTTGAAAGTACATTACTTTAAGGGTACTTTTCCCATATTTCTTTGGTTAAATTAAGATATTGTATTTTTGTTGGTCTGGAAACAGGCATTTGTTGTGAAATATTATTTCTAATGTCATAGATAATTTATAACCAACGGAGTGAATATGTGTTGGTTGTACTGAAATAACTGAAATAATTATAAAGTTAACGGCCTACTTTATTAATTTTATATAAACCCCCCGGATTTTAATATAACACATAAATACAAAACAGTTACATAATATATATATATATATATATATATATATATATATATATATATATATATATTTATATATATTATATATATATATATATATATATATATATATATATATATATATATATATATATATATAATTTGCCATTATATGAACTTATGACTCATCAGAAATATATTTATACATCCATTTATTCATTTAAACAATTTTGGGTTTATAGAATTTACTTTATTTTAATATTAAACGCGCAATAAATATTGAATATGAAAATGCAAGAAAATACAGGAAAGAAACCCATGTAAAGGATCATATTTTAAATTGTACGTAGTTTTAACGCTATTTGAAAACTTTCACGTTAATATTTTGCATATACTTGGTAATATTTAAGTACTGCGGGTCATCTCCTACATCCAGTTATTCATCAAGTTCAAATACCATACAAAACGAACGTAATAGAATGCCAAAACTTAACAAAAACAAAAGGAAAACAAAATTATTTTCAGATTATTCGAAGCATGATTGGGAAAAATAGCATAAGAAGTAAAAGAACTCTGGCTACGCTCTGGCGTTTACGGGGTACTCGGAATTGATTTTCGCCACTTGAGAGGGAATGAGCAGGGTATTGGACTTAAAGGTTAAGATTGGGTTCAACACCTCCACTTCAACGCACATCTTTCACGTTTCAGTTTTCGACAGCCTAAATACGGTTTATTAATATTCCAGGAATGAAAAATTACATTGAATCAAAAACTAATAAACGAAGAAAAGTTGACAATAATATTATTGCATAGTAATCCAAATCACATTTTAGCTGCATAATACCGCTAGGCAATATAGAACTAATTTGTAGGTATAACATACGTTTTATTTCGTATCTCACATGGTTTATTTTTTGTTTATTCACAAATAAGTTTAGACTACAACTGAAGTAAATATTCAATAAAAAATAAACAAACATTTGTATGACTGATTCGTCTCCATTATTGACAGAACGTCAAACGACAAATGTATGAGTTTAGACATATTATGAGTTTAGACATGTAACTTTTGATTTTCTATTTTATGCAATTAAATATATTAAAATGTTAATGAAAGCATATAGTTTAAGTCGCTCGTCGTTGGCTTCACTCGATACACCCAAAATCGATGAACTACCCCAGGACCCAAAATCTTGAGGCCCAATTTACTATACTTTTATTAGATAAAATCGAATGGGTGACATTATGGTCGATGAAAGAGAAAAGAACTGTTTTAAGCATAAATAAAAAGCCGTGCGAATGTTTTCAAACGTTTTAAAGTAAGTGCTAACGACCGAACTTAAGTGCTCTGATGTTTGCATGGTGGTTTCTCTCGTCGAAGAGCGGATATTGTTACATGAATTTGGAAAGTAGCTCTTGTTTAATTATTGTCTTTGTTTTTTTCGTAACTTGGCTACAAGTCAAGTGAATCGAGTAGCATTTTATTGTGGTTTTAATGAACTTTGGTGTATCATTCGTGTTATTCTTATTTCGTAAAGAGAGGCCGATCAAAAATGTGCAATGTAAATATACGTCAAATTTTTATTTCTTAGTTGTAAGTTTATAAATATATTTATACGTTCGATATTTAGGCGAATTTCGCAACAATACATGTAATGTGGACATGCCGACTTTTCTCACCAAATTTAAGGCAAACTTGAATGCGTGTATATTATATATACACATACACACACACCCACAAGCAAACACACACACGTGCGCGTGCGCACATGGACTCACACGCACACACACAAGCAAACATAGCCGTGTGCGTGCACACAGATGCACAGTCATAGAAACATAGACGCACATACACGTACACGCACAGGAGCACACACGCACATGCACGCACACAAGCATACGCATACAGACAAGCCACACAGACACAAGCACATGCACACGCACTATATTTGCGTATCCACTAATTAAACGTCCATCTGAGAATTATTCGTCATTTACGCGTTCAAATTTGTATGTGTATTTCATGTTTCTGTATTGCTGACGCCATTATACAAAAATTCTTTGATATATATTCTATTTTAATGAATCGTAAACTTGTTATTGTAGGTTATTTTAGAACCGTCAGCTTGTGTTCGAGAAAGACCATAAAATGTGTATAAAAATATCCAAATCAGATTTATTTCTTCAATTATTTAGTATAATTATCGGTATAAGTAAAGTTATGTTACCGATTTTTATTGAAGAAAGGGAAAGAAAATATTAATTTTTTTGAAAATTATAACATTAATAATTTTTCAGTTTTTTCCATTCAGAATAACCTAGAGAATCACACATATTCGTACGATGAAAATTACGGAAAGAACATCACTTCGTAACTATAAATCTCCAACTAACCTTATTTGTGGCATTTCAATTTTAAAAAATATTTTTTGAAAATTGTTAGTTTTGTTTTTCCGACCGTTGTAGGATTTGACAAATGAAATTGGAATTTTTTATATTACGATTTATTAAAGTAAATATCTTGGAATCGCTTGAGTTTTTTGCATTCACCAAAAACATTTTAACTTTAATCATTCATAGAAATATAAAAAGTACTTCTGTACATAAGCAATCATTGTCTAAAACGCGGTGATGTAAATTATTTTTATGTGAATTGGAGTTTTTAATACAATTTTGTTAAGGATAACCTTTTGTATATAGGAAGCAAAGTTTCGGCATAAATAGAGATAAAGAAAATTGAAGAGTTTTTCTATGATTGATTATCGAAACGAATCTAATGTCAACGAAAAATTGTATGTCTATCTATCTTTCCATCAGTATAAATGAACTTAACTCAAAAAGTTCTGGAGATTGGATTTTTTTTAAAGTAACTTGTATAGATAAGTACAAAAGTCCATGCAAACGAAGTCGCGAGCACACTCAATAGACAAAAAACATTTTGCCACATTTTGATAAAATATATTAAGTCGATGTTGTGTAGACTCATACTAGCAATATAAATCTTTTACTTCTGAATGTCAAAACATTTATTAAGGAGAGAGCAAGAACATGTCATTTTATTCTGATAAAATATTGTGATCACAGTCCATTTAGTTAAAAGGTTTTACAAGATGTCTTAATGAAGAAATTCGTTTAAATAAATCTAACGAAATAAAGTTAAGGTTATGCTAAAAGTATTTACTTTATCACATTATGTATTTAGGCCATAAAGGACGATATTACGATGAACGTTTTAAAGAAAATTACTCTCTCTACACATCGATGGTTATTTATTTCTACAGATAAAACGCCTCGTAGTTAAAAGGAAAGATACCTAGGTTGTAACCTATCTTTCCTTTTAACTACGTTTTTACTTATTTATATCGCTAGTACGAGTCCATTAACATCATTTTGCCTCTAATAAGTTTACTTATCGACTTTCTGTAAAAATGTTTTCTGCAGGCGATTAAATAAAAAATAAAACAATTTATTTGCGATTAATTTTTTGTTGCACAACGAATTCGTTCGCGCTGCCGCGTATTTGCGGGGGAGCGGCTGTTCGCGTCGAATGATCAGTCTGTGATCGTGTTAATACTGCGCTTGGGGTATTCTAGTGCCCTTGAGTATATTTAAGGTAAATATGTTTGTTTTAAAGAGCAATGCATGTTTTTGTACTATTTTAAATTTTTTTAGCAAAATTGCTAATATCCCACCTGAAGATGTTGTAATACAACGAAACCTAGGTCGTGACAAAGAAATTAAAGAATATACTACAATAATACTAGATTACAAAGTTTAATTTAATTGTGTATATTTATTATGTCAATGTCCTTTTACATTATTTTATTAATGTTATTAACTTAATGGTGCTCATTTAATATAATCACTTTTTGTTTACGTCTGTTTTTTTTTTATTTACTGTTATAACTGTAACCTAATTTTTTAGATTTCTTCACGTCAATACCTGTCAAAATGAAACCGAAAAGCTTCTCCCAGATTCTAATGATGAAGCGGTGGTTCTTGGGAGTAAAACAGAAGATTAGCCAGATGAAATTGTTACGAACTTTCGCGATTAACATAATACTACTGAAGAGGATTGTGAAGCAGATCTCTATAGTTCAAATGAAAAATTTAAAGATAATAATGTCCAAGTTAGAATTACATATTCTCCAGTAACGGTCCTTAGGTTACCCGAAGTTTTTCAAGCTAAAAGAAGCAAAAAGAACGAAGCTATAAAATGTTTGTATAGTATGAATCTCATAGTCGATAAACTCGTACACCAAAAAGAAATGTAATTTTTATGCACCAGGAAACCAAGGCCCTGATAAATCCATTACAAGCGCCCTAGATATTTGGAAATAATTGTTTACAAATGAGATTATACAGATTATAGTAATTACGCTAATAAAGAGAAATGGCCAAAGGCATTTGGAAATGACGATTATATTTTTTAGAATCTGACGATGAAATGACGATTATATTTTTAAGAAATCTGCTTTATACCAGATCCTTTTTGAAATGAAATATTCGTTTGGTTTATACTATTTAGCAGGAGTACTGAATTAAATGAAACTACGTGATGTAGTATTATTTCTACTTTCTTTAAGTTCTTTACCACGACCTAGGTTTCATTGTATTACAACCTAGGTCGTGGGAAAAAAAACATAAAGAAAGGAGAAATAATACTACATCACGTAGTTTTATTTAATTGTGAATAATGGATTTCTACAAAATTAACGCCAAATATATTCAATAGGAGTACTAAAAATTAGTAGTTTAACAGTCAAAGAATTATTTGATTTGAATAAGGGAATTAACTGATTTTGGACCATTATGGCTGAGAAGAGATTTTAATATTTGACAATCTGTCTTCGATTCGATGTTCGTACGACCAGAGCTGAAAGAAGGGAATATGATAAATTATCTCCCATAAAATAATTATTCGATCACATTGACGATACTTCAAAGAATCTTTATTTACTTTCCACTTGCACAACTATTGACGAACAATTACTTGAGTTTCGTGGTAGATGCCCATTCCGTGTGTATATACGGTCCAAACCAGATAAATATGGAATTAAATTGTCAAAGTTGTGTAATTGAAAATCATATTATATGATAAATAGTATTATTCACACAGAAAAATATTCTATTCCACGAAAATTATCAGTTGCTGAGTGTTACGCATTAGAACTTTCATCTTCCATTCTTGGGTCTAACAAAAATATCTCATATGATAACTGGTTTACTTCCATCCCTACTGCTCGAAAATTGCTATCAAAAATATTACAATGGTTGTAACACTGAAAAAAAAACAAAGTAGAAATACCTGCACAATTTTTGGAACTAAAGGAACGTGATAAGAACACTTCGGTGTTTGCATGTCATGATGAATTTAATATCAAATTTGTTTCTAAAGCTAAGTAAATGGAAGAAGAAAAATGTGATTACGTTTTCTATTATGCATTGTCAACCAAACAAAGGTGAATTTCTTGATTTTCCCGAAATAAATTTTTATAACCAAGTGTAAATACTTTGATCAACTTTGTCACACCGATATTATTTCTCGTGAAACTCTTCGCTGGAACCTTTGTGTGTTTTATGGAACTTTTAACATTGTCGGAATCAATTCCATAATTTTACATTTATCTAATGCCACTGTAATTAGATTTTCGAGGAAAGAATAACATACTTGAAGCCTTAAGCATTTAACCTTATAAAACCCTACTTAAATGAGCGATTTCGAAACAAATTTTTGCCATCAAATCTTTAAAGCAATATTAGCAATATACTTGGAAAAAAGATGTCATTCAATAATTCAAAATCTACAGATTCTAAATTTGCGGGATTTTTATTTTACCCCCAATCAAGAGACCGAAAATAACGGACTAAATATGATAAATATAAAACTTTCATATATTTAGAGTATCAAAAACATTTTTCAAAACTCTTATGTTAAGTTATTTCTATAAAGATTTATTTTTTATATGTAAGACTAATATAAGTGCCATAAAAGTCTGGATAAATTGATTTTAATTAAATGTTTAATATTTCTTAATAATGACGTTCTATTTTATACTCTATAGGTATTCCAGCATCCAGGCTACTGTTATTTAAGTTTATTTATGGGTACGATTCTCGGGTTAAAAAGTCATCGGATAGCCTAGTTTAATTTTAATTTCAACACTAAAGGGATTTCCTCATTTTGTATGAACAATTTAAAACTATTTTCAGACAGTAGAGTTTTAAACCATTTGTAGAAAAAAAAACAAAAAGTAAAAAAATTCGTTCATTTAATTACTATTTATAATCTTAGATCTATTTATCTGATTTTTATAAACTATTATTTATTATTAAAAATTGATAAATATTATGAAACGTATGTATGGTACGTTTGCATGTATCCACCAATTGACTCACCAAAATAAATTCAAAACTTATTTGAAAAATGTTGATTTACGTTAATATTATACAAATGTTTGAAATGGTCGATAATTTTTATATAATTTTTTCTTATCTGTTAGCACCATTGAGTAATTTAACTTTAAATATATGCCATTTATCTCAATCTTAAGTTTACAATTTTAAACTAAACCCAATGTACTAATATAGTTCTAATTTTTGCCGGTACGTGATACCATCAATTTGTATGTTAAACAATAAAATTATAGATTATATAATTAACTTTATTTCACAACTGATTGCTGGAAATTCATAAATCACCAAATTTATTTTAATTAGTATCAAAATCTAATAAGTTTTAGTATATGGAATGGCCTTAAACATCTCAAAAGCTTGGTAAAACCAATATTTTTTGCAATGCAATGAGCAAAGTAATTGAAATTGTTCATCAAATATTTATGCAAACAAAAACCAAATGTGTTAAATGCGATGTTATATGTGTAGTTTTTAATTTATTGCTTTATGAAACTATGACCCTAAATTACTAATAGTGAAGTATTTTTTTAAGAAAGTGTCTCTATTAATATAATTTAACTTAGAAGAAATGGGGAGCTTTACAGTAAAAGAACAATCAGTTAAAGATAGGCCATGTGCAAAATGAATATAATCTAGCACAAATTTATTGTTTGTCCCTAAGTCAAAATGATTAGGATTAGGAAGATCTAAACACTCAGTTATTGACGTTTTTGTAGCACTGGACAGTGCGGCAAAGGAGATGGGACTTTTTATTAATGAAGACAAAACAAAATTTTTAATATCAACAAATAAAACTCCTGATCTCTTTCCTCTGAAAATACGAAAATACACTTTTGAAACTGCAAAACATTTCAAGTATTTGGAAACTTTGATCTCATGTAGCAATGATCCGAAATTGGAAAAAAACAACAGATTCTTCATGGCTAATAGAAGTTTTTACGGCCTTAGAAACCAATTCAAGTTCAAGTTTATTTCTATTAGGACTAAGTTAGGCATATATAAAACTTTAGTCAGGCCTATATTTCTGGAATTCATGGAAGTGAATGCTGGACCCTCAATAAAGCAGAGGAAAAAACTACTCATTTTCGAAAGAAAAATTTTGAGAAGGATTTTTGGATCTCTTCAAGAGAACAACATATGGAGAACTCTTCACAACTATGAACTTTACAGAAAATATGACAAATACGGCGTAACAGGTATTGTGAGAACCATAAAAGCATCACGCATTAGGTGGCTTGACCTTCTTTACAGATATGCTGATGTTTTTCCTGCCAAAAAAGTGACTTTTTCTAAGATTGAGGAGACTAAGCGAAAAGGAAGACCACCAAGACGTTGGCTAGATGACATTGAAAAGGACCTCCAACTAATGGGAATCAATTGGTGGTCAAAATGAAATGTATTAAAATTTGGTCTTTGAGCAACCACATTTGACATAAAATGTTCTACACTTAAGAGCGCTATTAACTATTCCAAAGAATCTAACAAACACTGGACCCATTTCCGTCTTTTTCTTTCATATGCATGTAAAACCTAACTATATGCCAAATTTAACGTTTCTAACTTGACTTAAGGCAGGTTAAAAATTTTGATGATTAGTGAGTAAGTGTCAAAAGTAGCAATTTTATATGAATAAGTAAAATGTGATAATTATCGCCTTTTTTAATATCAAAGTTTCAAACTAGTATATTAATTAGCTCTTGAGTTAGAGGGGTATAAAAAGTGGTTCAAAATGATTCGTTTTAAATTTTGAAAAGCACATGCGTGGCAGCCAAAAATGTGTCTGTTAGCTACCAAGCAGTTAGATTCCATAGAATATTGAATTTCCTATTTGTCATTGTGGAATTAAAACTGAATTAACATTGAATAAAATTAATCCTCCCCACAAAACAATGTATTATTTGATAAATGGTAAAATAAAAATGTTCATTCGGTAATGGTTTCAAATTTTGAACATGTGGCGTGCTCATCTAACTTTGCCTGTTCAGTACTCAGTACTGAGCCCAGCTGAGTTTTGTACACTAGTGATACATAAAATTATTTTTTGTGGAAAATTTAAATTATGTATTGAAAGGCTTATATAGGGTCTTTATTTTTTATATTGATATTATACGCATTAGTGTGTGTGTGCGTGTGTGTTTGTGTGTGTGTGTGTATGTATTATTATATTTTTATCCCCTGCATTGTGTGATTTATTGTATTTGAATATCGTATCAAAATATAATGTGTCGAACCATGATTTATTTAATTTATTTTTCAATGTTGTTTTTATTCTATTAGTTACTTTTTTAGTCTCTCTATAAGCAATATAAAATAATTTTCTCTGAATGTTAAAATAAATTTAAATAAAAAAAATTGAAATTGAACTGTGACAAAATTAGCTTTTTATGCATAATACTTACGAACATCCAAACGAATAAAATGACCCTCTCATTACGATCTCAAAAATGGAATTGTGAAACTCATCGGTGGTGACGATTGAGAGCTATCTACAAAAGTTCCTCTTCCGCTACTAGTCAATCAACGTGTCAGTGAATAGCAGACCGCCATTAAATAAGTATGGCTTCTTTCAATTTTCATTATGCACACAGTTATAATACAGCACATATTTGTCTTTACCGAGCCTGCTATTTAATTGATACGTCAAGATTTTTTTTGGTATACGTTTCAAAAATATAGGAGGAAAGTAGTCTACATTTTTAATATTAGTTTTTATTACGGTGAAATAAATTGTTTTTGAGAAATTAAGTATTTTTTTTTTTCATTTTTTTTTTAAATAACACTTCATCTCAACGCTTCGTTTTGACTCTAAGCAGAGTTTTTCCATAAATTGATTTTTCTTTCTGCAAAATAAAACACGTATATCCCATTATTCAGTGTTGAACAAGGTCTTCGGTTTGTCGTATCGTATAGCGCTACGCGACGCCCGGTGTGCGTGAGCTTAACCGTCACTTTGATATGAAAATTGATTTCGTTGAAAGTACAAAGACACATATCGTAAAAATGTTTCTTAATATTGTGCAAATAGATACTTCAGAATAATATTATGTAAAAAAGTTTAATTATCAACGGGCTGTCAGCCGAGCTTTTTATATTCATAATGAAATCTTCATCGCAGTACTTAATCTGTAATAGAAAATAACGTAAAACGTGAATGGATGACAGACGAATATAAAAGTGATTTATTTAAAAAAATCCGAAAATAGAATTGCTTTAAACGTACTGTTGACTGTTGTTAAAGTAAACCCTTTCGACATCCATTGTGTTATACAAAGGCCGTATATTTTGATTAAACTTCTTTGTTAAATTTACTCTGACGGCATCTTTGCTCTTTAGTGTGATTTAAGCCCAGTGAGAAAGGTATGTCAAAATCATGCTGCTATACAATTAAGCTTCTATACAAAGAAGTTTTTATCATTTTCTATTGTATATACATAATATAAATATTGTAGCAACAAGTATTCAACCATAAAATTAAAAAAAGGCAGTGATTTATTCTACATAGTCTAGTTTATATTCAAAGAATTATATTCACTTTTCAATTCAGCCCGAGTATATGAAAACATTTAATCTTTAAAAATAGTCTACGAAGTCAGAACCTAACGAGAAGTGGAATAAGGACGTAAGTTAGTCTTTGAAACCACCAAAGTGAAACACTTAGGTAATAAACTTGTTATTGTGAATTACATATTAAAAATAACAATGTGCAGTGGCAGATTTTGTAGACTTGGTCGCATGGGAGCATGATGTGATTGACTGTCCTGGGAAAATAATAAGCATAATATTTTATTCTGTCAAGGTCCACAAAATCATTTTTTCTCGTCTTTTTTTGCCTAATTGCCTAAGTGTCCTTTTTTGCCAATAGTCTAAGTATGTACGGAAGCTTTTAGTTTCGAACCAAACTTAACGTCTTTTTTTATAAATGACATATTTTTTTGATCTAATATTAAAATTTTAAGTAATAAACATTTTGTATTGAAGCAAACATTGAACACGAGCGTGTATCTGGAATGCCGTGCAATTTTTGCAGCCGATATCACTATTTAGGACCATCATTTTTTACGCAATTTTATTTCCCGGCAGATCGTAACATGTTTTCCTGTTCTGTTCGTATTTATTAATTGTAATGTTTTTTTTAAACAAGCATATTCTAAAATATCATGATATATAGACAATCATCGCCTGCGCATGAACAGGTAATTTCTATACAGTCATAACTCCAATTTTTACCGATCAAATTGCTTTTATTTATAAAAACTAATGTTTAAAAGAGAGAATATAAATTTAATAAAATAAATTTTCCATTCAAGAGAGATGGTCCCAAAATATGAATTCAAAATTGTTCAATACTATTATACATAAAAGTTATTATATATATATATATATATATATATATAAATGTATATATATATATATATATATATATATATATATATATATAAATATATAATAGTTATTCGTACTTGCAATTCCAATTTATTTAGATTTTCCTTCTTTTTTAGCATAACAAGTTAAAGTAAAAAATATTTAAAATGTAGTATAATTTTCAAAATAAATTTTGACTCCCAAAATAGTTTTGTGTCGCAATTTTCATTCAACAAAAAAATTTGTTTAGCATAAATATCTTTCCTGCTAAGCAGCTATTTACAAACGGTCAAGTTATCAAGCAGTTGACCTTTAACCGCTATCTATCTTAAATTTAAATTTTCAGATTTTCTGGTAGAACAAAGCTTTTATGTATTATTTATTTTTTATAGTGTTCTACTGTCAAAAAGCAAATATGTTTGAATATGTTTTCAACTAAACTTTTTGTCTGTACGTCTATAAGTTACACCAATATATAACATAGTTATAACAATAAAACATAAATCATTTTTATATCGGTTAAAGTCGTTTTAAGAGAAAAAATTGTTTTCTGTAGGAAATTTCCTCCGCATTCATAAAAACTTATACGTTCATGTATTAATCTATAATTGCGAGCAAAAGTTAGTTATTATATTAAAATTAAATTTTAAAAGAAATATTTCATGCCTTAATATTGGATAGTTGTCTCCTTGACTGAATTATGCTGTGGTTTTTAAAAAGCTTTATATACAAATGATTGTTTTACCTTTGTATTTACCAATGTTTGTAGAATATAATTACCTACTTGTTGCTGTATTTTAATATTTTTAAACTTTGAAATCGCTTTACATTTTATAGCGATCAATTAAGACAAAAGCAAATTTTATTTATCAATGGAAACAATATAATTATTATACTCTTATGCGCATAACATAAAATCTGTTAAATAATTGTCGTATGAAAAGAAATTGAAAATAAAACTCTAGCAGAGTAATTTTTTTAGTGTTTAGTGAGAAATAATTTGAGGTTGGCAAGAAATTTAACAAACAAAGTCGGCGTCCTGTGAAGAAACAGGTAATTTAATATATTTTCCTCGAAAATGTAATGAGGTATCACGTAATTGGTTAGAATTCAGACATGGACGAGTTATTATTGGTTATTACAAAATCGAAATTTTCTTTTACTATAAGTCTCAATTTCCATTTTTTTTTCTGTAAATAATCCACACGCGACTTCTAATGCTAGTAAATAAATAATATAGATCAAGCCATAGGCATAAGCCGTTTAAATATAAAATATTAAGTTATTCTGGTTTCCCAAAAAAAATTATATTTTTACCTTTGCTCCTATGTACTTTGAAACATTTGTTGCATTCTTAGAATATATGGTTGTAGCATTCTTAGTATTACATGATTCATTTTCATTTTTTGATAGAAGTGGTCCTTTTCTTTTAAAATAAATTTCCCCTCTTGATATACTTTATTGCTTGTAACATGTAAGACAATTTTCGTCATAAATCAGAAAACTTCCACGTGAGTAGATTGGCGAATGTCCAAATATGAATTATATTGTGAGAAGATATTTACTTTGCCAGCTATATAACGTTAAAGTACAGTTACAAGAAAAGTGAGCTAAATTCAATGCAACATTAATATTCTTAATCTTTCATTTATCTTCAGATTTCAGGGAACTTTAGGAGGTGCTTATTACCTAACTCCGTTTTGAATGGATCATTTATTTATAATTTAGATTTCCCTATGTTATTAGTCCATCGCGTATGAGTGTTGTAGGTATTTGTAATTCGTTAACCATTAACTCGGGGTTAAGAATGTCAATCGAATTTAGTACATTCTCGGATCCTCAAGTGTTTTGACCATTTCTTACGGCGGAACAAAAGCTCCATATAATGCCTTGTTGTGCAGAATGCAGTAGAAGGTATTAGAATGCGTGGACGTTCGCCCATCTGATGGACCGACTAGTGTATATCCGCAGTGGGTAGCCCCTTGCAAGACTACAGCAAACTGATGGTAAGCAGAAAAGAGATCGTAAGACATCCAGAGGTGGGTTACATAAGCCCCTGACAGGACCACATGATTACCACGAGTGCTCTATTAAAAGCGTCATTACAGAGAATAGATGAAAGACTTTTAACTATTTTAAGTTTCATACTGTTTTAAATATAAAATATGTAATTTTTGTCAAAACGATATATGAGTATCAATAAAGTTATCGAAATTAATTGTCAGACCTTGACCGCACCCAACGAATAGAAGTAACTATAGGGATCTACACGCAAAATTAACCCTCGGAATAATTCAGTTCAATTGAAAAAGTTTTTAATATTCAGGCAAAAGTGGTCGAATGTGTATGCTTTCTGTATTACAGCTTTTGAAGAAAAGATTATATATTTGGTAATATAGTTAATACCTTACAACCAGTTTTCTAATGAATAAGGAATTTTGGAATTAATTATTTGGTTTTAGGTATGCATATTTACAATCTAATTAGGAAATATGTAGGTTCTATTTATAACCAAACAAATGTCTGACAAAGTAGATGTCACTCATATTATGAAATTTAAAAGAAAATCTAAATGTGACGTAAATATTGATATTTGCAGCAAGAGAGCGCTGATATTTCTCAAACAAAAGCTCTTACAGTCGCATTTCTGGTTACAAAAGAACTCGTATAGCATTTTAAGCATTGTTCGGGAGAATACAATGCGGTACGAATTTCAATAGCAAATATTTCCGTACAATGAATACCGTATCGGATAAAATGATTCCCACTCAGCAAAAAAATGTTACAGGAATATTACAATGTGAGAAAATGTGCTACGACGATCCACAGAACTTTTCACATGTTCGAAGAAATGACGTCAGATCCGTTGATAAAAACATTGATCGTATCTTTTTCGATGGCCTTCAATTTCGGCTTTCGGCCAGACGCAATAAACAATAAGATCAAAATAAATTAATTAAAGATGATTTAATCACGTTTCACTTATAAAATAAACTGTTTGAAATAGCCTAATATTTATTATTTAGACGAAGATATGATTATTTTGCCTTATCAAAAAATATCTTACATTATTTGTATCTAGTATCTTAAATAACTTACCAGGAGGAGTATATAATGAAATTAGAGAACATATTCTACTTTAATGCATTTTTATGATTTTAGTAAATTTGAGGAATAAAATTCTTGAATTTACCATGGAATTGAAAAAAATACTGATAAACGTAATGAAAACGACTATTTTAATTTTCGTTCATGTACTGATGTGTTTTCCAAAATTAAAAATATATCTTCAACACTTGTATTTGTGTCGCAAGTTCCAATCAACAATTTGTTTACTGTGAATAGCTTTGCTGCAAAGGAGCTATTTATATACAGTTAGTATATAATGCAATTGCTATTTTACTATTATCACTCTCAAACTTAATGTCTTATGCTTTCTGGTAGAAAAAAACTTTTTTTCTAATAACGAATGGTTTATCAGAGTTACTATTTAAAAAAAATGGAGTATCTAATGATTATTTAACCATTATTTACAGAAATAATCATGGCGGATTCAGTATTCATAATTAAAATACTATATATAGATATTTAAAATTGTATACATGATTTACGTTAACTACACAGATTATTTTACTTCAGCCCCTATCAATCAGTGGACCGAGTGATTTTCTTAAACAAATAAAAACCACCTACGTAAGAGTTATTTGAAT
Source organism: Druceiella hillmani (assembly GCA_039881145.1). NCBI lineage: Eukaryota > Metazoa > Arthropoda > Insecta > Lepidoptera > Hepialidae > Druceiella > Druceiella hillmani. The sequence goes on along the minus strand of JAYKKI010000115.1, from coordinate 2,901,266 downwards.
AAACATAATTGATAATAAAACATTTAATTTTTGTTTCAGTAATTTGTAAAATGTTACTGTAAGTCTGTTTTTAAAGTTGATATGAAATATTTATTACAATATATATATATATATATATATATATACACATATATATATATATATATATATATATATATATATTATTACAGTAAATTCTATTATCATTATATTAAATTAAATTCCTCTTATTACGACCTGAACGAGTGTTTCAGTACATAAAATGACCGGTTTTACAAATTATTATTTTTTTCTCTCCGGTCGAAAATCATTTATGGTAATGAAAATCGATGGTTTTTTTTGGTGAAAATCGATGGTTATATTATTTTAATGGTTATTTTTATGCTAATAGATTATCGTTACTATTTAGCCAGGTTAAAACTTATGATTTTTAAACATTCCCTTTCCTTAAATCTACGTTTGATCTATTTGTCAAAGAGGGTATATATTCGAGTATAATTGACTTTAGTACAAATATTGAGCAGATTCATTAAGTTTAATATAATCTTTGGGAAAAAATATCCAATCCACTAATGACAATTAAGCTTCTGATTTATAAAAATACATAAATTATTTTGAAAGCCGAATTCATCTGCTTAAATATTCATCGACGTCTAAATGAAAAAAAATATAAAATGTAATTGTAAATGTGTAAATAAATGAAATAAATTAAAAGGTGTTGAACAATTTCCATGACCTATATATCTCTCGGGAATAAAATTGTTTACACGTAAAATATACATAAAATAATAAATTCTTCATTTGCCATTCATCGCAAGATTATACAAGTCGTAAATTATTGGAAATAAATATTTTGCAAGAGTTTGAAATCGAATTGCATACAAAGGATTCAGTTCATGTAATAAAAAAAATATATATCACTCAGCGCAAACCGTCCGTTGACATATGAAACCAATGGATATAAAAGTGAAATTGAAAATTATCTTCCGTAACAGCTGTTGCCAAGTGATGGTGGATGCTGAAAGGATTCCTTTTACGCTAAGAGACAGATGACGTACCAGCGGGACGTTGCCATTGACTAGGGCAACTTATGCTTCAGTACATTGTTTGTCAGCCAGGGTGTTTGCCCTCACATTTTTTTCTTTTATAAAGTAAAATTAAGAAATATTTTAAAATAGTTTCCATTTATACAAACATTTCAATTAATGTTTGTTAGTACAAAATATAATTCACTTAGTATATAATGTTATAATCTTTGAAGCATTTTGACATATCATAGTGAAGTTTTTTGTTCAGGTCCATTTTCTACTTTTTTCTTCATTCTAGTCTGAACATTGTTTTGCTATCACTATGCTACAATAACTATAATAGCAATAAACTACCTTAATTTCGACTATATAAATTTATAATATCTAACGAATTTGTCACTTTCTAGTATTGTGAACCTGCTATTTTCAGTTTTAATGGGAAAATGTAACTTTAATAACAATTATAGAAATCAATACAAGTTAACTTTGTTTATGTCGTTTGTCTCCAACATGGGCGTAGAGTTTACGTAAACTTTTGCCAACGAACCGAATTTAAAAAAGTCGTAATTTTTACTCTAGCTTGCGTTTGAGTCATTAGCAGAAGCAAGCAATGTCAAACAAACCGTATTCTTTACGAAATAAAACAGTATTTAAGAGGTAATAAAGACACATAGACAAACGAATAGGGGATACCCCCTATATGTAAAAACTATGTAAAATTTTCATTAAGTTTCTTTCCTAACTTTATTTGTCTTATGTTAAAAGTTATAAAGAATAGTGTATACGCACATAAATATATGTGTGAAATATAATAAAAGATTGCCTGCTCAAGAATTTGACCTAAATTTTAGTGAACGAAAAAAGATTGTATCTGTATATTTCCCTTTCTGCTTTGTAGATGACATTATATTTGAAAATACTTTTTACTTTACTCAATTAAAATAGAAATGTCTAATGAGGAGAATAATTGACATTTAATTTTGACTTTTTTCAAAATACATTACAAAGAAAATTATACTATAATTTTTCCACTTTTTACGCCTTATCAAATATTAGCTTATAGGCATTCCAAGTAGAATTTTTAGGTCCATTTATTGGAAAGCTCCTTTTAGAAAAGTGCAAAATATTCATGAGTTAAACCTTGAGAAATCTGTTCGCAAGATAATTATCACTTTAATTTTGTTCGCCTGTCAAATGACCAAATAGAAATTAGATTGAAGAAGAAGTCGTGGATATTATATTTCGATTAAAGTAGAAAATGCTTTAACTGTCAAACACAAGAAGTTTTACTCATTTGTCAGTAGTAGGATTTGATATGAAAATCTATTGAAGAAATGTTATGACCTACATTTTTATTTTCTTTTGAATTTCGAACCTTGAAGGGTATTACTTCGATTCTTTGCTTTTCCAATTTTTGTCTTAAAATTTTTACGTATAGGCTGATGATTACAATCAGCCTAGTGAAAGTGCCGTAAAAATCGAATACAGTAGATTTTTGTAGACTTTATACTTCATGCAGTAAAAAATATGGATACACAAAAATATCATATTATATATTGAATAAATTTGGCGTTAATTCTATAGAAATTCATTATTCACAATTAAATGAAACTACGTGATGTTGCATTATTTCTCCTTTCTATAAGCTCTAAGTGGAAACCACGACCTAGGTTTCGTTATATTACATCTTCAGGTGTGCTATTAGCAAATAATCTTTCTTTGTATCGCAATTAAACCGAGGTGGTAGTAAAGAACTTAAAAGATGTAGAAATAATACTACAACACGTAGTATCATTTAATTCTGGATCATATTAAATAATTGATCATAAAGTTAACGGTTGAAAATAAATAAACATACAATAAACAAAAAATCGGAATTATCCCAGGATAATTCAACCACATAGATCTGCATCATGTTTGTTCCTTTCCAGGTGGGGCCTAATTTAATTTTCAATCATGAGTTTCTACAAAATTAACGCCAAAAATATATTCAATTACTTTATGCTCGTACTTATATACGTATGTATTATTCGTATGCCATGTTTACATATTTGCGTAAGGCAAGAAACAAAACTTATAACCAGTGTTAAATATAGTAATGACAAGAAAAATTAAAGATGGAATTAGAAGATTTGTTTTGTTTTAGAATTTAATATCTCCCAAATGAATACAATTATAATTATTGAAATTTATTTTGTTGTCCAAAGTTGGGTTTGTTTTTACTTTTAAAAAAATTAAGCCTAATTAAGGAATATATATGAATAAAATTTGTAAATAAGACCTCATTGAATCACTTTAAATATCAATCTTCAAGCAAACTTAGATATCACAGAAAGAAAACCCAATGAAAAATTTTATTTCCTCATGTAAGAGATAAAGAACACACATTTTCAGAATTAAATTTCATGTCATTAAATGACGAGCTTTCAGATAAAAACCGTTTTTATTCAACAAAGGGCTCGTTAACGAAGCGTGAAGTGGACGGTAACGATTGAATTCTTTGTGTTGAAATTACTGGAAGCGACTGACGTGACAAGTTCCGGTCCTTTGTTATAATATGGGAGTGTCTTTCGAATATATGACGTAGTACGCATTTAAGAAAATTTCTGTTTAGTATTCCGGAAAATGTAGTAGAATTTTAAACCACATGTCCAAGCATTATTGGTTTTTATTTCTTAATTCGAACATATTTTAAAAAAATCATACCAAAATAATACTTTTGCTTTACATTCGCAGCATTATTGCTATATAATGATTATGAGACATGATTTATACCAAGAATAAGTTACTGAATCCTTATTATTATAAGTTATTATAATTATTATATATTATAATTATTATATATTATATAATTATTCGTCGTTTACGTCACTGAATAGAACTAACTTTACTTTGATAATTTACTTGATACCTAATATTAAAAAAAAATTATCGCTATATCACCTTTTTTTCTTTTTATCCTACAATATACTTCTTTACTTTTTCACAATATTTTTTTTAAATATTGAATATATTTGGCGTTAATTTTGTAGAAATTCATTATTCGCAATTAAATGAAACTACGTGATGTAGTATTATTTCTACTATCTTTAATTTCTTTACCACGACCTAGGTTTCGTTGTATTACAACATCTTCAGGTGGGATATTAGCAAAGATTTGCTAATATCTTTGCTAATATCCCACCTGAAGATGTTGTAATACAACGAAACCTAGGTCGTGGTAAAGAAATTAAAGATAGTAGAAATAATACTACATCACGTAGTTTCATTTAATTGCGAATATTTTTTTTCGTAATGCATGCAATTAATTTCAAAGAAAATGTTTTTGAAGGAAATGATCATTTAAAAGACACCGGCAAAATTCAAAATCCGTTTGGTCCTGGGTGTTACCATCCAAAAAAATTAGATGTTTATAAAAAAAATAAAAATGTTAAAATAACACTCTAATTTAAATCGTTAATAAAAAAAAATGAGAAATCTTGTATATTCTCTGAAAAGTCATATTATTATTAATAATAGATTATTTATTCTCTTTCTGTGGAACTAAGGCCCATCAAGATGATACCAAGTGTAAGTTTTGCACCTACTATGCAGATCTATCTACTAATTTGCAAAGCGCATATGCTCGGTAGGGTTTTCGAGAAAGTCACGTAGAATTGAAAACAGGGGGGAACACATTCAAGTTGCACAAAAACGGAACAACTCCCACCTTCAGTTAACTTTTTATTATTAATTTATTTGAGAAAAATATTAAAAACATGCTAATTTAATCGTAAAAATGTTTGTTTTTATCTCATATGAGGAGAAAATAATATTTTTATTGGTTTTTTTTCTGCATTTATTTTAAGATTACTATTTAAAATAATGCATTTACGTCTTATTTATAAATTTATTGTTTCAATTTGACTTTATCCATACATATGAGTAAAAATAACGACCAAACATTTTATTCATTCTAGAGATACTTGATTCTAAAAGAAAAAAAGAAAATTTCAATTGTGCTTTACGTTTTTCTTGTCATGAATGCATTTAATTATGTGTTTCATTTCCTAACATATATACGTAAATGATAATAAAGTATTAACGTAAAAAATATTAGCCGATGAACAAATCTAAAATTAGTCATGTGTTCAATTCAAGAAATAAATATTTGGCGTCTCTAATAGAAATAAAATAGTTTTTCTATAAGGTTTACACAGGTCATTTCGTAAGAAAATACGTCTATTATTTCTTCAATTCACATCTTTATTTGTCATTGACACTTCTCATGATAATCATTTCTCAACATATCTTTGTCTTGGTGAATTTTTAGTAATCTCAGTAGTAATAGTTTTCTATAAAGTTTACACAGTAGTTCATAGTGACAATTTGAGATACGTCTTGCAATCACAGTTTTCTGACGTATTCTTTCGTTAGAAATGTAAAAAGGAATCATACGCCAATTTGAGTTTTCATTGAAAATCAAGAAATCATATGAAATATTAATTAATACTAATACATATTAATGAATAATTGTATATTTACATAGAAATAATGTTCTTATTAACAATGAAAGGAAATCAAATGTTAACTTGTCATTTTGAAATGAAGCATCTTTTTAAAATTGATATAGTGTTAAATTTTTAATTAAATTTTGCGAAAAATAAAAATGTAGTAAATAATTGCGTGAGGTGTTTCGTAAAGTGACTGATGATACAGAAACTACAATACTGATTAAAATGAATGCGAATGACTTGGTGACATATTAGGAGAATAAAAAGGTCATTCTACCAAAAACTGCTTTTCACATACTTCATGGAAAGAACAAAATATCGTTACAATGTTGGCACTTGATATTGAAACTTAATTTACTTTAAGCTTAAGGTAAAATAATATTTTGAAATATAAGGTAGCTTTTGTGAAAACAAATATCTGAAACATATTCCTGGTAGAAAAGAGTATTTAGTGCAGGTATTTTTATTAAAAATTAAGTTAAGAATTTTTTCAATCCATAATATATCTCGTGTGTAGTCTGTCATTTTTACTAACAGAAATAAACAAAAATCGGGTATTATTATAGGATTAAATACGATTATTTACTTATCTTTGCTAGTAGCCTATCTGAAAATGTTGTAATAAAGGTCGTGGTAAAGAACTTAAAGAAAGTAGAAATAGTACTACATCACGTAGTTTCATTTAATTGTAAATAATTAATTTCTACAAAATTAACGCCAAATATATTCAATATAGAATTAAAGTAAGGTTAAAATAAGATTTAGTGAAAGCCGAGTAATATCTTGAGACCTTAGCTCAAACTTCCTTACAATTGCCCGCAAGTCTTTTTTACGACTGTGTAAGTTTTCTCTAATGACTTGCAAAATTGTTTAATTAACAGTTGTTAAAATTATTTTAGATCGTAATCGATCCTTGCGGAGAAAATCCACCAACAATTTTCTCCATAAATTGTTTATATTCCTTGAATCTTTAGGTAGTTGCTATTTACGAACTTTTAAAAGTCGAATTTGGCTTTAACAACTTTTATACATTTAAAAGCTTTATTAATAAAATTTAAGTTTTGATTTATTGCAAAACAGATCTTTTACGTAACCTTAGGTCACATTTTAGCTTTAAATTAACTTTCTCTCTATTTCTTCTTTCTCTTATTGTTATTATCTTTAAATATAATTTCCAAGAAACTTTTACTATCTTTACATTCTATTTAAGTATACTCTCCATGAAAGTTTTTCAAAGATTTAAAAAAGATCCAATATGTTAGATTTGTTTCTTTTTGCAACTTTTTATATGACCCACCAACTAATTGAATCAGCTGGCTAGACTCAGAAAGCGTGTTATCTCCATTAGTTATTTCATTATATTTACGTCTGTAAATATGTTAGTTAATACACAGCATGATGTATATATTGTAGTCTTTACATCAGTAAAGCAGAAAAATATAACCATGTGACTAATCGATATACTGACGTCTAAATATGATTTGAGGTTCTCTCATGTCGGTATTTAAGTAGAAGATATACATGCGTATATCTATTGCAATTAAATAACAAGTTATTATAATTTGTTTGCAGTCAAAAACTTCTATGGAAAAGACGCATCATATATATGTCACAGGTCAATTTTAGTCATTGAGAACTATCGAGTAGTTCTCTACCTTCTTCTTTTGCTAAAAATTTTGCCTTGATCGAAAAATATTTTACACTTCAAGTCAATAAGTTTAGTCCAAAGGTTTTTTGTTATAATACTATAATAAATATTATAGATATATATATATATATATATATATATATATATATATATATATATATATGTATATATATATATATATATATATATATATATATATATATATATATATATATATATATATATATATATATATGTGTATATATATTTAATATAACCAGGAATTTAACTATTAATTTTAAGTGTTAATATAAAGCGTGTTAACCCGCATATGTTTTGTTGTATGTGAGATAATTCTAGAGATACTATTGTATCTTGGAGATCGCAATGGCATTGTTAGTACTGCTGAAGTCTAAGTTATAATAAAACATTAAAAGAAATTTACCTAAAAGGGTACCGAAAAATTGTATCAATAACTCTAATTGTTATAATTATTGAGATATTCATAAGACATGTTTGCCTGTAACATATTTGTAAATTGTTTATGGGGAGAGAATAAAATTAATATTGGTAAATATTTTAAAAGAAATGCTCCTTGCTAATTCCGTAAAGTTATTAATTCGCCCTCGTGTAAAAAAGATGACAATGTAACTTAAAGGACTTTTATACTCGTAGTTCCGAAATGTAGTTAGAAATACTGTTAAAAGTAGTTAGAAATTACGAAATGTAGTTAGAAATAATGTAATTAGAAATACTCGTAATTTTGCTGTACTCGTCTGTCTCGTCATTCTTGTGTCATTATTCGTATATATATATTATGGTATCCAGTTCTTACTATCAGGACAGTTTAGACTTTTATTATTTCATATGAGGAGGAGGCAGGGGTTGTCAAAATCTTATATTGCTCATCGCTGCACGGTGTTACTACTTAATGTATATGTTAAAACAAATTTGAATGCGATTGGATTTTGTTTAATTTTTTCTTGCCTCTCTCAATGATATTTTTAATGTATTGAACATTTTTGTGATTGACGATTCACATCGTTGTTAACAAATTGGTTTGGAAAAATTGGTTTTGTAAGTTGTAATATCATCATGCTCTTATTATCAGAACTATTTAAACTCTTATGGCTAAAATAAGAACTTAGAGATCTAAACCGTACATCAAATATATTTCGAGGGATTCAAATAAAAATATCAATGTTAAACTTTAAACCGAAAATAATATTTGGCCCACTATTTTTGGACAATATCTTTAAAAATTACACAACTTAAGTTGCATTAAAACAAATTCAATAATGAAACAATACAAAAAGAAAACAATCAAATTGTCATACTTATTTTTTAGCTTACGTACTTATATACAGATAAATATTACAATTTTTTTACACATTCATTAGCAGAAGAAGGTCTCTTCTATCGAGAATTCATGTTTTAGCCATGATTTTGCCTACGCTTAGCTTACGTCCATTGGCTGCAGGGTTATAACGAATCCACTCACTGATCATAGCTGTTCTGCCCATTACCTATATGTTATATTCTTCCATGTTTAAAAATTTTTCAAAAATTTTTTAGTTGAATTGATAATAGGAAAACATTTCTTTTTCAGAATTATTGTATCAATGTCCAGCGAACCATTTTTCCTGGAATGCAGTTCCAATCATTCTATTTGTCCCATAATTTAAAAATAATTTCTAATTATTGGGGCATTGTTTTACCAAATACACGCATACGCCAAAGTCAATACTATCTTCTGTTCTAATCCGAAAGTTTTGCAATTCTTTCAGGTCTTTGAACCCCAAATTTAAATATGGTTAGTTATGCAAAATTACCGTTTTTCAGTATTTTTAACTTTATTTCAAGCAATTACATAATTGCTTTTATTTTAAGATATGTTTTCAAAAATTGTATCGCGTTCAATATGTATATGAAATATTTAATTTGTAGTACTGGAATACTTCAAGTAGTAACATAAACCGCCAATCGTGTTATCAGAACAAAACAAAATCAAAGAAAAATAATTGCCATAAATAAAGAAAAACTATTCTCATATAGTTTTTGATATTCAAATTGTTTGATATAAAGGCAATTTCTATATGTTGTGTCCAATAAAATTTCATTTGTAATAAGGTTATAATGTTTAAAAAAAACCTCAAAACATAACAACTAAAAAGAGTACGCCATAAATATACAATACACCTAGTTAGCAAGCAAAGATCTTTCCTAGTAACCTGAAGATATCGTAATACAACAAAACCTAGGTCGTGGTAAAGAATTTCTACAAAATTAACGCCAATTATATTAAACACCTGGTTAAATTTATAACTTGGACAACAAAATTTGCAATATATTTCATAGCAATTTTTTAATATATTTTTAATATGTTTCTCTTCACTTATGATATATCAGAAAAATCTTGTGAAAATCTTTATGGGATAAATCGTTCATGTTTCTTAGCTTAAAATCAAGGAAAACTATGGTAAAAAAAATAAAATTCCTTCAAGTTATTTATTGAAAATTATCTGCTCAACACACCATTTATTCTAGATAAATTACAAGAAACTATTATCTAAATGAAATTTTAATATTTTTTTCGAATATTTGAAATAAACTCATCTTTTTTATCTCAAATTATTTCCAAATATCTTGTTTAATAATTAATATAATATTTTCCAATTTATTGCAGATCTATTTATGTCCCAAAGAGATGCCACAAACTTAAAATTATGCAATTAACTCAATATAAACAGCAATAACTCGTGAATCAGCTAAGATACAATTGATTACTTTGACAGGTAAGCAAAAATTCTTCCATCTAATTGACTTTAAATAGACGATCATGTGAATCACCTCCTCGATTTCTCTTCAGTGACATATAATCTCTCTTTATTCCCTTGTCATTTTTCCCAAATATTGGAACAAATACTTTCTAATTATCAACTTGACGTGAACCAGTATCTCAAGCTTTATATCTACATTTTATATCAGCATCGCATCTCAAGCCTTATATATGTATATATATATATATATATATATATATATATATATATATATATATATATATATATATATATATATATATATATCTTATGTCAACAACAACGAAATCATCCTTATATTTTCTACTCAATACAATTTCGTACAAAAATAAATATATGTTTAAAAGATAGGATTCATATAATTTACTTCATATATTGCTATTACATATAAAAAAACGTGACTACAAATGCTAGAAAAATTATGTTCGCGCAAGAAAATCTTAATGTACTGCTAAAATTATCACAATATTTCGCGACGACATATGTCTATCGTCAATAGGGTAACACGCAATAAGAGTTTTAATGTAAATAAAAGTAACTTTGCTGAATATCGCACTATAGCTGAACAGTATATTCATAGATGTTCATCGGAAAATTTATGAAACTTTATGGATATAAATTTCAGTGCTAGCAAGTAAATACTTTTCGCTAAAAATGTCTGTATAACAATATATATTTATCATTCACAGTTTAGTATTTTAAAAATAATAATTTATCCTCGTGCATATTTATGCTTTATTTATTACTTTTGTCAGGAAGGATATCCTGACAGATGGAGTATTTCACATAAGGTGAAAACTGTGGGGATGGATCCTTCTTTACGTTGGTGAAGATGGAGCTATAAGCCAGTAATAACAATAAATTTATATTTTTTATGATGCGAAGGTATGAATTTTCTCCCACATGTATATTATCTTACATAGAGTTAGGAATATCCTCGCGTATTTATATTATCTTATAGAGAATTCAACATTTTTTAAACGAACTATAAAATGATTAATGAGATATTGTTTAGAAAAAAAGTCATATTAGGATTAACTTTATTTTTGTTTTGTAAATAAAATCATTAATACACCATTCACATGTGTTTCCGCGGCTTTTCTCTAAAACAGTTTTTTATAACTTCTTCGGATCTTAAAATCTAGTTGTTGCTAGATTTAAATATTGCTAGCCACTTATATTGCACCTATTTCTGATTAAATGATTTAAACATATCTAAGTCACGTTTGATACATATATTACTCGAAGATGTCACCTCGAGCGTTGGTGACAGAATATATTTTTATAAATGACTTTACCTTACAGTTAAACCTTGCTTAACTAAATTATAAATATCCATTGTTTAAAATTTTGCTACATGTATGGTAGTGTGGTGATCATAGGTCTAAGACGTAATGCGTGTTGTGCTACACGCATTACGTCTTAGACCTATGATCACCACACTACCATACCTGTAGTAAAATTAATTTTTAATTGAACCCAATAAACTGGCGTAGATCTTTTGTCGACTTACACCATTTATTTACAACATGTCTAAACGTTGCATTTGTGAAACTTTAATTTACAGACAATATATGTTTAATGGTTCAATTATTTGTTTCGCAATTACAAACGATAAAATTTGTGTCCTTAAAATCTAATAAATCGGGAAAATACGTATCGTAAAACAATAAATAAACAATTAGTATTTGTTGATATTCGAAGTCTTGGTTGTTGTTTTTAGAATACATTTTTATATTTACTTTTTTTGATTTCACATTCCCATTAGTTACAATTTTGCTGTATGTATTGTGGTTGGGTAGTTATCTGGTTACCATGTGATATTGTGCCACACTCTTAATTCCTTAATTACACCTAATAAACAGACCCGAACACTTTTGACATCTTGCCTTTTTACTAACAATTAAGTCTTACCGTTTTATTTGTGAAACTTAATTTTACAGACGTTATATTTTTAAGGATTTAACTGTTTGTTTGGGAAGGATGAGCTATGAAAATTCTGTCTTCACAATCCAGCAAATTGTGTCTCAACTTGCCCGATACATTTTTCAAATAGTACTCTGCAGACGTTTAGACTCTTAAGGAAATACGTGTCATAAAATATTTTGGAATTAGTTTTAAATTTATACAAACTGAGTATCACAAATGACACTGCAAAACATCAATAATTGAAAACAATATGAAGTTAAACATTTAGATAACAATTTCTTAATATACATGCTTATTTCGAAACATTCTGCCCACCGTGAAGGAATAATGTTAAATTAATTAATATTACAATACATCTAAATAGAAGAATAAATTCCAATATATTTTGAATATGTAGGTTTTACAATACGTGAACACATATGAATAATATGATACATCTTCTTATATTATCAAATACGTCTACAAAATTACTATTACAAGTTTCAATACAAAATACAAATGATTTGATTATAATGATATATCAATTTCAATGTACATGTGCTTATTTCATAACAGAGTTTAAAGAGAAACATGAAATATGGTACAGTTTATGTGCTTATTTCATAACAGAGTTTGACGAGAAACATGAAATATAGTACAGCGATAAAGCATATTGTTCAGTATACGTTTCACAATTTAACGCTTAAAATTAATTATACACAAATATTGGAGTGGTTAATGATGAAATGGATTTTTTTTTCAATTTAATTATAATCATATAACAATTTCAATGTACATGTGCTTATTTCATAACAGAGTTTAACGAGAAACATGAAATATGGTACAGCGATAAAGCTTATTGTTCAGTACACGTTTCACAATTTAACGCTTAAAATTAATTATACACAAATATTGGAGTGGACTAATGATGTAATAGTTTTTTTTTATAAATTTAAATATAATCATATAGAAATTTCAATATACATGTGCTTATTTCATAACAGAGTTTGACGAGAAACATGAAATATAGTACAGCGATAAAGCATATTGTTCAGTATACGTTTCACAATTTAACTCTTAAAATTAATTATACACAAATATTGGAGTGGTTAATGATGTAATGGATTTTTTTTTAATTTAATTATAATCATATCGCAATTTCAATGTACATGTGCTCATTTCATAACAGTGTTTGACGAAAAACATGAAATATAGTACAGCGATAAAGCATATGGTTCAGGATACATTTCACAATTTAATGCTTAAAACTAATTATACACAAATATTAGATGGCCTAATGATGCTATGGATTTTTTTGAAATTCCATATGTTGGGTATCAATTGAAAGAAAAAAATTAAAAAATTGAAAAACATTCTTTTTTTTTAAATAGTGCAATATATTTCTAGAAATAATTATCGAAAATATCCACGCAGTGTTGTTAGAAGTTTAATCAACATTTATTTATAAAAATAAAAAATAAGATTAGGTATAAAAAATTGGGTTATATATGTAGCGTATAGATATAATATATATATATATATATATATATATATATATATATATATATATATATATATATATATATATATATATATAAATATATATATACATATATACACACACATATATATATATATATATATATACATATATACACACACATATATATATATATATATATATATATATATATATATATATTAAATGTATACACACACACACATTTATGTTTGTGCGTGTGCGTTTGCGTTTACATTTGCGTCAGTGTTGAAACTGAATTACCGCATCAAAATTTACATTTCACTTTTATAAAGAATATGATGTTTAAATATATTGATATATAATTTAGAAAATATAGTTTTGTAGCAGATTATTAAATATATAAATAATCAAGTTATTCTGATCTTTTAATATTTTTAATATTTGAAATCTTTGAAGAATCTTTGCTAATTGCCCACCTGAAAATGTTGTCATACAACGAAACCTAGGTCGTGGTAAAGAATTTAAATAAAGTAGAAATAATTTTACATCACGTAGTTTCATTTAATTGTGAATAATGAATTCCTATAAAATTAAACCCAAATATATTCAATATTTGAAGTTATTAATTATAAATTTAGTTGTTTCAACCAATAAAAAATATATTCAAGAAATTTTAAGATTGTTTTATTCGCCGATTGGTCGAAACTTTATTTTATATATTTGATTTATCGCATAATTCTATCATATTAATAGGGAAAATAATATCACAACATAATAGCGATTTGATTATTTGTAACAAATTTATAAACTCATCACTACTATGTGTAATACATTATCTTCCATTGTTTTGATTTACAAAGAAGATCACTTAACTTGGGTGAAATAATTAAGTCTGTGGGTAATTATGTTAACAAAGTCAAAGAAATTTATTAAACTATCAAAAAATAGGTCATTTCCAAATCATACTATATTCTTTTTAATGAGATGTAATAGTAAGGAAAAATTAAAATGTAAGAAAATGTAGTAAATACGAACTCGTTAAACGGTACAACAGCCAATATTAAATCAGATTTCCGGCCGGTAGAACCAAATATTAGTAATTTGCCTTCTGTTAGAAGCCTCACATCAGTCTTGAAATTCCTATTATCTTGAAAAACTTTACAAAAATGTAATTAATTACGTTTGTAACCAAGTAAAATCGTTGAGAATTAATTGCCGTAGTCAACAGACAATGCTGTAGAAAGCTTTTAGTAAAAAAAGAGAATAATCTACAACATCAGTAACAAATATAAGATAGATAAAAATAGTTTTATTGATTTTTATTTAACTTTAAAAATTTGTTTTATTTAAACTTTAAAAATTTGTTTTATTTTCAGAGTTTAAATGGCTTTCTAGAGTTTATTTCTAACATATATAGATGTAAAAAAATGTTCAAAGGCATAAAATTAGAACCACTAACTTCTGTCCACAGCTTTGTCTGCGTAGACTAGAGTAACTTAGCGGATATGTCAACCCAGGCTTTGATTTATATCTATTCCAATTATTTTCAAAATTGGTTCGAGTTATAAGGAAAGAAAATTTTGTATGCGGCAACCGTGCTCGGATTTGAGATTTTAGGAGATATTGCATTAGATTTTTTACACGCTAAAATCAATTTTGCAAAATTTTCCTTGCAGACGATGCAACGTGATCAAGTATGAATATATTCAGTGTAAAATGGATATTACTCCTCAGGAACTACTCTAAATTTTTGGGTTAAAAGTTTATACAGACTACAATTTCAACTAAAAACTTTAATTTTTGTCGTAAAGGACACAAAATCTCTAAAGCCATTAGTTGGTTCGAATTATACTTTTTAAGAAGAATAATACAATGAATCTAAACAACATAAAATAACTTTAGACACCATTAAATTAACACCAAAGAAAACGAAGTTACAAACGATTTTATATAACAAAAATTATTTTCACTTTCCCGTAAAATCAGCTTTTCTCATTTACCTAAATTCATGCTTGTAGTGTCAATATGCAAAATTTGCGTAAGCTTCTAAGTACTTCCACTAAAGTGACAAATATTATTTCCATATTAAATTATTTGCCGATAGATACACTTTATTCTCTGTGTCGTCCGTTTTGAATCAAATTAATACGCATTTCCCATTCGAAATATAAAATTCAATACCGATCTCTTTTAACTCCTGCCTGGTTCTAATTAATTCATTGAGACTAATGTAGAAGTAGTGAAAATGCGAAAAATAAATAATCATTATACTGTAAGTATTAAACCATTATATAGTCAAATTATTTCACTGCTTTTGGATGGTTACGGATAAAGTTGATCAAAGCGTCCTAAATTCAAATATTCAAATTTTATGTAAATTTGTTGATTACTTTCATTTCTGTAACCTAAACAAAAGTTTGTTAGTATTTCAATCTCATTAAACTATTAGATGTAAAATTTCTAGGGGCGCAATCTATTCAAGTTACTATTAATTCACTTTACTGACTATTAGAGTCAAAACTTAATTCTACGTATATTCTACATACGAAAAATTAATAATTTGGCATTAATCATTAAATATTTAGGTATTTTTTCGTTATCTTTAGATTAAACTTAATTGATTAATATATTATTTAATAATTATCGATACTGAAATGAGTTTTCTATTAAAATAAGAGAGCAAGTTTCATAACCTTATGAAACTTGCTCTTTTAAGTATTGGCCCGGTGTTGACATTTGGTCCGGTTGATTTTATTTAAATTAAAATTATTTTATTAGAGAGGGGAGGGATTAAAATGATTTTTAGAAATAGAATGTAAAACATAACAAAAGTAAAAGACGACATTTTAGATTTGAATGGGAATTTTCGTTTAGTTTTATTTTTTATTTTTATTAGAAAGTATAATACGTACTTGATATAGAAAATATCTCAATGGAAATAGTATAATCGTAAAATGATCTTAAGTATAAAATGTGGATAGAGGAGTTGAGAGACACAAGAAGAAAGGTATATTAATTGTCTGGGTAAAAAACAAAATACTTTTTCAGGAGAATTTCTAAAAGGCATAGTACGGACGTACTACGTGTATTTGCATATATGTTCATCACATAATGTGTGCGTGTGTTAAACATTATTAATTCAAATCAATCAATACTTTTATTTAATTAATCAAATGTTGAAAGGTAATGCTATAACTGGACGGAAACTAGGCAACCAATGGCTTTGTTTCTTTTTAAAATTTACTATGAATATCAACTTTTATTTACTAGTAATTAATTTTTTTTTCTTAGTCACTCTTGACAGAGTGGTCGTGATCATGATTCGGCCGGTTCCTTTGCCACTGCCGCCCTCGCGATGTGATGCCATGTAGTTCAGTGTTTTGCGGAGTGAGAGCAGTCATTTACACTGGAGTGCGTCGCAGATTTTATTAGGTCTGTCCACCGTGTCGAAGAGCGTCCGCGGGATCGTTTGCCTTCGACTCTGCCTTGCACCACCAGTCGTTCCATGGAGTTCTCGTTACAGGTGACATGTCCAAAGAATTTGAGGATTCGCAATTCCACAGTCGACGATAATCTCTCTTTGATGTTAAGTTCCTTGAGGATCGAAACGTTGGTTCGGTGCGCGGTCCATGGGATCCTAAGCAAATTTCCTCCAGCACCACATTTCCAGCGCGTCAATTTTGTGGCGGTCTTGCATCCTCAGCATCCACGTCTCAGCTCCATATAGAAAAATCGGAAAAACCAGGCATTTCATAAGTCGAACCTTTGTGTTTCTAGTTATTCTGCGGTCTTTCCCGATCTTTGTGAGTTTTTCCACTGATGATCTCGTCACGGCGCAACGTCGTCGAAACTCATCCTCGCAACCTCCATCATTAGCGTTAGTGGAGCCCAGATATACGTAGCTCTTCACTACCTGGCATCCTGCTATATTTTGGATGTTCGGTTGGTTATTGTTAGCATGATCTACAATCATCATTTTAGTCTTATCGCGATTGATTGTAAGCCCAAACTCCAATTCTGTGGTCTCCAGTCGTTGTAGGAGAGACTCAATTTTAATGTTTTGTTGACGCTAGGAGGGTGGTGTCATCTGCGTGTCTCAAGTTTGGTATCTTCCGACCCCCACCGATATTCCCTTATTCCAATCTTCAAGAACTATACGCATTAGGTATTCTGTGTATATGTTGAAGAGAAGAGGAGAAAATATACGGCCCTGTCTAACACCTGCTTGCGTTTTGAAGCGTTTGGAGTCAATACCGTCTACTCGGACCGCGGCTGTGCCATCTTCGTATAGACGCCTAATGAGTTGTACAAGATGATGCGGTACACCCATTTCCGTCAGCACCAGCCACAGTTTCCACCACTTCACGGTATCGAAGGTTTTTCTGAAATCGACGAAGCACATATAGAGGGCAATGTTAAACTCTCTAGCCTTCTCTACAATTTGTCGCAATATCAGCAGCTGTTCTCTTGTACCTCGACCTTTTACATAATCAGCTTGTTCGGAGGCGATTTCTCGGGACAAAAAACTCTGAAGCCTTGTGTTAAAATATGCAGCATTATTTTACTGGCGTGGGATATTAGGGAAATGAGTCTGTAGCTACTGCACTTTTTCGTCTATCCTTTTTTGTGTAAAGGTATGAATATGGAGTATGACCAATAGCTCGGCCAAACTCCAGTGACCCATATACGACAGCAGATGGTGTGCAGTATGTTTACTCCGACTTCCCCCATCGCTTTCACTGTCTCGATCGGGATCTCATCAATGCCTACAGTCTCGTTCCGTTTAAGATGGTCTATAGCGGCCCGCACCTCATCTTTTAATATGATTGGCTCTTGCTCTGTGGTTTCTTGGTAGGGTGTTATGTTTGTTGCTGTGTCAGCAAACAGAGACACTTAGTCCCGTGATAATACTATTACATCGCTCTAGCTCGTGGTCTAATACATGGAGCTTTCCTTCACCATTGAGACCCTTCACATTCTAGGTCCCAATGCGAATGTTATCACGAAGTTGCAGTTTCGTTTTACCAGAGATTTTGTTTCCATGGGGCGCCTGGCTGCATATTCCCTCATGACCAGTGACCAATTTCACTCCCTGGTTCCCGGACAACTCAGGGCGCCGGTCGCTACGCGGATCGCCAGGCACACGTTTACTCTTATTCGACTTCTTCATGACTCTCTTGGGAAATTAGTACGGTGGTTTCCCGTTTGCTTCTGCACCAGGACTTTTAGGGGGTATTTGGTCCCCAAGGTTTCTGACACCTCTTCCGTACAGGTTACCCTGACGGGTATATATGGTTATACGTAACTAATATAGGAAAATATTTGGATATCTATGGAATATTTAATATTAAACTGTACATGTATTAAAAACGAAGCTTTACAAAACTGAAATTTGATCTAGTTGAAAAAAATTAAAAGTAGAAAAGTTAGGTATTAATAATTTCACTAAATATCACTGAATTGTGATGCCGCAGGCGGCGTCCACTTTTCCGATATCAACATTTTTCCAGCAGAATACATATCAAAACTGAACGCCATCTACGGCTTCACATTTCAGTAATGAAAATTTTTCAGTGAACTTATGATTATCTAACTTGTTATCCTACTCTCCAGTTTTTTACATAGTCTGATTATAGTTTTATATACCCTCATTTTTATTTTACACTTTTTGGCAGTTTGCTTTCCTAGACATAGTTTGAAATCGGGTGCATAGAGAACCTTGTATTTTTATTATTTGTGCTACAGTTGGTTATTTTTTCATTTTTACGAAAAAATTATTATTTTATCTTTAAAATAATTATCCTGTTGAATGACATCCTTTTTGATGAAGTTCGGCTTTTTTGATTCGGTTTTTTTTATTGGAAACCAGCCAAAACATATTTTGAAATTTGAAATTTATGAATTATTTCATTTCGTTTCTTTTACTTATTATTAATAATTTTTCATATGTGTAACGATCTAACTAAACACATATTTGTGATCGTTAGATCCTAACCTGATTTATATTTTCAAGTTTTTCCTCAAAACATTCATAATGCATAACATGAAACCAAATGTTTGCAACGATTTCTTCACATAAACCCTAAGAACTGAAAAAGTCAGCTCAAAGAGGTAGATTGTTCCATAAATAATTTACTCGATATACTCGACAGGAGAATATGTGTCAATTACCAACCACTCAGGATTTCCTCGTATCTAGTTTCAAGTCATTATCTTCTACAGATAAATAGCCACTAAGTCGTCGACATTCTTTATTAGAAGCACGAAAGTAAGAAAACACAAATGGATAGAAGGATTTTGCCACATCAAAGTAGGTGAAAACGTCGCCATGGTTCGAAAAATTTAATAAATATTTCCTTTTGAATGATGTACTATTTACCAGACTTATTCGATCCATATACTTCATTTCCAGACATAAACTTAAAAAACTTATTCGATCCATATACTTAATTTCAAAATATATACTTAATTTCCAAACTCGGTAATCTTGTAATTAAAATTTATATTTATTCGCCAGACTGCAACATGAGTTACATCAACACTTATTTTGTCATGCATCTTCTATATGTCGAAGTAAATTAAAATTTCCGAATAAAAGTATCTAAATGGAAATACTGTGATCATAATTTTTGCTTTGTGTGCAAAAATTAATAAGAGGTTTGAACACGTCGTTAATTTGCGGGTCCAAACTTGTCTGAAAATTAATTATTATTTTCATTCGTCTTTAAAATATTTTAAAAAGAATAAGCAATCTTTCCTATTAACGGATTTTAATAATTTTTTTGTATCCATAATTTTCTCCATAGTGCATTATACAGTCTTCAATATTATTTAGTTCAAAATATATTGGATGAGATTACCCATATAACTTTGAATTTTTCTAATGGATTTATACACAATGAAGTGATTAAAAAATAATCGAAATTTTGAGCTACTTACTCGGATTTCTTATGTACATTAACGGATATCAAAAAAAATTAACTGAATTTGCTCTCAAAATAGCAGACAATAACTTTAGGATTTTCTCTCATGAAACTAGTAATTAGAAATATTCGTGTACACAATACAATACAGTGGATATAGTTAATATTTTACCATATCGATCGCATCTTATCATAATTAATATAACTAGCTGACCCGTGCGACGTCTTCGCACTATATCGCCATCTAGCGTGTTCCAAGTATACAATTTGGCTAAGATATTTGATGTGTCGCCCACAGATGGCGCTCATGCCAATTGTTATAAAAATTAATTTTTTTATTAACAAAAAGATTTTTTTCGAATGTTTTTATATTTTTCACCCAAAGTAGAAAACATAAGCTTTAAGTGGGTATTTTTTTTTTTTTTTTGGTGCAGTAGTTAAAGAAATCGAGCCGCTCGACCAAAAAACACTTTTAGAAATAATATATTTAGATAGTAAATCAATGTTTTAATATTTTATTGTTACTTGCAACGGAAAAACTGAGAAACCATTTATTTAGTTTCGATAAAATATTTATTTAGTCTCAAGTAGGAAAAATTATGAAGCTTAATCAATAAAATATAGACAAATTTAATAAGAGTAAATATTGAAAAGCTTTATTGCAATAGAATGGTTAAAGACATATAGGACGAAATGTACAAAAAAGTGATGCAAAAATAGGACATACTTATGTAATTAGAGTACGTATTTGACGAAAGACCTAAAGTTTTTAATTATTTTTTCTAATAAAAATGATCAACCACAGTTTGTGACGAAACACATAAAATCCTAATATTATGGGCAAATGGTGGACAAAACATGTTATTTGCATTTACAGTTAAAATTATATTTGTTACTAAGGGTTTTTTTCGGTATTTAAATACTGAAAACTTTCTTAGCGCGGAAAATATCTGATACAGAGATATGTTATATTTGTATTTTTTTAATATGGAGTGGAATATTTTAATTAGAAATATAAAAAATATATAATGTTTAAAAGATTTAGTTTTTAACACTTATTTCTTAAAACTGCGTAAAGTATAACGTGTGTTAATAGTTTTATGCAATGAATGCCATCTGAAAATTAATTATTTTACTACATGAGATAACTTTAAACATTATCATACCTGCAAAACATATTACAGTATCATATTTAAAAACAAAAACTTCCTCTTTCCAATCTAAACTTTGATTTACACTAAGTAGAATAATTTATCGTTTGAAGAGCAGAATCAGTGAATGTATTTAGGTATTTCGAAAGGAAAAATGAACAAATATAAGAAAAATTAAATTACCGTTGTATGACCATATGACCAAAGCAGTATTAAACATAGAAGAAAGAAGGAAAGGAAGAAGGAAAGATCGAAGAAGAGAGCTGCTGCCACCTGGAACAGCACTATAGACTTCTTATCTTAATATTAAAAATTTGATTTCAATGGCAACAAACGATAGACTGTTGTGGCGAAAATGTCCGACGAAGGCTGACCCCAAACTAGATATGGGACCATAGCGAGGAGAAAGTAGAAGATAAAACGAAATTCCTAAATTGAAACCGAACCTTAAATACAAACAATAAATAAGTACCTGGATTTCAAAATGCCGATGATATAGAATTAAATTGATTTCCATTTAAATGATTATGCAGTTATCGGTTTAAACGATTTGCGTATTTTTCTTTTTCATATTAGGAACATTGAAAAATACTGTAAGTATTAGTTTAAACCAGGATTAGAAAAAAAGATTTTATAATAAAATCTGTGCCTTTATTAAGTTTAAAAAAATTTAAGAAATAAAAGACCAAATCAAGTATAAAGTATTTATTATAAAATATATAAAATAATATGATATAGTTTAAGCAGCTTAGAATATTTTATTTGAATATTAAACCACTTATTAAAACACGCAAATTAGGTAGCTTTCTATGCATTTCAGGATGTAATTCAAAATATTACGTTCTACATTTTTCTTACTAAGCATCCCGCCTCGTCTTCGCACGGGTAATCAACGATTTTGTTCTTAACCACTACTTCTTAATACACCAACTTAAGAGAAAGTATTAAGTTCCGGTTTCCAAGGCTGTCGTTGCTTTTATATTGTCAATGCTACAGGAATGACCGCGCCCCATCGCTCACCTTATGTAAGTCCGTCTCTCGCGTCGACCGCGTATGACCGCATCCTGCGTGAAAGCCGGCACGTATAATTTTAGTCATTTCAAGACATCGTCATACCTTAAAAACTATTAATTAAAAAATTACGATCTAAAGGATTAACACAGTATTGTAAAATAAGGTACAGAAAAATGAGATTCAAAAATGTTGTTTTTGTATAGTAAAATATTCATTATGGATTTTATATATTAGTCACACATATGCTGTGGCGTACTCTATTGTGAGACTCAAGAAAAATATTGCCATACATTGTTTTCGTTTTTCAATAAAATTAATGCGAATATTGTATCATTCTTCTATAAGAAATATAGCAACCAGTAGACAACCACTAATCATGTAATAACCCCACATTTAGGCATTTAATTTTGCCCCGTAAACCCTTAGCTGATTTTGTAAATATTAACTATTATAAGTTTAATTTTATTGGTTAGTATGCATATGTACTAATTATAATTAATAGTAATAAATTTTAATTGTTATTTAGTTTTTAAAGTTATTATTACAAAAAAATAAATAATAACGACTGTAAGTTTAATATTATTGGTTAGTATGCGTGTGCACTAATTTTAATTAATAGTAATAATTTTTAACTGTTATTTAGTTTTTAAAGTTATTATTACAAAAAAATAAATGAAAACGAGTATAAGTTTAATTTTATTGGTTAGTATGAATGTGTACTAATTTTAATTAATAGTAATAATTTTTAACCGCTATTAACTTTTTTAAGTTATTTTTACAAAAAATGATAAATAAATAAAAAAATCTGAATAGTTTTACTAATTGGTGTTCAGAAATCCTTTGAAGTTATCAGAAGTACGTTCAAAGCTTTTTTCAAATGTATACTATTCCCATATGTTTGTGAATGGCTGAAAATTTATAAATTTCATATATTCTGACTGACGTCCATTGGATGAAATTGAATTCTTCGTAATGGCTTCTTTTTTAATAAATAATGATATTTTTGGAACAAGTGTTTAACATTTTCAGTAACAATGTTAATAATTTAATAAAATTTCCATCATTAAATTTAGAAAATAAACTTTTTTTACATATCAATTCTTTGTCCAAACTTATTGCTTGATTTATTTCAAATTTTAAACTAGTTGGAAATAAGTTCGCTAAAATACCAATATCATTTTTAAAGACGAAGTGACGTAAACTGTAAAATGACATGAATCAAAATAAATCTGTTGGACTTCGATCGTCATTTTGTTTGTGTTGCTCATTTCACCAAAAATCTGCAAATAAATAGATATTTTAAAAAGCGGTTTTATACAAAGTTGTGAAAAACGGAACATGTTATCACATGTTCCGTTTTTCATATCTTTGTAGGTTTGCATTTGAGATTGCACTATTAATAATTACACACGGTATACGTCATTTCCAATTTTGCAATTATCTTGTATGAACCAAAAGCAAAAAATAAAAAATTTTGATTCTATCGTGTATAAGTATGATTCTTAATTTTCAAATTGAACTTAATTTTGAAAATCAATATATTTAATGATCACAACGTAACAACGGAAGTTTGATTGTAAAATTATATTAACAGAAACCTTTAAATGAAAAAAAAGAAAAAGTAAAAGATATTGTTCCGTTAGGACAGATTCTTTATGCAAAAATATATTTCTTGACTGCAGAGTATTTCGTTTGTCAGACAAAATATTGTAATCCAAAAACGGTAAGAACATTGGATTGGAGACTGTGGGGTAGGGAAAGGCGGTAGAGTAAGTGAAAATAGGAAAAGCGAAGTAGCGAGAGATGGCAGAAAACAGAACAAGTGGGATATGTGTAATGTGGGGTAGGTAGATATGAAGAAAAGAAGCTTGGACGAGCTAGCGAGGTATAAAAAGAAGAATAATGGGGGAGGGTGGAGAGCGAGAGAGAGATAGAGAGAGAGAGACAGAGATAAAAAAGAGACGGAGATTTTAAAACATGTAAAAATATTGCATGAGGTTCAATTGAATTGGATTCGAACGAGGGTGCTAGCAACTGTGGAACAAGAGAGGAAATATATTGAAGAAAATAACTGTTGAGGAAAATATTGTTCCAGTAAAATTTCATATTCCAGTAAGATTTATAGTTTTGATATTCCTTCGTCTTGTTTTCCGAATTATTAGATTTCTATTCCCTTTAATATCGTATTAATATTTTGGCAATAGAAAAAATACATAAACAATAATTAATGGAAATGGAATTTAATGGTAAATTACAACGTAAGTTACACTGAATTTGTAAAAAAAACATTTCAATTATTTTGATATTCCTTCATCTTGTTTTCCAAATTATTAGATTTCTATTCCCTTTAATATCGTATTAATGTTTTGGCAATAGAAAAAATACATAAAAAAGAATTAATGGAAATGGAATTTAATGGTAAATTACAACGTAAGTTATACTGAATTTGCAAAAAAATATTTCAATTATTTTGATATTTTCTTATTGATTACCATATACGTTCCTTACCTTTTTACACTACATTTTTTTCATTTTGCTTAAGCAAATCTGATATTTTTCAATGAAAAAAGTCCACTAATATAGCATGAGCTAAAAAAATAAAAGAAAGTACATGTCCTTATTTCCGAAACCATAATTTTCACCTACTCTATATTAATCGTCTGTCGGAATCCAATCTGTGCTAAAAACTCATTAAGTTATGCCATGAATTATTTTATTACCGTTCGTAATGAAAAAGACGCTCTTAAAACTTCATTAGTCATTCCTTCCATCCCTTTGTCAGAGTTAATTCTATACATAAGGATCTTGCACGTCCATTAGCAGATTGCGGTCTCATTTAATTTGCATCAAAATGTAGAAAAAACAACTTTTAAACAAGAGACTGATTTATATAATATTCAGTTTTAAATTAACGTTTTATATACCCTTCCCATCTCTCTCATTTTTCAACTATACTTTATACGTGTTCCATCACACATTGGTGGCATTGTTATAATATAGGATTGTATAAACATTATTTTCCAATTAATTTATTGTTCGTGATTATAAAACTAAGTAGAAAACGTTAATGAAAATTTTAATGTCTTTCTGAAGAAATGACTTGCAAATTTACAGTTTCAACGAAAAAAATTCAATTGCTCTGAAAACCACGTTTCGAATATAATTAGTTTGACGTACAGAATCACATGTGAATAATAGGTATATTCTTTGTTTCATACTATATATACTTTTGCAGCATTTTTTCTTGAAATACGCGTTCCCACAATGAAGATTTTGTTAACACACCGTCATATATTTCAAAGCGTTTTATAGAAAACTACAATACCAAAAGAAAATTTGACGTG
The DNA here is from genome assembly GCA_039881145.1 of Druceiella hillmani. NCBI lineage: Eukaryota > Metazoa > Arthropoda > Insecta > Lepidoptera > Hepialidae > Druceiella > Druceiella hillmani. Next base: position 2,875,497 of record JAYKKI010000115.1, on the reverse strand, counting down.
TATAAATATAAATATATGTCTATCTGAATCTATAATCTTATAAACGGTTTTGCAAATTAAGCTTCAGGAACTTGAGTTCAAATATTATTATTTAAAAATTGAGTATCTATTAAGGATTTAATATAACACTGGCGTGACCCGTGCGAAGTCTTCGCACTATATCAATTTGCGTGGTAGATTATAAATATTTACACATGAGAAAATGAACTCACAGCTGTCATATTAGTTACAACAGAGTGTTTAGAGTCAATTTAATAAATCAAAATTGATTGCAGGTATTCAATTCATTTCTAATTTTGCACGCTGCTTATTACGTTTTTATTCCATTATGAAGCTCAGATAACAGATCAAACAAATATTTTACTAAAATTGACATATAGAGGCGCAAGTATCAAAAGCATTGAGCTAAAGCTCCACTTTATTTATACGTGAGTGGATTTGAAATTAAACAAAAATATTACCGACCGTCAATCATATTGACGTTGAGCCGTTAGATGGCAGCATTGCTGTTTTGTGTATATAATTTTAATAATTAATTAATTTGCAAAAACAATAGCAATAATAAATTTTTTAGTTGTGAATGCCGGTAGAGCAAGCAATTATCTATAAAATGATATATAATTTATGTGGATTAGTTGTGACGTTTTTTCTAAAAAGGGAGAGTAACATCTTAACCTTAGCGTATTAATATATATGATGATGATGATGATATACAAATATTAGCGCTATATATTTTGATATGGACCTCGTATCCTTGTATCTCTGATGGTTTATGTAACGCATACCAAGATGCTATCTGACGATTTTTTCCTATAACATCGATATTCATCGTCACAGCTTGAGTAATTTTTATAAAATATTCAAATATTATAAATACACACCTTTCTAGTTAACAAATCTATAATAAACATTGTGTTATAATCCGTTATGTAATTACAAAAAAATTACGTACATATATACGGACGAAAACGGTGTCTATACTGCTTTATAATATATATTGATTCTATGAATTTTATTAAATGATTAGCGTAGATGCGAGGAAAGGAATCGAACATTCAATCGAAAAACCCTAAGTCTCTCTTTTTAAGTATTAATATTGCAAATCGCAGACGGGTATGAAGATTTATTCCTTTCCATTTACTTCGAATCCATTCGCTTATTTAGAGTCGTGATGTGTATACGGAAGCGCATCCACTTGTTGTAAACGACAGATAATGTAATATCCAAAATACGTTCGATTTTATATTTGTACGCGGGTAGTGTCGACTAAATTGGCACCGTTGTTTAGCAACTAGTTTAGATAGAATCAATATTTCTTTCATCGTCTTTTTTTATTTATACTCCAACTGCTGCTTAGTGTATTTCTCCTCTTTATTAGGCAAGTGATACTGATATTTATTTTTTCTAAAGCCAGTTCTTTCCAACCACTTTCTAAATATCCTTAAATCATCCACTACCTCATGTTCAATGCGGCTGCTTCCGGTCTAGGGTTTCCACTCCAAAATTTCCTTGTTCCACCTACCATCCATTCCACAGCGGATGTGACCAGTTCAATACTATTTTCTTTGCGGAATGGCAATCTCCATAATAAAAAGATGATCTTATTCACGTCCACAGAGTTTATTCTTCGTTGCTAAATAAAAAAAACGCCGACCATCAAGCGCTAGTAAAAAAATGATACTCTAGATACACATAGCGTTAAGTTAGATTAGGTTTTTTTTCAAGTAAATTAAATAAAGATATAAAATAAAATTATTAGATGGTTGCGTTTATAAAAATGTTTTTAGTAATTTAATCAGTAAGAGACATCATGAGACTCAAAGTCATATATTTATGTAAATTATTTTCTTATCTTAAAAAGAACAATTGAATTCATTTACCCATTATATGGGGTTTTATATATTGAAAATCAATTATATAAAAATAAACCATATTTTAAGTATAAAGTAAAACATATTTATATAAAAGTAAATTTATGAATTGACTTAAAATCAAATAACCGTTTTTGCTTTGCTAATTGACGTAATACGTTGAATTTCTAGGAGCCAAATAAATACGGCTACGTTAATGAAAGGAATTGGCAATTTGGAAAAAATAAGACTAACCTGTTACTGAACAGCTCCTTTTAAACCAATATCCCTGTTTGTACGAAAACATATGCGAAGCTTTTCCGAACAAATCATATCGTGTCTTGTTTTTGGGGAATTTTTATTACATTTGTAATGCCCGAAAGCTTTTCAGATAAACGCACATGATGTTTTACAAATTTGACAACATGTTTTATATTATTCTCTATGTCTGTTCATGGGTAGTATTGTGGCATCAAAATAATATTTAAATTTGTTTTCTATTATATGATAATTAATTATTATTGCTCCGAGTTTTTTTTTTAATTTGTTGTAATTTAAAAATTATTTAAAAAAAGATAGTAACAATTAAATGAAACTACGTGATGTAGTATTATTTCTACTTTCTTTAATTTCTTTACCACGACCTAGGTTTCATTGTATTACAACATCTTCAGGTGGGATATTAGCAAAGATGAATCGTTGCTAATTTGAATCTTTGCTAATATCCCATCTGAAGATGTTGTAATATAACGAAACCTAGGTCGTTGTAAAGAAATTAAAGAAAGTAGAAATAATACTACATCTCGTAGTTTCATTTATATATTATATTATATGTATATATATATATATATATATATATATATATATATATATATATATTTATATATATATATATATATATATATATGTATTTATATATGTATATATATAATGTGTGCGTATGTATTAAATTTCGATTTCATTATTCAAAAAATTCCGAAAAAACCTACTACTATACTATTAATCAAACAAATTGTTTATTTTTTTTAAATAATGTATTATAAAGTAATTTGAATCACCGGAATTTATCAAGTAAACTGAATGATTCTTTTGTATTTGGAAGGGTATTCTCCCATTATGGTTCCATAAATTTGGTTAGAATCTAACTACAGAGGTTAGATATGCCATAAAATTCCTCAACACGGAATGGCATAGGTGTCATGATTGAATTTGAATAATATTTTTATAATAATATTCTACTGAAACATGACTAAAGGCGACATAAACTTGCTCTTTGGTAAAATCATTGTCTAGTGATGGAGCCGGAATAGGGTTGACAGGTAATCTTAAGTGACGAGGAGCAAGCTCATCGCGTTTATCTCGTTCGACTTGTCTTGTTAGTAGCAAGAAGTCAACAAGTTAGTGTATATTATACGTACAAAGTCATGAGGAATAAACTCATTGAGTTTGACCTCGTTTTACTAATCTTGAAGTAAGCGAGAAAATAAATATATAGGTAAGAATTCAGACTTATATACAAAGGCATGAAGCAACTAAGAGTTTAGTGGGTTGGTAAACAAGTAAATTCAGTACGTAAGTATACACAAGTGCATGAAGTGACTAGGTGAATAGTGAAATAAATATATATAAGTTCATACAGAGGCATATAGCAACCATACTATTAATAGACAAATAAGCACTTATGAACAGACATATAAAAAAACCATGAAGTAATTAGAATAATAATATATAGATATATAGAATGGACCGAATTATAGAGACGTAAAGCTATTGAGTAGGTTGAAGTCAATAGAAATGTAGCACTCATCTATGTCCATGCATATGAAAGAGGAGAGAAGCATTTACTTGACACGTATTCCAACAATCTTTAGCCATAGTGCTATTTTGCAAATTTTTAACATTGCAGACTTTTGAGACAGCACTGGAAAAATTGTAAGTATAAAAATTATAGGTAAAGTAAAAATATTGTTATTATACTCTCTACTTTATACTTGTTTACCCGTTAATGGAGAGGACAGGGTTTGATAAGTTACTTCTTACTTTCGTGTCTCCAATTTCCAATGTGTAAGTAATTTTCCCTTGCGAGCTTCCATTTGACATAGAGCTTCCGCCTGTATTATGGATTGCCATCACCCTTAAAGGCAATCCTTTACTATAAAGCAGCTCTTGTAAGTGGATAGAGTTGTTGACAAAGTGCCATTAAGATTGATAGGGTTCATTGGGTTTTATCATAATCATCGCATCTCACAGGATTTATTTTCAGAGAAAAATATTTATTTAAACAACTAGTCAATAATGGTTCATTCCATTCATTACAAGATATAAGTTTGAAACATCCACACACATAAATTAAATTTATTGGTAGAGTTTAACACCTTCGCTGTCTATCTCCCTATTATTCTATTTATTCATAATTGTTTTCCCATTTGCCACTCAATCTATTATATTAAATTGTTTTCTTCTCTAATTATAATAATAGTTATATGGACATATGAAGTACTTCGAAGTCAACGGACGTTGCTTTTATGTAGGTAGACTGAAAATTACAATAAACAATTAAAATAATTAATAAATTATATAATTTTTGACAATTTTTTAACGTAAAACTATTAAAATGTATTAATAAAAAAATCAATTCATGTAAGAAAATTGTAGAATTGGGCTCCCCGTACATTGGAAATATTTCCGAAAAAATTACTCAAGGGAAAATAATAAGAGTAAGAAAACACAAATATGTTGTTATCGGAATTTTTATTTGCTTGTCTGTTTATTTGTCCAAAAATAAGCAAGAATCACTGAAAGTATTCTGAATGGGGCTCTGATTAGTAAATTTTGTAGGATCTAAGGTAGTATATGAGCTTCAATAACAACTTTTCTTAACTGTAATACACAGTTAAGAAAAGGTATTTAGAAGTAAAATGGTAATTTAAAATTTTGTTATAAATCCCAAGCGTGGAATTGAATACATAACTTTATGGCAGATAATATGTTTCGATGGTCAACATCAATAAAGTCATGGGCACAGTTGGTATATAATATATGTAAAAATATGATCTGATATAGATAGGTAGTATAAATAAATTTTAACTAACAGTTTTTATGTTACAAAAACTTGGCAAATGTTTTTGTGCTTGTAATTAACACGCACTACTCTTATAATGAATATTTCATACATTCAATTCACATCCCATTTATGAAGTTTTAGCTTTTACTTTGAAACGTTTTTAGATTTCTTTCAAGTTTTTTTTGCAACTTAGTTGGATGCCAATGCCTTATTTATTTAATAATTTATTTCGACAAACACAATAAGTGATATTATCAGTTTCTTCTCTCGACTTGGTTATCTTCAACAATTAATGGGTGAACCAATTTTTTTCTACCTTGGAAAAAAGGAAACGAGTAAATTAAATTGAAAATTATTAAATAAGAATTCCAGGAAAAGGTTAATTTTTAATTAAGCTTTCATTTCTTTTAAACTCGACAACAATATATTTTGCAATAGTATAATAGATGAGAGATCAGTCCTTTAGAGGCAGCTGCAAGTTTCCAATGTATACTGCAAATAAGCTTTAAAAAACTAAAAGATGAAAGTTTCGTGAAAGTGTACGACTCTCCATATTCTTTGATCAAAGTCGGAGTTCGAATAATTTGAATTCTGGTCAAAAAACAACAATGGACATTGTACTATATGTACATAGGACTATTTAACTTCCATTTTTCTGACTTATCCACTTACTGTTCTGTATGAGCAGCGAACTGTAGGAACAAGAACGAAATCCATCACATTTTATAAATGCCAAAGGCAGATGTGACCCAAGTGATGATAAGTAGGGATTTGCATTCGAGAAAGATACTGATATTACATTTGCCTAATAATAATACAATAAATTTGTTTTATTGTTACCCTTTCTACACTATAAGGACCAAATTAATGAAAGTGCCACCATTGCAACAAAACTTGAAATTTTGGTTTTTTCTTTGAGAAATAAAGGTGCAGGAATATATACATATATATATATATATATATATATATATTTGTGTGTATATATATATATATATATATATATATATTCTGGTAGAATACCTCGCAGATGACCAACGTAGATGGTAGAATTCCGGTAGAATACCTCGTAGATGGCCAATACGAATATTCCTTTCCAGTCTGAACATCGTTGAGATAAATAATCACATGATTTATACTGATAATACAGAAAAATTAGTATGTTGCCACCAATTTGAGAAAAATATCTCTGGCATCTATTTAATATATTACTAGAAAATCTTGCATCTTAACGACCCTTTAGGTCTACATATGGTTGTAAATTTAAATTATTCCATTCCTGATCCTGTACTGTGTACCAGACAAATCGTGAAGGGAAGTAAATGCGATGGGTGTGCCAAATTACAGTGTCATAATTACTGCATTTGCACGTTTCAAAACTCGTTCGCTCAAAGATGTGGGGCATTTACATTCCTAGTATAGTTTATAGTCCATTAAATACTTTACAAAATTAAAATAATATGTCCTTAAACAATTTTATAATTTCCCAAGGGTTTTTTTGGCAAAGCACTTTAAATGTTTGTATATAATTTAAAAGAAAAAGCTCGTAGTGATTATATTATATTTTATTCCTAAAATTTAAGTTTTCAAATATTGTCGTGAATATGACCACAAAATTAATTTTAAAAGCATGATGGCAAAATGCATTCAATCTCGTTTTATGGAAATGTGGGTTTGAGACTTACTCTATAGAATGGCTTTATATTGTAGTTTGGTCAGTGATGAACAAAACAAACCTTTCAAAATATATATTGATAAAGTTATGATAGTTATGACTTTGTTACTTTTGGTGGCTTGTTTACGTAATAAAGAGTGGAATATGTCCCGTCCTTTATATTTCCCACTAAAATCTAAAGTACGTCCATACTCGTATTAGATACAAAAATATCCGAGATGTATCAAGTTATTTCTAATCTTTAAATCTTGTTTTTGATATTAATTTTTTATTATTTTACTTAAATATTTATACTACTATGGACATAGTAAAATAATATGCAGAACGTTATAGTAAACTAATACTCATAACCCCATAATAAAGTAATTAAAACCTTGGTAGTAGTTTTTCTATGTTTGTATTTAAGATAATCGACATAATGCGGATAATTTGTAGCTTTGATAGGTGTAGCTTAATCACTTAATATTTTTTTATTTTAAAAATTTCAAAAAATTATCCAGCTAAATTGTCTACTGCAGTCTTCCACAATTCTAAGTCCTCAACTTCTGGTATTTTGCTTGACTGAAAGAGGTGGGTTACGTCACAATAAGTCTGCCAACTGTCTAATTATTTCGAAGTCTTATATAAATATATAAATAGAAAATTAAGTAAATATAAAAATGTTAAAATGCAGTTTTGATTTTCCAAAAAAGTCTCAACTTAAAATGTTCAAAACTTGTGAAATGAACAAATATACGACATATAATCAAATCTTATTTTGAATCAGTTGAAACTGTTTAAGATGATAAAATTGCGTTGGATATTAACATAATTTTCATTTCTCTGCTTTATCCAAGTATCATTTTTTTTCAGTTATTTGAGACGCATGTTGTGAATTTTGTACATACTATTTTTAAGGCATTCGATTAAATTTCATAAAAAAAGCAATACCCCGTAATATTACTCGACAACAATATGGCCTGCGGATTGTTCTATTGGGTAAATTTATTCAGTCATCAGACTTCAACGTAATGATAATATCTTTTGATTACTGAACAAAAATATAAATCAAATTAATAAAAATGAAGTAAATTCCTATCAATAATTAAAAATTATGCTTTTGCGCAAAAAATCTCCATTCAAAATGTTAACAACTTTTAAAATGATTAAGAGGGAAGCTTTTTCTAAAACCAATGCCTCTGTACAAAATGCAAGAACTTTGCGAAGGCGAGTCATGTTTAAACATAAAGACAGAAAATTTGTTTGTAAATTGACTAAAATTAATAATGAACATTTCTCAATATTGCTTGCTGGTGATTCATATGGAAGCTAAATGATGGAATGTACTGAAATAACGAAAATAATTTTGACAAACACGAGTAAGCTAACTGACAAAGCAATGAAGAAGATTTGGTTGTTAGAGTAAATTAAGAAAACTTCAAGTGTGAGAAGAACTCATAATAGGTATTTTGAAGATATAAAAAATAAAAACCGAAAATTAAGAAATTTAGTTGGTCATATAATATTTTTAATTTAAATTATTGATTTTTTAATTTTTTCTATATATTCGTTACTAAACCTTTGCTTTGTACTACGTATCAAAATTATAGGTCAACGAAAATTAGCATTATTATTTTTTATAAATGAATCACTATAAAATTACCTGATATGTAAACGGTCGTATCTTTTGAATACTTTTGGATAGATGCGTTAATTTTTTTGAGATATAGATTCAAGGTATGAATATAAATTTTTTTAAGTCAAAGAGTTTAGTTTTTTTTATAATTATAAACTAGATATATCTGGCCCTTATAAAAAACTGGAAACAAAGTGATCGCATAAGTGCTTCATCCTTTCATTCTTAGATATGATAACTCTAAGAAAGGATGTAAGAATGGAAGCGACGACCACAAAGCTGGATGAAGAATAATTGATCATATTTTTTGGAGTTGGATGGATTTGATTTCCAGAATTCGTTTGAATTTTACGTCATGCTATTATAACGTTCAAGAAAATGTTTGTTTAAAATTAAACGTGGTTTTGAAAATAAAATTCCACATTAAAATATAATTTTGTTTTATCCATTTCAGGTATTTGAGACGCCTGTTGGGAATTGTGGAATCTATGGCATGTAATTCTAAATATTCAAATTCTAAAAACATTGCAACAAAACAACGTCCTTTAACCACTAATCAGCAATTATCGTTACTGGATTGTCTTATTTGATTAAACTCAGTCATTAGATTACAATCGAATGAAGTATTGATAGGAATACTTCTATAATATATCTTTAATAAATAATGCAAAATATTTGCGAAGCATAATGGGAAAAGAGTAAAATGAAAATGAAACAATAAAGATTTTTAAAGTTTATGGCACGTAATCAATTTAAAAAATTGTTATGTGTAAGCAAACCTCACAGCATGTGGGTTTCGTATACGCTTAGACATAAACATGTAAGGGATAAGTACTTCTTCCATCAAACTATTATGAATATTATTAATACTTTCCACCGTGTATGAATATATTTCCAACTATACTTTTAACAGATGTAAATATGTCGTGAATATCTCAAAGCTATGTAGCTTAGAATCAACGTTATAATTTTCTTTGAAACTTTGGGTAAACTAATTTTGACTTTAGCAGTTTTGGAGATAAAAGAGAGAAAATATTTTATTGTGGACATTGTCTTATTTAAATTTATTGCAAAGATTATCGTATATACAGTACTGAACAAGTAGTTTTTGAATTCTTATAACTTGCTTTTTCTATCGATATACAATACATGAAATGCAAAAAAGTCCAGTAATTTATGAACACTCTCAATAATTTCCCGGTACATGACTCTGATTAATAACTAATGTAATATATGTGGAAATACATATTTCCCTGTAAGGTAGTTTCTGAGAAAAAATTGAAGATATTTTTAAAAATTTGTTTAACTGAGAAAAATGATTTAACTGAGAAAAATATTTGAATAAAAAGTTTCGGTTCCTCTAAAATTTTAGTACAAATATCTTCTAAATATTAAGACGCGTACGTGGGTTAGCCGCTTTGCCACTAGGTCAATATATCAAATATCTCCATCAAATTGTTTTAAAAGAAAACGGCAGTGATAGACGAATATACGACTTGACAGGTAAACTGACAGAAACACGAGTAAACTTGTAAGGGTCTAATATTTTCCATTTGAGGTGCGGGAATCCCAATGGTATAACAAGTATTATGGAAAAAGGCTTGTGGTTAGTAGATCCTAAAGAAAAGGATGAGTATTTGCCGAAGAGTAGCAATCTAGGGATGGGTCTAATCATATATTTTATAAAAGCTTTCAATTTCATGTTAAGATATTTATATCATCATATTTGCATTTTAAAATATTTAGTTGAAATTATTATTTCTTAAATTTTGGGGCTATTTGTTAAGAGATTTATAAAATTCCTACATTCACTAAATATATGAAAACTTTGACATTTCTGACGGATAAAGCCTATGAAAAAATTTGAATACGCATTTGTAGTTATTCCGTGGTATAAAAATTGTTTTTTCTTTTTTTGTTGCACTTTTTATAAATATGTAACTTTAACAAGTGGAATGTTCAATAAATTTGTCTAAACATATTCCTCTTTCTTTAATTTCAAAATTTTCCTCATAGTTGCAAGAATTCAAAAGATTGGGAACTTCATGTTTCGTTTAACTTCGCTATGGTGAAAAAGTAATTCTGAAGAATTTAGTTTTTACAAGTTTTTGTAAACCGAAATATGTTATTTGTAAAAATAAAATATACCAAATTTATTTGACGACGAATTAAATGACTGTGGGGAAAATGGTCTTAATTTTACTATGACTTAACAGTTTACGGTTGATTTACGACCAATTGTATTCTGTTTTTTACTTTTGATTTTAGAACATAATTTTATCATTTCATTTTTAATTCAGTTGTATCTATATTATTTGATAAATTATTCTGAATCATATTCTTGCGTGTAAGTTGATAGCCGCTATTTTTTCGGTTCAACAAAATGCAGCAATATTTATGTTACATTTTTTCGGTTCAACAAAGTGCAGCAATATTTATGTTATCAATGTTACCATTTATTTTGTTCTGTATTAGTGCCCATAGTACCTTCCCAAAAAATACGTTTTATAAGCTGTCACCCTGTGGATATTAAGAATAATTATTTATAAGAGAATCTGAGTAGAAAGATACGAAATTAGAATAAAATTTTATTTTATATCCATTTGTTCACAATTTGTATGTAGGCTGGTACATAGACCAAACATTTTACTATTCAGTTTATTGGAACAACTTACTCAGTATAAACTCTGAACAGAAAGAAGTAATGAATTTCTTTCAAAAATTTCTTCTCCCATTTTGGCTTTTTTCCAAAAAAATGAGATCGCAAGAAAAATACTACAATTTTTGCATAATCCAATACAGTTGTGATATGATAATTCCATGGTGGTTCGTACTTTTATTTTTTTTTGTTACAAACCTTCATGAAAAGTGTGGTAATATTATTAAAATATTAGAATTACCATTTTGTTAATTCTCATTTGACATACATATTAGAATGAAAACGAAAACCATTTTCTTCAAATATTATAATAAATAAAGCAGAAACATATGGGCAATTATTTAATTTCAATTTTTTTTAATTTAAATTTTTAATTTTCTTTTAAAAATTGACATAAATTGACAGAAGAAATAATGATATAATAAAAAATGATATGAATAAAACGAATAAACTTAAATACAAGTGTATTATATAACAGAGTTCCATATCCCACTGAACATATTGAAAGGATCTATCAATAAAACCTAAGCTGCTCATCGCACGCATCGCCTTTTGTAATGAGGGGTCTCTCCATCTCTTCAGATAACATGTCCCTTTATGCTTGACCTTCTTTCCTTTTCTTCGATCGTGTAACGTGCATGTTTAACATAAGGATCACAAATCGCATAACTCTCTTATTTATATAAATCGCGTAAATAAGTATTTATATATCCTACAAGGAAGTAATTATTTTATTTATTTTTAATGACTATAAATATGTTCAATCAGAGAAAGGGAATAAATATGTAAATATGCGTTTTAGTCATATAAATAAATTCACGATTTTATAAAATTTCTGTAATAATTATAATAGATGAAAACAAAACATTATTATAAAATAATTTTTCGGAATTTAGCCCATTTTAAAGTAAACAAAGGCTACTATGACACGATTGGAATTTATAATTGGATATCGTAATGATGACTATGTAAAAGGTGGTGACTACACGGGCTTAGGAAATTGTTAATTGGTAGTGTTTTTTACTTTAATAATAACCAATCACTCCCTGTCTTTAAACATTCAAAGCTAATCGAAAAAATTTGCTTAATGATACTCTTCATTTGATAGAACTAAAAAATAAAGAAACAGGTTTTAAAAAAGCTTATAAAAGGATACTTTTAAAATTTCAATGTTGCAACTTTTATTTACAATTTAAACATGGAATTTCTTCTTTGCTGACATCAAAGAATTCTATTTCTTTGTTAACCCAAATAATATAAATATTAATTCTCATAATGCCAGGAAATTTTTGTTAACTCATGAATATCTCTCCATTTAAGTTTTATAGATAAAAGAATACGAATAAACTCTGTCACGAACGTATTTATAAAGTTTGGCAAGCAGCCAAGAGATAATAACCAGTGCAGTAACCAATTTATACCCCGTACTGCAGAGTTTTTGGAAGCTTGTGGAAAATCTTTGGACCCATTTAGTTTTAAATAGATAATCCCTTATAATAAAAAATGGTATAGTGAAAACTTTTCCGATTTACTTTAACCGATATAATTTATCGAGCGGTTTTTAAAAACGAGTTATATTAATGTCCTAAAGACAAATTGTTTGAGAATGCAGTTAATATGGACAAACATTTTATATATTTTTACTAGTATCACAATTACATTATATATATAGATAAATGATGAAATATAAAAACTTTGTTTTTTATTACAAAATGCAGCGACTTTCTATGTACATTTTAGATTTTTCTAGGTATTTATATTATATATATTTTACACCTAATTTGGAATCCAGTTTGGACTCTTTTAAAGTAACTTTTTCTTCACCATCAAATTGAATGATTACTATTGCATTAACTTTAAATAAAAATGTTGTATTTTATATTATTAAGATAATACCTTTATATTTTTAAGCTGAGAAAATATTACCACATTTTTGACGTTTAGTTAATAAAATAAACTGCAATTAATGAAAGGAGCTAATTTTTAACGTCCTAAATAATACACACCATACTTGTCATCTCATTTTTAGACTCGGATTTCTTTATTTGGATGATCAAAACTTGGATCTGCATTTTCGGTATTGAGATCTTCGTAGGGAAAAATAAGCCATTTTCATTTATAAATAATAGGAATACCTCTTGTAGAATATGTGAAAACAATTGAAGATCCTGTATGGAATACTTCACCTATGGAAAGTTAATAGTAAAATATCGAAAGAAGTTTCTTTCAGTGCAGTATTACAAGTAGATATAATATTGATATTGCCTAAATATTGTTTCTATTTTTCATGAATGTGCAAAATCCCAACTTTCATACACTTATTTTAAAGTACTTGGAGGATTTCAATTTATTATAATATAGACAGGTGAATTGAAAAATAAATTAAATACGAGGTAAATATTTAATACGGATCATCAAAGAGTGCCTGAAATTTAAACTAGTGTATCAGTTTTTTCAAGAGACTCTGCAATTAATGTACGTAAACATGATTTTTTTATTATTTTTAAAGCAAAGTAGTTCAAAAAATAATATTCAGTAGACTAGACAACATTATAAATTGTACTTTAACTGATTAGGTGTATAAAATATTATATTACTTATAAAAGGATAATAAACCGATAATGACAAACGAAAGGCGGCAGAATTTTTGAAATAATTTTGGCCAGTAAGTGTAACTGACAGACAATTTTCGTTTCGGAATTCAGTTTATTTTATATTTTAACAGTTTACACACAAGGTCTAAAGTTCAGAGCGTTCGTAATTTCTTTAAACGAAAATCCATTAATAAGATTATCTCTAATGAGAGAAACAATCAGTTACATAAATGGTTAGTTATAAAAAATGTCAATTATTTAAAAGCATGCGGAGTAAAGAAGGATTATAAAGGCGGTATTGGTTATATATAATAAGCCGATTAAATTGTCATACTTTATCACAAGATATGACCCATTCTCATAAATAGGTGGTATTTTTAGTTTTGATTTGAATTTCGAACAAAGATAAAGTTCTAGAATACTACTAATTCCTTGAAGTTTAACTTATATTATATTTGAAAATATAATATAAGTACATAAATATAATCCGATATAACCCGACTTCGTTCGGGTTTTTACAGTTAAATACCTTTGAGTAGGAATTAAAATATGTAGCGCACTCTAGAATAACTTAAGTAAATTAAATATTAAGTTATAGTTACATGGTTTTATAATATAAATTACATTAAAACTAAATAAAATTTCCCTCTGAATTAGTGATTAAAGGAGGGTTTCTGTTGGGTCTGGGGTAACAAATGGGCTATATATATTATCGAAATCAACCAAATAAAGAAATAAATAGTAATTTGAATTTCCGATAAGAAATATATTAACTTAAATAAATTTTCTGTTACTAATATTTTAATAGACAGCGTTACGTGTACTAACCTTACAGTCAACTCAATAACGTTTTGGAAGAGGGCGGAGTAAATTAGAAAATAAATAATTAGATTATAAATAGCTGGCCCTATAATTGCTATAGCCTGAATTGTTTGATCTGTCGTTGGTATCTAATTTAAAATAGCCCAAATTGTTTAATTCCAAATTACATACATTACGAAAAATGCAAGCACATCAGCAGCTTTGGAGTATATTAGGAAACTCACCCCTTTTTTGTTTGTTATATTCTTAGTCCTATTTCAGTTATCAGGTATTTATATGCTGTACTTTAAATTTACATGCAGAAAGGAATGAAATGGAAAAAAAATACCTTAATAAAACATTCTGGTTTGCTGGCCCAGTCGATTGATAAAATCCGAATTGAAAATAGAATAATATTAAAATTTATCATTGTTTTCTCAATAAAATTAAAATAACGATTAATGAAAAAATAAAACAAATGAAGTACGAAATTCATCTTTCCAAATATCGCCAACCGTTTTTTTTTATCACACGATTACTTTGTTATTCACGTTTTCTTTTTTAATGATAATAATATTTCAATAAAAAACGCGCCCGGCAGCCATGCATGGTATTATTATTCACCTATTTTCCGTAAAAAGGTTTCCATTTATATACAATTTAGACACGTATTTAATGTATTCATACTATCTATTTACAAAAGTTTTCAGGTCTATTCATCAATAAAATCATACATATATTCAAACGGTCCTAGATTCAAGTCTAACGATGACATACTATATTTACTCGAAGGAAAAATATATCGCCACATACAAACGGTCCATTAAGAAGTGAAACGAACGAATACAAATGTGACGTTAAAATTTATCATACGTAGCATCATGCATTAGAGCTTTGTTCTAATGGAAGCAGGGGAGGTGGGTATGAACCACTTCGAAATCATCTGACAAGTCAATGAGGCGTCGCTACTTCCCCGCTGATGGGTGGAATGTTTTGTGTTCAACATTATGTTTGGCGACTGGTTCACGTGGCAAAGGAGTGTGAAATAACGGTCTACAAAATATAGTTAAAAGATGAACAACTCTGCGGTAGTAGTAATATTACCGTCTAAAAAATATCGTTATGTTAATATCCGGTTGAAAATAACAGTTTACTTATATTTTTATAATATTGAATACATTTGGCGTTAATTTTGTAGAAATTCATTATTCACAATTAAATGAAACTACGTGACGTAGTATTATTTCCACTTTCTTTAAGTTCTTTACCACGACCTAGGTTTCATTGTATTACAATATCTTTATTAGCAAACATTTATAAGAATCACAATAATCTTTGCTAATAGCCCACCTGAAGATGTAATACAACGAAACCTAGGTCGTGGTTAAGAACTTAAAGAAAGTAGAAATAATAGTACATCATGCAGTTTCATTTAATCGTGTTATATTTTTCTTTCAAACAACCTCTTTTCTTTTCCAAAAATTACCTCATCTCTTGCAAACAATGTTTTTGTAGGGATTTCAAATAAAATTCTAATCAATTGAAGCTTTTTATTATTTTTCTCTTATTAAAACAAAGTGTCTGGACTCTATTTTTAATATAATGTGTATATTTGGAATATTCTCTTGACACCTCTCCCTAGAAAATTTAATATTTTTGTATTTATACTCATATTTATGTACCTTAGTTTAAGAAGTATGTTACATTCTTTTACTACTACAAAAGTTCCAATATTTTTACTACTGCAAAAGTTCCAATATTTAGAATGTAGTATCAGGGCACTTATCCAAAATTTACCCGTCAACATTATTTATTATTTGTTTCCATTCTTGTTCGATTTATTCCATATTTACGATTGTATTCCATATGTAACGATTTTATTCCGTATGTATTAGTTTAGAGTTTATAGTTACAGTTTCGATTTTTATTATTGCTTTTTGGTTTCAAATCTCTTTTCGTTTATAAAATTTTAACTGAAAAAATTCATAATAAAGTGCGCCGTTCGAAAAATACACTCGTATTTTAAAACCAAGAAACAATTATAAATACGAAATAAAGGAAAAGCACTAACTGTATACTCACTAATATTCAAAAGTAGCTTAAAATGCAGCGATATTAAAATTGACATGATTATTAAATGGAATATTGGATGACAGCGATTATTAAATGGAACATTAATTAAAAGAATTTCATTTGCTCTCAAAAAAATGTTACTATATTATCTAATTTTCATTCGGTTTCGTTGTGATACTGGTTATTAGTATTAATAATTAAATTAGGTTATTTTAAAAATTAAATCATTAACAACAATAAAATGTGCAGATTAAAATATTTTCAAAATGAACAAACAATTTAGATTTAGTCTCTAAAATCTGAACTGACAACGCAACGATATCAACGAAATGAATGCAATCGCCATCTATTGGACGCGCGTCCAATAGATGACAAACTATTGGACGCGCGTCAAGACAAAACTACCCTCTGTGGATCCAAAAAATTAGTTACATATAAATAGAACTCGCTCTATGAGTATTTCATACGTACACATTATATACTCACTTATATATCACAGCTTTTGTTTTTGAGAACAAAGAAATTGTATGCTGAAAATTTACTGATCTTCAATCAAATATTAAAAGGGAATATTTAATGGTGCATAGTATTTATTATCCAACGTTTAAAAAATTATTAATTTGTCACAATATGAATATATTTCCTACATGGCCGTTAAAATGTGGTGAATGTTTACAATATTACAGTATCATCCCTACAGTTTTTTTACAAATTTTGCCTGCTCCTATAAAAATATAATTTCTTTCATAGCACTATGTTGAGTAGTTTCAGAGAAAAGGATGGTAACATATTTTTTTTCAGTATATCTCTTAGTATATAAAAGCTAAAAAAAAATTGTTAAAAAAAATTGAGACTTTCAAGCTATACTCCGCACTATAAATGAAATTAATCAATAAATTTTCGAGTACTTAATTTATCACCCTTAAAATTTCCATATTAACATTTTTGAGTGTTAGTTTTTGAAATATGTAATAGTCAATATATTTTTTCATTATAGGGTTAAAACTTAAAGTTTCCATCTTAAGTGATTTCGGAGAACAACGGTTGCGACAAAGTAATTGACCCATAAGTTCCGTTTTCTCTTTTTCTCAACGGAACTATAAAAAATAGCTTGCTTTGCTTCAGATATAAATTTGTCAAGTTCATTAGCTGTTATTACTGTCCGATCTCTTTGTTTCGTTACATTCACACCACATTAAATAATGTGGTGTGAGTAGAAGCTCAATTTTTGTGTTAAAGCTATGTTTTGAAATGTACCGAAGACATTAAACACTTATTCTTTTATGGATGATTATTAATAATTTAATTATCTTTATGGATTCCCAGCCTCCTAATATAAAGTAACACTCTATGTCATCAGGCTATAAGATACAGGTTACTTCCTTTACATTACATTAGGATTTCTCGTCATAAATACATTTGTATATTCGATAGAGCCGTATAATAAATAGAATAGATTTATAAATATTAAAAGTTGCTAAATATACAAAATATAATGCTGCTCGCAAAGCACGTTTATTAAAAATAATAATTCTTATACGATAGCAAACCATATGATAATTTTCTGCAAGGTTGCTCAGACGTGGCAGTGACTGCGCTATTAACGAATTTAATTAATATGATTAGCTAATGACTGCGCCATTAACGAATTTCACTAATATTATTAGTTAGTGATTGCGCCATTAAAGAATTTAAACATTATGATTAAAATCTGATGATGATTTTATTTTTCAACTCGCTTTTATTAACTTAATTTCTATGTAGGTATGTAACAATATAAGGCAATTTTTTTATAACATTTTCTTCTACTTCCAAATGTTCGAATCATTTAAAATTTCTAACGCATATTAAAACCCAATGACAACACAATAATTTAATAAAATAAAAAATAATGTTTTTTTAGTTTAAACCAAGAAAGGCTGAAAAAAAATTCTTTTAATGAATTTTTCATCCAATTCCAGACTTCCGAATTATTAAAACTTTGCACACGTGTCAAACTCCGATGACTATAAAATAATATTACAAAGTAATTTTTTTAGCCTCTAAAAACAAAGGCTAAACAAAAAATAATGGAATGTTTCAATTATATTTTCACCCACTTCTATAAGTATGAATTATTTAAAATTTTGTACCCGTAACAAGAACTGACGGCAATACAATAGTACTTAAAATCATTTTTTTTCAATCTCGAAACAAAAAACACTGAATAAAAAAAAAGAAATTATAGTCTAAAAAACTTACTAAACATGCTTTTGTGGAAATATTAATTAAAAATTAAAACGATTATTTTCAAACAAAGATTTTCATCAAGAGCGAAAGGATGTCTCTGAAGACAAAAAATACTTTCTTGTAAAAAAGCGTTGTACGCTATCACCTTACATTTTCATAATGACTCAACCGTTAAAAATAGCAAACGATGAAACAATTTGCGGCAACTGACTTCAAGCACTCCACGCTTTTTTTGAGAGGTAGTTTTTTCATCACACTTTTTTGTCATCTTACAAAAAAAGTACCAGGTCACAGGAAAAACTTGATTTTTAAAATTAAAATAAGCTTATAATTTCAAAAAGTAATGGACTTTTTTCGTTTTGTTATTTCCCTATATAGTGGAATATTATCGGTTACATTTCAACGTACTAATAATTCGACGATTTGCAAGGAAATATAATAAAAATTAGTATTAAAAAAAATTAAAAGTGGTGCATGGGCCTCCGGTGCGTTAGAAGTGAAACTTATTTATTTACATTATAATTAAAGAGAAATGTCGATATCAAGGGAATCTTATAAATGGTAAATATAATTTAAATTGGCAGAAAATATGTGTTATCATTCTAAAGTGTAGGCATGAGTGTAAAAAGGTTAATTTAATTGTCTCAATGAAATGTTTTTTTTTTCGACGAATCTGTTTTTTTTATTACAGAAAATTTAATAGAATAAGTAAATAAATAATAGAAAAATTAATAAATAATAGAAATTTCTTTCTATTATTTTCCGATAATATTTTATGTGTCATAGTCAGTCTGTATATTCATATTTCATTCACTTCTTCTCTTACCCTGTCTTTTTCTATTTTTCCATTATCACAGTTTCTCTCTTCACTTTCGTCTTTTTTACCACACTCTCTCGCTATCTAATTTTTAAATAAACGATGACATGCTCTTTCTACACTCAAAATATTTGATTTTTTGTTGCGGCCTCATTCCTGAACATACGAAACTAGCAAGAAAAATGCGGCGAAAAATTTATCTCCTGAAATAATAATGGATATTTTAACAAAAGAAAAATTTACCTATAGAATATATAACAGGATTATACAGCTCCATAAATCACACAAATTTTCCTCATCACCCGACTTATATATGTAGGTCAAAAAGAACTTCAGATAACCATCTAATCAAAACTATGAATTTCAAAAAGACAGAAGAAACGTGGGCAATAAGTAGATCACAAAATATCAACGACTGAATGATGAAGATAAGGAGTAAGACTCTGTATATGTAACGCTAGAGGAAGCTTATTATCGAGTAAGCCAAGGCTTATAACGTGTGTGGGTTGACGCCTTTCATTCTTTAAAGATGAATTGTTTTACAAAAATCTCCTTTAATAACCTAAGTGGCATATATTACTTTCAATTACTACTACTGAAAGAGGTAATGAATTATTGAACTTTTAAATACAAACGAAATAATTGAAAGTTATAATAAATAAGTTTAAAAAAAACAATTTTTAATAGGCACGTAAAGCGTGGCTTTTTCCTTACAGACTATTTGTAAAAATCTAGAGAATTTTCCATTAATTTACTGAATTTTTATAAAAAATCATAAATCATTCTTGTTGTTACAGACCTTTAATATTTTCCAGTCAACTAAAGCATTTAGTAAAAAAATATACTATGCGTAATGGAAGACTGCAACAGGTTGTAAATAAAATGTAAAATAAAATAAAAGAAAACTGTAATAATAAGGGTAAACTTGCAAATTTATATAAAAACAGAGCGTTAAAATGAATACTCATATATATACAAGAGGACACACACACACCCATATATATATATATATATATATATATATATATATATATATATATATATATATATATACATGCATATACATACATACATTACATACATATGTATACACACACGTATATATACATTATATATTGACAAGAGTAAAGTGGAGGGATAGAAAGGAGGAAAAACTAAAAAGGGGATGATGGAGGGCACGAATGAGAATTAAGAACGGTTCATTTTTCAATTCCTTTCCTTTGAATATCTGAAATAACGGCGCATTCCGGATATCAGGCGTCAACTTATTACACAGTTTGGCAGCATGATTAGTGAAAAAAATATTCGTAGAAAGAAATAACGTACTTCGGAATCTGTAAAATAAAGAAAATTTCATGGAAAACCGGCATCATGCACACCTAAGGCTGCGAATATATATTTAAGATGTTGTGTGAATACGAAAATGGCTTAACACATTAAATTTAACACAGGGAACGTATGGGTTGCGCCGATAACGAATCTGCTAACCCAGTCAAGCTGTTCCTTGTCATAATTATATGAAACATAAGTCATAAGAAATAATAAAGTTTACGGAAGTAAAAATATAGCTAATGCCGAAATTTTGTAATCTTTCTAATTTATTGAAGCACTATTTGATAATATTTAAATATTATACATCTCCATACACAAATAATGACAGCAAAACTGTTTGACATAGTTAAATTTTAGTTTCAATTGAGATAAAATTTTAACAATACTTTGAATAATTTGCTAAAAATTTTAGGACTAACGTAATTTATTTGAGGCTCTCAATTGAAGGTTTGGTCAATCAGTAGCTCCAGATTTTTGACAATGCTAGAGTAAAAGATGACAATGTCATTCCATTTTAGGATTTTTACTATCCCATAACAATAGCCTGTCCTTCGGGGGAGGTTATATTTGAAATTTGAATGTTTTTGAAATAAATAATATGTTACAAGAACGTAAACTTCGTTAGTCAAACAGGTTTTGACTTACTCGTAGGAGAATATTAAATGTAGCTCATTTCGTGTAAATATACACAAAATTACACCACTTCCTAATTTATAAATTATCCTCGGAATTGTGTATACATGCTCGGTTTCAAATATTTGGGGAAAAAAATATTTCTTATCCGCAAACTTTTAGAATTCAAAAATATATTAAAAGAAACCAAAGCCTGCCGCGATATTTGCATTTGATTAAACTATTTTGAAAGCGGAAACTTACACGCGCAAGTAGGATACACTTCTTATTTAAACGGACGGATATGAACGCAATAAAAGCTTCGTCTAGATGCTCATAGAATGCAAATATTCACATATTTTTTTCTAATTACTTCCAATATAAAAATATATCTTATCGTAACAATTACATGCAGAGTATAAATAGTAAACCTTTACATATTGAACATATTTGGCTTTAATTTTGTAGAAATTGGTTATTCACAATGAAACTACGTGATGTATTATTATTTTAACTTTATTGAAATTATTTACCACGACTTAGATTTCATTTCATTACAACATCAAAGATAAGTCTATTAAAAACCTCAAGTCTGAAAAAACTCTGGGGTGGATAATATAAAGAACGACGTCTTAAAGAAGTAATGGAACAAATAACCCTATCAGATGTATTAAATAATATATTGAAATATAATTACATATCTTAGGAATGGGAAAATTCAATCATGATGCTGCTCTACAAGAAAGACAATCTCCAAAATATTGATAACAATAGACCGATAAGTTCGCTAAAAACGTATAAAGTTTTCGCAAATACTGTACTACGAGTAAGTTTAGATGGTGAACAGCCCAGAAAACAGGCGGGCTTTAGGTCCGTCTATTCGACGTTGAATCATATATTAACCCTCTCACACATAAGGGAATGTTGTAACGAAAAAAAAGAAAAAAATTGCATGTCGCGTTCACAGACTACTCGATAGAATTTATCAAAAAGCAGTGTGGGAAATTTTAAATACAGTAGGGTTATATAACAAATATACAAGCATATTGCAAAAAATATATAATAAAATTGGGCATAAAAAGGTACCAAAAGCGCGTGCGTTTCCGCTTAAAAGAGAAGTAAGAAAAGGTGGTCCCATTACACTCAACATGTTTACCACCTATTGTAACACATTTTTCGAAACCATGATTTGGATAATAAATGCTTAAACATGTAATGATGGAATTACTTAAATTTTGTCGATAATATGATCATTCTAAACGACAATTACGAATATTTGGGATAAATGTGGCAAGCCCAAGAAGGAGAGAGTCGGAAAATTTAGCTTACAGATTAATCGTACAAAAACGTGTAAAATGACAAACGGAACCCAAACAAAGAATGAGATAAGAGGACAACCAAAAAAATTACGTAAAAGAATATAAATATTTAGGATATAACATTTCTTTCAATGGTCAAACAAATAGATAATTGGAGAAAAAAATAATAAAAGCATGGAATAAATATTGGTCGATAGAACACATCTTTAAAGCCAAACTACTCTTGGCTTTTAAAAAAAAAAAAGGATAATCCTACCAACCTCAATAATACTACCAACGCTTCTATATTGATAGCAGAACTGGGTTCCAACAAAGAAGATAATATGCAAAGTAGAAAATTTTCATAAATGTTTAGAACACACCATCCTTAATATGCAGCAAGCTGCAAGATCGCCACCGTAATATTAATACGAGAAAATGCTCAGCAGATACGACCCGGCCGTCGAGCAGGTCGCATCGTCCCTGGAGAGACACTGCAGCCACGTGGCCACTGTAGGAATCGCATAGACGAAAATAGCAAATGGGTATTCCAAACCAAAAAGGTATGTTAGTTATCAAGTTCAATGATGAAATGGTATGATTATTATTTTTGTTATTGTTTATTATAATCATTATTATTTTTACCTTATATTTTCTTTTAAGACATTGTTAAAATTTTTGTTAATGTTACTACTACTTAGTACCACCAGTATTATTATTTATTTTGTTAAAGTGAAATAATTTAATTCATGAATTTAATGTCATTATTCAGTTTAGTGATTTGCTTTATTATTTATTTTAATGTAATTTTAACTACAAATGTTTTGTAAGGTTTGGGAAATAAATAAATATTAGTTTATGCGCCATCGATGTGTCTCCATGGTGCGCCGGGGTCCACCAAGTAAAACAGGTTGTACTTAGGTTGTAGAACGTACCACTTGAGGCTCTGACGGAAGTTTACAGGCCCTGTTCAACAGATGCATTGCGGTTTTGGTAGATCTTTTGCCTGTTGACTTCACAGTCATAGAATATGCAACTAATTTTACTCTGGCTCGAGGTAGGACATTCAACGCAAATCCATTGAGCTTAGAAATTGTTAAGAATGCATGATTTTTAGTTAAAAAAAGATCTGTCTTGGGGATCGTCACCGCTCATTTTCAATCAAGATTCATGTCCCCCGATTCTAAGGGTGAAAATACTAGATTAATTTTTTTCGATGTTTTAAAGCGTATAAATAAATAAAAATTAGCTCAATAGCGTTTACTATATTTCATATATTTTGGCAGGACATAACGCCTTCGATGCGAGTTTATATCGTTTTTTATTAAGAGACAGCCCGTCGTGCTTCTGTGGTTTCGACACGCAGCAAGTGAATAACGTGTTATTTGATCACTATGAGCATGATGATGCGCATATATTTTTGTTAGAGAGCATGCATCTAAAAGGTAATGATGTTAGAATCACGAGAATCTTTAGAAGAATCATGTCTTGGTTGATTATAAACCAAACTTTGAGGCATTGATATTCGCCAAAAGCGTTCTAGAGAAAAATTAGAGGTGTTAAATGGTTCTTTGAACGGAGACAATACTATAGTTGTTGAGTGAAAGCGTTCTATAGTAGATACAGGAAACTACTGGCTTTTAAACGTCTCCTTTTTGTATGAGGCTGGTTGTTATGGGCGTCACGAGTATAAACAAATAGTACACTTCCGTATTCACAGGATAAGACAACATTAATTTAAGCATTGTATTTTTAATAAAACAAAATTGAAATATTATAAAAACCATTGATGTACACATAACCGCATATGTTATAAATGGATGTGACATGCATGTAGAAGGGGTTGGAAGAACCATCTTGTTGTCCCAGCGCCATGTTTTACAGAATTTCTTTTATTTTTATTGTTCGAATTGTATTGTTAAGCAGAGTCAACATATGGAATGAAAATTACGTTAATAGAGAAATATCATTACGAGTCACACAGCTGTTTTAATCACAGCGTGATGTTAATCTTCCCTGAAGTAGTTACATTTTATAAGATTCTTAAAATTTTTTCTCTCACAGCCGGTAGAAAAAAAAAAGATTTTTCATGCTGTATTCATTTATGTTAAATATTTTCTTTCGATCATACGTAATAGTCATAAGTATAATTTTATTATACATTTCTTTTTATTTATTTTGTTGATTATATTTTTTAAATAAATAAAACCAAAAGTTTACAAAACAGGCTTGAATATAGTCAGAAAAAAGGCTGACCCATTAATTAGGCACTTTTAATTGGTACCAGCTGTTAAATATTTAAATATTATTCATTGAAAAAAAAATTGGTATCCCGTGAACGATCAGTGATACATTCCTCTGACTGTTTGTCACAGCCGTCACGAGAAAACTTTTAACGCAGAAACTTTTATATAATTAATTAAAGCGTTTAATCGCTCTTATTGCATTAGCACATTAAAAATAGTATCTTTAAAGTTTTATGAAAGATAGTTTTATGAATAAAGATTTATAATAAAACTTCTAGTAATTTTGCGTTACTATAAGTTTTGTTATAAATTCACTTTATTTTTAAACTTGTGAAAAATATTTATACTAAGCAATAAATTACAGGGTTGAAAATAATATCTACAAATATAAATGTTTAATTAGGAATACTATTTTTTATTTATATGTTTTGCTTTTGTAAGAACGTCAAATATGTACCTAATTGTTTATGTATAGTGAGTTCTACATATACTTAGCAACTTTTTTTTAAATTGATGCTTATGTAATTGTATATTTTTTCGAACCAGTATTAAAAGGTGAAGTACTAAAATTTTATGAAAAAACAATGGTAAAACTAGGTGAATACTTTACATTCTGCTAAATATAAAAAAGAGGTATATTAGCGTCGGACCCTACTATACTTATTGCTTTTGTAAGAACGTCAAATATGTCGTACCGAAATTAAATATAATTTTTTTCTGGATGCCTTGATTCATTCGCAATTTAGATTTTTGAATACAGGGTTGCTATATGACTCAAATAATTTGAACACCTCTAGACATTATTTTTAAAAGCAATTTTATTTATACAACATAGATGTATAAATCCGCATTTTCAATTATATAACTCCGACTAAATAACTCCGCATCTACATAAAATGGCGTGCTCAAAACAAATCAACGCAACGATCGTCTTATTCGACTATGAATGTTCAACGATGCAAGTATTATTTAAAAGAAAAAAAAGAAAATAATACTTTGAAAGAAAAGTTTATTAAATTGATAATTTTGCGTTTTAGTTTTATTTTTTTCACAGAGTTCTGTATAAAATGAAATGTAAATGTAATTGAATATTATTTAGAAAATATTCTGGACAAAAAGTATTATGTTATTAATATTTAATTATTTGTCAACAAAAAAAAAACAGTGAAAAAAGTTATAAAAATATTTATCTCTCATGTTATCTAAAAAAATGTCCACATCAACTGACCAATAATCCTGAAAGTCTCTGTAGTGTAGCAACTTTTCTTTAGAAAGACGAACATTCGTCTAGACGTGCTAGGTAGCAACATTAAAACGCACTTTAGCGTCAGGGTTTTTTTTGTAAATCAATTTATCATTCGTTATAATTTGAATTTGATATAAAATATAATAAAAAAATCGAAGGGAGATTATGTATACTAAAGTTCTAGCATTTTTTCTACATCAGAATATATAAACCCTAGAAGGCAGTAACTACGGACTTTATATCTGACCTGCACGCTATGAGAGTTTACTTTACCACTACTTTATTATCGCTGAGATACCTTGGTCAGACTCTGGATACAAGTTTCAATTTCATTTCACGGGTTTATGAGATAAACTTTTTCCAATTTGATTTACGACTTTCTGGCGAATCTTTTCAATCAGAAAATTTATGACTGACATGTGTGACATTGATATTTAAACTTCAAACCTAGTAAATCGCAACACATATGATGATTGTGAATTTGTAGATCAAATAGAATTCGACAAAAATCATGCCTTTAAATTTTAAGTGGAATACTTATTATAATTGAAAACACATGTCACAACTGCCATAATTCCATTTTACTTCAATAATATTTTTTAAATGAAGTTAGTATTTATGCTAATCACGATTTACCAATTTAGTGTGTGTTATTAAGTTTATAATGTTAACAGCATGTTAAAAAGCTAATAAATTTGAAGCATTACATATAATGCCTAATTTAAATGAAATAAAAGTTGTTATATTACCCTGAATGTAAATTGACGAATATATATTTTTTAGGATAATATGGAAGAAAATAACTCGGATATTGCAATGCGATCCGCATTCGTTTAATATGTATGGCACCTGCTAATTTGCTCGATTATTTGTTGGAACACGGATTTGATGATGGATGTTCCATGATTTTGAATGCTTTATCGACTGTATCTCTTCTTAATTTGTTCTTAAATTTTTATTAAATATTACATATTTCGACTATCCGAAAGTCTTTAATCGAGCGGACAATACTATTTCATCAAAAGTCCTTGGCGAAGCCAGATTTTCCGTTCAAAGTGTATACTTATTTTCCTGGTATCTTACAGACAAAATGAATGCATACGAGTGGGTAATTTTATGTATGAGCTTTATTTCATGTGATCAGAAATTAGGTAGAGTCCGAATATTAGGTTTTTATTATTCATTGCCCTGGCAAATAATACCGCTGAAAATTTCTATTTGTAAATAAGGCATAGTATTTTGTTAGTTATTGTAATTAAATTATATTTTAAATTGCTAAAGCGCAACATCAGTGCCGTTCTCTAATGGAGCGTTGCTAATAAATTATAGTTAAGCTTAAAGAAAGCCTTATAGTAGCTAAGGATGCGCCCTTTCCTCCTCTACAAATATGTTGCTGGTAGAAAGTTCTCATATTAACATATTGAGAAAATCAACTTAGGAATCACATTAAATTCACGTCTGTCTTTTTGTGATTGTTTGTCAGATGCAATGCCAAATAATCACAAGAAGAAGAAACAATTCATATGTTTGGATTTGTGTACGTATTAACAAGAAATTTTGATGTATTTCTTGAACTAATTTATTATACCAAACTTCAGTGCAAAGTAAATTGAAATGACTGACTACTTCAAAACTCAAGTGCACCACTATTTGATTTAAGAAATTAACTTAATCATTCTACAGCCAAGCCAAGTGTAGTATTTTATTTCAAAGATTTGTTTCTGATGCTGTACGAGTAGCTAATTTGAGACTATGGTTCCAAATGTTTCGGAGTGGTGATTACATGTTAAGGACTAATTCAGCTTTTGTCGTACGAATTGATGTTAATTTCGACAAATTGAAAACACTAACTGTGAAAAATCCCAGACTTTGAAAGTGGGTTTTGGCTTTTCAATTTGAAAGTTCTTGTGGTATATTAGAGGAATATTCACAAAATTTAGGCAGTCTAAAAACATATTGCGTGGATATATCATGAATAGAGTCAGAATCAACTCAATTGTCGAGCAAATGTGTATACATAAGTTTAATTTTTTCAGCCCATATTTAATTGGTTTTACCACCATATCACTACGAATAAGAAATTTTCTAATACATATAGCTATGTATGTGAATACAACTCATAAGCGTATGCGGTTGGATCAAAAGATATCATTCAAATTAATTTAAACAAGAAAACTCCATCAAGAAAAGATTATATTGTGGTATTTGATTGAATAGTGACGGATCGTTTGTTGGGAAATGTTTGTTAGTAATATAACTATTACCACAATGGTTATAATTATATTACCATCCATAAACTATTACCACAACGGTAATAGTTATATTACAATCAGCTTCAAAATTTGGGACTTGAACTCTATTGGCAAATTCCATAACAAGACGCGTTACGTCGCATTACTCGGTTGAAATTATTTGAGCTAGGATGTAAAATTATTCCACACGTCCCTTATTTATTACATCTGACTCCGTTCAATTCTTTTCTATTTAGTCAAGTAGAATACACTCTACGAAAGTGCGGTTCACGATTAAGTAATTATAAAGACTTAAATGTACATAATATATCTGCCAAACTATTCATATATATCAGTTATTTACATAGTAAATATGTTATCTAATATAAAATTGTAACATTTAAGATAATACTTTTAATTTTTTTGTAATAATTCAGTCAGATTTCATCAGTTCAGTTTTTAAAGTATTTTTGGTTCAGTAATTTTGTTTCAGTTTCGGAAATGACGCAGGTAGGAGCGAATAAAGCTATTTCCAAACTTCACTACACTATTTTTGTAATAGTATTATTAACTATGTATTATTAGCTTGTGTTATTAGTTGGTAAATTAATTCCTTCCGACTTTTAAAATGTTCCGTTAACAAACTGTAAATGGTGAAAATATTGCATACTAATCTAAAATTTGATATTTGATAAATGGGACTTAAAAACTGGAAAATGATCAATAGAATCTCAGTTACTTTGAAACATTTTTCTAATAAATCATAGCGTAAATGAAAATAAATTACCCCTTTATTAAAATATGTGGAGAGATAAGCAAAATTTTGTTTTGCTTTTTATTTTGCTACATATTTTTTCAGATTCTCAACAGAACTTCTACTCAAAAAAATTCATGCAATAAGTTAAAAAGAA
The DNA here is from genome assembly GCA_039881145.1 of Druceiella hillmani. NCBI lineage: Eukaryota > Metazoa > Arthropoda > Insecta > Lepidoptera > Hepialidae > Druceiella > Druceiella hillmani. The sequence goes on along the minus strand of JAYKKI010000115.1, from coordinate 2,846,247 downwards.
TAGAAAATACAAGACTGTAATAGACATATGACGTGTTAAAAAGAAACTTAACCGTTAGCTACTGAATCAAAAAATTCTTCTGTAATCAAATCTAATAACATTTTCGTAATTAAATTTCAAATTTACATGATCGAAAAATATGAGTAATGAAATGAGCGAAACAATATCTCGTAATTAATGAAGTAAGTGTTATTCAATTTTGTGGAAAAATATTATCAATGAACTTCATTACCGGGAACATAATAAAATATATTACCTCTGCTCTGTCGGAGCAATATAAACTTTAGTTTTCGATCAAAATCAAATTACGGTATTCGTATAGATAATAGACTTCTGATCCGAAAATAGACCTCTCATTTCATAACAGCGAACCTCTCGAAGATGAAATTGTTTTGTAAGTTTCTAATCAATCAACAATGGGAGAAAAACCTTGTGTTCTTTAGTTTGTCTTACATAACAGACGACCTACTCGAAACTTCCACCGAATTTGCTGTGATCGATTTGCTTGCCACAAATAGGTATAAAGATAATTAAATTAGGAGTAAAACAAAATTTGCGTGAAGCGTCTGTCTATAGCCTTTATTTATGTATTTATTTGTTACCTTGACAAAAACCCAAATATTTTTATTACCTATTTTCTGCCGACGATAAGTGTTAGATACCAACGATGCTTATATAATTAACGATATTTAATTACTGGGTATGAACATTAAAAAAATTGTCTGCGAAGATGGCGGGTTTATAAGTTGCCAATCTAATATATTACATAATATCTCAGTGATTTCAGAGAAAAATTAAATCAGTCATCAATTATTTATTCAAATCTGAATAATTAAGCAAAAGAAAATATTGGATATCGATAGAGAATTAGAGAAGAACTAATAAGGAAAAAAAAGACTGAACAGTAAGTTATTGTACTAAATAGATTCTTTTAAATAAGATCGAGTACAAAAATTTAAATTTAAAAAAAATAAATAGGATGTCATTAACGAAACTTTTATATATACATTGTTTCATGTTTTGCCTTAATAAATTATTTCATTGTTTGATTCCCAAGGATAAAACTGTTATACAAAACCGATCAACGAAGTAAGCTTTTTAGAAAGTGTTATCAAAGACTCGTGTGAAACCAAATAGAAGCCAAAATATATTTCTTTAATATATGTGTATTTATTCTTCTGTCTCTTTGTTAAAAAATTACCCAAAAAGTGAAGCAATTTCAATTAAATTTTTACTAAGATAATATTTGAGACTTTTCTTAAACCTTTCTACTTTTCTACTTTTAATCGTGGTCAAATGGTCATTAAATTAATTGAAAATCCAATCATTAGCGCCCTCTTAAAAGAAAATAGTCTAGACATTGCCATGATTGCTACAACAATTTAGCTTAAGGTTTAAACTCAGATGTAACTCTTACTTCTATCCCAGAGAAGGATACTTCGAGATCCTGATGACTGTAATAACCGCCACATTGTACGTGAGCAAAGTCAAGGATAATAGGGTTTAATAGTGATAGATTTCAATTAAAAAAAATAGTCACGAATGAAAAATTAAAATAAAAAAATTGTATTTTCCAATACGACATCCGTACAGAACATTTTAAATTTCCTACAACCTGCGAAAGCTTTTAAAAACTTCATTTTTTTCATAATTTTACGTTCAGTATTTAAGAAATAAAAATTCATCCAGAATATAAAAATTGAAATGAAAATGCATGAAAAAATTATTCTTGCGTACTCGTATTTTTCAATAATTGTTTGAAGATATACTGTCTAAAATTATGACTAAAAATTATATTGAATCCCTTTGTATCATGACCCACATACTATCCGGAATTTAAAAAAAAATTCCGAATTCTTGATTTGAATCCGAACCCCTCTCCCTCCTAAAGTTTTCTCGGAAATATTGATAGAATGATAGCTATTGTAGCATATGTAGGTTAAATTGTTACTTCACTATAATAAATTGTAACTTTCTACATCAGACACGTAAGCGATCTTTTAAGAGTTTTATTTTTCCTTTTAATTGGATATCCTAATCTTAATGATTATTGAAAAATATTTTTCATCCCACTTTATTACCCTGTGTCATTTATTTGTATGAGATTATTCAGTTTTGTATTATTTAATTCACTAATTTGTTTGGTTATAACACCCACCTTAAAAAAGCCCACCTGTTCATAAGTTCTCATTGTACATACTGTGTTAGTAAATCTTACAATATTTTCAGTATTTATTTAGTCATTTATCTACTTTAATGTATCTAATTGATACATAGGGTGGATTTATGCTACGAGAGCAATCCCTTACAGCCAACCATAAATCGCAAACGTCAAAGGCCGTATGCCTTGTGATCAACCCAACACACTGTGGCGACGACATTTATAACACTGCTACACTGACACTATAATACTGATTTAAATTTCTAAAGTCGCTCGTATTTCAGTCTAAATATGCCTTACCACTGAAGACTGAATGTTTGAATAATAATTAGCAAGGTGTGTGTAAATCTAAACGAAGCCAAAGAAAAAAAGGCTAAATTAGATTTATCTTAAACTTTTTGAAGAAGGTCATCAATATTTACAGGATAAACCTACCAAGTAATAGTAGGACTCACACCACGAAGGCTTCGTACACATTTAGGCACTTATAAACATTTAAGGGATGTACCCTTAAATGTTTATAATGTGTTATAAGTGTCTGTAAGTAAATAGTATTTCTAATAAATTATTTACAATAAATATTAATTTTTCACAACTTGAATATATTACTACTATATTTGAAAAAGGCTTGAAATATGATATATATTTAAATATGATACTTCTCATCATTAAGGTATGTGATATTGCCTAGTACATTTTTCACAAACATAAAAAATATACGTATAAATTATAAATGTTTTTTGCAATTAATTTTACTTGAATCGAGTTTCTACGATCTTTTTACAGACCTAAGAGGTCGAATGTTACTCACAAACTAGTGGAGCTTGCTTAGCTGTGATAATTTTTCTTTTAAACGCGTTTTATAAAATATTATTGGGAATTATTTTATAAATATCCAAAAATAGTTATTAAGCTGTAAGAGCATAAGGAACACATTTTATAAAAATTAACAGTTAAAAGCTAAATATTCGCTCAATAATATTTTTGAAAAATCTATTAGAAGATACTCCACATCACGCAGAAAAATTACCTCAAATTTATATGTAGATTACTATAGAAAATTTAAAAAAAAAATTATTTCGTAAAATTTTAGGCTTTGTAAATATGCACCGATAACTTACTAATTCTAGCTTTATAGAACTAATAGACGCGATAAAAACGGCTGGAACGATGAAGATGGAAAAACAGACGGATAGATGTAGCGAAACTATAAGTGTTCCTAGTTCGGCCACGGAACCCTGTAAAATATAATTATAATTAATGTAAAATGCTTTAAAAATTGCTGCTGTAAACTTATACTAAGGAAAATATTTCACCGTAACTTTTGCTTATCTTAATAGAGTTTGATAATATTACCGTTAAATAGATTTTAATTTGAATGCTATTAGGAAAATGAACTAACAGCCTAAAACTAAAAATAATGTAGGCTCTTGTTCCCGTCAACCGTCAGCGTCTTGCCTCTCGGCAATAATTCTTTTCTTGATTAGAGCTTTGTAGAGTTACGTAAGTATTTTCTATTTTCTTAAATCAATGTTTGATCGTTTTACAAAACATATGTTAAAAATTAAACGGTTTTACCATAGAAAATAAAACTTGTTTTTAAGAGGATCCGCTACATTTTAAAAAGAAAATTTCCATTTTAATAAGATTTCATTAATCAAAATTCAATTATTTTAATTTAATTCTTCTAGTTTAATTCCTCAAATTTTATTTCCCCGCAAAATCCCCTTCCTCCAATTTTATTTTTTTTTTGAAATCATATATTTTTGCCTAGAAAAAGAGTGTTAATACTATTATTTTCTCACTGTATATCTTATCTCTTACTCATGATATTATATCTATTTTCCATGACAAAATATTTTCACACAGCTAATTCTTCTAAGTATTCAATATGAAGAAGCTTATCGTCTCTGAAGTGAACACCTTGTAAGTATATTCATTTATAATGTTTTTAAATATCTCAATTTCATCAAGCTCTGCTTTTACAACAAGAATAAAACGTTGAAAGCTACCAGAAAACCCTTATTCAAAATAAGATATATTTAATAAGATTAGCTGATAATTATAAATAAAAAAAGCTAGAATAATATATTCCGACAATTTTTTTCCGAATATTTCTTTTTTATTATTATTGCTAAGAAGTAACCGAATCGTTCATGTGATAATAAGCAATCAGGTATTTTTACCTATATAATTACACTACGTGATCATAATTAAAATATTTCTATCACCTCGTAATACAAAATCATTATTTGTCGCTAGGAAGTTCTAAATAAAAGAAGAGGAAAGGAAGTTCTAATAAAGTTTAATTATAGGTATAATTATAAAAAGTAATCAATCTCATAATTTATCATTTATGATAATTTGTTAGCACAGTGGAATAGTAAAACGTCTCTAAAAGATTCAGTGGAGCATTACGGTTTACTTCCCAACACATGATTAGGAAAACGCGGTGTGCTTAATGCGGTTTTATGATCAGCTCTTAGTTGTTAGGTGATTTCGTTTAATGGCACATAAACCCAATGTTCACGCAGAAGCATTTTAATGAAAATATAACTTAAATGCAATCTATATATTTCAGAATATATGTTGTTGAGAAAATTGTCCTGGACATACAGATAAAATACTTCAAACACATATGTGTTAAAGGCTATAATAATTAATTAGAAAACCTATACATAAAACTATGCAGAAGTCGATCATTTCTTACAAATTCAAAGAATCAATAATAGACACGTTCTTCGACGTTTTTCAATTCACCTGTATAATCGATTTGTGTGATTTCTATAAATTTCTTATACTTTTCTCTTGTCAATAAATGTATTAGCAATTTCGTTCTAACTGGTTCTATATGGCATTTATTTTGGCACTTTCTACATAGAAATAACATTTATGAAAACGTACCTTGTCATTCAAAGGAACTTAATTCATTATTTAACTCATTAGTAAAAAAGAATGCCCAGTTTGTATGAAGTATTTAGCCTAGTTATGAATATAAATGACTGATATGTCACATTTTGGAGTATGCATATACAAACCAAAACACATGAATTTTGGGTCAGTGGAATAACTCGAGTCTTCAATAAAGGTATATATATATATATATATATATATATATATATATATAATTTTGTGGTTATAATTATTTGACTAATGTTATTATAAGAAATATTCAAATAATATTGTCCGTATTTACATATAACAACAGTAATACTGTCAATTGATTTTCAATGTTCTATTAAATGCTTATAATTAAAAGGCTCTTTTTATTTATTTTATTCCAAATTTAGTTTTTTTAATTAATTCTGACCTACCCAAATTTAATATCAGCGAGACACCAATAATACAAAAAAAAATAATTAACGTTAAATATCCACAATTAAATGAAACTACATGATGTAGTATTATTTCTACTATCTTTAATTTCTTTACCACGACCTAGGTTTCGTTGTATTACAACATCTTCAGGTGGGATATTAGCAAAGATTGATCTTTGCTAATATCCCACCTGAAGATGTTGTAATACAACGAAACCTAGGTCGTGGTAAAGAAATTAAAGATAGTAGAAATAATACTACATCACGTAGTTTCATTTAATTGTGAATAATGAATTTCTACAAAATTAACGCCAAATATATTCAATAATTAACGTTAAATATATTAATTTCGAATGAAACTTCTTTTCAATCAATTCTTTTAAATCAAAAAAATGTGGTGTGTCTGTATCATGTACACGGCCATGTGTTGTACGTGAATACGTCTATGTAAGGCATAATTTCAACCGCCCCAGCTGCAGACATTCTGGCACCGTCGTTGATCCGCTCGGCCGCATTCACTTTTTTACGATCCCCTCATTGCTTGTCTCGGTCATATGGTGTTTTATTATTACCATTCGATTGTTCTTGAGAAACACTTTCCAGCCGTATAGGATCTCTGTATTTGGTTTTGGCTTTTCGACGCGTATAGGCCGATATTATATAATTTTGATAATATTTTTATTTTTTTATTCTAACACATTATTATATTCACTATCACTACTTTAAACTAATGTTTTATATACAATCGATAGATTTTGATGACAGCTGACGATTAAAACTTAAACGAACATCGTAGCTTTTCCGAATCAAAAGCTATACTAAATGACAATCTCGCAGCAAAATAACCTCAAAATGGTGGCGCTTCCCCCTCCGCCGCGCGCGATGCGTCACTGTTTTGGCTTATCGTAATGAATTATTTGATCATTTAGCTATCCAGTGGTATAATTTAATTTCTGATGTAGAGAATAGATTCAAAACTGCAACGCCAAACTCTCCCCCGATTTTGTTATCATTAGGTTTTTTTGGATTGCCCCCGTAAGACGTATTCACGGCAAAATGCTTCTCGTACCCATTTATATTTTGTAAATGAGATTTAATTATTCAGGGCTTGAAGTTCATTTTATATCTGTTACTCTCCATTATGTTTAATTTAGAATAAATGTTGTGTTACAAGAATGATAAGTGTGTCAATTTATCAGCAAGTAACATATTACTGAGTTTATTAAAAAAAACACTAATGCTATTTTGGCTAGAGGTTTTAAAACTTTTCTTTTTCATACCATTCATACACAGCACAAATCAGCTACATACCACTTATTGTAAAAAAAGTTTTAACTTGAGGCGTAAGGGAATGTATGGTTTAAACACTTGTATTAATGCATCCATTTTGTATTATTTTACTATATATTTTACCGTGATCTCCGACCGTCTGACCCCCGGCCTTCAGTTATGCTGGTAAAAACGAGTATCTTAATACTGTCGGTGGGTTCCTGCGCAATGTGTTCGATGTAGTCAAGTACTATGCGGAAATAGATGATGCATTATCTTGTTTTGATTCCAATTCCTTTCAGAATCAAGACGTTGATTCTATGTTCGACCCATGAGATATGGGGCATCTTTTTTCATCACGATATTTCAAAGGAATCGATTCTTTTTCGATCAGCCAGTTTCAGTGTACATGACTCTGTGCCGCCTGTAATAACTGTCTAACCAGAGTTATGTCACTAAATTAAGAATTATAATGCATAATAAATCAGAGTTCTCAATAAATGTGACTTGGTTTATTTGGATATTTTCATGTCCTTTCATACTTCATCTAAGTAAATTAGTGCGTTTTCACTATACTTATTTAAGGACATATTTCCGCTTGACATCTAACTTTATTAGGGATTCTAGAACTCGGATAGATAAAGTTTCCAACGATTTCTAAACACGTAAAATGTGTAATCTTAAGCTTCCCAGATCGAACCAATATGAAAGTGGCAACTTATAAACCCGATGTTTGTTTCCGGCAATTACTAGATTATTACTAGCAAATAGTAGATATAAAAATTCTGAAATGTCTTTAATATGGTTAATTAAGAGTGTGGCGTTAGATATTTTTTTTCAGTTAGCTACTAAGTTTCGGTTTCACAAAAGAAACTAAATTTCATTAGGAAAATTTAACAGGGCCTTTTCATATATTCCATCACAGACACACATCTCCCAACATTAAGCGAAGATGATTATTAAGATGATTATGTGAATACAATAACAGCGAGGAAGCAAAACTTCAAATATGCGAAACCGTAATTTAGAAATCTATTATCCTATTGCACAACCAAGCTTTAGTTCTAATGAATAAAGGAAGAAAATTTTGATCTCATCCATAATTTTCTGCCAGAGTAGCTTCTATATTAATCGCACTTCAGTCCGAACGGCCGAACCCGGCCAAAATTAAAAATTACGCAGATAGTCCTAACGGCAGGTCACGCCCAAACCACCGCCATGGCTCAAGCCGAAATTTCAAACGGTGGTTATCATATAAATATAATGGAACACGTCTTGATATCTCTGTTATTCGATACTTCAATAAACATTGACACAGACTAAACACTTATCGTTAAATTATACGCGTCTATAAACATCGAATCGAAACGACGGAATTTGTCTTGGATTATGATTATTTACTTTGTTTTTTTAAATATCCAACAAATATTGCGATTTTAATACCTTGAATTCAGGAATGCGTGCAGGGATTGAAGTAATAGTATTCGTTTCCGAATTATTATAATTTTAAAATTACATACCCACAGCGAAAAAAAGTTTTTAGGTTTGATGAAATTTAAAAAAAATACGTTTTATTTTACTACATGTGTGAAATAATGTTAAAAATTCAGACGATGTGTGTTCGTGAATTATGAATTGGGTTTCGTGAACTCCTATTGGAAAAGAAAGAAATAACGTGGTAACTTTTTGTAAAATATATATAAAAATAAACACATTTATTGCGGGTAGTGATTAAATCATTTGTTTTTTTTTAAATATTTAAAAATTATATCGATATGCGTATCTAGAATTCTAATAAGCGTACATGTATTCGAGGATTCGTTTAATTAAAAATATTACGTATGTAACGTTACATTTATAAGTATTAATATTTTTTTATATATTTGGTATATAATGTATTTTGTGATATGGTAAAATATACTCCGAACGAAATAATTATAACTAAGGAGGATATTTCTCGATTGTGTGAAATGTGCTGTAGACAAGGAAGTTTGCAATTAATTTTAAAATATTTTCACTTACCAGATAAACGTAATATTTTTTTTTATCTCTATATATTTCGAAGATTATGCATGTAAAAATGAAAGTATACGATTAGAATTATAAATAATCTTTGACCAAATTTCATTTGATTTTAGGAGAGCACTACAGTAGATTCAGGAAAAACAATTTCACGCTTTTTCTTGTTTATAATACCAAATTTATCAAAGAAATTTGTGAAATGAAAAGATAATTAGTTTTACTGTAGCAATTTTTTTTCCATATTTGACAATTTTTTAAAATACATAATTTATATACTTATATATAAAATAATTATTTCATCGCTTAGAAAATTTCATAACCTTTTCTAAAATGTATGGTTTTAGATAGTTTCCATTGAAGTAATTTTCGCAATTAGTCCACAATTTAATTTTGGCGGTCCGTTTGCGTCGATTCGCTAATTAGCGCCCGGAGTCTAGAGGGGTTAAATCACTCCATTTACACAAAATTACCAGACCTTAGTTTAAGTTCATGTTATCTTCCTAGCTGCTGATATATTGACGGACTGATGTGAAGGTTAAACTATTTTCTCACTTAATTATTAATGTAAAAGACATGGACATTGTTTCGGCACTCAACATTTCCAAGTTAAAGAAATATGTCAAGATAGAAAAAAATAATTTTCCATTATTGCTACTTAATCTGGTTAAGTCTGAAATAACATAAGAAAAATTAATAGCTGAACAAACACTCAGACATAATTGAAGACAAACAGCTGCTGAAGTAAGGTGGTTTCGATGCTGATGGACCTGGATTATGCGGTTTTTATGTTGCGGTAAACTCTTACCTATAGTCCGTGCTTTGCGGTTTAATATATCGTAGTGAGTAAGATACTGAAAATAATATTCTAAGTAAGAAACAAATTTAATAATATAATGTGTAAGGAGAGTCTCGATCTGTTCTCTATGGAACACCTGTGAAATAAATACACAAAATTAATTTAGGTGGAGTTAAATGGATCAATTTCTTTTAATAGGTACTATAAGTTCAAATTTTGTCCAGGCAATACGACACTGTCTAAAAAAGTTTATTAAATGAAGCCTGAAATAAACTATCCAAATATAAACTATGAAATAAACATATTTCTCTTTTTTTATTGAATTGTTTGTAATCAATGGATGATAGAATTTTCTATGGATGAAGTGAGAAATTTTCTTATTTTAAATGTCTTTTCTTTCAAGAAAATAATTGTAATAAGATCTATTTCTTTTCACTAAAATAAAACATAAAAACTAAAATGAAAGAACTATCTAGGATTACATAGCTTGATGTCCTATAATTTTTTCCTTTTTTCTCCGTACACCTTTTACCTAAAAGTAGAAAAAAGACCAACATATTACGATGGAGATAATTTCTGTTTTAATAACAGAAGAAAACTAAAATTACCTGTCATATCTTTCTACAAACTTAGTTTAATATTAATTTCAGAGTAAATAACAATTATGATTTGTGGTAAGTAGGATCCTCGACCCATGTTAAATCCTAAGTTATTAAGAACGGAAAACATTTTTAATAGTAACTGTTAGCGTTATCGGTCGTCATAAAATATGATCTTAACATTACCAGCGGATGTATTATTTTATTCTTCGGCTTTTATGAATATTTGTGGCAGACAGTTAATGTACTCGACATTATGACAGGTAATCTAGCGCCTTGTGAATACTTAACAATGTGCGTTTTTAAAATTAATTGTTACCTTTTTGCTTTACCAATATTAATATTTTGAAGATGTCTCAATGTCATTTCTCTTTATATTTATGGAAGGTGTGCATTCCTGAAATGGCATACTTTTTGAAGCAGTTTGATCTATTATATAACCTCATCCAGGTGTAATCATCCAGGTGTAATAATCAAGAGTTAAATTGTGGATAGATTAAAGTAAAGTACATTTGAGACTTTTTAATGACGTGTCCCGCTACCAGACCCAGATATTGAATCACAGTTGTATGGTTCTCTCGGTACAATTTTTCTACCAATACCATCACCTGGACTACTGAGTACAATTGCTGATTTTGATTCAGTCACCTTTGAACTATGTAAGATTCACCATCTCTTAATGTTCTTATTGTTGGAGAATCTTTCGAGGAATGAAATATCCTGTTAAGTACATAAAAGATTCTGATCTACAAGATTTTCTAATAGACGTATGTACCCATGAAAATTAAAAAAATTAAGGGTATAAAGTGTTTTTATTAACCTATTGGCAAATATTAATATTTTTTCAATTATATTAATATGTTGCTTCCATCTATGCCAAGCGAAAATATGTCGTAAGTCTGTCATTAAACATTTCAAAAAAATAAGTTCAAAAATGACATTTAGAATACAATTATAATTCTTCCGTCATTTTTTTGACATATTCCACCAAATGTCTTTCTTAATGATTTTTATTTTAGTAGTTTTAGAAAAGCATTGCTTGAAAAGAATTACATGGCCACTCTGGCCATGCAATTTTTTGCATTTTGATGCTTATTTCTGAAGGTATGCCATTTATAATTATAATTTAAATCTTACGATGACTATCATTATAACCATAAACCACACGATACATAAAGCTATGATATTGAAATTACCTTTAGTCTGCGTTCTTGCAGACATACGAGATAATACTATCTACTGCTTGCCAGATTTCAAGTTCCTCTGTCAAAGTGCTTGTGAAAAAATTGGCTGTGACAGATATTTAAATAGACCGACACGTATGCATTTTAATAGAATTCTATTTTTCCGGACATTACGGAAGACTAACAATTGGATAAATTTCCTATATTTCAAAGCGTTCTATTTTGTACCATAAATAAATAAAATCAATGCCATGAAATCTTGTATTTTCTTAACTTATTGAACTCTAAGCAACAATGAAAATCATGGGGCAATAGTTACCTCATACTTTTAAAAATCGTCACATGTTTCCAAATTATATTTTCCTTTTTTTGTTTACACCGTAAAGCACTTTTTAATATAATTTAGCCATAAGTTGTCTTAACGAAACGAGAATATAAAAACACGAAAAATTATAAATATAAATACCTGAAAATAAATCCTTATGGTAAATGGGAAGAAAAAAATTTGCTCGGTATAAATAAAAAGGACGAAAGGACCACATTTAAATTCGAACTATTCATTCGCGATAAAAGCATCTTACCAATTTTTAGTTTGACGTTACTTTAAAAAGAAATAGTAACTTTATTTTTAGAAGAGAAAGACATACTGCTTAGTCTATCTTATTTTGTTTATAGCGACATTTCTTTCTGCTGGTCGTACAGGATTAATTGCGGGTAAACCATTTTTATATTTCTCGTCAATGTCTAGATAGTTACATAGAAACTGTACACTTATCATAACTTTATAAGTTTTATTTTATTTCTTTTGTAGAATGCAATGTTAGATAATATTATATAAACATTCATATATAATTATATATATATATATATATATATATATATATATATATATATATACATACATATATGTGTGTGTGTGTGAGAATGGGATTATATATATTTAATTTATTCATTGTTATGACGATACTAAATACAATTTAACCCATTTACACCCACCGCTAAATTGGCCATAGAAAAATTAAATAAACAGAATTATTACGTGGAAAATAAGGAGTTTGAATAAAAATAAAACATTGAATTTATATTTTTTTTTATTATGTATGAAAACATTTGCCCTCCTCAAATGGGGACACTGAGCTCATTCGGTATGAATAATTTCAAAACATGGCTCCTCAATAATTAATTACGTGCGTTGCCCATCGGAGTTTTTATTTGAGTAGAGTTACATAGTTTCAATTTTAATTGTGAATTATATACCTATATCTTTAAGAACGATTTTTTATTGCTACTTTTATTTATTTAAAAACTTGTACAAAACATGTGAGGTACTAATGAAAAGCGTTATTTATAAGAATTACAAAACCAATTTTTTTAAAATTTGAATTTACATTAGATTAATTTTGATATTGTGGAATAAGTTCATAAAATATACTCTCCCCTCCGCCTCTATCTCCGAAACTGCAAGAGTCAAAATTATGAAAACAACAAAGTTACTAGAAAGTTACCTAAAATTTGCAAGAAAACTATAGAATGTTTATATATATATATATATATATATATATATATATATATATATATATATATATATATATATATATATATATATATATGTATATATATATATATATATATATATATATATATATATATATATATATAGACATACTATATTTATTAGGTCTTGTTACCTATGTTAGAAATTTGAATATTTCTTTTCAAATTTAATTGCTTATTTTCACGTACGCAAACCAAATCGTCCCATCTGACAGATTCTAAACCATCAGAGTAAATCTATTCGAAAACGTAAGTAAATTCCTGGCATATAGGAAAATATATGAATGATTATCAACCCCAGTATTCATAGTAATAAAGAAACTTGAAGTAGCAAAATACTGACCATTTTTATTTATATTTTCCGCGATCGTTAAAAGTAATTTTTCATAATCTTTTCTTCGATACTGCGTATTTTCCCAATTGAAGGGCATATAATTTATTATCTTAATGAATATTTCATTTCATATTTATAATATCCAATATTCAGGGTATGAAAAACTAATATTATTATCATAAAATTTTGTTAAAACTTACAATTTTTTTTATTTTTATAAAAAATTTCTAAGTTTTAACACAATTTTTATTTATATACTAAAAATATCGTAAACAGTTTCAAGTCACGTTCAAAAAATATGTCGGCACTTTTAGTTTGAGTCACTTCCTGATGAATTATAAATTAAATATTTGTATGATAAACCCAGTCCAAATAGTTCACTCATAGGGCAGCATACATCCTTCCAACTATTATACCCTTCCAACTATTACCTATTAAGAAGATGAAAAAATTGAAAATATCTAGCAATTATATTTAATATATATAATTGTTAATATATATGAAATATATGGGTATAGTTATTTTTCAAAATAATGGTGAAATTAGTTTGCAAATTAAAAACTACCAGTATAAATTATCTTGAATCACAGTTGATTTACTACCATTCATTAAGCGGTTCCATTTTTCATTTTGGGAACTCATCATTAGATCATTACCATATTTATAAGGAACATTTTCGAACCTCGCTGGTATACACTTTCAAAGAAATTAATTATTAGTATTAAATTTTATAAATATAGAATATAAATAAATTCAAGTACATATGTGTATATAACATATTCACAAAATTCCATAGTCAGGCGAAGCTTTAAAATACAGAACACTGCTTATGCAAACTAAAGACTTTACTGAACGTCATTTCCGTCCGAAGAAAATATTTTAGTTACTATCAAGTCCCTTTAACGAAGTTTTACTAAAAAAAAATAAATATACAGTAACAATTTTTTTTTATATAAAAAATTATATATATGAAATTGTATTCCTATGAATTTATAATTTTTCAATTTCTAATTAGGTAATAGAGGGGTTATTGACGCTACGCAGCCCTCTGAGTGAACTATTTGGACTCAGTTTACCGACACTATATGTTTTTTGAACCATTTACGTACATAATATTAGTGCGGTAATTGATTTAGGATTATCGGTTAAAGAGTTACATTGTCCACTTCCAGTACTCATCTTCACGCATTGACCTGTTTGATGGTATAGTTATTTTGCAAAGTAATAACTACTGTATAAAATTCACACTGTTGTTAAATAAACAAAATTATTTTTAGTAATTAACTTTTACCACTTTAATCCCACCGTTCGGTTCACTCTTGTATCATCCGTATTGTAGGCATCCGTAATGCCTCCTGAGAAACTCCCCATAGAATTGGAGTAAATAGACAAAAAACCGCAGATGTAAATTAAGACTCTCCTGCGAGTACTAAGGGAGAGGGTGATGGATTAAACTCAGCCTAAGTAGATCACTCAGAGGGCAGCGTAGCACTAGTAACCTCTATAACTTTAACCTATTAAGAAGATGAAAAATTGTTTAACTACGGTGTAAAGTTATAAGTTCGTGACACCTGTCATACTTACTTGCGTAACGGGATATAACATGTCATATAAAAAAAATATACAAATCTATTGCCTAGTGTAATTCTCATAGATGTAAAAAAAATTATTATTTGATTAAATCTCTCTAATTAATTAATGTAACTTGACCTTAATTATTTTGTATTAAAATACGTACTTACTAAATTCCATTATCCTAATTGCTTTAATTTTTTTGCATACGTGACAGTAGATAAGTGAAAACATAATTACATATATACGATGGACTTCGTGTTTTATGTAATGGAGGTCTATCTAGTTAATTTACATGAAGTAATGACTAAGATTAATAATCTGATATCACCAATTTCTAACTCATTAGATATAGCAGGAAGAAGAAAGCTCTCGTATTTTATAACTATTATATATGCTATTAGATTGCCAAAAACCAGTCATGAATAGACTTCGGTATTATATTGCAAGTTATTTTAATTACCGCAAAAGAATAAGATGAAGTTCTCCTCTGTACAACAATAAAATGTATATATATGAATGACTTTATAAATAATAGTTTTAGTACAAGTCATGCATAGATAGCGTAAGGTAATAAAAACTGTTATACGGGAAAGTCAACTTAATAACCTTAGCAAAAGTTTAACAGAGGCGAGTTCAGGAAACTTTGGAAAACTATATCAAAATTAATTGTTGATGCGAATTTCGGTTTCCTGTTAGCTGCTTATTACATGGAACACTTTCATTCCGTTTAATGATGAGAATTACAAATTTTAATTAATGTAGGTTTAACGTAAAACTAGTAATTTTAATTAATGTAAGCTAGTTAACCTGAATAGAAATTGCTAATAAACTGATTTGATTTGGATTTTTAGAAGGGCGTTTTTATATTGGTATCATTTTATAAAAAAACACTGATTAATTATTTCTCTAGTTTTTAAACTTAGACTTCTGTATCATCAATTATTGTACAAGTTACCAATTACAATAAATAATGGACAACTTGTACAAAACAACCTACATAACTTTTTAATACATATATAGGAAATTTAACTTAAATGCAATTTTCTTCACATTATATATGTCATTGGTAAGAGCATAATTCATACGATTGAGTTTACGCAAGATAATAGAGATGCCACTTTATATTTTTGTAAGCTTAATGTAGATTCGTGGAAGATACATTCATGGAAGATTTTGATTATGGTATTTGACTTACTTTTCCACAACTAAATTAAACTTCGTGATAAAGTATAATTTCTACTTTATTTAAATTCTATACCACGACCTAGGTTTCGTTGTACAACGCAATATCATGTTCGTACAACGAAACCTAGGTAGTGGCAAAGAATTTGAACAAAGTAGAAATAATATTACGTCACGTAGTTCCATTTGCTACATCTGTCACATATATCCATCTGTCACAGATTCTATAGTTTTAAATGTAGGGGCATATAATATTTTGCAAGTAGATTTTGCAAACGAATATTTTAATTATTATGTAGCAAAATAAAAACAAAATGTTTTTGTACAAAGATTCCTGTCAAATATTTTTTGTCGGGGATTGACAATATGTGTAGCATATTTCATAGAGTAGGATATCGTGGTTAGGTCTTTTAAAAGTTTAATTAAATTTCTATTTACCATGTTTTATTTTTGATCCCATTGTACGACATATTAAACTTCAAAGTGATATTAAAACCTTCTTAAAACTGTATCAAATCGATGTTTACAAAATCTGAATAAATTTCAAGAGATATGGATAACTGTGGAACTCAACTTTGGGTACGTACTCGGCCGGTATTGGTTTTTTTGGCTCTATGCAACATCCACTCATGTAGAATGCATTTGCCACAAATACTTCAATAAGAAATATTTTGTCTTTCTCTTATATCTAGTTTTTTATCGCTTTTTAGTACTTTGTGGGTTCTGTTCTTCCAAACATAGAATATTTGGAATTCTATATCATTAACATTGCTGATTTAAGTAAGATTAAAATGAGTATATTGTTAGACTAATATGAAATATATTACTTAAGTATACAAATACATAAAGTGTTAGTGACATGCGTTTTTACTATTCGACTACATTTCTTCAGAAATCGTTTTTGATTTGTTAGTTTATGTTGATTCTTTTATATAAATTAATATGAAGCTATATGAAACTGTGCTTAATAATATATAAGTCAGTAAATATCTATAAGTAAATATGAAACTGTGCTTTGAGCTAGTCTACAATACGATTCTATATTATTTACATAAAAGCATTTATTATACTCTACATTAATTGGATAAACGCGGTTAATGACCCTGTTACATTACCTGTCTATCTAAAATAGTTTTATTTAAAGTTTCCTTGAAAATAATCATTTCATTAAACAAAAGACCTATAATTCATATAATAATCCTGTTAATCAATATTAAATTAATTCATCTGTTAATTTTAAATTAATTAACGTTTGTACCCATACACAATCCCACGTTCCTACGAATTTGCGTTTATATTGTACGTTTAGAAACTGAGAAATTATTGTTCGTATTTCAACGTAAGCTCAAATTAGAGTACACGAATAGTACAGAACCGACGCAGTTACTCGCAACTCTCGCTAATGAATATCGTTTAGGAGATGTGTAATTCCAATTAATTTTCATTACAAAGGTATTTAATAGAATAGTTGTATTGGAAACACGCGGTCTGTTACCGAAGTCGGCCTTTTTACCGAATGCTGGTAAATTTGATATTTTTCTTTGTACATAATTTATGCCAATCTCCTATAGTTGGTGATGAGTGAAGTGAATCTTTGAATGTGTGTATATCGAATAAAATGTAAACTTCTTTTAACAATCCATAAAAATGGGATACTATTTTAAAGTGAGACAATTCCGATATAGAATAACTAATAAACTTTTAAGTTATCGGAATTAAAATTCTTAATAGCTTTGTAAAATTAGTTTCCATAATCATAGGAAACGAAAATTTGAAAAGAAATTCTATATTTAATTTATTTATTGCATCTTATATTAATACATTTGGGTAACTTCTTTTCATTTTGGTTCATCATGGTGAACTGCTTCTCGATGGATCAACATTTCCAATTAATCCCAACAAATTAATTCATACATTCCATTGCGAAATAAATTGTAAAGGATGTTGTTATCATTCAACTTAATGCTTAATTTAGTAAGAATTATTTAAAAAATATAGGATTCCAATATCTTGGGGACTGCATATATGCACAGAATACTGTTTCATGGCTATTTACATAATTTAAATTTGTTGACGCAAATAAAAGACTTTTTTTTCAATTTTGAAAATTTTAGTATTCAATTTCTCATTATATTTGTAATCAAAAGCTATCAATTCAGAACTTTTTCCATTATTTAAACCTTTGGTTAAAATTTAAAGGAAGGTATTGAAATTGCACCACATTTTGTAGCTATTTTTATAATTACATATAACGTAAATATAATTTCGGAAATATTTTAAATAAATTTGGAAACTATTATCATAACATCATAATGTACGTATAACAAAAATTTGCTCCCACTTGTCTGTATATATATTACTGACGAAATTTCTTGCAATATTTCACTATATACTAATGAGCAATACCTCTTTACAAAGTTTCCGTTTGCAAAATTTCGAGCGAAAAGTTAAAAAATGTAAAAGCTGTTGATGAATTATAATGAAGGGACAGACAGGCGAACATAATGAAACTGTAAAATTTCTGTGTTTGCAATTTTGTTATGGAATCCTAAGCACTAAGGAAAAAATTAAAATGCGAGTAAAATAAGGAGAAGTAAGATTTATTTCATACTCTTCTCTTTAATGTGTGCATTTACTTACGTGTAAATGCATTTATTTTATTCTTATATTTATTTTTGTTCATTCTAAACAACACTTATACATGTAAATTTTTTACATATAAAGTATAATAGCATACATAAAAACGTATCAAAAAGCGAGTAGCAGAATTCCAATAGGTGACATTGATCATGGGTATGTTAAATGAAAAAACATTATAGTTAGGTTTGAAAGCAACGTCTTATACCGTTTCATAATTAATCTGTTGCAAAAATTATACTATCAATAAACA
Organism: Druceiella hillmani; assembly: GCA_039881145.1. Classification (NCBI taxonomy): domain Eukaryota; kingdom Metazoa; phylum Arthropoda; class Insecta; order Lepidoptera; family Hepialidae; genus Druceiella; species Druceiella hillmani. The sequence goes on along the minus strand of JAYKKI010000115.1, from coordinate 2,827,364 downwards.
AACTAATACTACTTATTAACTCTTAATTGATAACCTTCAAGTCTGTTCCTCGGTTACTATAAGTTAGAAGAAAAATATGAGTGATTAACAATTAAATGAAACTACGTGATGTAGTATTATTTCCACTTTCTTTAAGTTCTTTACCACGACCTAGGTTTTGTTTTACTTAAAGAAAGTAGAACTTAAAGATAGTAAAAATAATACTACATCACGTAGTTTCATATAATTGTGAATAATGAATTTCTACAAAATTCACGCCAAATATATTCAACAAGTGATTGAGTCAAGGAACAGAAAATAATAATAATTGGTGTTATTAACAATATTAGTTAGTCAACTCACATAAACTATATAAAATATGAAAATAAAGTTAATTATTAATTAATACAAAATAAATTAATTACATAGTACCAAGGTGTAATAAATTAATTACATAGTACGTGTTAATGTAAATATCATTTGCGCAACAAATAGGAAAGTTTGCACAAACAAATTGCCAAAAAAATAAATCTCATTTAATTTAAAGTAAAAGAAAACGGAATTTTCTTTTTATGTATGAGTAGTATCAAATTAGGGAATATAACAATGTTTTTTTTTCCATTTAGAAAATGTTTAATGGCAATGTTATACAACCGATTCATACTCTCAGACAAATTGTTAAACAATCTTACTTTGTAAAATACGAAATTGTCTGATTTTTTACCCGTCCTGCATTTCATACTAACTTAAGATCTGCCATCATGGCTAATATTATTTTGGTCGTTTTACGAAATGCAGGGAGTATTGTGCACATTTTTGTAAGCATATAGAATATTTTGATTAATATAAGCATTTGTCAAAAAATTTGTTTCTAAAGGCAGGAGGGGGGTAAATACATACCTGGAGTTAAATATAATTTGAACAAGGTGTTGCAATTTCATTAATATTATTAACTAATTTTTTCTTCGGGTACTTTTAGTACTACATAGGTAGAAAGGAAAAAAGATAATTCTATGAAAAATGTAAATAATTATGTAATTTTTATCAATTTTACACATATTTTTGATTATCTAAAAGAAACTTGCATTTATAGTTAATGATATTTAAATTACTAATATTATATGTAATTTGCTAGCTAACAACAAATACTGGGCCATGAAAAAATATTCAAAGGATCTCCAGCAACAAAGTACATTTGTTTCACACTTTGTTTAAATTAAACCTGCCACATTTGAAAAACGACTTAGAAAATTCTAAACAAGACAAAAGTATATTAAAGTGGAATCGAATATTAGTTAATTTCATATGTGCCATGTGAATATAAAAATATTTTTAATAACATATCAGTACGGAGCTAAAAGCCCAAAGTAATATTATCTCCTAACCGGATGGAAACACAATAGATGCCTCAGAAATTCGAACAATATTTTCACACACACTCATCAAAAAGCTTCGGAGAACTCAGACGGCGTAACGATTATGTATACGTTACTTAAATAACCCAAAGGGCAGCTTAACCTTTTCACCTTCTTACAAACAAAACATATGTACGATTTGTAAGAATATTTCTTTTAATTTAATTTATTTACGTTTCACTTTACGTCTATATCAGACCATCAAAGAGAAATTTAAGTTAGCCTTAAACGTTGGAAACTTATCTTATTCTTGGGAAGAACATGGAATAAATAGTAAATAAAACAATGCTTGGGACAAGTAATAATTAAACCAACCAATTCACGAAAGGTATTCAATTAATAGATTAAAACCGTAAGTATTAATATTTTTTTTAAAGTAAACGCAATATTTAATTGATTTTTAAGCTTTCATAGTTGAAGTTCCAGAATTTCTTCGATCACAATTCTTTTTATCCTAATCTGTTTGCCAAAAGCAATTATTTTTTGGGCAGTTTTCAAAACGTAAACTTAATTTATCTTTGTTTATTCTTTAATTTATTTAAACCTAACATTTAATAAAAACGTTGTCACTTGTCGCGATGTGTTTTTTTTAAATAAAATGTTGCATGCAAAAAGCAATTGCTTTTATTTGAATGTGGTAATATATGCTGCTGCTCGTTTTTACACTTTAATGTAATTTGCCTTTGTACTCAGAATAATTTATATATTGGAAAATAATTCTCCAAGAATTACTCATTCATCGTTTTTCTCGATCACAGTTTTTGGTTCAATTTTTTTTATATTTTATACCATTTTGTCAAAAATTTTGTATGTAGGCTTTAATGTACACTACTCATATATATGTAATGCAGTTGCAACTACGAGAATAATCTCTCAGAGCCAACCAGAACATTGATCTATCCCCGCTTGACGGCCGACCAGAAATTCAATCCGGAACACCGTGGTGCGCTATCCTGTCAAAACCCAATGATCAACCCGATCACCACAGTGGTGACATCATTTTGACAGGTTGGCGGGTTGATCGCAGACTTACGATCACAGGCGATTTTCATTCTTATATTATTTTAGGAATTGATATAAAAGTCGACAGCATTGTTAATTGACAGCACTGAAACTAATTTAAAATCAATGTTAATATTATTCAAAATACTCAGCCATATGATATTCAAATATTAAGCCATATGAAATTTTAAATTTCAAATTAGTAAATTGTGAGTGTGATTTGCCAAACATGGAAATTATTCCAAAGATTGGAGTGATTTGAATACCGAATATATTTCGATCTGTGTTCATTTCCATATTCTTTTGTAGATCATAATGATCGCAAACGAGTTTTTGAATTTCTAATTTTAAATTGAGTGTAGAAGTTACACTTGGAAAGTACTATACTATTACTGTATCAAGTAAAATAAAACAAATAATTACTTACACACTCATTGAAAATTTCATATAATTGAACTTATGATTCAATATAATTGAACTTATTTAGGATGTATGGAGCACTGATAAATAATTTCGAACCAAAATCTAATACACAATAAAAAAAAGTTGGCTATGCAATAAATTACCCTTAAAAGTTTTGGATACGTCTAAAGAAGTAAAATTTGAGGAACTTCACGATATTGGTTATAGTGACAGAACATAAAAAAAAGTTAGAAACAATATATATACTGGGAACGTTTTGCAAATCCATGTCGCCCATTTGAAACAAATGAATTTCAAATGAGCCAAATATTATGGCGTTTGCACACACCTCTGTTCATAATCATCATGGAGATGTTAAGTGTGTTCTGGTTTCCGCATGCTTGAGTCATATGTACTTACGCCGTTCGTAACATATATTTAAAAAATTTAGTATTGTTTACGTATTTATCTAACTCCTAATACGATTTTGAACTAAAGCAGTGTAATAATATAGATTTCTTGATATTTTTCAAGTTAATTTTAATTAAGAAAAATAAATGTTTTATTATATTATTTATGGGTACAAAAATATTTATAATCTGCATTTTACACAAGGCGGTAATAGGAATATACAGTTATACGTCCAGAAATAGAAATAAATAATAGAATATACAAGAGCAAATTTTATATAAAAAACAACATTTAATTAAACACAAGATCCAAAAACGTTTAGTTTCCAAGGGTACCAGATTTTCAATGAAATTAAAGTTCGTATTGTTCCAAATAATTTTAATTTTAGTTGCTCACAATGATTTTATATGTAATAAATTTTTCAACTGCATAAAAGAGTCAATATATTTTCTGCCACTCTTCACAATTAAGCGTAACATATAAGACATAACAGAATTTGAAAATTAATATTCTTTGAAATCGTGTTATTATTATTTAAACATGCATTTTTTGTTTGATTAGATAAACATGCATATTACAACCTACTTTTTAAGCAATTCTAAAGAATAAAACTTCCACGACTAAAAGCGAATAAAATACTTTTTTTATACATAAACAGTTGTAAGTCGCAGGTGAGTTTATCAATTTTTGTTTTTATTTAAAAAAAAAAAAGAAATAGGTCCCAATGTAAATATGGTGAAGACTTTACAACGGGCTGAAGAAATATCCCAAGGAACACTAAAAAACTGATGAGAGTAAAAGATTCTTTTGAGAAAATTGAAAACGAGTTTGAACTCATGTTATATATATTTCCAGTTATTTAGTTACAGATGGCGGTAAGTGAAATTTAGTATTCGGTGAAGTAAAACTTAAATTAATGTGCAGAATTCATTTAAGACATCTTAAGGCATACAATAAATAAACTTATTTTATAAATATGTATTAATAATAATTACAAAATTTTTTGGAATTGAGAGTTAAGTATTATTAAATTTTTACTGGTTTAATTTTTGGTTACGCATAAATTAATCGTTCTTTATAATAATTTTTTGGCTCATACGTTTATGTTTTTGGTCTTTAATTTTATGATTTTTAGTGAACTTTGATCTTGCCTCTAACATACTTCTTTATTTTTCAGCTAAATCTTAACGTTACTTAAATTTATTGCGTTTTTCCTGATCATATGTAATCTTTTATATAAATTGTTCCTATTTTTGTCCGTCGTAATTGTTTTATCACACATTGCTGTTTGTTGAATAATTTTCAGATGCACTAACGACAAAATCCACTCTATATAGTTTTAGATTTAAGTGAAGTGTGTTTTCAAATCTATTTAGTTATAATTATAGTCTGAAATGGCTTTAATCGCTCATTTGGTTTAAATCACCTTCACATAAATGATAATATCATGAACGCTTCTTGTACCGAATTCGTGACTAAAATTTTGGTCTACTTAATCCTATTTACTAATGAACAGTTCCAGTTCTGCCACATTTTATGTACATAATTTTATATTAATTTATGTAAATTTCAAAACTTATTAAGTGTAGCTTGTATAAGAAATAATAATTTTTCTTGTTAGGTTAATATGGGCGCGATTTAAAAATATTTCATCGTGATTCTTATAAAAAAGCTACATTTGAATTGAAAAAGAACACATGGTGGACTGTTTTTTATTATTCAGACTATAAAATTGTATAACAAAAAAATATTGATATATTTCGAGTCTTTGACTCTTGCCGATATAAGTCTTCAACATTGTAGTATAGAAGAAGTCTAGTACAGGTCCATGATTGAACTTATTCTAAATACTATTTTGCATATTCTCCTGAAAAATGAGACTGCGTTATTTTTTATTTCCCATCCATTTTTTGTCTTATTCGTATCAGATTTACCCTTTTTGTGAAAATTAATAATCTCCATTCAGTTAAATTGAAAGGTTATGTGTCACTTGCTGTCAAAAGTATTCGTTATCTTTGTTTCGTTAATGTCATGAGTGCGTATAATATTTTCCAATATCAATATATGACATTAAATTACGCCAGTACTAAAGTACCTTTTATTAGTACTAAAGTACCTGCGGTAAATAAAGCCCGACATGTGGTAAGGCCCAGGAGATATAATTTCGTTCGTTTAATATTTCACCTCTGTATGGAAAGGTACAATATAATGCTAACAAAGTGGCTGCGTGTCGCGCGTGCCACCATCTACCTTGCTTGATATGTTATAAATATGTTTTGATAAACGATCATAAATTATTTTTAATGTAGCATTTGTATTGTGCTACTTGTTTCTTTGTAATATTATTTAAACCTTTTTTTAATAACTAAGATATCACCGTAGTGTAAACATTTTATTTTTAAAATGAATATTACTCAGGGTGAAGTGTTACAGCTAATAAGTACAGTGAATTTAAAATTGATTTTATGACACCCGATAATTTTAAATTTTTTACTTCTTCATATATACATATGTATATATATATATATATATATATATATATATATATATATGTATATATATATATGTGTGTGTGTGTGTGTGTGTGTGTATATAACTTTCGTAAATTATTATATTGATAAATAGAAAAGATTAATGAAAGGTATTTAGGAAATTCATATTGTTTTTTAAGTGGCAAAAAAATATTATTGTGTTATTCTATCACTTCGAATGAATGAATGAACTGAAACTACTTTTCGTATTGATCTCCATTGATTTTCTACATCAGATCCAAAAATTGATTTCTCTTGTTCTACCAAAAATATTTAATTTAATTAATGGGTCGTATTATATAAACAAACTCGATCAAGCTCCTTTCTGTAATAAGAAACATGGTCAAACTTTCTAAGGTCGAAAATTTATCGTATAGACACATTTTGGAGTCGTGTTAATTTATTTAAGCCATCCTCAATAATATGTAAATAGCATACGTTTATATATCCATGCTAAGGCAGCAAGAGTATTTAACACAGGTGAATTTAAGAAAACAGCATGAAAATAGCTTTTATAGAGATGACACTTTGGAAACGTTTTAGAAATCATATCCCGCTGAAAATTTTACGACTTTGAATATTAATTTGTCGTCGCTAGGTTGTGCTAAGGTGAAGACAAAAATAATATTACAATCCATTTGGTACATATTTTTGTAACCAATATTGTGTCCATTTCCATGTGGGTTAAAGGTTTGAAAATTAATATCTGTATTTGTTTCCATGAATAACATTTAACGATGTAGTCATGACGGCAAGCCAGAATGTGCAAAGTATCAACTTAGTGGTGAATAGTAAACCCATCAAGCTTGGATTTATTTTATTCATCTTGTTAAGAACTTTATATGTACATGACGATCAGATGTTAATTGTGTAATTATTAGTAAACTGTAGAGATGAAAGAATCTTTTTAATAATGAATAGTAGACCTATCGAGTTTGGACTCATATCATTTATTTAGATAATTTTTTCTACTTGTGTGGGGTGATTAGGCCCTAATTTTCAAGTCAGGATCTCATGATAAGTTGGCAGAGTATCTTCTTAATAGTAATAAAATACCCATTGAATTTTTAATATTTTAATATGTTTTGATGAATTCTAGATTTATATTTCTTGCTTTTTAAGATATTTGAATAATTTTAAAACTGATAAATAGACCAGAAATAAAAAATAACGAGTTGAGAAAATAAGTTGAACGCACCTTGTTTTTCTAACCTTATGGTAGCTATGGTTAATATGAACCATAGAATTATAGATGCGGTTCTCTTTTCTTATAGTACTATATTTAAAATAAAAATATTACATATATATTTCAAATTATAACTAAATACATACGCTCTAAGGCTGTGACCTCACACTATGACTAAATACTGAAGACCGTCGAGTGACAACCGGTTTCGGACTTTTCACTTCTTTTGTTTATTGTATTTTTCTTTAATTTTTTAGAAGAAAAATAAGGAAATTGATGTCCTGGACAACAAAAAATGCAAGTAAAAATAAATTTCTGGTGTGTGCTTTTAACCAACCATTTAGAAAGCTAAGTACACAGTTGAAATTACTGCTAGGTGAGTAGTCTCTTACCGCCAACTACAAAGCCATAAGTAAGAAATATTAGTACTTTGGTAAATTAGGATAATTTTTACAGCCAATGAAAAGAAAACAAAACGAAAGAAAAATGAAAATTAGAGATGTGAACAAGGTAAATGGGGAACTAAATGAAGTATGTGTAAAATACATGGGAAACATCAGGAATAGGGAGGTATTAAAAGACGATTCGATCCATGGGGTATTTTAGATGAAGCGATTTCAAAGGGGTTTTAACTAGGTTAAAGGTCGTCTTCTAATCTATTATTTAACTATCAATCATCTGAAAATCTATTATTTGACGAATAATCCTTATACTCCCGTTCTCATCGATTTCCCGTTCTCATCGATCTTATACTCCCGTTCTCATCGATTTCCAAGTAATTTGTTATTTAACAAACAATTTTATTGTGGAAATTTATGTATCAGTGCCTGTGAAAATATTCTTTACGTCTTCAAAATATATAAGACGTAAGGAATATTTTCAGTATAAATGTTCAGTGCAATGAATATTTTTAGGCATAAAAACTGTTTATCAATACTGTTCCTTTTTAAGTTTACGAAGAAAATTAAATTACGTTATAGTGAGGATAAATGTTTAACACAAAAATTTCAAATAAAAATATTTAATGAAAAATTTAGAACAACAAGCGGAAATTCTAAAATCATAGCATATACCATTAAGATAAATATATTCAAATAAAGATGTTAATCTCCTTTCAATAGATAAAAACAATGTGTTATAGATAAAATTACAATCCTTCAAATTTTATAACTGTATCAATACATTTCAAACATTGGAATAGAGAAGAAAATGGAGATTCTTTGCAAATTTCAATCATAAAATTAAACAATTCTCTTTATCCGATTTTGCTCAATTTAAATAGCAACACGCAACCATATACTATTTTTAGCAAAATTTTGAAACGATTTATAAAAATTGTGATGTTCGGCGTAAAGTCGTCTTATGAGAAATTAACCATTGTTATTAGCAAACTATCTATAGATAAGCGAGCCGATTGTGTATAAGAAATTCAATAACAAATAAAATTGTGTTATCATAAAATTTGGAATCGGCATGCATAACCACACTAATGATTTTCATAAACTCACTGAGATTATTTTTCAACACGTGCTCACAGTGGAACAATTCGAATGGTAACACTAGTTTGAAGCCATGCTGATTTAAGCCTATACTTGGGGATATATTTTATTAACGATATATGTGTGTGAGAGAATATGAACCCAACATATTTTCTTATGATGAAACTAACTTTGTTGCGAAATCGTTATTTAATCGCAAAATCAGGAAATTAACGCGTCGTTAGGATGTGTTACGTCAACTTAACTCAAACTCGAGACAAGTGTTAAGCTAATGGATTACTTTTCTTAAAGGCTTCGGTAGATGTAATCTGCTTATGAGTGCGTAAGTATAATATGTACATAAACCCATTCGCCATATTAATTTCGCCCCTGTATTTAAATTATAGATTTGGCACTATTATTGTTTAAGTGTTATTCAGTGTATTTACCTATAAATGAAGGAAAATGCTTTTGAAACGTCCAATATTTTTCACGTTAATATCACTTATTACTAATAAAATAATTTAAAGTTGATACTGTTATTATTTAATTAATACTTGAATATATACTATAACCTGATAAATTTTGTTTTTTTATTAGGTCACATTTTTTATAAATAGTCAATGTAACCTTTAAGTTGGAAATTGTCATTTCGTATTCGTGTATGCTGAGGGAGAAATAAAATTAAATGTATGGTTTTCTAATAAACACATTTCTGTTAAAACAGAATTTTAAATTTTAGCAATTTTTAAATTTTCCTGACATTCGTCTTATAATTTATTTTACTAAGTAGCCTTACTAAGTAGCCTAGCTCCAGGTTTTTGATATTTATCAAATATAATAATACTATTACAGCATTAGTCTTTATGTGTAAATAATTAGTACTACCGAAACAATGTATACATGAATATGGAGGTTCGTAAACCCACAGAGTGATTTCCATAAAAGGAGAAAGAAACTATTTTCAATAGAAAGTAAATGGCTGATATTACTTTTTAAATCATAATAAGTATAGGGTCTTATCACTCCAACTAGCAGGCTTAAATTAATAACTAACGTCTAATAATCTTCGGAATACAGAGGAATTTACGGCGAAACCAGATAGTTCAAAAAATTTCAGGCGATCTTGAATTGTGATTTGAAATGGTCAATTCGATGGATTTACATATCATAAGCAATTTTAAAAACTTATAATTAAAATTCTGGTTCGGTATTGGATATCATCTTAACATTTTTAATTAAGCGAGTTCACCAAAAAACCATATGCTACTTAGGCCAAAAAACTATACACAAAAATTACCTGATAATGCTTCTCTTTGACCTGTTTACTTTTTTTATTTGTTAAGGTACTTTTTTTTTAAAAAGGAAGTAACATTTGAATGTTTAAGCACTAGCGGTACATACGTAAGTTAACAGTTTTAATTTCCACTAATTATTGGAAAATATATATTTATGTAAATTTTTCAATATTCTCATTTATCAAACGACGAATTTGAGGCAAATAATAGCATTGTCTCGAGTACCTGCTCAGTTTTCTCCTACGCAAATCCATGACGTTCGGGTCTTTGTGACGTTACGACATTTGTATAAAAATTACTTTATGACAATAACTGCAATATGTAATATTAAGAATGGAGACAATTGACATCTAAGTTCTCAGTTGTCATAGTCTAGAAAAACGGCTAAATGCTGATTTGTTTCGCGCGTGGTGTGTCCCATACCTTGTTTGAAGAGAAAATACTCTATCATAATTCATCTAGTGCAAAAACTAATGAATGATACCTATTATATTGAAATAGATAGGGACACCTATATGACCGTGATTATTTCTAACACTTCGACATTCAGAATTATTATTCCAGTTTTTTAGAACCTCTGTGTAGGTTAAAAAATTAAACAAAATGATGTGTATCAGTATATTTCCTTAAATATTTTATATACAATTATGAAATACATACTTTGATGCCCTTATAATTAGCCCTTTTGAACAATGAGCTCTACTATATTTGGAATACGAAAGCAATTTTTCTAGCGTTTAATTTACCTCCCCTAAAATTTCTGTAAGGATATTTATTTATGAGGGTTAAATATTGACGTATGTGCAGGTTAATTGTGCTTTAGTTATTTGTAAAGTTTCAACTTTGTGCGTCAAACGACTTCAAACATATGGATACGTTATCTAATATATGGATATGTTATCTAACATATGGACACGTCAAACAGCTTCTTAAATATGGCCATGTTAACATATGGACACGTGAGTGACCTTATAGTAGTAAATAGTTGACGACATTATGTTAAATTGAAAATGTTTCTAATTATTTTGTTGCTGTACCAGCCAAAGTCTGCTGCGAATTTGATCTAACGCCAGTTTTGAGACCCGACCTAGTTGAGACCAAAGCTGTCAGAAATTATGGACCTGATGACCAAAGTTGGTGTAAACGCACCTGATTGTGATATTTGTTAAAATTAGGCAGACTTTATTCACGCACCATACTTAAAACACCACCGGATATGGCAGATCCCTTTAGTTTTGAAAAAAATAAATTTAATACCAATGTGTTTCTTTCCTTTTCCTTCAGCAAAATTTAATAACAGTTGTAACTTTTTTATTACATAATTCAATGAAACGGTATTAGTCAAAATAGAAAAAAAAATACTAGTCTTTATTCATTTTAACAATAAGAAAATACGCGTAACCCAATTAAAAAAGGAAAAAAAAACTAATTCTAACCCTGTTTCCGAGAACACAAAATTGATTAGTAGTTTATTAGGCGGGACTCTAGCGGGACTTAACGAAACCCTGGAAACATTTGAAAATTGCACCAGAAACTATGCATAAATTAGTAGTCCGTATTCTTTTCGCAAAATATCAAACCATTTCATAAGTTTGTATGTCGTGCCCCTAAAGATCTAGGGTAAGATACGAGTATGTTGGGATCATAGAATGAGAATTTTTTAATCCGATAGCTATACCTAATATAACGATTCCTGTTCCATATTTTTCTTAATACATTCTTGCTAAGCATATTTGAATGATTCATATTAATTTATCATATTTAGACTAGTAAGCTCCGCCGTTTATTAATTTCCGCCTGTGTTATTTCTCCACATTTAAAAATATTTATTTATAGTCCTAAAACTAAGGAAGTCGGACTATTCACAATATTTTTATTTGAAAGAACTCATAAAAACCAATTTTCAGGATTTTTTCCAGATGTTTAAGCACTCTCATTCGTTGATAGGAGAGCATGTTGTAAATATATATTTCATGAACGCGCTTAAAATATGCAAGTTATAAATAAATAAAAGAAAGTTCATTTTAAATCACTTTTCTGACTATAATCCACATAATGAATGAGGTAGGCTATTTCACTTTACTTCCCACTTTTTGTTAGAAGGAAACTTTTTGGTTCATATTAACTGACATGTTTATCTGAAGTATATACTTCTAAAATTTTATACAAGTTGGTTTAAAAGTATAGAATCTACCTCAGTATGACAGACGGACGGACACCAACACACATACACGATGAAATTACACAGGATGTTTGTTGACTACGGAAACCTAATAACATATTAAAGTCTTATTCAAGGTAGCAATGACTCCCATCATTGGACTTTATTTAATATGACGGCTTAAAGAGATGCTCAATGATAAAAAAGCTAAATGGATATGGTCGTTTAAAGAAACTCTCAGCCTTATTGTCTCAGTTTTGATTTAATTCCATTTATTCGGCTGTTTAATGCATTTCACCTATTTGTTCTAGTGAGTTATTGTAATAAGTGAACTATTATGAAGTATTTCAATTAGTTCGTCCATTCGTTTGTTAATTTTGAATTGACTTTCAATTATGTGAAAATAAATGAAACACCACGAGCCCTGTTTTTTATATACAAATTCAAACTAAAATTAAAAAATAAACTTATATATTTAAAGTACGTATAACAATAACTTCTAAAAGAAGAGCTCGTTTTATCTATAAATATTAACTTTTATCCGCAGTCTTACTTACATAGTTATAGGTGAAAACTTATAGGGTTAAATTAAAATATGTAGCGCAATGTAGAGAGATTAAAATTAGTTAATTTATAAGTATATTTTTTGTGATTTTATAACCCTGTTCTCTATATATTTCTCTCTAAATTCGGAATTAAAGTAGGATTATATTATTACGCTTGTAGTGTTTCAAAAATCACTTATCGCGCCTGTAGTGTTTCAAAAATCATTTTTATCCATAACTTCGTTGCAACATTGCTCTGTAAATCCCATTGTATACTTTTTTATTTCAAATAATAATTTCCCAAAGTAATGAATTTTTTTGTATTAAAGAACAGTTTATAGAACAGTATATATATCTTAGCCTCCCAGTCATATTTGTGCAACAAATCATGTCAATCCGTAGCTTTATTCCGACATGAAAGATGGACAAACAAAGCCACTTTTTTTATTTATAGTATTAATTAGTTTTATTATGTTAGTAAGGAAAAGATTTTCCAGATCGGAAGTAACCTGTTTCCCTGGCTTGCCATTTATTTCTAAGCAAGATATCACATCGATCCGTAGCTCCGTTGCGACGTGAAAAAAATAAATAGCACAAACATTTGCGCTTAAAACATAAGTTAGAATTATAATATCTGTTGGAATGAGGTTTCCCAGAACAAAAATATTCTATCTTCTACCCTAGGCAAAAAATCTCGTTGAAGGTTGTTCAGCTCTGACAGGAAACATACTTTTGCATTTATAATAATAAAGATAGTAATTCTGATGCTCCTCTACATTGCATATGTAACGATTAAAAAAATCACATTGACCAGTTGCGATCCTGCTTCTTTATTCACTCTGTACTTTTTCAGTGCAAACAAGACTTTCGTCTTGACGAAAAGTTTCCTACGAGGGGGCGTTTTTAAGTTCGCGGAATGTAGGATAAGGAGTGAGAATAAAAATACAAAATTATTTTTCTTTTTCAATATATTCACCTGCTACCCTAATAAATTTTTCAAATAGCTTATGGTAAACATAAGCTCATAAAAAAATATTATAAAAAAATTAATTTCATAAAAAATTGTTTCGTCCTTGCCCAAAAAGTAAGTATAAAAAATAAGAAACTGCGTCCTTCACTTCTTCATCGCTTGAAAATTTCTTTCCACGAAGTTCTTTTTTAAAGTTTGGGAACAAATAATAATCACTGGAAGCCAGGTCAGGACAGTAGGGTGGATGTCCCAAAATATCGAAGCCTACCTTGTGCAGGGCGGCCAGCGGAACGCGGCTCGTGTGAACGGGCGCATTGTCGTGGACACCTTTGGTCAATTTTCCCTTTCTTTTTTCTTCAATTGCTTCTTTTAACCTACCCAAAATTGACGCATAGTATTCTCCGGTTATAGAAACACCTTTGTCTTTATAATCCGTCAACAGGATCCCTTTTGAATTTCAAAAGACTCTCGCCATGATTTTTCCAGCCGACTGTGACACCCTAAACTTCTTGGGTGGTGGTGTGCCTTTTTAGTGTAACTGCATTGAGTCTTGTTTCGATTTAGTTTCATAAAGATGAATTCAAGTTTTGTCTCTAGTAACAATTCGACTCAATAGTCCATCCTTGTCTTCACTACAGAGATCCAAAAACGCGCGAGAACACTCCATGCGGCGTTGTTTCTGAGGCGGTATGAGCATTTTCGGCACCCATCTTGCGCTGACTTTTGTCATGACAAGATGATCATGGAGAATTTTAAAAATTATTGTATCCGATACTATAGCCATCTTTGCAAGCTGTTTCTTCTTTACTCTGGCATCTTCCAATACTAATTTTTAAACTTCTTCAATAATTTCCGGAGTAGTCATTTCGATCGGCCGACCGGGGCGTGGGTCGTCTTCAAATGAGTCTCTACCCTATTTAAAGAGAATACGTAACTTGTAAACCATGGTTTTACCCGGCAAAAGTCCCCGTAAACGGATGCCATCTTTTTCTGAATGGTTTGAACCGTCTTTTCTTGCTTGGTAAGGAACTTTAAAATGGCGCAGTACTCGATTTTTTCCATAGTTCAGACTTTCTTCCAGATTGAGCTGTTTGTTCGACGATAGTTCAAAGACTAATGATCCAAATATGATAAAACTCGGTATTTATACTAATAATGAGTTACTTAACTAGCTTTTATTCCGTTATTCACCTTTACTAATGGCCTATTTTTCCATTCCGCGAACTTAAAAACGCCCCTTCGTATCTAACTCCCCTCCCTGGCTATTTGTGTATGAAAAATCAAAAGTATATATAAAAATACTTTAGCGTTCCGTTAAATAGAATGATAAAACTGTATAATTTGCTTGTCTTTATGTAGAATACATTTATAAAAAAAAATGTTTGGTTAACAAAACAAATGAGACAGAACACAAAAATATTGTTGTGTGTATAAGCTTGTTTCTCTGTTCACGCACCATGTAAGAGTAGATAAAATAATTTTGATGAAGTTTTTAATTATGGATTCTGTTGGATCTGAGGGTACAAAGAGGCTGTGTTTTGTCACAATCGACCAATTAATAAGAAGATATGACAGTTTCACGTTTCAATATAATTACACATATTTAAAAAAAAATGCTTTTATATTATTTATAGTAGGTGCCATTACGTGCATTAATCTTACAATTAACTTAATATTGTTTTCTAAAGAGCGCAAAGCTAGTTAAAAAATAAATCGTCGGTTGCTTTGTATTATTTGCGGATCATTAAGTTCAACAATTCGTGACTCATTCAACTGTACGCATGAACAAGACATAAGAGATATTCAAAGGCATATAATTATATTTCATCATAGGTTTTATTACTTAAGGCTAATTACTCAAGTACCATGATATTTTCGTAAATAATTACTCAAGTACCGTGTTATTTTAAAGATAGTTGAGAAATGTCTTTAAGTTAGTAACCTCAAATGAAAGTAAATACTGTCATATTTGTCGATCCTAAAATGTCGGTTTATTGAGATAGTTCGTTACGATTAATTAAAAGCACATAGTTGCATTCTAGGACATGTTAGTTTACAACAGCCTAGCGATAAAATAACAGGATCCTTAATTGTCATATTTATGATTGGTGAAATAAAACTGGTTACCAAAAGTTTTTGGACATATTTTTGGACACCGAAGAATTTTTGGACACCGAAGAATTTTTGGACACCAAAGAATTTTTGGACACCGAAGAATTTTTGGACACCGAAGAATTTTTGGACGCCAAAGAATTTTTGGACACCGAAGAATTTTTGGACACCAAAGAATTTTTGGAAATATTGGACACATATTTTCATTTTAACCAAAATTAAGGTAAAGCAAACATATTCTAAATTTGTTGCACACAACAAGCGGCTACGCATGTATTAGTGTTTTCACGGCTAGTAATTATCCGTTCTCGACTAGAGGTATTTTGTACATACATCCTTAAAAAGTTCGAAATATTTTAAAGAAAAGTTCTAACTAAATGCCATAATATAAAAATTTTTCAGATTATTCATATGAAGAACTGGAATATTGAATATATTGGCGTTAATTTTGTAAAAGTTCAATGTTCACAATTAATTGAAACTACGTGTGTACTATTATTTCTACTTTCTGTGATTTCTTTACCCCGACGTAGATTTCCTTCTATTACAACTTCTTCAGGTGGGCTATTAGCAAAATATAATACATATCTCAAAAATTATGAAAACGAAAAACATCGCTACAGTTTAATAACAGCCCACCTGAAGATGTTGTAATACAACGAAACCTAGGTAATGGTAAAGAAATTAAAGAAAGTGGAAATAATACTACATCACATAGTTTCATTTAATTGTGAAGAACTGAAAGTAAGAAGGTCGCGCGAGAGACATATTACATCTCACATTGTGGTTTATTGTTTCACAAACGGAGTTTATAACGAATATTACTTTCTTGAACCACATGCAATGATATTTCGCTCTACGGAATACAAAAATACGACTTTCTCACCCGATTGTATGTTTATATTACATTTTTACATATGACATGAATAAATAACAAGTCTTCCTTATCTTAGTATGGGGCCATAAAAAAAGCTTGCGAATATACAAAAAGTTAAAAATATCTTATGCTCACAAGCGGAGTATGCCAAAGCATTTGAATTTACATGTATGTACATATATATATATATATATATATATATATATATATATATATATATATATATATACAAAGTAATAAGTCAAATAATGTCTTGCAGTTTCCGGTCGACGAATGGAAAAACGCTAGTAGTAGTGAAATGAGAAAGAGGCGAAAATGTTGAGTAAAAAAACAAATCTCTTCCTAACATACTGAACTTCGTCTTAAAAGAATAATAATTTGGTCATTTCAGGGTTTACTTCACGTAATCATTTCCAAGCTATGTATGCTTACGTGATAACGTGATAAAACGTGATAGCTTACGTGATAAAACGTTGTATGTATATTATTAAACAGGCAAACTCAATGACGAAATAACCTTAAGCTCATAAATAAACAAACTTTCATACACTAAACTTACAAGTAACATACAAACTTTCATACACTAAATTCGCAAATAAAATTAACTTGCTTTTTATACAGAAATGTCTAAAAGCTGTCAAAGATTATATTATGAAAAAAAGTTATTTAATAATTTACTCGTTTTAATGTATTTAATCGTTTTAATAAATGTAATTGCATAGAGCGGATTTTCTTCAACCAAAACATCGAATTCTAAAATATATAAAGTGTAGTGGAAAACTGCAATGGATTGTGATTACATTTGCAAAATAAAAAGAAACAGGTAAACCATTAACAATTAAACTGGCAAAAAATATAATTTAATAAAGAAATTGTATGAAAAAGGGCAAGAAATATACATACATTATATAACTATTAGAAGTAAGGAGAGGGAAAAAATTTAGTAGGAAAAACAGTTAAACAGGAACTGAACTCCCACTAGGACCGTACCGCACGCATATGGGTACTTATAAACATTTAAGCGTATATAGTATTTTTCTTAATCTTTTTACAAATATTAATTTTTCTAAATATTTTGCCTACCATACCTTGTGAGAGACAAGCGTGAAACGTGGGACGTATTTAAAAACATAATAAGATACAGGAAAATCGCCAGTGTTTTCCTGTAATCTTTTAGTCAGATATTATCATCGCAGTTTCCTTAATGGCTTTTGGTTTGACCGTTTCGAAAATAAGGCGGAAATACCGTTATTTTTACATATTTTTGGAGTAGTTGATTTTTTAAATGTGCGCCTTAACATTATAATTTTTTTTTTATCATAGCAAGCCCTTAAGTAATATCCAACATGGAACGTAAAATTGGAAAAAAGTTTGTGACATTTATTTACCCTGTCTATATTTATATATTAATAGTTTTAAAAGTTAGATAATCTAAAATTTCTATGTCGCTGTTTCTGAAAAAATCGGTTGTTTATAAAGAAAAATAAAAATACCCTGCTATTTAAATATAGATAAAATATGAAGCATATTTCAGAAATTGTGAAAACTAAAAGCATCGCTACAGTTTTCTTGCAACTTTTGCGTAGGTTTTTAGACACCTACAATTGTTTCATAAGTTTATGTTTACTTTCAGAAGCAGCTTAGTAGAGTTTGGGCTTCTATTACTTAACTTGATAAGCTCTAAGCTCTTTGCTTGTGAAGGAGGTAATTAGATACTAATAGTGAAGTCAGAATAACAAAGAAAAATACGAGTACCTTGCTCTATAAAAATAAATATTTGAAAATACATATTTGATAAAATATGAAAACTAAAAGCATCGTTACAGTTTTTCTGCAACTTTTGAGTAAGCTTCTAGACAACTACAATTGTTTCATAAGTTTACGTTTACTTTCACAAATAAAGAATGGGAAAAATACATCGTTTTTGAGTGTTTTTGAGTGTATTGAATAGCGGGGACGAAAGGATCTTCTTAAGGGTGAAAAATAAACCCATAGAGTTTGGGCTTCTATTACTTAACGTGATAAGTTCTAAGCTCTTTGGTTGTGAAGGGGGTAATTAGATACTAATACTGAAGTCAAAATCTGTTAAAAGAGGTAGGAAGTGGGCAGAGTATCTTCTTAAAAGTGATAGAATTCTTGGTGCGAATTTCTTATTTTTTTAATTCTATTAAATTATTTTTCTTTTTAAATGTATATTAAACTATACCAAAGCCTTGGAAATAAAATACCGGAAATAAATAATGAAGAACGAAGAAAAAATATTGTTAGGTTTTAAGAAACGTCATTTTTTAACAAATTCATTAGAGAAAATGAATTGAATATATGCATATTTTTGAGGTCTGTGCTAACTACGGTTATTATGAATAATAGAAACGTAGACGTGATTATCTGTCTTCACAGTATCATAGTAATAATACTATTTTATACACTTTATGTTTAAAACAAAAATACATAACATATACTTTATATGAGACTACAAGCTACATTTTTCTTATGCTATTTTTCAAATCAAAATATATTCTTTTCAGTCTTTACATACGACATATTTGATAAAATAAAATGAACAATTTACGCTTTACATATGTATATATATATATATACACACACATATATAAATATATATATACATATATAAATATATATATATATATATACATATATATATGTATGTATGAGAGAGAATACTATACGTTTGCCGACATAAACTTGTTACATTTTGAGATATAAGCTGTTTACCGTAAATATACTCTGTAATATGTACACTACTGATATTCTTTCTGTGAGGTCTCTGGTCTATCGAAAGACTGAAATTGTTTATCATTTTAAAAATTAATAAAAACAAAAATTGTAAGTCTTCAAAAAGTATTGAGCGAAATATTTTTCAACATTTTTTAATATCACCGTTTATAATGATATACATTTAAGTTAAAAATGAAAAAAGACATTTTAGCTCGGTAATATTTTCTATATTTTGAGGAGAATTTATATTCGCGTAGGGAATTTTTGTATCAATATGCCTTGTTTATTAATTATGAGAAAAATTTTATAACCTGAAGACCAAAAAATGCGAGGACAAGGAAAAAGAAACCACAGACTGAGAAATAATTTGTCTTCTGCTAATTTAGTTAATTCGTAAAACGATAAGGTAAAATCTAAAGTGCAACACACGATCATTCAAATGAAACGAATATCTTAAAATAAGTAGAGATTTCAGCCAAGTACGCGGACCATTGAAAATAAAATTATAAAGATATATCAAACAACGACCCATTCATCTTTGAGAACAATCAAAATACGTTTCGTCGCGCGCGAGCAAGCGACCATAACTCTAACTACACCCTAAAACCTGACTTGATATTCATATCCTATAAATTAGTTAGTAGGAGCCCCTGATCTGTTCCTCGTGTTTATTTACGTGCGTTAAAATAGAAAGCATTTCAATTATCTAATAATCAAGTCAGTTACGTTTGGGGGCATGACGTGGGGTGTCTATGATCACATAAGAATTTGTCGCATATGTGTTATTATTACTTAGTTCAAGGTTATTTCCCTGGTTCCAAAATTGTTTGCATTAACGTAACATTTAATAAAAAAATATGATTAAAAATATGTAGACCGATGGAAGGATACAATTAATAACGGTTCTACCCATTTTTATTATCCTAATTTCAACTAAAATTTAATTAAATTGTTAAAGGTTCATGCTACCTCTAGTGACGATTATGAAATATTCCATTAAATTGCCACTAAATATCATATTAAACTAACTTCATACTTCCCCATTTTTTAATACATAAATACAGTGACAGCACTAGTCTTTACACGCAAATTATTGTCGAAATAAGGAAAAAAGATAAGAGTATAAACTTGTTATTGTAGTTGACTTAAATAAGTATCTTATATCTCATAATCTCAGGAATACATACGAATACGCGGCAATATCTAGTTTTCTGAGAAATTATTTTACTACCAACATTTACTAAAGCTGAGAAAGCTAAGTATATAGGCGAGGATATTGTTATATGAGTAGTATCTTACAGCTAATCATAAAGCCACAAGTGATAAATATTACTAATAGTAGATTGTGATGAATAATAAAGTAAGTACCTAAATACTAACTACCTAGTACCTAAATTACTTTACAGATCGAATAACTTATATTTTATGGTAACTCATATTTATGGTAATAAAATATGAGTTATTCGATCTGTAAAGTAATTTAGGTAATGCAATTTCTGACGAGTTTTAGACAGACACTAAGGGCGCACTTTGTGTACTTACATTGAGTTCATTCAAAAGTTTATGAGCCATATGTAAATGATTATCCATAAAATGTACTTCTGCGCAGCTGGGTCACAAAGTAATTCAAGGCCAATTGCAGAAAATTTTAAATAGTGAGTATATTCAAATTTGTCAATATCTAAATAATTTCAAGACACGCAACGTTCGTTATGGCAATTCAAAGAGAATGTGTCCAAATCATATTTTCGACATCGAATATCACGTCAAACTTCTAACTCGTCAATTTTAAGGAGAGGCGTTAAATGAACTTGATCCTGCACCAACACAGGGTATTATCAATTTTAGATTGCAATTAGCAAAGATCTTTGCTTATTGCTCACTTGAAGATGTTGTGACAGAACGAAATCTAGGTCGTTGTAAAGAATTTAAATTAACGTAGAAATAATACTACATCACGTAGTTCTATTTAGTAGTGAATAATGAATTTCTACAAAATTAACGCAAAATATATCCAATATGTACTAAGAATTAATTATTGAGATTAAAGTTGTCATTATTACCTATACGGATAACCAGATCACTAAATTTACAGGGGATATTCATAATAAGACAACGAGAAAATATTTATAAATAGCAAACTAATCATTTTACGTGGCTGATATATATATATATATATATATATATATATATATATATATGTTTTCGTAAACTAATTGTCTAACTTAAAGATCAAAACAGTTTACAAGTGGCGATATTTAGCATATATTATGAATTTACTAAACAAAAGAAAGAAACACGATTACAACAAGAAAACATATTGAGTACTCAGAGCGAAAATATGTCAGATATAATATATAAAAATATGTCATATATATGTCATATTTATGTCATATATATACATAAAGATATGTGTATATATATAAAAATATGTCATATATGTCATATATGTATTTATAAAAATGTATATACATATATATATATATATATATATATATATATATATATATATATATATATATATATATATGAATATATGTCAAGAAAACATGTTGAGTACTCAGAGCGAAAATATATTTTTTGTACGAAAATATGTCATAAAAATTAAGATTAGAGATCCTCGCTGAATATATTTTGAAAACTTAATCCCTTTTATTTTCGCTATAAGACTGCAGGCAATTTTATATCGAAAGTAAACTATTGTTTTTTACACACTTACTACAGCAAAGGGAGTAACAATAGCCATTAACAAATTTATTAAGAAATAAGATAGTGTAACCACTAAATTTGACAGTAGCATTAATAACCACACCAATAGTGTACAAAATGTATCAAAGAGACATGCCATTTCACATATAAGCCAAATATATTTCTCATATATGTTATGATAGCGATAATTGTATGAGGGAATACTATACCAACATATTCACTAGACAAAACTTGGCTTGCTACGGATTCTTCATTTAATCACAAAATCAGAAATTTAAGGCATTCTTACAATATATTACTTCAATTCGAGGCAACTTAATGACACGTGTTACGTTAATGGATGCTGTTCTTTAAGGCTTGGGTAGGGTGTACGCTGCTAATGAGTACGTGAGTAAAATTTGTACTAATATCCATTCACACTACTTCTTCCTCCTGCATATTTAAATTTAACAATTTACATTGTCCATAATCTATTTGGTATTTAGTTTATTTACTTACTTGGCGTTTAAAGGGAATATTTTCAAAATATAAAAGATTTTTCATGTTTATTTTATGGGTTATATTATTACTTAATTTCTACTTGTCTATTTAGTATAACTTTTTTTTTCGGAATTACTTTGTACTTATATACGATTTAAATCGAAAACTATGAATTCATGTTTGTGTACTAATGGAAATGTTAAACTAAATAAATAATATACCGAATTTGTTAGGCAATTCGCAACTAAAACAGAAATCTGTAATTTAAAATTCTATTTTTCTTGACAATTTCCTTTTTAATAATTGGAAATTTTGTAAAGGTCATTTAGTGATTTATTTCATCGCCACTAATAACCTTTAAAAATTACTCCAGTTTTTTGCCGTATCTCAAATACGGTAATATTTCACGTTAGCTATTATTCGCAAATTACCAATAATATCGAAACAATGAAAGGAAACACAAGTAAAATTTTGTTTATAATATTTATATAAATATGATCCGTAAATTCACAATTTGAAATATAAAAAAGAGGAGGAAATTATTTTTCAATAGCCAGCAAATAGCTGATATTACTCTTATGGCTATTTTCAGTAGCAGGGACTTATCAGGCTAACTAGCTAGATTAAATTAAAAACTTACGTCTTATTAGCTTCTCAGTATGGAGAAATTTACGTTAATATCAGAAAACTCTAAAAATGTTAGATGGTATTGAATTATGATCTAATTTGCCATTTCGGTGACTTTACATAAATGCATAATTTTTTGAATTTCTAAATAAAATTTGACTTGTCGTGTCAATGCCTTTCACGTGTCAATGCTACATAACAATACATTACTAAACACTGCTCGAGAAGAAGGCACCAGTGCCCTTAACTTGGAATTAAACACTCGTCCGTACAAAACCTCAATTTGTTCACTTCGCTCCATTCATAATACACTGGACCTTCAGCGATTAGAAATAACCTAAAGTCATCCGAATTGTGCAAAAAAATTTTCTCCGTATCATTTCAGTATCTTGCAATAATTATCATTAAGAAAGATGCTAAATGTCGACATTTTTTCATTCACAGCTGTGTTACATAAAATCCACGAAGTTATAAATTGATTTCATCTTGAGTGTAAATGTTTCTATTCCCTTTTGTGACGTTACGAATAAACTGAAATTATATATAATAAAATGTTGAGGATGCCTATACGATTAAATTTATTTCAAAGGAGAATTGAACATTTAATGAAAAAAATTATCACTTTTAATGACCATTTTGAACAGTTTGTAAGCATTTTGTTCCTTTATACATAAAATATCTTCAAATTAATTTCCATCTGACATTTTACATATCATTTGTAGGCCAATAATCAATCTTTAAAATTAATCTCCGAAATATTTTATGTCAATAAGGAAAACCAGAGTTGTTTTTATTTAAAATACCACAAAATAGCTACTTAACTTTGACTTCGTGTAGTTTAACCTGATCCCAGAAAATCGATGTTTATTGTCAAAATTTTGAAGTTTTATGGATATTCTTGATATATGAATGCTTATTCCCCCATATTTCTAGTGATGTAAAACCAACTTCGGTAAATATTAACAAAAATACTTAAAATGCTCAGTAAAAGAATAAGATCTAATTTTATTAATTGACTTCACGATATGCATCTTTTATTGTATTTATTCGTATGCTTAAATTAAGATATTACTAGAATTTTTGCAATTTTTGAAAAATTGTATCATAATTGTTTCACTGAATACCAAACAGTGTTAATAATTACAAAACTTTTGTTTTATTTAATTGAAGAGATCGAGCTTATATGTTATTCTTCCACTCGCATACGACACTATAAAATATAAATATTTTTAAACTGAAATAATATATATTGAATATATTTGGCGTTAATTTTGTAGAAATTCCTTATTCACAATTAAATGAAACTACGTGATGTAGTATTATTTCTACTTTCTTTAATTTCTTTACTACGACCTAGGTTTCGTTGTATTACAACATCTTCAGGTGGGATATTATTAATATGATGTAGTATTATTTCTACTTTCTTTAATTTCTTTACTACGACCTAGGTTTCGTTATATTACAACATCTTCAGGTGGGATATTATTATTACAACATCTTCAGGTGGGATATTATTAATATCCCACCTAAAGATGTTGTAATACAACGAAACCTAGGTCGTAGTAAAGAAATTAAAGAAAGTAGAAATAATGCTACATCACGTAGTTTCATTTAATTGTGAAATAATATATTCAACCAGACAGAAAATTACAATGAAATAAGAATCATAAAATAAGTAATACGTGAAACTGGGATCATTTTTGTAGCATATCAATCATCAATTTTATTAATCATCAATCTTTCTTCTATATTATTATATTTTTTTAAATAAACCTATTTCAAGCAAAGTTATAGATGCATCAGAAAAAAAACAATACCTTTAAACTTATTCGATTATTATCGCAAAACGTTGCACGGAAATTATGTCAAACGCGATTAGTATTTGTGTAGATGACCATAGGAAAAGCCACTAGATACTTTTTTTTCCATTAACGTTCTTTGTATTACAAAAAACGACAGTTAAATAATTATGTCCCAACCATAAATAAGGTAAGAGTTTTCTATAGGTATCCATTAATGATAAGATTTAAATGTTTTATGTCATACTACCCTTGATCAAACGACGGAGGTGATGGAGAGAAGCATATTGTAATAAAAGTAAATTGCACATATCTGATATATCAAAAAATAAAAGACGATCAGATTGGCGTGTGAGAGGTCTTATACTAAGTTTGAAAGTGACAGTAATGAAATTATGACATGATTTGCGAGTTGCGTGAAACAAAAACAATATTTTTTAAATCATTATGTTGTATCGTATATATAAGTGAAAATCGCTCTTTTAAAGATAGTTTTAGAAGACTGATTTCCAGTTAACATTTCTAACGATAATTAGCACAATAATGTACCCTAAAAATATTTCATCTCCGAAAGGTTTGCAACTTAAAATATAGGAAAAATACTGTTGCTAAATATGAATTGAAATCTTTACCAGAAGCGTTTGGTTGTAAATTTAATTCACGCAGTTATAAAACTGTAGAATCTACTGAGATGTGATAGATAGATAAAAACATATACGTCATGACAAAAGTACAAGGATTTTTTTGACTACGGAATCCTAAAAAAATAAAAGTTTCACTCAAAGGAAGAAAAACTCTCATCATTGGACTTTATTTAATTTGACGGCTTATCGAGATGCTCAAGGATAAAAGGCGTGATGGAAAGGGTCGTTTGGAGAACATTATGCGGGCCGACGAGTTTTCTCGTATCGGGCTCCCGTTATTTGCGGAAAAGTTCTTGGTTTTATTGTAAAGATTTTCGAACATGTTTTGGAAATGTATAATGTTATTTTATTTTTCATCGATACGTTTTCTTTTGTCGCGAAAGATGAAATCGAACAAGTATTTTTGAAACATTTCCTATTTATTTTTATGAACTTTATTTGTTGTTGAAAAAAAATGCTTAAATTTTTATTTGATTTTATATAAAAAAGAGATATTACTAAAATTTTCCCAACATCCCTGACAAATTAAAAACAGTAAAAAGCGAATAAAATACACGCAAGGGGCATTTTAAATATTTAATTATTTTGTTTTTGTTTACTTATTTTTGATCAAGAGGACGTGCTATTTTTTTAAAAACTTTCCATCTCAGTAAAGGAAGATTTATTAATTTTAGACACGGTCTTTATTCATAATCCTATATCATTAAGAGATAATGTTGGAAAATTTCAAAAATATTTTATTTTAATAGTCGTAAACCAATCGCATTTTACTATTGTATTATAAGATAAGCGAGGCAAATAAGGTCCTCATACTTTTGAACTAAAATATTTACTATAATTATAATTTAACTAAACTAAGAAAAAAACACTAAAGCTATATAACTACAAACAAATTAAAGAATTGTATGTAAATAATGGTAAATTGGAAATTAGTTGTCAATAAAATATTTTCCTGAGCCTTATTTATTATAATAATCTAATAAACCCATTAAATAAAAGAAATATTTTTAGATTAAAAAAACTATAATATTTTCTTGTGTCATGTAGAAACTTAATCGAGATCAACATTGAAAGTAAATTTAGTTCAGTGATCTGAAGAACGCAACAAAATAATGTCATAATATTTACTTTGGTCTCTTAAATAAGATGATTATGTTGTGATTGGTAATTTCCTTAACATTTTTCTTTACTTCTTTGGTTTTCCCAATTTAACAATTTACAACATCTGAATATAACAAAAATTATAAGACTTAAAACTTCCGAGTGTCTTATAATGTCAATATTAAATTCACTGAAACTTGTCTAGGATATTTTATCACATGGAATATTGAAAAGAAAAGTAAAGGTTTTCCACAGCAGCGATATTTTGTTTATCAGAAAAGATTTAAATAAACAAGGAAAGGAACAGTATCATGAAGCTCATGAAGCTCTACTTTAATTTTAATTTACCATCTTTTACCAAATTTTATTTATAAAATATAATCCCCATAACAGACACCGAAGACGGTGGCACGCGCGGCAGGCTTTTCTTTCCTTATATTGTTCCATTATATATGGAGGTGAAATATTAAAAGAATTAAATTATGTCTCTTGCGTCTTATCACACGCCAGGCTTTATTCATCACCACAGGTATGACAGTAGGAATACCATTAAGTAATCAATATATTGAATTTCGTAGAAAAGTAAAGAAGCCTGATGTAATTTGATTGTAGTTAAAATCTTTTTGCAAATATAGCTGCTATACATAGAACAATATTATATAATATTATAAATTAAGGAAATATTTGAAAGAACAAGACGAATATTGTCAATGATATATGGCATATAATCTTTCAATTTAACAGAAAAAAGTTAAATTTTACAGAAAATATGTGGCTAAATTTATTTTGCTTAGTATACAATTTGCCTTATATGTATAGTCTGTTTAACTAAGAATTAACTATTTATACATAAGAATTAACTTATTATATATGTATAGTAGCCAATTTGCTTAACTAAGAATAGTTAGCTCTTAGTTAATCAAATTGACATAACCCGAAAAAGATAGACAGAAAATTAAAAATAATGTGGCCATATATTTTATACATGATCAAAAAACGTCTTTTGAACACTTTAGATCATTATAATGTACTTGGCTTCTGCTAAGTTTCGACTAAACCGTCTTGAAATCTATACAGTAAGGTTGAAGGCTCACGTCGTTAGTCCTTTGTTAGTTCCATATTCATTAGGCATTCAATTAGTATTGGATAGTCGGAGCAATATTTAATCATACGTAAATAGCGAGTATCTCATTTCTACAAATATAATATATTTCCAATTAAAATATGGCTTCTTGTGATATTTAATGGCGTTTAATTATTATTTAATCGCGCATGTAATACTTTAACATTTATTTATTATTTGGTCTCTAAACAAGTGTTTATAAGACTACACATAATGGGTGTAGAAATTAAAACAAATTATTACAAAATTACATATATAACTTTTAGTGGAATAGACATTCGTTAGTAAATCGGATTGATGTATAAGTTCCCTAATTACGAGTTTGGTTCATGAAGCGATCATGATATTAATATTTATGTAAAGATGATTTAAACCAAATGAGGAATAAGACCACTTCTGATTGTGTTTGTAGTATGTATTTTATAGTAAGATATATATTTTGTAATACACTAAAGCGTTAAACACACATAAAATACTAATATATATATATATATATATATATATATATATATATATATATATATATATATATATGTATATATATATATATCTGGTTATCCTGATTGCATATAAATACACTCACATATTAAGTATTAGATTTGAAAAAAGAATATTTTGTTAGAACAGCATTACGGATTGATGGACTCAAATATTAAATATATTGTGTTAATTTTATAGAAATTATTTATTCACAATTAAATGAAACTACGTGATGTAGTATTATTTCTATTTTCTTTAAGTTCTTTACCACGACTTAGGTTTCGTTGTATTATTTTCGGGTGGGCTATCTTTGCTAATAGCCAACCTGAAGATGTTGTAATACAACGAAACCTAGGTCGTGGTAAATAATTTAAAGAAAGTAAAAATAATACTACATCACGTAGTTTCATTTAATTGTGATTGATGGACTGTTTTGTTACTAGGTTAATTTACATTACTCGTTGTTAGAAGATGATCCAGAATATGAATTTGATATGTGGGATAAAGCAATTAGACGGATGAAAGTCAGAACGATTTAAAGCGAATATTACAATGATCATATAATTATTGAATAAAATATAACAAAAATAATGCGGCAATTTAAATTGAATAAATTTAATACTTATATTATGATTTAACTGATCAAAAATTAATAAGTGGTATAAAGTCAACATCAAAATTTGTCAAAACTCGTAAAGTCAAGGATTCAAAAAGTACGTATAAGCGCCAGTATATTTCTTGTAAAAAACACCTTGTTTTTATTTAACGTAGTAATAAATATGTAAAAGTCAAATAATAGTCAATACTAGTCAATTTGTTGTTTTTACTTACTAAAATTAATCTAGATAAAATTAGTAATTTAATATAGTTCACTCTCTTTTGAAATAGGTTAATATATGGCCCGGCCCTGTTGTACATTTTAATGATATTTTTGATTGTACTTTTAATATGAAACAGTTTTCACCAAATTATTGAAGTCTAAGTTGTGTTTCCATGCGAAAAAAGAATTTCATATCGAGAACTCTTGAAAGCATTCATCTATATTATTATGACAAAATATGTATTTGGGGGGTAAAATATATTTAATTTGATAAAAAATATTTAAAAATAGAAATATATATTTTTCAAATCGATTGATATCTTACTGTAATACGTATTGGCGTTAGAATATATTAGATTGTTCAACCAAGCTTTACTCGGAACAATTGTGATGAAAAATGATAGGACAAAATGAAAATTCATTTTTTTCTCTCACGCCAATAACTCAAAGTTTGAGTCCGCGAATTGTGCAACGTAATGGCAAATGCATGTCTTATTAGAAATTAATGCAGCCGCGCAGTACATCTGAGTTGACTTTTATGGTGTTAAGAAGGATTCTAGCGATATACATTGGTATGTATGATTGTTCACCAGCTAGGCTTTTTATTTTTATTATTTTTCTACAGTCGGTTGTCACAATTCGATTCGTTCGGCTAATAAATATTATGAAATATCAAAAAACTATATAATGAAATTTACCAAATTAGGGAATTCCTTTGTAAATGCTAGTTCGCGTCTTTACAATTCGCGTCTTTTTAGTTATTTTGTGGCAATCTCGTTAAAGCTAGAATTAATTTTAAAAATGTCGCATATAGCATATTTGTCATGTGTGAAGGTCTGAAAGATTATACGGCTTAAGATAAGCTAAAATATACCCGGATTCACGATGTCACTATCATCTGTAACAGCTTTTAACAATTGATAATGTAATTTTTAACATCAACATGAAGTGTACATACGGTTATGAATAAAAAAAGAATTTGAACAATTAATCCATAATTTATTTTTTACTTAAAGTATTTGAAACGTATTTTTGAATAAGTCGGTTTGTTAACGCTTTACTGCAAAAATCAGAACTTTAGTAAATTTAGAGAAGCATACCAAGGTAAATTAAATGCTTCAAAAACTAAACAATTTCAGAAAAATATTCAAATCAAGAGATAAATACTCTACACTTATTTATGACACGCATAAAAATTATCCGCACATATAGTTGAATTCTCAACGTATTGGCAATCCTCTCCAAAGTAAATTCGAATAAAATTCTAGAAAAGATAAAATGTCAAATCAAATAAAAGCCTTTTCAACGATTTCCACAGCGAAAAGTTCCACCAAACGACCCAAAAGATGGCAACTTAAGCAAATGTTAGCTTTGGAACGAATCCTTGAAGCAATATTGACTTGAATATGTACCGTGGTCTAATAGGCGTAGCCTTGAAACAGGGCTCAACTTCTTCGGTTAAATAGGATGTCATACATAGGGCGCTACATGGCCTTCAAAAATCAGACTTTTAACGGAATTTTGCAAAATTTTAAGAAATTTACAAAAACATTTTTGTTGGTATTTCAGATTTCACAACAAATATATTAAGTATTTTTAGATTAGTGAATCAATATTAATACAGGTCATTCATAATGGCGAAAAAAATTCTACCTTTCTAGCTGGATAATAACATTAAAGACAAATAAATGTGAATAATTAAAAAAATATTTGTAAAATAACATCTTAGTTGCAGACTACAGACATATAATTTTATAATTTTCCAAACAATTTTTATAATGGAAAACTTAATTTTTTTAATGAAAACTACGTATTTTTAATATTAACATGCCACGAATTATCCGAACATATACTTGATGATAAAAAACGCAAAAACAATTATCAGTGTTTGAATAATTTTTATGTAGAATTGCCAATTTATTTATTAAGAAGTAATTTTTATATCAGCCGATTTTTAAGTTATTTTTGAGCATACTACATGCCTTAGCTTGATTGCCTATATCTTTTAAATTTAGTAAAAGCTACATAATTGGGAATTGTAATAGACTGAATGTTTTATCCTAATTCTTTCCAAATTTTTAATACATGAAGTAAAAAAAAAATAGGGGATGGGAATATAAAGCAGAACGTTTGGAGAGTTCCACTTTGCAAAAGAAAAGCGATGTCAAATGAGCGGTCTGGTGATTCGCCAATCAAAATTTTCACCGCAATGTAATTCGTACATTACCTATGTACGAATTACACTGATAAAGCTAGGAGACAGCAACAATTTAATACTAAGTCAACCAAACTCGTATTACATAAAAAACACGGATTTATTCGAATTTTGACAGAAAACATTTCATAGAATAAAAGTTTTAAAACGACACAACAATAGTAGCGGTATGCCTCTTTGCATGCTGCGTGCTGCAGGCCGAATTCTCTTATGCTGAAAACATTTCCATTTTTACTTCTATTTATGGAAGTACTTTCCCTGTTATAACTAAAATACTATAATATATATAGTATATATATTAGTGCGAGTAGCTAACAACTGGTCCGAATCTAATCCAATAATTCTTCGTTAATTACATACATACATGTGTTTAATATATTTGGTTGCGTAAGTCAAGGTTGGAATGGATTTCCAATCAAAGAAACTTATCGTCTTATTTGTTTCGCTGAGTGCTACCAAATAATTGGTCTCAAATTCTTTTAAAAATGGTACTGAATAATAATGAGTGATTTATATTACTCACCCAGGAGTGATATTTCAAAAACCAAAATAAAAAAGTCTGCAATCATTGGACACTCCCTTCAGTTTTATAAGCTTTTGAAACGTTTATGTATGCAAGTACCTTTATAAATACCTACAAATTATGATATGAGTTATTCATGTACACAAATATTTATTCTGAACAGCATCGTTTCTGCCCTTACTCTTTTGAACTCCTCATGGATAAAGCAAAACTTTGGAATTTTTTATGAATTTTGAAAATGTTAATTAAAAATGTCAGTTTAATGACAGGTAATGAGAGTACGTGAGAAAAGAAAAAAAAATCATCCTCAATTCGATATTTGGTTTTTAAAAAACAAATTAAAAGTATTTACCTATTCACATAATCTACTTAAAGATTTATGAAGCTGAGACATTTACATTGATAAAACGGCAGACGCACGTGACAAAAAGATAAGATCGGTTTTTAGCATTTGTTTAGGAAATCATAAAAATTAAAAATTTTATTCTTTTAATAAAATAGTTTTATATATATAACTGATTACTAAATAGTATAAAATTATGAGATATGTATAATTACAGACATAATTATTTTAATTTAAATGAACGTAATATATTTAAGCAAATAATATTCTATTTTCATAATTATTTTATAGCAAAGTCGCTTACCAAAGTTATGGCGTTATTATAATTAGTTCAACAAATTGTTGTCTGATATACCAACATGAGCCAGGCCCACCACGCAGGCAGCGATTAATCCAGCCAATCATCACAAGCACGGCGTGGTTTCTGCATGTTGAATTTTACTTATACCCGCGGTTTCACTTTCGGCTCTCGACGAGGCAGCATCACCGTGATCGCGCCTCGGCACCTTCATACTTTTTATTTTAAATTTATACTTACGATTTTACTTTACTGAACATTCTACATTGAGTTTCATTCATGTGTTCGCACAAACCTTACTTGACACGAATAATTATCTATACTAATATACCTATAAAGCGACAAATTGGTTGATTCTAATCTCTGCAACTACACGTTTGATATCAAAAGCTCTTTCTGTGTCACAAAGCATATACTTTGGCGACAATTTAAGATTATACATAATCACGATTCAGATTATATAATTTAAGATTATACAAAATTTAAGATTGTACATAAGCAGTGATAAAACATGTAACTGAAATCGGCTAAAACTGTTTAAATAGTTTAAGATAGAAGCTTATTTATTGACCGATAATGTCGAGTATTCACCTCGACTTTGACGATCCTGACCATATTATTTGGCCACCGAAATGCAAGAGTTTAGTAACTTCGGGGGAGGGGCCGGCTATAAAAAAAATGGTGCGGAGAAAAAAATTATTTAGCTGACTTAAGTCCTGCTGCTACTCGATTGAACAAAGGATTATTACATGTACATGTATAAAAAAAACTAGTCGTATGTGTGTCAAAACATGCGCAAAGAAGGGTTTTGTAGTTGTCTATATCTCCTTAAATTTTTGGCGTAATTTTAAGGCAATAATATAAAAACTAACTGCAGGAAAACACGCTACGTGTAATTTTCAAGCTTATTGTTTTGCAAGCAAGACAAAATTGAAAAATGTGTATAAAATTTGACTAAGCAGTATCAATAATTTGACTAACCAGTAGCTTTTTTAGTTTGCTACATATAAATCTAAATCCTTAGAAAGAGCTAACAATAGGCTAACGGATAAGGAAATGGACATGATGAAATTATGAGGCTTTTTTTAATTACGGAAAACTGAAAAATTTTGGTACCTAGAATATTGATGCAAATTCTAATTCATTGCCGATATTTACCGTCTACAACTTGTTTCGTCATGTAGTCAAAGAATGTGAAAACTATTGGCGTATAATTTTAAAAGTATATACGTCAAATATTTTCATCCCATTTTATCGCAATTTCGAATAGACGTGTACACATTGATCCTGAAATCGAAAAATTAATTGTATCAATAAAATTCTTCTACTTTGCTGTAAAGCAGGTTAATCTAATACACGCAGCAAAAGAAAATGCAAAATGACAGTAACCTTGACTCGTGTACAAATGTTGAAGAAAATATTTTGGGACACGTTTAATCAACAAAATGTATTAAATCTAATATTGACTCCAAATAGACGAAATAGCCTCTGTGTTTCTTTGCAAAAATTCAAGGGCGACTATTTAATTTTGGATATACGATAGAATTTCCTGGTATTAGATAACACAAATCTTAGCTTTTTGAATGATTTCGCCACATTGAAGACTGCAAAAAGTCTGTTGAAGATTACTTCGATAAATAAAACGTTAGGAGCCAAAATAACGTATATATACCCCAAATTTCTTTATTAGTTTAAATAAAAAATTTTTTTTTGAAGGTTTGGAGTTAAAGTGAAACTGTTGTGTTTGTTTTTAAATTTCTTCATTTCCGAAATCACTTTTAAAATGTTTCCATTTCCACTTTGAATGGATATTATTACATTGTATATAATGGACCCATTATTCGCTTCTTAATATTTTCCTGAATAACAATTCATCACACATGTCTTATAGAAGCAGCTCATAGGAAATAACTCCCTGATAACAAAGGTATAATGATTTTATAAATATCCCTGACGTAATAAACTGCTTCATTCACCGTGTTAATAATATTTTTGATATTCCCCATTGTACTTCAAGGCAAGATCAGAAGCAGGCAGGATGAATGCAAAAGTCATTTATAATTCAAGCATTTATTTTTACCTTCCATTGCTGAACATTACTTTTACATTCAGTACTTTATGGTCGTTGAATATTTTAGTAAGCTGTATATATTTGAATGAAAAATTGTCTTCCGTAAGAATAAGTAACGAAGAATAATTGAGATAAAAAAGCAGCTATTTATGTATTATTCGAGAAAAGCAGCTATTTATGTATTATTCGATAAAATAAACAGCTATTTATGTATTATTCGAATGCAAGTATCTTCTTTCATAAATTTTGCTATTGCTATTTTATATCTCTAAAATAATGTTTAATGCTTTGTTTAACTTATACTTGTCAGAGCATGCCACTTATAAAAAGAACTTTTGATAGAATTCGTGTATTCTAGAGAGCCATAAAAAGGCACCACGATATTTTTAATCTACGGGATCAGATAAAAAATTACTATAAGAAAAAAGTAATAGGAGCTTAAAATACACTACCTTTATGCGTTAAAATGAAAATACAATTGGGCTGACCACATGCGAAGAAATAAAGGCGAACGATGGTCTACAATGCTAATAAATTAATACCCTTTAGATACAATACATAAAGAAGCAAGACCCTATAAGAGAAAGAAGAGGCAGTTGGAAGAATAAAGTAAAATAGGACAGCGAGAGACTGGCAAAAATAGAAGGATTTATAGGAGGTTTTTTTACCACTACAGCCATTTATACACTAACGACAAATGCATATATTCACAAAGTAGAAATGCAATTCAAAATGAAACACAAGTTCAAATATTGATGTTATTGACATCCAATTTTGTTTTTTTTAGTGAAAATGCATAGAAAATTAAAAGTTAAGATAATAACAATAACGGTTAGAATTAACAAATATTCAGAATCACAAGTAGACATTGTGATTACCACGATCATTATGTATACTTAAACTTATCTACCAGATTTACAGCCTAGACATAAAATGGGTGAGCCGTCAATTTAATAATAATATCGAATTTTTTGTTAATTTTCTTGACGAATTTTCAAACAAGTTATTTTTATAAGTGTGCTTTTATCTCAATCTTTTTAACACTCTCAATTACTTAATCGTTTAATTGATTTTAGGTATAATTTTTTTATTTCAAACTGATATGTCCCATTCACTAATTCGATATTTATTTTCCCAATTTCATAAAAAATGGGTTTGTTCGAAATTAAAGGAAACTGAATTGATTTCCAGACTTCTTTACAACGATGTAACATATTATGTCTATCTCACAGTGCAATAAAATAAATATTTGCGTAAAAAAGTGTCATTCTGTCAATTATTAATATTTCTAAATCCAGAAATCTTATCAATATATAAAGAGGAAAAAATTATTTGTTTGTTCGGGCTAATGTGTGGAACAATATGTTTATTTCAAAATGTTTTTTCTGTGTAAGAAAATCCGTGCTTTCAGAAAGATGATAGGCTACATATCAAAATGTAATTTATAGGAGCAGTTATATATGTGGGAGCAGTTATAGAACCATTGGTTCAGCAATTACATAAATATTTATATATTTTTGCATATAACTATGCCTAGTCTTTTCTGGTAATACTCCGATAATACATATACTAAGAGAACCTACATCGTAATTTGCCTGCCTAAAATTGTTATATTAATATTTTTCAGTATCATCTATTGAGATGCATGCAGGTAAATCTGCTTTATCAACGTGCCGAATGACAAATTTCTACGTCAAGGGTTTTTTAACACACATTTCTGTGATCGGTGGACATAAAAACAAAGGGATATGTGAATGATTTAATAAGGTTACCGTTTGGAGGTAAGGATTTATGAAATATAAATATTAACAAATAATATAGACCTCGAGGACAAAGTCGTGATTTTGCACTATTTAAAACTATTAATAAAACACTTGATTTTAATTCAGATATATATTTATCTAGGTTATTATTTACATGGAACCTACGCCATACAATATACATTTTTTTTATTCTACATAAAACAATAAGAATAAATTCTTCGTGGCCCTTATGTACATAGAGTAGGTACCGAGACAACATTTCATTTGGTCCGCATTTCGTTAATGTATTCCTACTTCAATAAACTTAAAATTAAACTAATATCTATTCACTGTCTATAGCCGGGTAGTACAATACGGAAAGCTAATTCGAGTAATCACTTCTGATATATTTATTAATAAGATACAGTAAAAGTAAATTTTAGTATTAAATAATTAGTTTCCCATTCTTTATTGCGTTATTTTCTGTAGGGGAAAAATATTGGTACTTTTAATTTAGTGGGTGCAAAATTGCTAGAGAAAAATAAAGAAAAAATGTGAACATTTTCTGTGACCTCGTTATCTCTGATGAACGT
This sequence comes from Druceiella hillmani, assembly GCA_039881145.1. Classification (NCBI taxonomy): domain Eukaryota; kingdom Metazoa; phylum Arthropoda; class Insecta; order Lepidoptera; family Hepialidae; genus Druceiella; species Druceiella hillmani. The sequence continues at coordinate 2,790,690 of JAYKKI010000115.1, read as the reverse complement.
TAAGTATTAAACAAGGACGTTAAATAATTAGGTTCCCATTTTTTATTGCGTTACTTTCTGTATGAAAAAAATATTAGTACTTTTATCTTAGTGGGTGCAAAATTGCAAGAGAAAAATGAAGAAAAATGTAAACATTTTCTGTGACCTGTGTTTTACAAAATATGTCTTACAAAAAGTAGAATAGATTATTCAAGAAAAATTTAGAAGGAAAATCTTAAATATTCGTTGAGAAATTTCTATGTTAATTCGTTAATAGAAACAGATAACCTAAAAATAAAATTATTGATTTTAAAATTTTTTTTTCAAATTCGGAATAAATGTTAAAATATTTTTAAAGTTTTTATCATTTAAAATGATTTATTAGCTATTTGCTTCAATAAAAGGCATCTAGTAACTGAATTTATCTTTAAAACACAGATCGGTAGTTAACTTCTAAATTTCATTTTATTTTGTAAAATAATTTAAAGCTCGTATATTAAATAAGCTTTCATCTAATTCAAGACATCAAAATTAGGAGACTTGTTACGACTTTTATCAAAATTGGTATTTAATTCCTTCATTAATATGCAACTTCAAGTATTTATTAGAAGTCTATGCAATTGTACATATACATATAAATCTGTACATACATTTATAACATACATAGACATATAGTTCGAAGAAAAATATTTTTATAACGTTGATAAGTACGACGCTTTCTACTGCAGTCTTTATTCCTGCTTTCACAAAAACTAACAATTCTATTTTATTAAAACGTCAGTTTAAAATCTAAGACGAATAAAAAAGATTTCCAAATTTTAATGCAGCTATCATCGATAACATAGTCGTTTATGCACCATTGCTTTTTTAAGCCATAGAGAAGTTCAATGGCGTTGTATAGAAGAATCGATAAGTTCACATTTCTTTTATCCCGAAGTATTAGAGAAATAGTAATAATGATATCAACATAAAAGTTTGGATGCATTAAATAAACTTCAGGACAAAAATAAGAGTATTCTATTTCATATATTTTACGAAAATTTTTCGAATAATAATTCTAAAATATAACCAAAATACTACATCGATCCTTTTTTTATTAAAACTATGGATATTCAAGCCATCGATGTTTAAAAAAATAATTGTAAAGCAAATTGAAAGCATTCCATTCATCATGCTTTGTTAATGAATAATAAATAAAGTTAAATTTTCTTAGTATAGATACATGTGTTTCTTTGAATATATAATTTACTGGGGTGAACATCTTCATCCTTTTCCTATACTTGAGAAAATTATTGTTGCATTCGCCCGAAGTAGGAGGGAGTCGCATCTATTTATATACGTAAACCGCCCTGTGGGAGACGTTTTTTCTGTTGAATTTAATTTTTGCGGATGAACAAAGGACAGGAACCTTTTATTGCATTCTTCATAAAATAAGGAAAAATTTGCATTTATACGTAATAATAATGATAACATATTTCACTGGCTTAAACCGTCAACTCGCCTTATATTTACTAAGGTAAACAAAAGTAAATTTATTGTAAATTATTACACAAATCACTTTACAAATAATTAATACGCTTTCTTGGTTCACCCGAGTCAGCTCATGTAGTAATTAAAGAGAACAACATTTTCATTTTCCCACAAAGTATGAAGTTTTTTTTCTATTGTAGTGTTAGAGCGTGGGAAAAGCTCTAGTAGGTTAACTGAATTTAATGAGATATTCTTCTACAACACATTTTAATTTTTTTTAATTAACATGAGCAGCTTGTATGAGAAATAATGAAAAAATCAACATTTTCTCCTTTGAATATTTAGAATCAATGCTTCGCTGTATCCTGAAGAGTACACTCTTTACAATTGTCGCACAAATATTGCACATAGCTTTTAGTCTTAAGCGGAACTTAGTAGCAGTATTACGTTAAGTTTCCTCATGAAATATTCATAATTGTTCAAGAAGTTACCCTAATATTTCAGAAACCGAGAAGAAAGTAGCTAATTAATTAGTTACCAGTCTGTAGAGCAATTCCATAAACAATTATTATAATATATTTCAAAAAAATGTTGTGAAAATGCAGAAAAATATTACAAGTTTAACGCCATCGGAAACAAAGCATTCAGTGCATTCAAAATAAAGCTATGTTAGTTTATATTGGAATCATCGATTATTTTCGAGCCGGAAATATAACACCATCATAATGTTAATGCATGGATTAAAGAAGCATGAGTTTATTTAACCAATTTATTTCATTTATGTAATAAAAGTTTCATTTTTATTGCATTATATATGGAAACATGAAAATTGAAAAGTATTGCTAAATAAATTAACATTACGCGTTTACTGAAATGGAGCTTCTGTCTGTAAAAATATTGTTTGTCTCTAAAATAGGAGAAGTTTACTACATAAAATAGAAAAAGTTTACTAATTTAACTACGTAAAATTTTGACGACTATATAAGGTATAAGAAAAATATATTAGATGCAAGGAAAGATTTACACAAGTCATTCTAATCAGTAATTCAGTAACCACATAAATCATTCCACACTGTAGAAATTCAATTATTGACGTATTTAAGTTTTATTAATTTAAAAAAAAATGGATTATGATCATGATCAGATGAAAAAGACCACTCGCAAATAATTTAAAAAACTATTATAGAGATTAAATGTATATATCTTGATTTGTATTATTATTCGGTACTTTTACGTTTTTATTTATAAAGTTTGAAAAGTGGTTTTATACGAGACCGTTAGTTTTATAAGGTTTAAACATTGTAGTTGTATTGTAAAATGATTTTTAACATCTTTTAATTGAGAATTTTTTTGCTCAACAGCAAATATGTTGCATACGGTTTCAAAGTTTTTAAATAATAAGAGTATTAATAATGCCGTACGCAAAATGTACCATCTCTGTTAAAGAATTGACGTTGATAATTTCTGTAGAAACTAAAAGAAGAATTAAATAGTCAGATATATGTTGATTTCTGCAGTAACAATTTAAATCAAGGCCAATTCAGTAGTCCTATATTGTCAGGAATAAAGCTACGAAACTAAGCATGTATTTAATATTACAGGACTAAGGCAAATAAGTCAATGATCGTCAAATATATAAAAAGAATTTAACTATAAATTTATCAATGGAACTTGGGAAGTTTTTTCAGAGGTTTTAAAAATTTTTTGAAGACTCGCAACCCAGGCCGATTTAAAATTTTATGCCTAGAAACATTTTATTCTGCAGTTGGTTTTCACATACTTAAACCAGATTCACTAAATTCCATGTAATTATAATAAAATCGACAAAGTTATCGAGTAATTGAATTTAAAGTTTTTCAATATTTTCAAATGATCGGCCATCGCACAACTTTGTCACTAATACACTCGTGCGCTACGCTGAAATAAATATTTCAGCTTTTTCATCGAGAGTTTTTTTCTTCGATTTCTTTGAAGCATATATCCTCCAGTTGTAGTCCAGGTAAGTGAATCTATCGAAATTGTAGAGGTATTCGTCCTCGTTTAGGTGGTCGAGGTCGAGCGGTGCCAGCGGCGAGGCGAGGTCGGCAGCGAGCGATAGCCGTCCCTCGAACCGCCGCTTGTAGTCTCACGAGTCGTTCCGGTACTCCTTGCGCTTGTCAAACTTCTCCTTCAGGATGTAGCAGAGAGCTATCGTGATGAGAACGGCGATTGCAATTGCCATACTGATGCTGATCCAAATTATCTCCTCGTTGATTCCGCTTGTTGATTTGCCTGCAAATAATAAAAACTTTAGTAACAGCAAGTTCGAATCAAAATTCACGATCAACATATCTATTCATATACCTGCGACTTAGATTTATAGTTATATTTTGAGCTATAACTAATAGAATAGGGTATCTAAATACTCAAATACCATTTTCGTCAGCAAATAAAATTTAAAAGTAATGAACAATTATTTTTTAAACACATAGGTCACAAGACAGCTCGTGCTGTTGTAATAAAACAATTTTTTTTGGGACCTATTTCATGTCTCTTGTGAATTGTTATCAATGAAGCAAAAAATGCATTTGAGAGAACGAAGGCGGATTCGACATTTTGCTTTGTCGACTTTTGTAGACGCATTCTTATTCCGTGTATTGTTTAGTCGACCCAGCATTAGTTTTATGACGTATGGTCACAGAGCATTTGCTTTAGGTACGCATTCTCATTCCGAGTCATGTATAATCGACAGAGTATTCTGATTGTCGATTGTCCTTCCACGTGACGTCTGTCCACATAGTAATTGGTACTTCAATGCATTCTAATTCTGTAAGATACCATCCCAAACAGTTAGAAGATACCATCTTTAGTCATTATGAATCGGTTGAGGCAATCTTTGAAACATTTATAGCATTTGCAAGAGGAGAAAAATGAAAATGGTATTTAACTTATTAAGCAGGGACAGTCTACTATCCTGTTTGGAAGAAACGGTTGGCGATAGATATAGGACACTATAGGAGATCATTAACAACCCTTAAATATTTATATTGTATGAGCTGGCTCGTTACGAACCTCCTAAATGGCCCTGAGGCAAATCGATTTGTGGCTTGGGAATAGCGTATATTTATGCCATGAATGGCTCCAACATTCTATTTTTGTGAGAAAACATAATTCCAAAACAGTATGTAGAATTTTCATCTGATTTTTATCAAGGTTATACTACTACCAATTAGATTATCAGTGGTAGAATACTACCACTGATAATCTAATTTGTAGTAACTTTGTTTTGCTATCATTAGTACCATAACTTTAATTTATAAGAACTAAAATTTCAACATAAGAACTAAAAGTCACATAAGAATTGAAGTTATAATAAGTTACGTTAATTTTTAAGTATTCAGTTCTGTCTGTCAGTTTTACCTCAATGGATCCTATATAACTGGATGCCAGAGCAAAAAGAATTTGTATTGGTTCGGACAAGGTAATATTTAATAAATTCAAGTTTATTATACCATTTAAATGCCGCGTGATAAATGATTTTATAATTACGAGCCACATAAAAGGCGATATTCACGTAGTAAATATTCTTAATAAAGGGGAATTAAATAAAATTAATAGGAAGGAAGTGCTCGAAAAATTATTTTAGAGTACATAACATTGCTAGTCGTGTTGGAAAATTTCGTGTCAAACGTAGTAAAAACCGCAATATCCTATATTATACATATTACACACACATTTCATTCACATTTTCTTAAAAACCGAAACTTGCACATGGAGATTGTTTCTCATTTCCTTACGACAAGAGCATAACGCGCAAATTGCTTTTTAGTATTTCTGAAATAGGTCTCCGAGGTGCTTTTGGACGGAGGAATCCATTGGCCCGTTTCACTAGATTCAAAAACGCGTAGGTTGTAATGGATGCTAATATAAAAAGCAATTTTCAGATTTACAAAACACAAACCATTTTTTCTTCCCTGTCAGACAATTTATTAATATGACTTTTGCATTGCGCTCTAATCACAATAACCAATAATCACAAGATTAAAATTAATAATATCATATTTAAAGACGTGATGGTGATCATTTTATTGCAAAGATTGAAGGCCAATTCAAAGCCAAAATATTGAAGGCAGACTGTCAAAAGTAACAGGAAGTGTAGCTTAGTGATATTATGCATAGTTAAGAGTATTTTAAAATATATTACTACAAAGAATAAATTATTAATAAAGCTGACATTTTTTTGTCAGATTGTTTCAGTTTTGTCTCGAGTGTACACATAATTGACGAATTTTCATTTCGATGTTACACAGTTTTTATTCAGTTAATTACTTAGGAACCATTCCTGATTTAATGGTCATATTTTTTTTCAAGCCCTTTAAAACCGAATTTTTTAACAGATTATTATACAAATAAATAATTTTTCTTCAGAATTTCCTAATGATGCGATGACATGAAGTAGGTAAGCAAAACCAAAATTAATGTGCCTATTTAGCAATAGAATAAAATTATATTTTTAAAGTCATACTAATTAACTGTGTTATAAAGGTAAACTAATATTGGGATCAAAGACTAAGAAGAGATTAAATTCAATTGAAATCTTATGAAACCAAGAGCGTTTATCAAATATAACAAGCGAAATCGAATACAAAGCAGCAATGTTATGCTGAAGATGCCTACTTCATGTCAATATATTAATAAAATGAAAATATCATCAGGCATACAAAACACTCTCAGCTTTGGATTGAATCTGATCCCAATAACATTCAAAGTTTGTACTCTCAGTACAATCTCAGCACTCGCACAATTGGACGCTGAAAACATATCGTTTCAATAATTTTATTTTTAAGATATGACAACTATCTAACTCATCATCTTCCAGTTATCGATTATAGATATTTTGTCTTGAATACAGCAACCAATAAAGGTTCATTGAATCAGAAAGTGACTGATCAATGAAATCTTAGTTTAAAATTAAAATTAATCAATACTTTTATTAAAATAATGATTTATATCCTCCACTAATTGATTTGTGCTCTTTCGTATAAATTAAGTACGTGTTTTAAATATTTTTGCACTAAAAAAGTAAGTATTTAATATAAAAAGAGTGTTTCATTTTAATACACAGCTCGTAGATTCTGAAAAAAATATTCAGTGGATATTTTCATTTAAATATTTTTGTAAGGAATGCAACGGCAACTTGTCCTTTTTTATTATATCCTTTATTTGATTACCGCAAGTCAGTTACGAATAAACTCAGAAATTGTATCACAAGTTTCTTTAATCATCAGAGAACAACTTTCATGAACTTTGCTTCTTTTCAACAATAGGAAGTATGGAAGTGGATGAGTTGGTGTTAGTTTTAGTACAAGTCATATGTGAACAGCGTAAGTAGAACAAAACGTTTGTATGGAAAAGTTAACTTGATAACCTTAAAGTTTACTTGATAAGTAGTTGAACAAAGGGGGGCTGAGGCAACTTTCGAACTTTGAGTCAAAGGTAATTGTTGATGCAGCAAAGTTCAGTTTCCTGTTAGTTACTTACTACATGGGACATTTCCGTTACCTTCGCTAACGAGCGTGGTTGTTGAAAGGAAAATTTTGAACTTTAATTAAACTTGATAAGTAATTGAGTGAATAATGGAAATATTTCGACACTTATTCGTAAAAATTATCTTAAGTATTGATTAAATTTATTAAACTGTCTTGGCTAATTTGTTTAGGAAACCAAAATATTTGTGAAATTAGTATCAAAAAAGCTTATAAATATCCTAACTTTAGTTTTCTCCGATAAATATTTCTATGTTACCAATGTTGTTACGAGTTACCACTGTTGGAACTAGATAATAGAACGCTTGTAAAAAACAATAAACACTTGAAAATAAAATACAAAATTTGATTTAAATAAGATTTAAACATATTTTCTTTCACTATAAATACGTCAATCGTGATGTAATATGTACAATTTCCCCTAGTTTTTATGACACAATAGGGACGCCTCTATGTATTTTCAATAAGTATGTAAAACATATTCTGGATGGCAATTACCATTTTCGACAAGTTTTAATAATTATGTATTTATAAATAAAATGTATTTTATGTACATAAAAAATACATGTAGAAAAGTGAATGCAATATGATTTCAAAACTAAAGACACGCTTGGGGAATATACGGGAAAATTTAGTTTTTTTATATATATTATCATATTACAATATATATTACATTATATTAATCAATAAAATGAATGAATAAGCGCTTGTTTTTGCAATTTTCTTTTGGACTTTTTGTAATTAGCAACTACTTGACCAATTTTCAATAATTTTGCAGACGTATAGATGAGCTGATATTCGAAATTTCTTTACTTTTATTTTACCTGCAACTCTTAATTACCAAAATATCAACAATGCATTTAATTTTTTTAATTTCTAAAATAATATTATATAACCTTTATTTCGATATGTTTTAACACTTAATTTTATTAAAAAAAACCTTCTTTAACTACTTCATTAATGCTTTAAATTTATATTGGAGATAACGACCAATGTGAGTACAAAACAAGTTCATTCAATAAATTTTCATTTTTTTATTTCTTTGTGTTTTGAATTTGTAATTATTAAACTTCTTCTCGTGAACACAATACTTATAATAGAATGGAATTGCTACCCTTTTAGTATTTATTGTTGGAGGATAGGGAGTGTGAGAGTGGAAAATTTAAGGTAAATCGGTTAAAAATAGAATGCGCCCATGATAAATATACTATATATATATATATATATGTATATATATATATATATATATATATATATACATATACATATATATATATTGATATATATATATATATATATATATATATATATATATATATATATATATATATATATATATATATATAAGTAGGCGTTTTATGAACCCGCCACTTATTTCACCGATTTCATAAGCTTCCACAATATTTATTAAAGAATGTGGCATTCGAACTTCTGTTCATTTCGCAATTGAGTAATCGCCAAGTAAAGAATAGATTAAAAATTTAAGAATTTCGAAATTAACTTAGAGGACTCCTTTTTCATGAAGCTCCTTTATGATGAAAAACCAGGGTAGCATTACGCAATATATATACAACGATAGGTGAAGATGTGCCCGCTTACGGTACAGCCATGGACTGGTTCCAAAGATTCAAAGAGAGGAATTTCGACCTGTGCGATAAACCTTTTCCAAAGCGACCTCCTGCGATTGATTTAGAAAAATTTAAAAACCTTATTGAAACAGATTCCACATTATATTTGGGTTGTTTGGGACAGCTATTTTCAAGCTCTTATACACATGAGCTAATATATTTTACTTCAAAGGTGAACTAATGTGTGCTTCAGGCTACTGAGTTCCCATGGTAGCAACGAGATATAAATATATCTGATTACAGTAGGTAAAAATGGGTGGATTCCGTTAATTTCAAACCTAATAGCTATTGGCTAGGGGCTGGAGAAAAAGGTGTACATAGACGAAAATATAATATTGGACAAAAGATATGTTTGAGTGCATGGTGATATATAAATGTAGTTATTCATCAAGTTAATCATTGGGACTCTTTCAAGCTGACAGTATAATTACAGTTAAGATTTATGGTGAAAAATTTTTTGAGTAAAGACACCGCTAAGCTTTCTTCAAATCAAAGTAAAGTTTATTTTTATATGGCGATGTTCGAGCCTACGTAACAAAAGTAACGCGAACTAGTATAACTGCACCCGCACGGGAAGCAGATCTATTACCGATAATGCCAACACGCCACCAAGGAAAACAGTGATCACTAACGAATAAAAAATTTATTTTTATGTTGCTTTTAACTAAGTCAATGCCGTCACTCCGCTGTATAAAGGACAGTTATTATCCACGAAGACCTCATTTAATTTTTAAGTACCGATAACGCCATCCCACCCCATGGAGAATAGTTATCATCTACGAAGGACCCATTAAATTTTTAAGTGCCAATAACGCCGCCCACCTCAAGTGAAAATCAATCGCCAGTTTCGAAGTAACAAGCAATTAAGACGAAATTATGAGACACCATTAAATTAAACTACATGATTTAGTATTATTTCTAGTTTCTTTAAATTCTTTACCACGACCTAGGTTTCGTTGTAATGCAACATCTTCAGGTGGGCTATTAGCAAAGATACCTTTCTATAGTTTCTGTGATTTTATAGTTGACTAAGTACGAATTCGATTCGAAAAAAAATAATTGAAGAGATACAAGACTTTGCTTGCAACCGATTCTAACACATCTACGCAGCGAACAAGTTGCAAGAGAAGTTTCGTAGCCCTTCAAGCTCAAGAGAGCGTACATGGAAGCTACGGACCGACGCGGCTCTACGCACGCAGAAGCTACATCTTACGTGACTTCGAAATTACTTTAGGTAGAGAACGATACCACTATTTACCATCCTGACATTGTAAGAACACTTGATTATTTTTTTTCAATGCGCTGGCAACCACACCGACAGGAAAACCTTTAATCAAACCCGTAAAAACAAACCCAAGTCAACCCACTATTAACGATGACCATATTCAAATGCGACATATACCCATCCCCATTTTCAATGAAAATGGTAGTGAACGCGATCTTAATGGATTCATAAGAGCAACAGAGAGATTATTGCAGACGACTCTTGGGGATGAAACTTTTAAAATAAACTTAGTTCTTAGTAAGCTAACCGGTGAAGCCGCTAACGTTATTTATCAAGGTAGTCATAATTTTACATGACTTGAAATTAAAACGTTATTACTGCAATACTATGGTAGATGGTCGTTCAAAATAGAGGACATCATAGCTGAAATACAAAACGTACAACCTGCCATAGATACCGTTATTTCATGACTTGAACGAGATTGTAGTTGAAGGATAAATTTGATAGGAGAAGCTCGACTAATTCTAGAATCTTTAGCTCAGCACACGATATTAAAATGTTTACCTGCCATATAAAACGATTTGTGCAACACATACGAAGAAATATGTATTAATGCTATGAGATTAGGTTGAGAAAGATACCGTATAATATAATGAAATACAAAAAGGAAAACTTTATAATTGCCAGGCTTACATACCAACACTTATGCCGGTACAAAAACTTAATTTTAATCATTTATATAGAGGCCCTCCACCACAACGTGCCAATCAATTCATGAGCAAATTCACACTTACTGTCACCATTCTCGCTTAAACAAAGAATGCAATTTAATTAGCTGAAACCGAATTTTACACCACAACTTATTTCCAACAATATATACAATATAATCCTATATATAAGAATGACGATGTAACAATGCGAAAAGTTTCGGATGGACTTCCATTAAAAAGATCTCGCGATACCTTATTAAATATTGAAGAGGATAATATAGACCAGACCGCGCTTCACACGATTGATGAAACTAAGTATAACCGTTTTATGCAATTCTTTGCCGATATGTACGAACCAATTCTGTGCCGATATGTACGAATCCGTTCCTTCGGACCACTCCATATAATGCTAAATGCGAATAATAGTCAACTTCCTTATATTAACATTCCAGACTTTAACGAAAACATGTTACTTGACACTGGCAGTGCCCGTTCATTTATTAAACTATCCATCGCAAAAGAATGCTTAGATCAAAACTTGGACTAATACGTAAATGAACTATTTACTGTGCAAATTGCGCATCAGATAATCCACCACAAAGGAAAAGTAGACCCAAGTAACATAGCGCTAGAAGCAGTCATTTCGCAGAATCAATACCCTATAGCTTACGCTTCACGTACCCTAAACTCAATGGAAAAAAATATAACACAACCGAAAGAAATTTAATAGGCATCTTGTATGCATTAACTAAATTCCGACCGTATATTTATGACCGACGCTTTGTATTAGAAACGGAACATCAACCCTTAGAGAGATGGTCCGTTAATAAAAATCAAGAGGCCGATACCGAAATTAACTCAATAGAAATTAAAGTTACAAGCGTATGATTACGAAATCAAACATAAAAAGTAATCGGTAAATGTCGTGGCCGATGCTTTATCTCGTATTGAATTAAGTAAAAACTCCGACGCAGCAACCGTACACAGTATCCATGACGATTTATCTAAAGGATTCATTATTAAACAAGATCAACCTCCGTGATAAATGAATCGTATTTATGTCAAATTTGATTTAGAATATCGTCTATAAATAATTGAAAAATATAATACACCCTTGGCTATAATTTAACGCTTACAGATTCAAAACAATTTAATATATTTTAATAGAATATAGCAGAGGAAAAAGATACGCTATAATATGTGAACAGAATTTAGGTCAACAATTGTTAATAGTTAACCAAAAAAACTTGAATTCATCGTCAGAAATTATCTGGTTCAGCTGACCATGAAAAGAAGTTACAGACGCTGATGAAATTAATAAACTAATACGGAACACCCATGAATATATAACCCCGCGTTGATATAAGAGATTTCAAAAGAATATTCGTGTGGAAAGCTTAAAACAATTAACTAATACATTCCTAAAGAAATGTCAAATTTGCAATGAAGTCAAATTGTATTTCGCAAACCCATTAAACCCCTATTCGAACCAACGCCCTCATTTAATAAGCCTGTGGAAAAGTGGCAAATTGACACGTTTCATTATAATAAAGAAAAATATCTGGCATCGATTTATTTTCCAAATGGTCTTTCATGATACCTTTATCAGAAAATAACGGACTAACAATAGTAGACGAGTTAACAAGATTATTTATGTTGATAGGTAAACCTGATAAAATATCGATAGAAAATGAAACAATATTTGTGCGAGAAGAAGTATGTTTTTAGAAACTGTAGGTGTAACGCGGTATATTCTTACTCCTTAACACCGTACGTCCCCACGCAGATAATTGAAAGACTTCATTCAACCATAATCGAGAGGTTACAGGAGAATATATATATATATATATATATATATATATATATATATGTTTATATATATATTATATATATATATATATATATATATACATATATGTTTATATATGTATATATATATTATATATATATATATATATATATATATATATATATATATATATATATATATATATATAGAGAGAGAGAGAGAGAGAGTTTTACATAAAAAAATTTATCAATAATCAAATTGTAATATTTAATTTAATACTGACCACTTTTTTTGTTGGAGTATCCGCCCATCTTGCCAGCCACGCGTCCATCCGCATGTCTGACCAGCGTCACCGCCAGCGTGCATCCTGCAACAATATCAGGCACAGAACCTTTATTATCGTAATTTCCGCTTATTTTTTTCTTTTCAGTAACTTTACAATTGTATTTGAAAGCTCCTAAAAAGTTAATCTTGTGATGCATTTAAACTAGTCAATTGTTTAGTTAGTTATGCAATATACCGTTAAATGTAGAATTATCGTATATAAGTATGTAATTTTAAATTTTTTAGTTTGGAAGATCTGAAGAAATTCTACAGATTCCAATTATTTTTGAAGTTATACTTCTTTAGGCGCGTTATGAAAAAATGATGAGAGTGAAATTTTAAGATTCGTCACACAAAAGTTACAGTATGAAGTTGCAGTTATTGAGACTATATATTAATACCAATATTTTGTACGAAACTTACGTTGGGGGCATAGCTCAAATGGTAGAGCGCTCGCTTCGCATGTGAGAGGTACCGAGATCGATACCCGGCGCCTCGAAGACAAGTTTTTTATTTTTAGATTCTGCATTTTATTTGTCTTTCGAATAATTTAAAAATGTTTGATGTCATTAATTGTGATTCTTTATTTATATTACTAATAAATCTAATATCCAAGTTTCACAGAAAAATAATTATAAAGAGAGGCAGATGATATTTAAAAACAATATTACCATTTGATGCAGATTTACTTCATGATGATTTTAATTTATGCAGATAATAGATAAAAACAATATTACCATAAGGCATTTAGCTTTACGGTAATATTGTTTTTATCTTTATTTTGTATTCACTTTTTATACAGAATTAAAATATCAATTAGTTTATAATTTCCTTACATCAGCGCAGCGCTATCTTTTGATAGATATGATTATTAATTTCACGTAACAAAAATACTTCAAGTACATAATATTGACGCAGTGAGCCGCTTTTTTATTTGAATTTATTGGATAAAAAAATATAAGTGCGATTTATATATGTGCTGATAAATTATATTCAGTAGTGATTTAAATTCAATATTTTGATTAATATATTTACTATTCGTAAATATTAGTGAACAAATTGTGTTTATAGACTTTTTCAAGTGCTCCAATATAATTGAGGTTATCTATCCGTATGTATTATTTAATGATGCCAAAGAAGTATAACTTCTCACCCGCGTACATAAGTACACGCATCCATTTTTTTATTTCAGTAAAATTCCATAGACAATTTAAAAGGAAATAGGTAGCTATGGAACGCTAATTTTTTCATGTCCTGACACGCTTTTCCAGAGTTACTTATATTAAAAAGGAAGACAAAACCATTATAGGATTATTCACGCGTCCATCTGTACGTGTATCACATCCGTTTTTCTCCGAAACCGTGTTATATAGATACTTGCAATTTAGCATAGCACTAAAAAATATTAACCAGCATATGTTTCAAAAATATTTGTATAGAAATTTAGAAGGTGGACGAAAATTAAGTAATGAAAAGAAATGAAATTCTATAAATTCAATGGTGAAAAGGCTTTTAAATAAGTCTCAGAACTTTTTTCACAATTTTGGTTTTTTACACATCATCACAGATATATTGAAAAATGTGCAAAAGATAAATACCCCTCCCCCTTTTCCGAAAATTCAGAATCTAACAACTAAAAAAAGAGTCTTTTTAGTAACTTAGGCAAAGATTGTAGAAAAACTTTGACAATGAGATGATGATCCAGATACTACAATAGATATTGTTAAATATTTACTACAATAGATATTGTTACATATTTACTTCACTAAGAAGTCTTACTTAGTGATGACCTATGATATATGAAATTATTTCCTTTCCCAAGAGATACTAACCATCGATACGCTGGTCAGACGCGCAATGAGCCGGTTTCTCATATTTTTATTGGTGCCTACAAGATACTTTCACGCAGACTGCCCTCTGTGCAAATGTGTCAATGTCACAAACATTCCTTCTTTTCGATTTCCGTTTCCTTCAGGGGTGTCTTCAGTGTTGTTTCCGATGACAGTTGTTGATCCGATTTTAACCCGACTACAGCAAGACCAAAAAAGAAGGTTTTATTTTAACGAAGGTTTTATTTTATTTTAACCCGACTACAGCAAGACCAAAAAAGAAAGAATTTTACATTATATGGGTAAGAAAATTTAAATGTTTCAGATAAAAACGAAATGAGTTTCAAATTAAAAGTCTGAATAAGAAAATTACAATTATATCCTTGTTCTATATCGTTATTGGAATAATTCCCTGAAAATAACTAGTTACAAAGAAATTGGAAAGGACTATTTGCTTATTAGGTTAACCAGCGTATGTTTTTCGTGAGAAAATAATTTCAAAATATAAAAATATACCAGTAATACTTTTATTATTAACCGATTATAGCGAAGCAAAAGAAAGGACAATAATTTCAAAATTTTTTTCTATTACCAATACGATAGCCGATAATGAGACTGTCGGTCCCGTATGTATGACCAATACGATAGCCGATATCTTTTGTATGACCAATACGATAGCCGATATCTTTTGTATGACCAATACGATAGCCGATAATGGGACTGTCGGTCCCGTAGAGAAAATGCGTAATACAAATCATTAATTGGTACCGTTTTTCTCATTAGATTTATAACTTTGTATGACCAATACGATAGCCGATAATGAGACTGTCGGTCCCGTATGTATGACCAATACGATAGCCGATATCTTTTGTATGACCAATACGATAGCCGATAATGGGACTGTCGGTCCCGTAGAGGAAATGCGTAATACAAATCATTAATTATTACCGTTTTTCGCATTAGATTTATAACTTTGGCGTCTGATTGACTAAAAAAATCTGTAATAAAAATACGTCTTAGGCTCTAGGAAGAATTAATAATCATTTTGGGAAATATCTACAATTTAATTATTTTTAATTTTAAAATATCTAGAGAGTATATTTGTCGCAAAAGCTCTTAATGCTTTTTTTGTATTTTTTTAGTCGGATTTTAGTTTATTAAACTATCTAGTATCTTTATTTGTCACGAATATTTTATCCTTTTATTTTTTATAAAGATATAAAAGTTTCATCAGAGCTTTTTCTACGTAGATAGTATTTTCGCAGAAATCGATTTAGAGTGGTTTTGAATTTGGGCCTTCACGTTTATATCGTCATGTATTCAAATATTTTATCGTAATAAATAACATTTAAATTGACTATATTTTCTGCGGATTCGGAATTAAATTCCATATATTTTAAGTAAAATTAATTGTTATATACAACATTAACTGCATCCAAGCAGTTAATAACTCCGTTTCATTACACCAGCTGCAACTTTAGCTAAAACTTCCTGGTTGGTGCAAAGCAGTTTCATTTAAAATTTCATAAAATTAACTTAATAAAATATTTTTACTCAAATCCTGTCAGAAAATATCTCATTAGTCCTAAAATATCTTTACACACAAACGCACTGTTATTTCTACGAATGTTTAATTAAGTTACACGTTTAGATGCTGAGAAATTGAGTCTTGAATACTAACATTAACTGGAAGCAGAATAACTAAATAGTTCAGAAACTGTAAAGCACCATCATCACCATTTAAATGAACAAAAATAAATAAAATATTTTTAGTCCCATATGATCAATACCAGCACTAAGTTGATGGTTAGTGGATTGAATCATTAAATATATTTTTATAAATGTTACCTAAGTTTTGTTGTTAGTTCTCCAAACAAAATTGCATACTCAATTAAAGATGAAGAAATTATCATTACGGTCAAAGCATTATTAAAATATTCTTCAATATTCACAATTAAATGAAACAATGTGATGTAGTATTGTTTCCACTTTCTTTAATTTCTTTACCACGACCTAGGTTTCATTCTATTACAACATCTTCAGGTGGGATATTAGCAAATATATTATAATCTTTGCTAATATCCCACCTGAAGATGTTGTAATACAACGAAACATAGGTCGTGGTAAAGAAATTAAAGAAAGTAGAAATAATACTACATCACGTAGTTTCATTTAATTGTCAATAATGAATTTCTACAAAATTAATGCCAAATATATTCAAAATGTTTCACTATAATGAATTAAAATTCAGAACATATTTGCAAAATTATTTTACACAGATTAAAAAATGATTATTTAATGATTCTCGTTCTTATAACAATGATCTTATCCAATTAATGGAAGAAAAATAATTCAAACAATCCGTTGTAAAGTATTAAAATTATACTTGTCTTGCAAAAAGTGCAAAAATTATAATTATTTTTTTTAACCTTAAATAAAAGTTTAATAAAAAAATTTCCCCAAAGTAGCAACTGTTTACAAAAAAATGGTATTTTGTCATATTGGGAGAAGCACTTTGTAGAAATGGAAACGAAGTACTGTTTTTTAGTTTTCTATATCTTTTAAACTTATTGGTGCCAGTTAACTGAAATAATCTTACTTGAAAGTTCTAATCAAAAGTTTTCATATTATAGCCATTGAATGAAATTAAAAAAAAAATTTTGAAAATAATTAGAAAATACTAATAAATAATAAGTACGTTAGAAAGAAGAATATTATTACAGATATAAACAGAAAAAAAAACACAGAATTATTATACATTCAAAAAAATAAAAGCAAAACAGCGACGCGTAATGTGTAGCGTTGGGAAAAATATGAGGTACAGCAGATTATGAAGAGTGATGTAGTTTTATGCTGATTATTAAAATTTTAATGAAGAAACAAATGTAATTAAGGTACTAACAACGAATAAAAATTATCTTCACAGATTAAAATTTAAAAACCAAATTATACAAAAAAAAGAAAAAATAAAAGAAATTAATTATAAATCTATGTGGAACCTATGGGTAATAATGGTTGGAACCTAGGAAAGGAGATCAAAATGAAATTAATAAGATTAATATTAGGGGATTATGAAAGGAGGACTTTTAAAAGCAGTTCTTGAACACTTTTATAGAGGATGAGTTCCTGGTATGCGGATTCAGTCCATGCATTAAATGGAGAACTTAGTTATATGTAGTAAAATCCAAAAATATTATTTTTTAATTTACATCCTCTTATGTATAAATTGGGGACAAATGTTTGTTGCATATCCTATCGAGTGGGATAGCATTCCACGTGCTCTTGAAATGAAGTTGTGGTTTTTTTGCCATTTTAAATTTTTAAGCTCCGTTTGCAACATGTTAAAAATATATTAGTACAAAATAATATTTATAATACACAATAAATTACAAATATGTCTATAAAGTAACAATGTAAGAGGTTCTTCAATACACACTCTCAACGGGCTTTATAATTTTCTGGCGTTTTAGTTTTTAGAACGTAATTCAAGGCCATGGGCTGACAGGTATTGGCATCTGGTCAAGCACATCATATAAAAAAATTGCAAAGAGAATGGACATTCCGTTTGTCAAGAATCTTTATCATTTATGTCATAATTTTAAGGTCGAAAATAAACCGAATGCACAGATTTTGAAAAACACATTTCCATAGATAGACATGAGTGGAGTTTAATAAATGTGTAATTTGGCTTTAAACACCAGAAAATTATAAAGTCCGTTGAGAGTGTGTATTAAAGAACCTCTTACTCGGAACTTGGAAACTCATGTAGCAGTAAGTCCGCCACGTGTATATTATGTGTATGTTTAAGTTTGATAAATATAAATAAATAAATAAATATGCATGCAAAATTTAAAAATTACAACATGTCTTAGTGAAGGGCGGACACTACAAAACTATAATAGTTTAATTTTTCTACATGTTTGTGGAACCCTTAAAAAGAAGAAGCATAAAGGAAACCAGAGAATAATAGATGTGAAAATGCTTGTAAAATTAGAGGATGTTGGATTTTTCTGGACTCCTTTTGAAAGCGTATATATTCTATCCTTGTATATACATATTATATGCACAAGTGCGCGTAAAGAACCAAAAAATGTAAAGAAAGATCAAACAGAGGAACATATCTGACATGACAATGCAATAATTCATCAAAATAAATAATTTTCTCTTAAAAGCTTGAACGAGAATCACAACAATATTTATGTCAGAAAAGGACAGTATCAGGTTTGATACTCGCAGCTTAAATATCAAAATATGTATTACTAGAAATTATTTGTAAGTCACGATATACCGTCGTCTGGTATATAGTTCTCTCTGATCTTATTAAAAGGGAAGTGCTGTTTCTAATTTTGGTTGGTCAATTGAGATTAAAATGAAAAGGATTATTTCATCATCGATTATATCCCACTTTTACTAGGTAAATTTTTCATGAATTTTAATGACCAATTTCTCTATTTAACACTTTCACCAATTAACAGAAAAACAGGAAAAAATCATTTTCAAGAATTGTAATTTCGTTTTTATCGCGTTTTTAATTTTTTTATTGTATTTCGAAAACACCTATAGTCTAAAGTTAGTGCATTTATGCAGCTAATGCATCTTGTTAGCTAATAATTGCCGTATATTGGACAGTATTACAATATTATACGTATACCATTTAAATAGAAAAATGTTTTTTAATAACCCAGAAGTCTGGAAATAAAAGCCGAAAGTGTTATTAGCTCTTCACAAGATCGAAACACAATAGATGTCTTGGGAATTCAAACAACTTTTACGCAAACACATCGGAAGGTTTCGAAGCATTCAGGCCATTTCGGGTAGAAAATTTATTTACGTTATGTATAACAATAATATAAAGGCTGGCTTGACCTTTTCACCTTCTTTCAAGTAAACTAAATGTGCGATCTGCAAAAATACTTTTTTAGAATCTCGTTAAACTATTCAATCTATCTCCACACTAGACAAAGAGAAATTGAAATTAGAATCAAAATTTAGAATCTTATTTTGCACTTCAGAGGATTTGAGGTATATTATGATGTAGATTTGCTGAAATAACTAAATTATGAAATATGTATAATTAATACAATAAAATTTTATGTAAATGTCGAAGTAATCTTTGGCGTGTCAGAGAAAATGTAAAAATGTCTCTTTTTTTGGTTTTATAAAATAAAAATATTTATCGATTCTAACTTTTTTATATTGTTTTCGATTTGTTTAACTGAGTATGTAATATTAGACCTTAGTCACTTGCACACTTTCTTTTAAACCAAATACTGTTTGCGCGGGCAAACCACATTTAATAGAATCGATTTTAAACAAATCGAATGTTCTATTTTATGATAATATATAGCACTATTGGTTAACACACTACGGTATAATTTAATTTTGTGCTCAAAATTATTAAAACACTAGGTAAAAATGGTTCATTTAACGTTTTTTTCTTGAGTGATATTTTTAAGTGTTTGCTTTTTTAATAAGTACCATTATTCTAAAAAATGTTGTTTTCCTTTCGCAAGTATTATTATAATTAACTGCCTTTGCAATACATGACACTGCAGTTAATTTGAAAATAGTATTGCGCATTTACTCAAAGTACTAATAGTTAACTAGGAATTTTTGTGTGACCAATTTAAAAAAATGTGGGCTTATCCAAAATTCCCAATTTTTTGTATTTTATTTACCATCAATTACGCTAGTAACGATAGAAAATTCTCCAGAGAGAATTTATCGAAATTATTCCAGAGATTAGACTTACATATAATTACTTATTATATTAGAGTATATAGTTATTCATGAATGCATGTAGGTATTGCGGTCTATATAGAGTATACTTAACTACATAGGCATAGATATCATTCTAGAGTGAAGCATTACGAGTGATATGTGGATCAATTCAAGCAAATGCTATTTGGTGAGCTACGTTTAAGCGTGCTTTCCTTTAGATTCAGTTCATCCTTATTTGTACGTCAATACAAACATAAAAAATAAATTAATTTGTTAATTTTTTTAATTAAGATGATGGTAAGTTTGTTAATTTCTACTTATTTAATATAAATTTTAAGTTTCAGTAATATATTACACAAATGAAAACGAATTATTTCTCGTTGTATATAGTTCCAGTCATTAGATTTTATATAATTACACATATTAAAAATGCTGTTTAGTAATTTCTTCCTAGTACATAAGTTGTTTCACAACTAATTTGATATAATAATAGTTTTAGCTATAATACATCTCAACTTTCTGTCAAGCACAATATAGTTTTACAATATTCAAATTTAAGGTAATAATAAAAAAAAGGTCATAAATAAGGTTTAATATCTAAAAATAGCAAACCTGACAAAGTTTTTAATATTAGTCACGGTTATAATTTACTAATATTATAAATTCTCAAAATCAAGGTTCTGATATTATTATTGTATACACCCATTGTTCGACAATCATTAACTCGGGAGAAGACGTTCTCTAAAAAGTTACATAGACAGGCGCGCGTGAGAAAAATACTCACTCTATTTCAAATGTTTTTTTTTCTGTGAAGCGTAAAATTATAATTAAAAAAATAACAAATATTTTTTTGTGAAGAGTAAAATTATATAAAAAAAAATATTATAATAAATAAGAGTACTTACATTTAGGTGTAAAGTGTTTCATTATACTTAATTGCTAAAAATGCAGTACCTACAATTAAAATAATTTTAATCTTTGGCACCTTAGCTTTGACTAATTATATGAAAAAAGAAATAAAAAATTACTAAGGCACTCATAGAAAATTGGAATGATTCATTTTTCCATGAATTCTTAAGGAATGTGTCTCTTATAACACGTATTACACATGATCGTGACGTACTCGGTGGGGAGTAATTTACTGCACAAAACAAATGCTTTTTATCGAGTGTTTTTTTTTCTTTTCTGGAACACAGTGCATAAAATGCGCTGGGCCTAAATTAGATCATCCGATGACAATTTCTGCATACAAATTTGTTGCAGAATATGTGGTTCTATTAACTTCAGAGCCATATTTTTAGTAATACAAGTCTTAACAATCAAGGTTTGTGTGTGAGTTTTGTACATTATTTGCACATTGATATCACTTATATTTAAAATAGAAAAAAAAACAATCACATTGGTCTTCTAGAAGGGATTTTTGCAACGGAATAGTCGTTTATATCCAAACTATCCACTCCCCCTTCAATAATATTATAAAATATTACAAAACTTCAATGCCTATATTATCGTCGTCGTGAAATGCAGATAATATGAGTACAATTTTCTTCACCATTTTTGTTACGTAAACCAAAAATAACTGAAACCGAAAATAGAACTTGGCATCGATATGTCTTTAGCCGACAAGAATAGTAGAGGAATCTGTTTTTCATTTTTTCATAGTGTCTTCACAGCATTCGCTTTTCTCATAGCTCACCTTTTTCAGTATTTTTCAATTTGTCGAAGAATGGTATAGATATAAAATAATTATCCATTGTTGATTACTTCTCGTATTCAATATAGGAGTAGGTATTTTCTTGACAAAATTAGCAGCTGCATAGCTCAAATTATAATGTACTGCTGGTGTTTGCTGGCATATATCTCTAAATCGCTCGATTAAAAGTTTATCGCATCTACAAGTCCATATACTTTTACACCGATTTATTTGCCAAGTAAATCTTGAAGTTACAGGAGTCTTTAAATCACTCCAGCATTTAGTCGATGGTATAGAACTCTCCAGGTGTGTGATTATAATTACAATATCTAATAAAACTCTCAGATGTTTCTCGAATAGGTGGTAGGTTACGTATTTGTTTTCTTTCTTCCCGGCAATTCATAAAAAAAAATAAAAATAAAAATAAAAAGTGTTTTATAGACATCGTTGCTCTAAAGAAAACACACGCTGCACCATGACCACTCCATATTTCTTTTACCTTTAAATGACCTCCTTTTTCACGCCAGTCATATTCAATAATCAGACTAGTGCTTTTATTTCAACTAAATCTGCTTGCTTACAATCTTTTTCTCGAGAAAATTTATATTGTAATTTTGTCATGTGCATATTTGTACATGCCATTATTTTTTCTCTTATAAATAAGGAAATGGGACATGGACATGTTTCCATTTTTAATTACTTTTTTTTACCTGGTAAATAGGTGACGATATTACAATTCTCGACACGTACATTATGAGCTATTTTTCATGAGCTTTTATTTTATTATTCATGAGCTTTTTATTATTCATGAGCTATTTTATAGACTTATCATTTCCAGTATCGAACGATGCCCTTCCTCGTGGTTTGTATACATCTTCATCTGTCGTTACATGCAAAGGTTTCTCAGTATCTGTTTCGTGAGGACTTCGTGAGGACTCACTACGTCATCATAGCGGCACTGCGCGGTGCGTGAGTAGGATCAGAGGAGAGGGGATGAAAAGTGAGAAAGGTACTGAAAAACTTGGATTGTTGGAGTGTCGCTAAGTTTGAAAATAATCGTAATAAATTTTTATGTGAGCAAAACGCTCTCGCACGGATTAAAAATTATTTGTAATCTTATTCCAGCCTTTTACAACTAGTGTCAATATTACTTACGTGTTAAGATTCCACCTAAAATTGTTTATATTATTTGAACTATTAACTTTATACAATTTACTGCAAGTTTTCCATAATAACACGTCTTAGGAAATTATTTATTTGAATTTATATTTTTCCTGACTTTAAATTGTTTAAAACAATTATATATTTGTTTTACTTATTGCTACGCTGGCAGAAATAATGTATATTGTCAATGAGAAAATTTTGATACCAAACGAAGGAGCCAACTAATATAAAAAATATACTATTATTTATTATTATAAAACTATTAATATTATAAAAAATGAAGATTTTTAATCTGGACGCTATTCAAAAAGTACAATGAAATCTTTTCAAATTTACAATTCAAATCGCTACCAAGCTTTCATTAAAGCCTAAAAAGTGTAAAGCATTACCTATTGTTAAATACATTTTGGTGTGATGCTACACCCGAGTTCAGCAGACAGTGGAACGAGCTGTGACTCACAGCATCCCTGGTTCTTGTTATCAATCACTCTCTACGGCTGATTCCACCTCCGACCAGCCCGCCACCTGAAAGATTGATAATGTTATCATTGTGAAAGAATTAGGTTTTATCCTAATGCTAAAAAATACAAAGTATAGAAAATACGTCCCTTTTTCTTTTTAGGCAAATATAACGGAAATGCAAATGTTCGAGATGTCTATATTTTTAATTTAAGATTGTGTTCATCGATCATGATCCAAACACAAAAACCGAGATCACCTGGTAAATTTATGTGTGTACATGCATTATACGTATCACTATATATATATATATATATATATATATATATATATATAGATATATATAATTATATATATATAAATATATATATATACATATATATATATATATATATATATATATATATCTAATAAGTATAGACAAGGTGTCTTATGAGGAGAGCCTGTGTCCGTATCGTTTTCTATGTAAATTTGCATATTAAAATATAAATAATAAGAGTCTCCAAAAATTACCAGTTCAGAAAGCAATTCTCTACGATAAATATTACGTGGAAGTGGAGTTTTCCCAAATAATAAGGAACTGTCACCAAAACATACCATAGTGCTAAATTACTAAGAACTTTTCGTCAATATGGAGTAGAATATGGCTGCACTTCACGAGATTCAAAAGAACTTAGATGAACAAATAACAGTTATAGCCATGAGTGCCAAAAATGTAACTGTGAAAGTTACAGAAAATATAAACAAAATATTAGGAAAAATTTAGAACTTGGGAAGAAAACCAGGAAAAGTTCAAAGAAAAAATTTAAAATCAGAAAAATAGATTAAAACTTTTGGAAAAAAACGGAAGGCAGAGAAATATTGTTCTTTTTTGGTATTAAAGGTAATAAAAGTTCTTGCTCTTACCTAGAGAAAAAACTAATAGCTTTCATTAATAAATATTTAAATTGCGGCGACTTACGAGAAGTCAGAGGAATAGGCAAAAAATCCAATAAGCTCAGACCGATCACAATAACATTCACTACTCTGGACAAAAAAATCAACATTATGAAACAAAAAGCATCTAAATGGCACTATCTACTATATAATGGAAGATTTTCCTCATCACGTACTAGAAAAAAGAAGAAATGATTCAGAAAGAAATTAAAATAGAGAAGTAGAAAGAGAACTAAGCAATTAATAAATACGACAAATTGATGATATTAAAAATAACATAGAAAACGTATCAATAGACAGCAGGAAAAGAAATCTCGCTATCTCACAACAGCACAATGCAAGCGATGAGAATAATACCACTCGCACTACCCAAGTTGTTAAGAAAAATAAATTTGTTCTAATATCACCCACACCAGAAAGATCTTGCAGCTTCTTAGAAGGAGGTGGTCAAACCGAGTATACTCAATTTCCTAGTGAAGAGAAATGGAGCAAAACAAGAGGAAGAAAATAACGAAAAAAATAGTAATATTATGTAGCAACCATCAGCATCTCACTCAAAAAACAAAAATAAATATGGAAATAAAAAATTAAAAGAAGCCGAAACACATCTTCCAAGCCGGCTGGTCACCGAGAAAAATTACGACCCCAACTTTCAAAGAAAACATATTTAAATTAAAAAATCACAGAAAGAAATATTTAAAATTAATAAGCCCGTAAAGCTAAAAAAAGTTTTGACTCGTGTCTCATACAGTGTTTAACTTATGTGTGCCAAACACGGAATTTCACAAAACATATAATCATAAAAAAAATAAAATAAAATATAAGAAGGGAGTGGAGAGAAGTATGTTAAATCTAAGGAAGATACAAAAAAGTTGATAGGAAAACATAAAACCAAAAAGAAATACAATTGATGATCTTCTTCATGAACAAAATTAAAATGGAAATGGGCCGGACATGTAGTAAGGACTTGAAATTGCATTTTGTTTGGAGGCCGGACATGGAAAGGTCCACTGGGCAAATGCTAAAGAGGTACGCTACGAAAATGACATCAAGACAATAGCTGGACCACAATGGATCTCCATTGTGGTCACCATATAGCTCAAGACCGTGAGAAATGGCAATCATTGGAAGAGGCCTTCACCTGAGAGGAGTTCCTGTTTAGCAAACAGTCCATACTTTATTAAGCATTAAATATCCACTAATATTAGGAAAACATTTTTTTTTTTATTTTTAAAATTTATATGTACATATACACACACACACACACACATATATATATATATATATATATATATATATATATATATATATATATATATATATATTACATTACTTTACCGAACTGTTTTGTGATAAATCTACCCAGTGTTAATTTTTGAAAGTATGGTTTGAAATACTATAAATTTCGAATAAATATTTTTCTAAACACATTAGATCGTCCTTGATCTATAAGCCATTCATTCCATTTTAATAAATATTTCTTTTATACTTTGGTCAATTTGGTCCTTTGTTTTACTGTTGATCGGCAAAACCCTCGCTAATTCATTAATTAATGTTTTTTTTCTCTGCTAAGATAGCTAAGTACGCTATCTAATCAAAATACGAAGATAAAATAGTACAACAAATTAAACGCTTATGAAATCTCTGCTACAAAATTATAATTGAGTATTTATGTAAAAAAATTAAATTCAATTTATTTTAAATATTATTAAGTTTCTAGTAGAAGTGAAAGTAATTAAATTATTTCCTAATTTTTTGCACACGTTAAATTCACTATTCAGGAGAAAATAGGGCATTTTTCTTTTGAATGGGGTCTCTTGACTTAGCCTATATGTATTATATAGGGTAAGTCCGGTAGAGATGGCCATAGTTATTTGGATTCCATTTTTCTATTCGGTATTTACGAAATAAAAGTACATTGTCAAAATTTATTTATGTTGGCATATTATTTTTCAGTTTCACTCAAATTGTGAACAGATAAAAAGGGCAAAAAATATATTTAAAAAAAACTCAGTTGGCCGTCTCTCCCGGAGTATACGCTATAGACGGTCATAGTAATGAGAAAGAGATAGCCAGACTATTTCTTTGACTTCTTGCCTATTCCCTTTCCTTTTCCTTTGAAATCTGCCTGTTTTATTGCCAGATCCTTACGACCGTATGCGTAGCACATATTGTGGAATTCTGTACAGTCTTCATGTAACCAATAGAGGTACAACTTACACTGTATGCGGTCTTCATTATATTCAGTTTCATGGTAGTTCTCTCTGCATCTTTTACAGTCTTTTTGAGACGCAGAATCGTCACTGCATTCGTCCAAATCAGATCCGCCACTGGTAGGCACGAATTCAGTATCGCTATTAGTTGTAGATTCAGTGTGTTTACGCAATTCTCTTTTTCTAATTGTTTTCTTACTTTTTGTCAGTGATAATTTTTGACGTATATGACTTTCATCTTTGTCTCTTCTTTATGTGCTTTCTCTTTCGTTTTGTATAAGGAGATGTTAATAAAATTCATATTTCCCTAGCTTTCTTACCTAATTGAGAAGCTTCGTGTGGAATAGGGTTCAAATTATATAAAATCTTGAAGTGTTTCTTCGGAATTGTGCTCGAATGCCGCTGAAGCATTAGGTTGCGCAATGTCACCGTGTGAGTCTTGTGAGATGTCGGGTATTGGTACAGTTGTAATGTTACTTGGTTAGTTTAGTTGCTAATTAGATCAACATTTACTTCTGAAGTGACGTCTGGACTATAATTGATGGGAATGTATATCAGATCGACTGTTGATCCTGGAGTGATGTGTGGTTGATTATTTATGTTGATATTCATAGATGGTGACCATTGATTCAGATTGTGCCCGGATGATTCAAATAACAATACAAATGAGTACTCAGGTATTGCAGAAGAGTTTAATGGAATTACTCTTGTGGCCTTAAACGCAAAAATTGCATTTTGTTTGATTGCCGCTTTACCTCAATCTTCAGTAAGCAGTTTGCCAAATTGTAATTGAGTAAACCATCATCCAGAGTTCAGTCATACGCGGCATGATTCAAGGAAGTGGCTTTTAAGTGATTTAAAAATAGTTCTGTTTAATGGCTATAAATAATTGAAAGTGTGATTGGGCACGGAAACAAGAATAATGTCGTGGTACATAACAAACTCTAACATTTCTACAGAATTACAAAGGGTAGAGTGGCCATCAGCAAGTTATAAGGGTTTTCCTGAAGACAGTGTATATTTTCCAACTGAGGCCATCAGAAAGTCATCACCATGAAGAAAGTGAGTCATTTCACTTGATTGTACGGGTGATTAATACCTAAGGATACATAGCGATGACGCAATTATTTCAAACAATTTTTTAAAAAATATTTGAAGCTGGATGCCTGATTATTAAAATAGATTATAATATGATGTTAGAAATTAAAAGTTCTAATTAGTAATTTTTTCGTTGTCCCTTCGCGACAAACCCGGCAAACGTTCGACCTTATCATCACAAGACTTTGTTCTAAAGTGTGTGTGATGCTATTTGTATTTAATATACGGAACTACGACTGTGGGTCATCTCTCCCGTATGGTCATCTATACAGGACTCACCCTAGGGTTTGTATTATTATTTTTCCTTACAATATTACCAAGACAGATAAATTATTTACCCCGATAAATTATTACATAAAAATTAGAACGCATGCTAAATCGCCAAAAATGTCAATAGTTTTTGTACAGCTATTTAAAAAAATAAATGAATATTAGTATTAGTAATTAATTTTCTCATTTTTACATTGATATGATATTGTAAGATAAAATGACAAAATTATTTTAATGCTGCCATTATCGTGTGATTTCTTTTGCATTTGGCACCTAACAATTACGATCCTTTGTTAAGATGACTGCCATAATCATTCTGTTCTATTAGGTAATTAATCTGCTCCTAATTAAGTAACAGATGCGTCGATAACCATCAAATGCGTACCGATAAAGCCCGCTTAATTATATTACATCACTGTGGAATCATATATGATATTTCTTAATGCGAATAAGTACGTGAGTGGTAGAGCACATGTGAAGGGAGAACAATGTTAATGACAACCGTCGACTTACGTTTCGTTAACCTAATTATCGAGTTTGTCAAGTATAATAACTGTTATTTATTACACACATACTCATAGGTACATTTTATAAATGATATAGAAGCAATAGAAGACTCGCTAAAAGTCATTGTTAGTCAGGTTCACTTGTAAATACGAACAGACAACAATAAAAATGCAGACATTAAAATATTGAACACATTTTAAAAGATGAATACGGAAATATTCGATGATGATGGAAATATTCAGGGCAGCCCAAATTAACGGATCATTAATTAATTTTTCAGTATTTCATAGTCGTGTAATCCGGATTTGGGAAGATATCTATAATTGATTACGATTTCAATACACTTAAAAAAACTATTTGATATGTAAGTTATATCATATTCAAGTAGTATTTTACGTAATGAGCGTTGTACTTGTAAAAAATCAGAAATATTTTATCCATTAAAAATCAGTTAGCTATAAGCTTTTTGTCATATGGCAAATCTAAAGCTTTCTAGGAACTATTGTAAAATATGTCACTTTTTAAAGAAATAATTTTTGCAAACATTTTTGGTTTAACAGGAGTTACAGATATACCACAAATACCATTATGATAAAAAATGAACATTTCCGGGGTGTACAAATCAATTCTATCCACTCTGCTTTAAAAAATGGATCTCTTTTTGATGGAGTATTTATAATTTCTGGCATATCGCAGATGTGCCGGAAATTATGTTAATAAAAAATTACCATTTTTTGATCTACAAATCAATTCTGTCTGTTCTGCTCTAAAAAGTGGGCCCTACGGTGGCGTTACTTATTTCATCAACAGATTTTGTACTTTGTAAAATATAATGAATTTAGAAACTTGTTATGAAATTAAAGGAAAATATTTCACATAACTTAAATTTTTCCCAAAAATAGAATGAAAATATAAGTACTTGAAACGAATTTAACACGGGTTTTATTTATCTTTAAACATGTAATTTAATAGGGCTAATTACTATAATCTTTCTGAACATGGTATGTTTCTGGTTTATGTGAAAAACACAACTACTTTGGAGAAAATTGCCTAATACATTTGTATCATCAGATATTGCTATTACCAAAAAAATTAAATTTTAGAGACTGTTCATACAACAGTCATACGAGCACTGCACCAGATATGAGCACCGCAACACCAGACTATCAAACATGGAAAAACTTTATCATATTCTGTGTATCGGTCACATGTCTGTCATACACTTGCAGTTTTTACCGTTTTAGAACTACGAAAGGTATTAAAATTCCTCTTCTGAAAGAAACGGGGATGAAATACAAAATTTTGCGTACCCTTTTGTATGGTTCAAATACCATTTCCCACTTATCATTTTTAATCGGGTTTAAGAAATATTAAGCTTCAAAATAAATTGCACCGGATGTATCGTGCCTCATTTCCAAATACGTAAACTCTACAAACATTTGGACAAACCCTAATAATTGATTTTGATTAAATCCAGAAACAAGTCATTAATTTAAATAAAGTTACTTCCAGTAATTCAACTTCATAAAGTCTTAAATACGCTGAAATTATTGGACTGCTTAAGTTGGTAATGCGTTATCTTAATATAAATTAATAAAACGTATTTTAGAATATTTAAAAAAAATATAGAATTGAATCGCAAGAACTGGTCCAACTGTCTGAAAATAGAAATACCTTTTAAACTGCTATGGATCTTTAGGGACACATATAAGCACGATAAAAAAATACATAAACCATATATCGCTTGGTTTACGGAAAATTACTGGAATCCTAATTGATGTATTGTCCGAGAGGATAAATGCTGTTATTTTTAAATTACTTCCAACCAAATTTTACTTTGAAACACCAACACCGATTTAAAAGGAAGTCGAGCAAAATTGGATAGATTTGCTTTTTCTTTTATGATCTGGAATTTGCGTTTGTATTCTTTTTATTTTTGGAATAATAAATAAATAAAAAAAAGGAAAACAGGTAGTTATTTCCCAAAAAAACCGGATTAACAACTCATTCAATTGTAACTTTACAAAAATCTGAATGTCGATGAAAGCAAATATTCTAATAGTACATCTAATCGGTTATTAAACCATTGAATCACCACTAGATATTTTATTAAATCAAACAGGTGTATTAGTGATTCTGTCTATAAAACGATGCTAGAACTTGTTAACGTTAAAAACCATACCTGTCTAACCCAAAAAACAAAATTAAATCTTGTTTATAAAATTGTATGACAAATTATTTTTAAAAACCCAACAGATGTTTGTCGGACCATATACAAATTAAGGTTAGTATTAGTTTTACAAAATAAAAAACTAATGCCAATACCAAGCATATTCGGTACTTTCTTTAGATTTTTACATGGCCGTATTTGTAAATGGTATGGCATTAGAAAACATATTGCGAACGAATTTAATTGAATTTCTTAAACGAGGTAAAAAAATATAAAATAAAGGAATTTTTAAAATACTCCACGAATTAGGTTAATAATATATAAGGGTATCTGACGGTTAGAACAAGGTTAAACCACTAATTATAAATATATCCCATTTTTTTTCATATTTTTATTTAGACGTGTAGCTGGGCTGAAGCAACTTGAAGTGTACTGCAATATCAGTGTTGTCTAATTATATTATGTCTAGAAGATATTAAGTATGTATGATGATATTGTATTTTTTTGAACACATTTGCTCATTTGATACATTTCGTTGAGAAACACTTTTAGAAATAGACACCTCTTTTGTGTCTACTTCTAATTTCTGTTTACTTCTAACGTTTCTAGGGTATTCAGTTTATTGAATTTTGCGTTTATTTGTAATATGTAGGGAGCATTGTTGGTATGAGAGTGATGGTTATTTTCAGTTAGGTGTTGCGCAAAGTGAGATGTGTTTGGTTTGTTATTTCGCCAGCTGGCAATGTGTTCTTTGTATCTGGTAGTAAAATCTTTTCTTGTTGGACCTATGTATACACTATTGCAGTCGTTACATTTAAGTTTATAGTTACCAATCCTTTTATATTTATCTATTTTTCTTTAATATTAACAAGAGTTTTACCCTAGTTATTTAAATTACTATAGGTATATGTGTTATAACTTATATTTTTATTCTTTGTATTTAATTGCAAATAATTAATTCCTACAAAATTAACGCCAAATATATTCAATATTTAAAAACAGCCGATTTGGCTAGATTGGCGATGTTGTACCGTCGACTCAGAATGAAATTTTGGAAGCCGGTGAAATGCATGTGATTCAACAAAACGTGCATAAAGTATAAATTTACGCTAAGTGACGTGAACATCAAGACTAGTTGAACAACTCGAGCAGCCCACACAACAACAGCAACAGTCGTCACCATCTGGCCGAAGGAAGAATTTCGAGAAGAATAAGTTCAATTAACAAGCAAGGCAACATAAACCTTATCCAAAAGTCTATTACGCACTCTTTTTTAATGTGTCTCCCTTATCCTATAGAATTTGATATATTAGACTATAAAATTAGGAATAATGTCCGTGTCATAATGAAAAACATAACACATAAACAATTGAACAAAATTAAAAAACTAAAAGCCAAAACCCAAAAACCTAAAGTTATACACAAACATACATTTTATTCTAGAACCGTAAACCTTTCAAAATCAACATTTAATAATAAAGAAATAGAACTTTTAAAAAAGGGATTTAAATATAATAATCCTACCGCACCCTCAGGAAAAAAATATAGAATCACTGGTAGAAGATACCAAGATCGAATTTGGTAATCAGGACGTACTTATTAAACACAAAGCTTCTTATATAATATATAAAGAATGGTGTAAAGCTAAAACATATATTAATGAAAAAAATTTCACACAACGTAATTCACAAAATAAAATTAATAAAGATAAACTCATCCTAGCTAAAGTAGATAAAGGCAACACAAAAGCTGATAAAGCTATATTTATCCTAGACCAAAGTGAATATAAAAATAAAGTGTACGATTTCATCATATCAGAATACTTCATAAATCTACAAAAAAACTTCTGTGGTGGTTTCTGTATAAATCTACAAAAAAACCCCACAACATTTGCAGATAACGTAAAACAAATAATCAAAACTTGTATTATCATATTTCCTAACGAATTAGTTAAAGTAAAGTTACAGAAATGAACCCTACACCCCCGATACTCTATGGACAACCTAAAATTCATAAAAAAAATATACCCATACGACCCGTAGTCTCATACATTAACGCACCCTCAAAAAATTTAGTCATTCACCTTAATAAGGTCTTTAAAAATAAAACTGGATTTGCGCATAAATATGTCATTAAAATTCCCTTGATCTATGCAATGAAAACCAAAATATACACCTAAAATCCAATGGTAAATTAGTATCACAAGACGTAGTAAACTTATTTTCTAATATACCACTAAATATTGCCTAATTTATAATTTTAGATATCTTAGAAAAGAGACGTTTGAACCCCACTGAAATATCGGAAATTATATACCTGTTTCAACTATGCAATTTTGCAAAATTAAACATAAATAATAGTAATATGAAATATATTACATGTGCCTAT